>JAKTUQ010000007.1:0-705813 GCA_030556775.1 Scheffersomyces quercinus | reverse complement strand
CATGTTTACGTTCAATAAGATTATGTATACTTTATATTCCATTATATTTAATAATCACATAGTGAATAATCTCTCATCCAAAAAGCTGTAGTCTTCGCACATGAAAATGGCCGCAAAAAAGGTTTTGTTTAATGTTCCATAAGCGTTGTATCGTAACAAGAAATCGAGTGTACCACACCTCGTACCACTATGGAATCTTTTTAGAGGAGCAGATATACCTGTGGTATTAATATTGGAATTGAATATTACGAAAAATACCGTCGACTGGTCTTAACATTTTCCGAATTTTGGTTGGAATATTTTAGGGGGTTTACTATGAAACAATTCCGGCCATTGATATTAAATTTTCTTACCGGATGGTATGAACCAATTCCGGTCAATGGTGTGAATAATAAATGAAAGCACTGTATGAACTAATTCTCGGAATATCAGCAGAAGAAGTCATGTATGATTTCTCTGAATTGTGAAATGTACGCATGTAATACTATATCCCCTGGACCATTGTTCTCTCCAACTTCTAGTAATTGTGTCCCGAGGAGCCCAAATGAGACAAGAGGTCCAGCACCTTGCTACGGGATGACAAGATCTTGGATCAACCCAAAGCAGAATACTGCATTACAGAAATCGTAGTCTGAAAATTGCGCGAAATAAAAGTCTATGCAGCAAATAAAAACTTGAATTTTGCATCTACGGTAGCTTTTAATTTTTCACATATTTCTAATTGAGGATACAACTGAAGTTAGTTTAGTTTCGTTTTGTACTTACATTAGCAAAGTAATTGCCCAGTATGACCACCAAGCTCCTGTATCACTGCCTATGTCGGTGGGCCTGCCTACATGCTCTGCCGCAGTAAACGCACGAAGATACTGCGCGTGTTGCCAGAAAAGGAAGTAAAAGTGAGGTGAAATTTGCCATCAAAGGACGCACTCCAAAGCCAGTAAATTCTGTTATCTCACCGATTATCAAGTTTAAATGAACTTATGCGCCTAGAAGATCACGGAAGTGTCATATGTGCTCAAGAAAAATGGTGTTCTGGAAGATCGTAGACTTTTCTTATACCCGAGTAACCTTGAATGTGATTTCAAATCTGAATGTGATGGATCTACTGTACCGTTAAATTTCAATGTGATGTTGGGTTAAAGGTTTGAATCTCTACAGAATAGACTAGCCATTCCACGAGCTGATCAATTCATATCGTCCTTTGATTAATATAGATGACCTCATGGAACGAGAGATATGTGAGTCGGTTAGTTACATCAAAGAACAGATACGATTTTAAAAACTCCAATGGGAACGTTGTGGCTTTTTCAAACTTAGATACGCCGGTAGTTGCCATCAGTATCTTATCTTCTCAAGCGATACTTTCGAATCCACTAAATCTCATATTTTGGAATATTGTAGAAAAATGTTCAAATCCGGCTAATAGCCTCAGATAATTTCTTGACGAATCTTACTAGCTAAAACGAAGGAAATATGGTTTATAATTTTGAATTTCGCTTGTATGTTTATTACGATTCTTTCTATAGACCATATAATAATTGCTTGATAATAATCATTGGAATCGTTCCACACATGCTATGACATATTTGACAGTCGTGCGCAGACCATTAGAAGGCCTCATCTCAACTTCAATCTCTGACACCATCTGCAGGACAATAGCTCCTCCACCATTTCAGAACCCCCTCTCGCTGAAAAAGCATCCTGTATATGTCCCATCATCCCCACTTTTCAAAGCCTAAAAAGGCGATGTGAATTGCTTTTTTCTGTTGTCTCCTCATTTGAAAATTTTCTTCGAGTCTCCCTAGCAAGGCTTGATTTTAGTGAGGATCCCCACTAAAAGTCGTTTACGGAGATGATCCCCACGAGATTACACCGACACGAGATGTCCACCGGAACAGCGAGCTTTGATTCACCTGGTGATTCTAGGCGATGTATGGATTGTATTTCTCGGTGGATCTGTGATTTCGGTCGTACTCAGTGGTTTCTGGTGACGACAATCTGGCAAGCTAAGAACCCCACTTTTTCGTTTAAGGCTTTTTTGGAGCCAACAAAAATAGCAGAGTAGCGAGTGCGAAAGCTGCAAAAGAGAAGATTATTCTACGCTCTACAATTAGAGAACCTATCATGTGTATCTGTACGGAAGGAGTAGCAAGGAATACCACTTTGTAGTCCAGTAGGAACGTTTTGCAGCTTTTCTGAATCCCCACAAAAATAACTGTGCCCGTTGTGTTATTGCATGTCTCTGGGCCTATCATTGTGTGGGAGAATGTATACAGCCGACTTAGTCTCCATGAGTGGGCCCAGTTGTGGAAGGTACTACCAGGGCGGGAAAAACTAGTACTAAAGAGGAAAAAAACAGTAAAACAGAAAGCAGAAAAAACACGGTTCTGCTGGAGAAAGATATGGAGGCGATTGCCGCTATCCAGAAAAGCTAGTTATGATCTTATCAGAAAATTTCGTAAATGAATGTTGGGACACCATGAGGAGCGCGTATCAGGTCCTAAATTCATTGCGTCCTTTTGATAAGGATACACAGTTGTTCCCAAAGGTTCCATTGCCGGCCGTCTCGGTGAGAGTTTTCACGATTTCTCTTTTCTCTCACACGCCCTCGCTAAATTGCGTGTCGCTCTTCCCGCCGTTTCACGACAGTGTGCTTCCTTATTGGCACCATGGCTAATATCTCTGTTTTTACCCCTGGTGCTGATACTGATACTGTTTGGGAGTATTTAGGGATGGCGAATGTGTGGTGGAACTCAATCTGCCGTTCTAATTTCCTCCTTAGATGTAGTATTTCTTGCTAAAGCCGATTTTGTACTGTAATGGATTTTCGCCAGAAGTTGTTCCACCAAAGGCTTAGCTTCTTTCTTAGTCTCGTTCCCCCCAGAAATGGCCTTCTCTCGGTATTGTCTCTCAGTAAAGTGTCCCATCTTTCTCGCTGTCCACGCGGATATAGTGCTGTTACAACAACTACTATTACAACTACTACTACAACTACTACTACTGCTACTATTACTATTACTGCTACACTACTAATATTACCACCACTAACATGTTTCTTTAAATTTTTTTTATTGAACTAACCATTTTTTTTGATTCTTTTCAGAGCAAGCACAATGTATTAATATATAATATATTAGGTATACTACCGTCTCTTCTTTCTCTGCCATCTCTCTCTGCCATCTCTCTCTGCCATCTCCGTCCCTCCGTCCCTCCGTTCATCCTCTCTCTTCGTAGTAACCTTTCCTTGTATATTGCCTCTCCCTCCTCACTTCTTGTCCCACCACCACCTAACCTCTTTTCGCCTTTTGTTTCCTCCTTCCCTCACTCTCACTCTCATTCTCACTCTCACTCTCCCTACACCACCTTCTCCCTACCCTCACTGGCTCTCCCCACTCCTCCTCCCACACTTTCTTCTCCTTCCTCCCCCATCTTTTGGAGACGCCCTAAAATTTTTCCTGGAGACTTTTTGGTTTTTGGTTTTTGGTTGGTGAGGTTGTTAGATTTGTTTTCATTACTCTTTCTCTTTCTGGCAGTGTTATTTGGTTCTTTTCTTGTTCCTGTTTCTTTTCTTGTTCCTGTTTCTTCTGCCATCGTTTAATCCATTTCGTTTTCCCGTCGCAAGAAGCATCGATACTGGTCTTTCCTCGTCTCCAGCCTGGCCATAACCTTTCCCGCCCAGAACCCCGGTGCTCGTGTGAACCAGAAGAATCAAAACCCCATAGCATCGGGACCACAAGCTCTAGCAGTTGAAGAGCCAATAGTCCTGCTATCGAGTAACTACCACCAAGAGCTAAGAATCCATTAAAAGGCTTCATCACTTCAACTTTTTCAGGCCATCACTAACGAAGAGAAATCATCTTACGACTACAAATAGTCACTATTATATCACACAGACATCACCATATACCGTGACTCTCCCAACACATCATTAGATCATACCACCACCTGTAATATTCTGTACATCTATATATACCAAACATGTCTACCAAAGCAGACTCGCTGCCCCCAGCAGCCTTCGACCCTGCTGATGACCCAGCTTCAGCTCTAGACCCTAACTCCAACCTCTCGGCAGAAGCTGCTGCCCGTGCTAAGAAAGACCCCACATCAAGACCCTACAAATGTCCTCTTTGTGACAAGGCCTTCCACCGTTTGGAGCACCAGACAAGACATATCCGTACCCACACCGGTGAAAAACCTCATGCTTGTACGTTTCCTGGGTGCTTCAAGCGCTTCTCCAGATCAGATGAACTCACAAGACATCTAAGAATACATACCAACCCCAATCTGAGGAGGAATAAGAACCTTAACAAGCACAACATAAACTATACAAACAACCCGAACAATATCGCCAAGGATGAACTCTCCAGCGACGGCTCGGCGACATCTTCAACCACGAATTCAAGTCCTAGTGAAAGTACTTCCAGTGTTCCTGTAGTTCTGTCTAAGAAGAGACCTGCTTCGGGTTCTTCTTCGCTTAAAAAGTCCTCGTCAGGAAAGATACCTTCGCCTCCTATGGTGGATTCTAAGGGCGATGCGGTGATGCGTTCGTCTAACAACTCCAGTGATGAAGAGCTGAGTACTAAAACGCAAACACCTCCAAGCGACAACGACGTGGTGATGACAACAACAGTCAAACTCGAATCTGTTCAGTCAAACCCTACCAGATCTGCGCCACCACCATTAACGAAGCTTGCTAGTACCATGAACATCGACATATTGGCCTCCGCCGCTTCGGAAGAACTCAGTAAAATCACCAACCCAAACCCATCGAAATCATTACCATCTTTAACGGACTACTTCGGCAACGCAACGGGTTCGAAGAGCAGCGTGCACTACAACTTCACACCAGACAAGGCAACATTCCATATTAATGAGTCCAAGTCCAACAACAATCTCCAATACCTTTCTAGCATCGCCTCTCTTACATCGCACGAACCTCCTTTCTTGAATCAAAAGCCAAAACCTGCTTCGACAAACAAACTTACCACCTTATCCTCCCTCCAGAGAATGACCCCCATCACCCAAAACGGAATATACCACCCAGAACCAAATAACCGTTCGCACATCTTGGAGGACTCGGATCTTGATTATGTCAAGCAGCGTTTGAAGAAGCTGAGGCCAAACAGCCCTAACTCTAAACCCTTCACACTTCCAAACTCACCTACTATGGGTCTTTCTTCCAGTAACACACCCATAATCTCGGCCAACAACTCATCTACAAACTTATCGTCGCTTCTCATGACTCCAGCTTTCAGAACGACCAGCATAGACCATTCCTTATACAATGCTTCTTCTAACAACAACACTGTTCATCCACTCAACGCCAGCATCAATAACCAGACTCATCCAACAACCCCTCCAATATCAAATTCAAACTTGCAAACCCCGAAGATGTCGCCTACAGCCAGTGAGAACTATGTAAATACAACTGGAGGCGAACCACTGACTGCATTGCCACCGCTTCGTAGCCTAAACTTGGACTTGCCTACGAATTTGTCTATGCCGAGCTTGTCTGGTGAGTCAGTATACTTCACACAGCATAATCACAACCACATAAATGGTAGTAGTCCTTCTTCTACAGGCACTCCAAAAAATTCAAGGACCTTTAGTCTGAGTTCTGGCAAGAGCGGACAGCTCAGAAGATTGTTAGACGAACAGTAGCGGAAATGAAATAGAGTTGACGATTATAAAGCTACGATCATATAGTTAATACTGGATGATTAGAGACGATCAAAATAATGTACTACTAATAATGGTCAAAAGTAATGCTGAAATGAATTTATAGTATCAATGGCATGCCGTCTGCCTGGTATGTTGCAATAATATTAATGACAAACATTGAACTGTTCTCAGGCCAAGACCCTGAGTGTATTATAGGTTAGGAAAAAAATGTCTGTATCTACTATTTCTGCATCTTTTGGGATTTTTTTACATAGATAATATATATCTATGAAGATAAGCACAGCAAATACGCCCTTATAAGGAAAATTATATATGGAAAATATGGAAAATATGGCATAATACGAAAGTCGAGAGCACTGCCGAGTAGCCCCTGCAGTTGTCAATAACAAATTATACCGTGTAGCAATTAACTGAGCTTATCACTCTCCTGAAACAAAGTGTGGAGAAATGAAATCACGGGTTTATTACTCGGAAAAACCTCGGAAAAATCCTGCCTATATCCGAAAACGGAATTTTGCAAGAATATTGCAAAATCCTAAGAAATTAGTTATATTTTTATATTTGTAGGAAGAAATTTGAAATATGTTATAAGAGATTATGGAGAGTAAGTTTTTTTTTTGCCAGAATGGTCGTTTTTTGGGATAGAATAGGATTTTTTCTTTTAGTTAACATTGCAAGAAATTAGATGGTAGGATTTCAGTATGAAGTTATATCAAAGGCTGCAATATGTTACGTCAAAAAAAAAGGTAATAATTGATCCAAGTAATAGGTCAGATTCTACAAGTAGCAGGGATTATATCTAATGTAATTTTATTTCTTATTATACAAGTTAAGTAGGTATATTTTCAATATCCAATCTCGTGGCAATTTTTCGATCTTATTCATACCGAAGCAAGTTCAATACCACCGACAGCCCAGACTTCTCCTTCGTCCTCAAATCTATCGCTGAACATAGTCTCTTCGTCACCACCAGCCTCTATTCTCTCACGCTCAACAGATGCCAATCTTGAAGCAACTCTCTTCGTGTAGTCACCAATAGATCTAGGAACGATACTTGCACCAAGTATTGTTGTAATATCAGTCTTGTTGTCAAACCACGAGTGGAAATCCTTCATTTCGACATCATCAACTAAGTTGAAGACAGACAAAAATGCCTTTTCAGCAGCCAATTTAATTGGAATGATAGGATCACGAATTGAAGCAAACACACTAGGAACTAAGACATCCCAGTGAGGTTTGACAATCTCTGTGTACTTGAACCTAGCAACAGTTCTAATAACAACAAGTGACAAACGTCTGGTATCTGGTGAATGTGATTGTGGACCAACAGTAGATGTAGCTATTTGGTTGACCAACTTGACGAGATTTTCTTCGTCAATTGTGAACGGAGAACTAGCAACAGGGGCATCCTTGTCATTCTTCAAAGCTGGTGAAGTAGTCTCGTTGTGCAACAACAACAACTTACCAATGGCAACGGTAGCATTGTCACTGATGTAAACAGAAGATGAGTTCGAACAGTTGATGATGTAACTAACGATATCATCGAAGACGGTGGCATTAAAGATATGATTAGGCGAGTAGCGCAAGAAGGAGTTAATAGACAAGATACAGAACTTGTCGTTACTATTATTCTCCTTGTCTAAGATCTTACTTCTGAGGATGGTAGTCGCTTCCTCAGTAGAGAGAATCTTGGCCAAAGAACCAACTAATCTAGCATAAGAAACCGCAGATTTGTCGTCGACAACAGTAATCTCCTCTTCAACTAAAGTCATGATAGAAGTTTTAGAAGCTTCGTTCATATTCTTACCAGCCTTCGTGACAACCTCAAGGATACCCTTCAACATAGCGGTCTTGACGCCCACTTCGTTAGAGTTCTTGGCACCGGTTACCAACTCAGTGACCAATGAATCCACTCTTGGTTGAAATTCAATCAAAGTACCGAGAGCAACAACAGCCCTGGTTCTCAAAGCCTCATTGCTCGAATCAGACAATGATCTTACGAACGTTCTCTGCAATTGAGGAATGAATGGCCTCAAGAATTGAGGAATCTTAAGCAATAATGAGTTCAAAGCAATCAAAATAGCTGCCTTGATGTCACTCAGGACCTTCTCACCAACCACACGAATCAATGGACCAGTAATTGTAGTAGCAAATGGCTTCAAATTCAACGCTGGGGTCTTATCAATGATGTCAGCAATTGCCAATGCAGAAGCTTCCTTCTGATCAGAATTACCGTACATCAAACCATGGGAGAAGACTGGCAAGATACAACTTGGACCCTTAGGCAAAGCGAAACCTGCCAACTCCTCACCACGAACACCAGTGAGTTCCAAAGCTTGGAAAGCAGGCTTGACCAATCTCTCAAGTGATTCCTTGGACTGTCTCTTAATCAAAGCACTCAAAGCATCAAAAGTACCTTGAATAACAGCTGGTGATTTGTCACCCAACGAAAGAATGAATTGAGACACCATATCTTGTAAGTACACCGAGTAATCAAGGTTAGTATTGGTGAAAAAGTGACCTAAACGTTCGTAGATAACAGCACGCTTGGCAGCGTCCTCGTGCTTCA
The DNA here is from genome assembly GCA_030556775.1 of Scheffersomyces quercinus. Taxonomy (NCBI): domain Eukaryota; kingdom Fungi; phylum Ascomycota; class Pichiomycetes; order Serinales; family Debaryomycetaceae; genus Scheffersomyces; species Scheffersomyces quercinus. Next base: position 697,562 of record JAKTUQ010000007.1, on the reverse strand, counting down.
CCAATGCTAACAATTGTTGCATAAGTGGATGAACACCCTCGTCATCTTCAATAGAAAGTAAGATCTTATCAAAAGCGGCCTTGATCTCTTCTTGTGTTTCTTCTGGTTCAGATTTAGAGTCAATCACAGCGTTCACCAAGGTATTTATGATCAATGAAAGACGCTTGTAGATTGCAGAACCAGCTACAGAAGCCAATGAAGAAAGAGCACCTGCTTTGAACGCATCGATAGGTGGAGCCAATAAGGAAGGAATCAAGATTGGGAAGATCACATCGGACTTGGTGGCCATTATATCTTGCAAGGCTAACAATGCTGGCTGAGAATCTTCCGACTCCAACATGGTCAATAAGTGAGGTAAGATTTCATCAATGACAACCTTACCCAACTCTTCTTGCAAAGCCTCGAAAGCTTGTGCTGCAGCTTCTCTAACACCAGGAGCAGAGTCAACAAGAGAGTCTCTGATGATACGGATGAATTCGTCTTGATACTCGACAAGACCGTCATGTTGAGTGGATCTAATTAACTCAGTCAAAGCAATACAAATACCTTGTTTGGCGTCATTGTCACTCGAAAGTAACGATTCTTCTAAAGTAGGTAACAATTGTGACAAAGCATTAGCTCCTACACGACGGACCATCTCACCTAAGGTGTTGGCAGCAATAGTTCTATGAACTTCATCGCTTGAAGCCAATCTACGAACAATGATAGAGGTCAAAGAAGGTAAGATCTCCTTCACAGTCTTAGGAGTGTTGGCAACAAGAGCCTTCCAGATATCCACAGCCGCAGAACGGACAATACCAGCAGTATCAGAACGACATACGAATAATGAGGACAAGACACGGTCTCTACGTTCTTGCCCAAGAACTTCAACAAGAGTCTTACTAATTTCCCCTGAGTACTCTGCTTGAGTCTCAGAGAGCTCGTTCTTACCAGAAACACCCGTGATTTGGAAAAGCAAGTCTCCTGTAAGCTCAACAGAAGAAAGACGAATTCTGTAACTTGAGTCTGACAAACCATTCTCCAATTCTGGCAAAAGCAAGTCCACAGCCTTCTTGGCATAGTTCTTGACGATCAATCTACCAGCTCTCAAGGCGGTGTCTCTGATATCTTCATCAACATCAGCCAAACCGTTCAAAATAGGTGGAATGATACGGCTTAAGTAAGGAGCAAATTGTTGACCGAAACAAACTGGCAAGAAGAGCAATAATGGCATATAACCAGCACGAATGTGGTTACGAGGAGAAGATGCAGAAGTCAAGATAGCAGGAAGCAATTCCTCCAACTTGTTGATACCAAGACCACAAATAACTTCGGACAATGCCTGTGCTGAACCGAGACGATCTCCTGCCTTTTGGTCGTCCTGTAAGGTATCCATAAGACGAGGGATCAAGTCTGGGAACTGCTCTTCTCCTAACCTTTCTACCAAAGAACCCAAAGCTCTGGCAGCAGTAGAACGAGTAGCAGGAACTGGATCAACCATAGCAATCTCCAACTCTCCTACAAGTTGGTTCAAGTATGGAAGAAGATCCTTCGAATCAACCAAAATAGCCATGTTGCCAACGATCTGGCAAGCTTTCTTCTTAGTGTTCGCGGATCTCTCCTTCATACCTCTATGAATGACGTGAATAATCAAGGCCAAGGAAGGACCATCAATATAATGGACGAATTGGGTCTTGATCAACTTATCAAGAGCATCATCGGTATATTTAGTAGGGTCACCAATAGCATTGATCAAGTGAGGTACGATAGCCTGGATTTCAGGGTTACGGATGACCTCACCAAATCTCTTCAAAGCCTGCTCAGCTGCCTTTCTGACCTCTTTATGAGTGTCATTTAAGACACCGACAATTTCTGGTACAATAGTTGACAAAGAAGCAGACAATTGGGTTGGATCCAAATAAGCCATGGAACCTAATAACTCTACTGATCCCTTCTTGGATCTCCATTGGATTTCATCCAAATTCGAGATAGCCAAAGGAATCAACTTCTTCACACCGTAAGAAGTTGTGTTTTTCATTATCTGCTTGGCCGCAGAGTCGGTGGCCTCTCTGGCTTCTGGAACAGGGTCACCAAGTGACTTCAAAAGAATCGGTAATACCTCGATCACGTATGGTTCGAAGAACTTGCCAAGACTTTGGGAAAGACACTCAAATGCAAATGAAACACCTTCTCTTCTATTAGGATTCTTCTTATCATCAGAAGCATCAGTCAAGGTTCTAATAATGTCATAAGTGGCCAAAGACTTGATACCGGAACCCTTTACTAAACCAGAGATACCATAAGCGGCACCTCTTCTAGATGCAAAAGTCTTTCCATCGAACAACTTGGTGAATAAACGGTCAAAATAATCTTGCAAGTGAGGCTCAATGTACTTTGTAAGTGGAGCGACACACTCAGATACAGCAAACTGAACATCTTCGGAAGGAGTGTTGAGAGTCTTGATAAGTCTATCAATGATAATTTGAAGTCTCTCATCAGAAGCATCCAAGTGACGTGCCAATGAACCATATAAGATAATGACACATTCTTTGATATTATCTTGAATCTTCGAACGTTGATCCTTAGCAGCAAGATTCTCTTCGAAAATTGGAATTAACATTTCGACATTTTCAGAGCCGTGGTGGTTGATAATTTCGACACCAGCGTCTTGTAATTCTTGACGTACCAAATCTTCCTTATCTCCCAATGCTTGTTCCACGACGAAGAAGTTAAATACTTTTTGGGGCGAAGAAGCGTCAAACAAAGGTGCTAAGAGCTTGAAAGTCAAAGCAATTGTAGATCTTTCTTCCCAAGTATCTCTCTGATCAATAGTGGCCTTAATAACCAAACCAAATCTATCCAAAGCCGCAGGTGGCGGGTTTTTCTTGATGTGGTAAAGTTCAATCAATGAGTCCACAGTCTTGTCAAAGATTTCCAAATCACCTTGTTTTTGGAGGGATTCAACAGCAGAGACTATAGCCTTAGCAATTGACAACCGTAAACCAGAGTCCTTGTTACCAGCTAATGTCAAAATCTGTTGTGGTGCATTACCAACAATCTTGAGGTTGTTATCATCCCAGATAGTTGCCGCAAGCTCAGCAGAATTTGAATCATTGTCATGGGCAGCAATCCACAATTCACTAGAGTATTCCACCTCGCCGGTTAAGTCAAACTCTGAGTCTAAGCCTTCAAGGATAGCAGTTCTAACAAAAAGCTCAGGGGTGACGATGTTATCGAAAAAGATCTTCAAATCCTTGGATGTAAAGTTGACAGCAATGTGTTGGCACATAGCAAGGAAACAATCCTTGGAGATCTTTGCCTTTGATGGTAATCTCATTAAGGAAAGTAATACTTCCAAAATTCTTTCTCTAGGAATAGACTCATCTTCGAATGCTTCAGCGTGAGCCGCAATGATTTCAATGGCCAACAATAACTGTTCCTCTTCTTGGTCCTCTTCGACAAATTCAGAAGTAACGGCTTGCTTCATAGAATTCTTGATAGCCACAAGTTTTCCGTTTTCCAATACCTTTGTAAGTAATGGCAAAATATAGGACAATGAGATAGAGTCTAGTGGATTCTGGTCTGACAATATCTTCACTCTGAACAATAACCTGCCGGTTAAGCTCAAAAGTTCCTCCTGTGAGTAGTTTTCAGGTAAGCCTACGACGTTATTCATTCTGAGTGTTGCAACTCCAACAAAGGGTCTTAAGAGACCCAAACGAGGAGATACCAAGTCTGACAACTTCAAGAATGCTTGTATGAGAGAGTCCCCAAATACTTCAAAAGAAATGGATCTCTTAGTTAAGTCTGAGATCTTGGTGATAGAAACAGGGTACCAATACTTGGATCCGTTATCCACAAGAGTTGCACCATCAACCAATTGCTTGACAATAGCAACAGTGCAGGTGATGTCATGAACCAAAGATTGAACTTCTTGGCGAATTTTGGACTCCTTTGCTAATTGTTCATTGACTAACACATGCTCTTCCTTTGTTAACTTCCTGTTCAAGCCAAGCCCTTTGTTTTTGGAATTCAACTCTTTTTTAACACTCTCTTCCCACTTCTTTAATTCGTAATCCTTAGAGTTCTTGTCAACAACGACCTTCTTGGTGTTCTGATTCAAGACGTCTACAACAAGTTCACCCTCTACTCCTCTCCAGATCTGTAATGATTCCTCGTCTATGATCTCGAAATTACTGGAGTTCAAGCTGGAAGCAATCTTCTCGGCGATCAAAGGAGATACAGACTCCGGATTAATGAAAGCAATAACGCTAATAGCTTTAACTGCCGCTTGGAATAATACTGAGCCCTCAGCAACTGAACGTAATGTCTTGAGCGCACTGTCGATGATTTCAACGTAGTGCTCTGCTACAAGTTTACCAACATCAATACTTTCGCCACTTCTCTGCACTAATCCAACCCAACCATTCTTAATTGGAATGACGTTGGCATTGGCTACAATCAACAGCCTTATCAAGTTGTCTTTGACAACTTCGCCATTGTCGGTGAGCTGAGTAACTGTTGATAACAAAGGAGAGAGTTCTTTAAATTGGTATTGGAAAAGTTCCTCCTTCTCCTTATGGACATCATGGTCTCTCAAAATTTCGTAAATGGCATCTATAAGGTCTTTACTGATTTCTGCCGGATTAGAAGCGATTACACCATTAACCATGTTTCTGGCATAGAGCTTCAAACTTGATGGCACATGAGCTGAACTCAAGAGGTAAACCCAAGCAGAAGCATATTGTGCTTTGGCAGTTCCATCAAGCCTGTTATAGTATGATACAGACTCGCTTAACGCTCTCAAAGCCCATTGAAACTCCGCAGGGATGCTAAGTTTGGTGTAGACTCTATAATCAGTCAAAACTTGTGGCTTTTCAGTAGTACTGGATAAAGAAGAACCAAATACAATGCTTTCGTCAACAGTCAGGATAGACTCTTTGTACAAACTAGCTACCACAATGGTAACAAATGCAGAACTAATTCCCTTGTTTGTTAATGTAGGTAATGGTGCGTTTTGGGTTTCCTCAAGGGTCTTGAGAAGTGTTGGGTATAATTCCTTTACAAGGTTTGAAACATTAGCATTGGTCTTCTCAGCAGAGTAGAGAATTTCACCTAATTCAGTGAACCAGATTTTTCTCAATGAAAGCTTTTTATCAGCCAAGCCACTCAGTATCTGTTTATTGTACTTGGACAAATCCTCAGACTTAGAGACATTAGCCAAATGAGACATGTAGGTGCATACTAAACTGGCTAATGAGATCTCATTCTGGTCCTTCAGTATCAAAGGTCCTAAAGACTCCAAAACCTTGACCGAAGTTTCTACTGAGTTACCCTCGAGCAAGTTCAACGACTTTGCAATTATAAATTTGGAATCATTGTTACTAGTACCCTTTAATACCTTAACAACTTCGTCGATGTACTTGGAGACAACGGTAGACGAAGCATTGCTGAAATGTTTCGATACGATTGCATCCAAAGTGGCGAATGCTCCATTTCTGACGTTCTCCTTGGTCGATTTGAAAGCAGATAAGATTGAAGCTAATAATTTGCTGGAAACAAGTAATTCAGAGAGATCTACTTCCGGACTGATATGCTTGAATAAAACAGGTAAAACAACACCAAAGGAGTTCTCAGACGACCTCAAAATAGCTTTGTCAACTACTGGTTGGATGGTTTTTGATAAGTCCTCTCCATTCAAATGATGTACTGTGAAGTTTCCGAAGACCTCTAAGGATTGTATAGATGGAACAGTTTTGGCCAAAAGGACATTGTTGTTGAAGTATTCTATTATGATAGACTTGGATTCAATGAAGTATTCGTGGACTGCTGGCTTTGTTGGCAATAAGTCTGACACAGCAGTAGTAAAGGTACCAAAGTAAGCCAAAACAGCGTCGCTGGGCAATTTAGATCCCACAAGTGTCTTCACTATAGTCTCAACAACATGTTTTTCACCTTCTTTCCTTATGTTAAATGAATCTACAATGGAAGTTTTGGCTGAGCTCAAGACAGAATCATAAACTCTCTTTCTATGCTGTAAATGTTGTTTCGATTCTTCACCAGAGGCGGAAATCGAATTGTATAAAAGAGCAGCTCTCGACTCAGTCAAGGACTGTATGAGTTCGTCATTTTCTGGCTCCAACTTAGCACTCAATACAGCAAAACGGTTAACCCAATTAAGAAGAGTCAAATGGTCTGTGAGTGCTACGGTGCTGTTGACTTTCACGACAGCATGATTGTAAACGAATTTCACGAAGAAATGCAAGAACTTCTCGTTATGAGTAATTATTTTCTCCAAGGTACTCAAAAGCTCGATTCTAGAGTTCGAGTCTTGGTAATAGTTGTAAGTCTTCAACAAATGGACTGATGCATGCTTCAAATCTTCTTCAGGAATCGAATTTTCAGCTACAAGGGCCCGAACACGCTTCAAGACAGGAATTCTCTTGCTGGTTAAGGAGTCGGCTATATCCTTTTCAAAGGTGACCTTCAATTGGTCCCAAGTTGAGGTTTCTAACTCGACGGACATGACTTTATGTGAAAATGCAATATGGTTATAAGTTTAGATATTGGTAGTGTGATTAATAGCGTCTCAATTCTTACACTTTTTAGGGTCAATTAACTGCTGCAATTCAACAATGAACTTGATATACTACAGTTCTCTTGTATGGCTGCTATTTTTCACCTTGAAACCCGGATTTTAATGGGTTCTACCTATGACTCTTACTATGACTCTACAAGTCAGAGCTTCGGTTGCAAGCTAATGAGACAACGATAGTACGACACTAATTCGGCGCCAAAAACGGTTTTCTGTTTCTGAGTCTTCGCAAATGCCCTCCAACTATGGTTTTGTTGCAAATGGCGACTTTGCAGAACTATTTCTACTAACAAACACTCGTGTAAATCCACTGGTTCACCGTCTTTCACAACCAAAACCTGATCTTTCAAAAACGCTTTGGCTGAAAAGTTCGTGCGAAAAACGAAAAATTTTCAGTTACTGGGGGGGTTACCCGGCGAAGAGTAGTACGGCGGTGATTCTGAAAAAGGGGGTAGTGAAAAAGGGGGTGGTCAATTGAACAGCAGTGAGAGATGGAGAGTTGTTAGTTGTTATATGGTGAAGAGGGAAAGAGGGAAAGAGGAAAGAGGAAAGAGTGTTATTGGTCGTTTAGAGGAGTTGGTATGTAGATAGTAGAAAAGAATTGAAGAAAGCGAGAAGAAATACGTCGAGATGGAAGTTTAGTTTATTTATAATTATGCTAGTGTAATCTGGGGTAGTGGTGGTGTAGTGTGAAGAATGTGAATAATGGTGTGAATATAATGTAAATAAGGGTATGAATAATGTTGTGAATAATGGTGTTAATAGTGTAATAAATGGAATAATGGTGTGAACAATTTGAATGGCTTGAAATAACAGATCTCATGGAATCCGGGGAAGACAACTGTAACCAAATACCATACATTCCTTCATGGATATGACAAGATTCCGAGAGACGATGCATAACTTGCAACAACACTCCATCTTCAGCTTTCCAACAGCTCTTCAATACCTCTACTCAAACTTAAACCATCCCTAGTATATACCATTCAACAAATCGACTAAATATCAATAATTATGCCATATCTACACGTTACGACTAACCTACGCCATTTCTATCGTCTTGTGCTATTACTACACCACCAACACACTAATCTACATACACCATCACTTCGGCTGATACCGACGTCTCCATCTCCATGTCATCACAGCAAATCCAAAACAATGGTATCCCTTCTCCCCCTCTCTACATGCTTTCTTTACCCAAAGATCAGCGCTTCTCTGATCTTCATCGACATCCTCCACCTTACACCCCCCGGGAGAAGACCCATGTCATCTCCGATCTACATCCAAAATAACAATATTCTTACGTATCTTCTTCACCATTATACAGTTTCCCCTGACCTAAGTCTTCAATATAGCTTTCTCTTGTGTGGTTACTCCGCAAATCACAATCATCCTATACACATAGAAATAACATACAATTAGAGACACACACATTTCACAGGCAAGCAGGGAATGGGCCGATTAGCTATTCGTTATTGTGCGATCCTGGGGTTATATGGCAGATCGTGATAGGTGATCGTTAGTGAGCCCTTGTACGAGTAGTGTGAGGCTCTCATCGATTTGGTGATCCTTTATACGAGCTGGTGGGACTGTATTGACTACACCTCATCATAGACATAAATAAATACATTATAATAAATAAAACCTATGTAACAGAGGACTTTTGACATTTTGGAGCATTTTGGGCCTTTTGGGCATTTTGGACAGGGACAACATGGACGGAATAAACTGAATAAAAAGTGTATAAATAATATATGAACCACCTTTGACCATCTTGCCAGTGACAAGACATGGCCAAGGGAGAACCAACCAACCAATAAATAAATAAGATAAAAATCATCATCGTAATCATGCTCATGGACGAACAGGGCAATTAATGAGGCATTGAAAACGTAGGAACCAATACCTGTAATGGGAAATGATATTGAGTGCAATAATAAGTCTGAAATGCAGGCAAAGGATAAAGCAAGAACAGTTCATAATTCATAAAACTATTGTGGGCACAGCAAAGGGATGAGGACGACAACAAAGAGTAGTATAGCAATGGGGTGAATAATAATTGAATGTGGTAATAATGACGAGGTGAAATGATAGTAACGAGGTGTACTTTTTCGTCTAAATGTAATCTTAACCTTCTAGGTTGTAGTGATTGTAATGGGAATCGTCTATACTCCGTGCTTGAAGCAGCATCTGTTTCCGTAGCGACAGCTTCCAAACTTGGACCAGTTGGCACATGGCTTAGATCTCCACTTAGGAGGTCTCTCGATGGACTTCAACTCGTTCTCTCCATGTGCAAATTGGCACTTGTTGCCGTAAGGGCAGATGCCCATCTTCATGAAAGAAGCACACAATTCGGTCTTGTAGAGCTGGGTGTTGACAGAAGCCTGTTGGTTCTGCTGTGTCTGTTGCTGGGCCTTAGCATGGTATGTGTAGCTGTTGGAGGAGTTAGCTTCCACTGACGAGCTTGTAGACGAAGCAGAAGATGTAGAGCCGCTCTTGTGGTTATGGTGGAAGTTACCACGGTGAGAATGTTTTTGAGAGGACTGCTGTAACTGCTGTTGCTCTTCGAAGTTGAACACTTCTTCCTGCGTGGTTTCATCAAAGCCTGCTTGATAAGGCGTGTAGGTCTGGGAAGTTGAGCTAACAGAGCGGTTGGCTGCACTGGTGTCCAAAGGATCGACTTCAGCGTTGAACATCAAGTTCTCTTCAGTCAAGGCAGGGAACACTGTCATATTGTTGGTATTGTCAGAATAAGTATTAGTCATGAGCGGTTGTTGTTGCTGCTGAGGAGCAAGTTGTGGTGGCTGTTGTTGCTGTTGCTGCATGTAGACGTTACCGCCCATCATTGTAGACTGTGGACCGTAGTACTGGTGCTGAGGATGATTTTCTGGCTGTTGTTGCATCATCTGATGAGCGTGGACAATAGCTGCTGGTGGAGACGAAGTCAAGGTTTGGTTCTGACCATTCCAGTTGCCACCAGGAGCAGCTCCGTAGGGGTAGTTATTTCTGTTGACATTGTTGGTAGTATTGTAATTCTGGTAGTAGTTCTGTTGCTGTTGCTGGAGCTGAATCGGCATCGAGTTTGTTCCATTTAACACAGCAGAATAAGCGCTGGCGGTTGACTCGTTAGACGATGTCTGCCACAAATCAGCCAACAAATCGCCCTTCAAGTCGGTGAAGTCGGAGGTGGATGACGACGACGAAGACGAGGTGAAACTGGAGGCAATAGGCGAAACCGTCTTGAACAACTTCTTGTTACCGTAAATGTTGGCATCGTTCATGTTGGCGCTGTTACTGTGGAACTTCGGACTCTTCATCAGGCCCGACTCGGGCAATACTCTTAAAGGGACTTGGTGGGCAGCGGTGGACATCATTGGGACTGAGGAAAGCAAGTTTCTGGGTTCTTTTCTAACTCTTATACTATTCTTATCGGGGGTTTCAACGGTCGACTGGAAAATTCAATTTCTGTACCGACAACGGATTAACACTAGCACGGCACGAGTGTAGTTGTGGAAAATTATTGGCACTCTTATCTAGGAGAATTAATGCGAGATCTAAGAAGTTAGAAGCTAAAAAAAACACTTACAACTGGTTAAACCGACACGAATCCGACAGGTACGACTGAGGGAAATGCCAATTCTCAAGATAGCGAAATGGCCTTACTATATATCACAACAAAAGATGGAGTCTAATACTAGCACTTTACGACACTATATATGGAACCGGAAGTACTTGATGCAATTGTTAACGCAAAGGTGCAAAGAGGGGAATGCCGATACTCGATATTTTTTGCGATTTTTTCTTTTTTTTCTGTTGGTTATAGTGGTGGTAGTACAGGTTTTATCATACAACAGGTGTGGATAACTAATAATAATAATAATAATAAAATTAGGTATTAGCTATTAGAAGATTAATAATGGTGAGCAGCGATATAGGAGTTCTGGGATTGTGGAGTAGTGGAGGTGAGGTTTGGGGAAAAGGGAGCGGTACTCAATCGGGGACGGGCTGGTGATGTACAAAATATGGTTTTAACCTGAGAGTTAGGCTAGGACTCTGGGGAAACACTGCTGGGTATGGTTTGGGGGTGGGGGGAGTGGCAGCGAAACGGAAAGTGCAAGAGGGCGAATAGATCGGACTCAGGTTTGGTACAAAGAGGAGATTTGTGGTTGGGTTTGTCTAGGGGGAGATTCACTGGAATAGAGCTTTTTCTACAAAGAAGTCAAGTGGTACTACGGTTTAACTTGCGCTCCGACAGTGTATATATATATATATATGTAATTCAATGTAGTGGTACCAACCATAGAATCTAAGAATCTGGTGGTTTACACTGTTGTGTTTAAATGGCACCATTAATGGTATTGGGCAAGAACTAACATCTAAGCCATACTAAAAGTAGCTTGGAGACTGCATCTGAATTGATCCGGCATCGGAACCCAAAAATTAGTATTGGGAAAAGAAACTGTCGTAACCTGTAGAAAGTTGAAGGGTATAGACCCAAAACGGGTCCGCCGTAGCGTTTGAGGTACCCAGTGACGCTATTATGGTGGCACTATCTTGGCATGCGACATCCCCTTATTTGAAGTTTTCCCGTCGTTTCACAACATTCAATGGAGAATATAGTTTTGGTGGCCAGATTGCCAAATTTCAGTGCGATCAACCCACTTTGCATTTATAACTAAATCACACTATTCCGCGATGCCGTTTGGTTTCCTCCGTGACGGTCTAGACAACCCGTAGATTCACAACATTAGCAATGTCTCTACCCTGCCCTCCTCTTTGGTACTGTATCTCTAGAGACACCTCCTCACACAAAGAATACATCTTTTACATGTTCTCTCAGATTTATTCGAGATTGTTCAACATTATATTTTTTATGCTGGCTCTTCTACAACCTGCTATCTTTTTCCGAGAGTGGAGAACTGAGACCATCTCGTACGGAGCCATGTACACTAAATGGTGGCCGTTTTCGATATCGAACGCCTGGATAGCAAGTGCGAGTTGCGGTGTTGTTCTTTACTGTGAGTTGCGATCGGTAGAGAGAGATTTTGCGTCTTACGGTCACGTTGACAATTGGCTGATTACATTTTTAGCAATCAACATTTTCTTTCATGTAATTCTCAACAACGGTTGATGTATAATTAACGCCGAGCACAACTTGCAAACGTGTGGAAGCCCAGCATCAAAATAGGGTAAATGTTAAATGGAGAATGTACAATAGCGACTCGAAAATTACGGTTTCGGTGAAGGTGTTATCAAGCCAAAGATCGCCCAATCAAGCAAGATGTCCTTGATAGCGTGCATAGCCCTTCACCAAAAGGTAGGTGAAAGCAATGGGGATTTTTTTGTGGTGTAGAAAGCAAATTTACTCGCCACAGATGTGGGTAAAACAATTAGCGACAATTATTGTCACTAGTGAACATTTTAAGGAAGTCTCCTCTTTTTCTGTGCTGCCCATCAACAATGTCATACAAATAATAACTTCTCCTCTATTATTCACTAAGCAAGTTATCGGAGAATAATTTCCTGTCCTAGTAATCCTCTCTATGTGCAAAATAATATATTCCACATAATGCTTTCTCCTCTTATTAACGTGCTCAACAACCAAGAAACCAATCAAATAAATGTGACAACGCTCGGTAGAGGCAGGATCCGTAAATAAACTGCAACCTTCTATTTCCAGAATTAATGGCTAATCTTAAGGTCGCTGGCGTTATTACTGACACTCCGAACGGTTTCGGTCCCCATATTAGTTTTGCATTTCTTTTAGTGGTAAGAAGGTAAACCCACTTCAGAGTATTATTTCTTTTATGGTGGGGAATAGCCCCACCTGGTACCAACAGAGAGCTTTATTTCATCACAAACTTAAACTATCTCCCCTCTCGCTGGATTACCCCGACTTATCACTCCGCCAACCCCATCGTAATAGTGACAAGTCGGGACGAGAACCGTTAATAGAAGATCTCTAAATGACGTCGGAGTGTCATTATACCTTATTTTAACTTGAGTCACGTGACTCCGGTTTTTGCATGTTATATCACCAGAGTTGTTGGTATGGCAATAGGAGGAGTGCTTTGTGTTTTCAATGTGATGTTTCTTGTTGTTTAAAGAAGTAGATTCGTAGCCCCTATCCCACTCGGTCTCCTGATCATATTGTGCCTTCTGACTTCTGTGTCTGCCTCTCTCTGCTCCCTTGGTTCGGGATCTGTACAGCAACACCTTGTTTAGCAAATGCCGTTCCCAGCCATTCATAGGACATTCCGACTCTCGCAGATGGCTGCCTAACAGGGTTTTGTCTTTGCATATAGATTTCAAGAGATAAGCTATACGAAGTTCATCCACCATTGCTGAAGTATGTCCGTGATATATCATGTGTCAAAGTAATCAATCACGTGCATAGTCACACTTTGATGTTATGGCCCATTTGAGTACAGGAGGAGTCTATCTTATAGGGTATGGTAGTGGTTGGTAGCTAGTAGAGGATAGCCCATGAGTTTGCACTAAAGAGACTATGAATATTTTATTAAGTCGATTACTTAATCTTCTGGTTAGATCGCCCTATTCATTATTTGGACTATATGTCTCTAGCATGATTGTCTGGTTATTTATTGATGATTTACCATAGATCGACACTACTTGACGTAGTGGCCCAGAAAACCTGTCCTAAGATTTCTAGTCTCAGGAACCTCAGGGCCTTCATATCCAGAATCCTGTACCTTATTTTACATCACGCTTTGAGAAGCACATGATCAAATTTACGAAGGTATCCTCTATTTAGGAGTAATGGATGCAAAATGAATCTAAGAAGTGTCGGATGGAATACAGCCTAAATCACTTAACCAAAGTCCTCTTTTAAAGCTTCTCCCTTATTCATTTCATGTTTTAATATATGACAAAGAATTAAAAAGTCCAAATCACCAAGCGATAAACTATAAGGATTGGCAGAATAAAACGACTGTGTTGATTTGAAAAGTTACTATAAATGATGAAATGCTAAAAATTTCATGGTTCATATATGTATAGGTGCCTCTTTCCTAGAAAAGTTTTTTTTTTGGAAATTCAAAATCTTTTAATGGCTGTCCTGTATTACCGACATTCCGTAGGTAGGCAACTCGGGTAAGCATTAGAGTGAATCTCACGAGATCCCGTAAAACATATCATCTGCTGCAAAATGGGCCAAAGTTTCAGCACCCTCGTTTCCTGAGTCGCCCAGGTGACCATCAACATGGATAAACTCGATATCTCCCCAACCACGGTCATTGTAAGTCTTGTTGACATAGTTCAAAATGGGAATGGTACTTTCAATGATATCCTTATTGGCAATAGTTGATCCTTTCATGTTCGTCCAAGTATTGCGCATCCACTTCTTTGGCCACTCATTTATGGACTTGATAGCATATTGTGAATCTGATACAATATTGTACTTGTTCTTATGATTAATGTCCAAGCTATTTGCAATATCTGTGAGAGCATGCTTGACAGCATGTAACTCGGCTCTCTGGTTTGTGGGTGGTGTGTCTTCGATATCGTCAACAATGTCAAGTGAAACAGCACAATTTCTTGCATCGTTCTTCCCATAATAAACACCGTATCCAGCACCACCCCACTTGGTCCGGCCATTTCCTCTTGCTGCTCCAACATAGATTTTTCTGTCCTCTTGTGGTTCTACGCTGCCTCTTATACCTTCCTTGTACTTAGATGGTGGAGCATAATACCTGCCCAATTTACTATCCAATACTGGTCGAGATGTTCGTGGCTCATATGTGTCCAGGTTTGGACTATTATCGGGAACATCGTTTTGCTTCAGAATGCGCTCAGGCAGTTTCAGTGAAAATTGGTCAACACGAAGCATCGCAAATGTATCACTTATTGGTGCAGCCACTCTTGAAGAATCAATCTTGAAAGCTTGGTACTGGTCATTTAATTGTCGACCTAAAGCTCGGACCTCGAAGTTACTACTTACACTGACATACTGGAGGCACATAGCAAAATCGAATGGTTCCATGGTCTTGAAGAATTGAACGATTTGGGAATCAGTTCCTCTGAGTATGTTTTGATAATTATAAAAGATGTCATTCGTAGTTAATGTCTCGTTGAAGTTAAAATTCTTAAGAAACGCAATAATTTCGTCTCAAAGATCGGTGTAGTCGACGCAGGTAATAATCTCTTTCAAGATCTCGCTGCGGTAATTTCTTGTTCGAGATTGAAAGTACTCTTTAAATTCCTCAGCTATAGATTTGTGAAGTAGTTGACAGAATTCTTGATCATATTCTGTCTGCCATAAGACAAATGAGTTGGGGAATAATTCCCAAGCAAAGTCATTCAAAATAGCTTTTTATAATAATGGTACTTGACGGAACAATTTGTGAAACACTATCCTATATTCATCTATCGTTGAACTGTATTCACTGAATTCAGGTAATTTATCGAATTCTTTCTGGTAGTCTTGAGCCAACAACCTTGCTATCCTCAGAATTTTCTTTTTTCTAATTTGCTGTTTTCTCAATGAGAACCTGTCATCTACAAATGTATCTTATATCATGATAGACAAGGTACAAAGCAATAGTGTCTCTTCTTAAAATCAAATTAAAATCATATGACGACTGATCAACTATTTAATAAAATGGCGCTTTTATATGGATATCAAGATGCAGGATCGAGAGATCAGAAATAATTCCGGGCGCATAATTACGGATCATTCCCGGATGTACGGAGGCTCGTCTCTGACGAGAGAGGTCCCGGAAATCAGGAGAGATGCCAGGGACATAACCATATAATAACCACGTACTTATGATACCGGACCATAAACTAAAATAGCCAAAATAGCCAGCTGAAACTGTGACGACCTCGGTCGTACAGCCTGGAAGCAATAAATTCATGTGAAGTCGAAAGTCGAAACAGGAGTATAAAAAACCCCAGTGAACCCAGATAGTTTGATATAGATTTACATGTTTTCTTTAGTGCTCAAATATTATAATAAAATATTAAGTATCAAAGAACCGGAATTCATCTCCGACCTCAGAATTTCCCATTAAGTTTACGGGTGCTAGTGTACTATCACTCATCTACGAGAGTTCGTCTACGGAATTACACCTATATGGAAAAAGACCATGGTCGTATACCAGGAAGCAACAAACCATATAAAAGACCCAGTAAATCCAGTAAATCCAGTAAATCTAGTTAGTCTTATATAGATTTATTCACTTCTTTAGTGCTCAATGTTGAATATATCTAGTATCGTAATCTATTATCGTATAACCGGAATTCATATCCTAGAAAACATTCCATTATCTTTAAGACCGATGAGGAGAATTTGTATGTATGATGTTTGGGCCTTGAAGCTGGCGTAATGGATTAGATAACACTAATACACTATTATTATGAAAGTGTTAAAGAATAGTAAGTATTTTGGCAACTCTTTCAATGGACCACTTTTCCATTGATAGAAATTTCTAGATGATAATGGTTTAGTCTAAATTTTTTCCCTTCAACGGCCTAATGACTATTACCACTATATGGAGATTCATATAGTGATGACATAATTAATTAGTAACACCATACACTACTAAGTAGCTGCTAGGAGTTTAGAACTGAATGTCTAGTATAATACAATTACAGAAAACTCTCCAGTAGACATGACTGGGCGAAACAAGGAAACAAGGAGGTATATCGTTGTAGAAAATCTATGTTTATTCATCTCCATCTGATCATCTTGGAATAAGACTCCATATTCTCTTCATCATTCTATCATAGCCCACTACAAAATATAACATAATCAATTACGTAACAGAATGATACTAAATAGATCATCCACCTACAAGTCACATGATCCAGATATGCCATATTTACTTTTCACTAAACGCGTACTAAAGCAGGTTTATATGGTGTAACTGAATCTATTTGAAGTGTCTGTGGAAGCAGTAAAATTTTCCTGTTGGACTCCAGATTGCTCTGGAAGTTAGCTAATGTACACTAGGATCAAAGTCCTGAATCACAGCAATTCAGCATGATTGATAGTAACAATTTGGCTGCCCAAAAGGCTTGGATCAACCAGGAATCTCCGCATATACCCAAGAAGAGCTTTCTAGATCTCGTTCTAAAGAGCTATCCAACGGATTCACGGACGTTGAATCGGTCGGGATCACTAATAGGAATTGCCAGAAGAACTCAGAGCAGTGTTTCTAGTAATAATTCAGTGGTTTCGCCTTTTGTTCAGCAGCCTGCAACTTCTTCGGAATCAATTGCATCCGATGGAACCAGTAATATCATATCCACCACGGCTCCGGTAGCAAATATGATCAATAGAAGTACCAGCAATGTATCTTCAGGTGTAATTAATAGGCCCCAGCCTAGAATAATACCGAGTAATAACAATTTCACTCCAAGAAGTCCGCCAAAAGCATCCGTAATGAGAAAACTGCCAATAATTGATTCTCGTGCTGAAAGAATCAGTAACAGTAATGAAATGGGAACTGAAGAGGATGATATAATAGATTTAACATTCTTTGGAACTTCTTCGAAAGCGAAGCCGATTTCAAGTCCAAATAAGAGAGCTATAGATGTAGATGTGAGACCAGTGAAAAAATTAAGAGTAGATATGGTAACAACAGCTACCGCTATACCAGCTACAACAATTCCAGCTACCACATATAGCCGTAATACTATGGTTCCGGATTCACAAATACCGTCTTCCATCAAGAATGAAGTTCTGCTTTATGAAAAACTTGTGAATTTACAGGACAAGAAACTAGCATTATACGATGAACGGTTCAGAACAAGTGAGTCTACCTCAATATCATTAGATGCTAAGCAGGACTTTTACAAGAATAGATTTGAGCCTAGGTTGAAGATTCTAGAGAGGGAAATAGCCAAGGTCCGTAAAGATGTTGCCACATCAAAGGAACAACAGGCTCGAGAAGAGTCGAACAAATTACCAATACTAGAAAAGGCACCGATATTTCAAGGCTTCAGCTTATCTTTCCCCACGTCCACGCCTATATCAGCTGTTAATGCAGTTAACTCACGACCAAGTACATCCAAGCCATTGGAAGATGAAGATTTTAATACGTACGACTTCACGGATGACGAAGAAGGGGCCAACAATCCTATAATAAATAAGAGTAATTATAACCAGTATGCGGAACCCTCAGTTCCTCGCGCTTTCAAGGTCCCAGAATCTGCGCCAAGAGAAGTTCCTTCAGTGCCGAATGAGGCCAGGATACCCATAGTGGAAAGCAGTCCAAGGGAACCGACTGGTGCTGTTACAAATCCCGTAATTACAACTACACACATATCCAATATAAGCATCAATGAAGATGAGGATGACTTTGGTGATGCTACCATGGAAGGATTACGAACTCCTACACAAGAGAGGGACGACGTAAATGATCTTGGCAGCTTTATTGCTGATAAAGACGTTGAGTCAGAAGATGGGACGTTCCACAGTGCTTCAATCAACTCTGAAGTTGAAAGCGAAGAGGATATACCTGGGGACGAGTTGGAGAATATAAAGTTGTCTCCAGATGTTGCTCAAAACTTTGGAATACAGTACGATACTCAAGTAAAGTCTACAATAGACTTGATTGAAGATAATGACAGTGAGCAAATATTCCTCAACGACGAAAGCGAAGGCGAGGACGACGATTTGGAAGAAATTGATGATTTCACTACCCAACTAAATGAAGAAAGAGAATTGAATAATGACATAATAGAGCTCATTTCTGATGAGGAAGACGACAATGATTTCTTCGCCCTTTCTGGTGGGCTTCCTTTGCAGGGCCAAACTGCCCCTGGTTCCACGCCACTATCTGATAGGACTAACCTTAGTACTGCCGCTGCACCAACTCGTAATGTAGAAAATATTGATAGTGACATGGACTTCAGTGATAATGATGACGAGTTGATGAATATTATCAATGCGGACCGACCAGTAGGTAGCAAAGAACCTAATAAGGAGAACGTCCCACCTGGTTCGGAATTGTTCATTGCAGATGTATACCTGGTATTGAATTCGGTGTTCAAATTGAAGTCATTTAGACAAAACCAGTTAGAAGCTGTTTGTGCAAGTTTACAAAGTAAGGATGTTTTTGTCTTGATGCCAACTGGTGGTGGTAAATCACTCTGTTATCAATTACCAGCTCTTATTAAGAGTGGAAAGTCTATGGGTACTACAGTTGTGATCTCGCCATTGATTTCTTTGATGCAAGACCAGGTTCAACACTTGCTTAACAAGAATGTCAAGGCTGGAATGGTAAGTTCTAAGGCTTCTGCTGACGATAATAAGCAAACAATGAACTTATTCCGTGAAGGACTTCTTGACTTAGTCTATTTATCTCCTGAGAAAGCGAATAATTCGAGTTTCGTTCAAAAGATAATAACTAAATTGTATGATTCTAATCAGTTGGCTAGAGTTGTAATTGATGAGGCGCATTGTTTGAGTTCATGGGGTCATGATTTCAGACCCGATTATCAGGGAATGGGTTTCTTCAAAGAAAGATATCCGCGTGTACCACTAATGGCATTAACGGCAACGGCCAATGAAAAGGTTCGAATGGATATTATACATCATTTGAAGATGGATAACCCAGTGTTACTTAAACAAAGTTTCAATCGTACTAACTTATTTTACGAGATAAAGTGGAAATCTGCTAACTTTATTGAGTGGATTAAAGATTATATTCTTAGTAAACAGAACGGTAAAACAGGAATTATTTATTGCCATTCTAAGCAGTCGTGTGAACAAACCAGCAGCAAACTCAATCTGTATGGTTTGAATACAGCTTTCTATCATGCTGGTATGTCTCCACAGGATAGATTCGATATACAAACTCAATGGCAAACCGGCAGAATCCAGTTGATATGTGCAACAATCGCTTTTGGAATGGGAATTGATAAGCCTGATGTGAGATTCGTCATACATTTATTCATTCCCAGAAGTTTGGAGGGGTACTATCAAGAGACTGGTAGAGCTGGTAGAGATGGCAAACACTCTGAGTGTATCATGTTTTATTCTTATAAGGATGCTCGACTGCTTCAAAATATGATTCATAGGGATGAAGAGTTGACTCAGGAAGGAAAGGAAAACCACCTTGCGAAGTTACGTCAAGTCGTACAATATTGCGAAAATACTACAGATTGTAGAAGGCAGCAAGTTCTTCAGTACTTCAATGAGTCTTTCAATCCACGTGAGTGTAAGAAGCAATGTGATAATTGTCAGAACTCTAGTACCGTCACAAGTGTTGAGAAAAATTGTACAGAATATGCCAAAGATATAATCAACCTTGTCCAGTCTATTCAAGATGATAGGGTTACTGTTTTACATTGCCAAGATGTGTTCAAAGGAGCGAACCATAGCAAAATCAATAAAATGGGTCATAATGCCAATGCATACCATGGGAAAGGAAAAGCATTGGAAAAGACCGATGTCGAGAGAATATTTTTCTATTTGTTAAGTGAAGAGTGTTTAGTCGAATACCAAGTTATGAAAGCCGGCTTTGCTTCGAATTACGTGAGAGTGGGAAAGTCGGCCAACCAAGTCTTGAGAGGAATGAAGCAGATCAAAATTCAGTTCAGCAATCAGAGCCGACTGAGACCAACCACTTCTACTAGTAATTCGGGCTCGGGTGTGTCAATTTCCGCATCTACAGCGACTAGATCCGCCAATTCAAATATGTTGAATAGCTTCAAGTATCAGGAATCATTTATCACTGCTCGAGAAGTATCGCGAATGAACTCCATGAACAACAATACCGCCATTACATTGCCTGAAAACCAATTTGGCGGAGAGTTGGATGCTAGCACTAAGGAGCATATGGAATATGCATACAATGAATTGAGTCGCATCAGAATTGACATTCTGTCTGATCTTGGGTTACCTATTAGTCAATTGCTAAGAGAGGTTACTCTCAAGGATATGTCTATGAAACTTCCCACAAACAAGAAGGATTTCGCAAAGTTGCAAGATATAGAGAAGAATCAATTGGAGTATTTTAATCATTTCAAGAAAACACTTTCCACTCTATCTCGTGAAAGAAAGAAGCTTGGTGGTTCTACCTCCGCAAATACAAGTACCATCAGTGCTTCGTCTCCTTTCCAAACTACTGCTGTTTCACCTTATTTCCAGTCTACTCAGCTGGATCAAGCTGTGTTAGAGAGATTGAAACAATCTTTAACCCAGCGCTCTAACTCTACTACTGTACAGCAACAAACTACAGCTTCCTCTAGTAGCTATCGAGGCAAACGCGGTGGCTACAACAGATCTCAACGAGGTTCCAGACCAGGTAAGAGCTCCGGTCTGAGAGGTGGTAGAGGAGGCTCTACCTCAGCTCGTGGCAGTTCCAGCGGAGCAGTAGCACGGCCCAAAGCGAGAGGAATGCCCCTATAAATCTCAACTCGCTTCTGAGCACTTAAATAGCATATTATATCCATATTTATTCAATGTACATACATCTTCCATCTATCAAACACCAACCATCATCATTACAATAATCCCGTTGACGCAGGGCTCCATTTCTTGCAACCCATCGAAAGATGCAAAATGGCACTACATCTATGCCGCAATTGTTAATCAATTTCATGGGATAAATGCAGGATCCAAGCCTCTCCTAACAATAAGAGAAGTTACAGGTTAGACGAGCCATAGTTAATGAGACGAGAGTATCAGATAGGACCAAGATTAAGTAGCCAAGTAGGGTAATCACCGTGGATAAGTGGGATATATCTTGGACTTAGAGGTTATTTCAAGTGTTTGATTGGCATTAGCAGAAGTTTCAGGGAAAAAGAGGCATTTTTTGAGTGTTTTAGACGTGACTATCTTATCTTATAAATATCGTGTTCAAAAGAAGACCATAATCAGATTCACAATGGCAGGAGGAAGACACCCATTTTTCAAGCGTCTCTTGAAGGAATACAAGACCCTATCGACCAGTAAATTGCCTGGAATTACTTTGGTAAAGAATGACGACGATTTGACTGAATTCATCTTCCGTATTCAAGTTAACAATCACCAGCTCTATAAAGACCTGGACTTGTTCCATCTCAGTATAGTTATTACGAACGATTATCCAGTGGATTCGCCAAGGGTTCAGTTTATCATATATGATGAAGTCGATCTAGTGTCAGATAGTGAAGATAAATCGTCTCCAACAAAACCCGAGGGGGTGCCAAAGATCCCAGTCCATCCTCATATTTATTCAAATGGTCACATTTGTTTGAATCTATTGGGTGATGACTGGACCCCGGCTTGTTCAATTGAATCTGTGTTGTTGAGTATTCAATCGATGTTGGATACGAATGAAAAGAATGAAAGACCACCCGATGACAGCTCCTACGTGAAAAGAGCACCATTAAATCCTAAACTGACAAGATTTGTGTATCACGATGATACCGTTTAGGTAAGTGATGTCTGAAACTACCAAGGATTTGGATCACATAGGAATCGGCCAAGAGGTGGATATCATTTTACGAGAGAAGCAGCCCGTATGACTATTTCTAATTGGACAAAATGAATAGAAAGTCGAATTCAAGGGAGAATTTGATACGAACTAAGACCTACTTTCGAAATCATTCGCTTAAAACTAACCAGAACTTGGTCAGCTTATGTAGCCAGAGGATTTTATTAGAAGCGGCACTGTCGTTTGAGTGAGTTCGGATTGTCTAATCTTGCAAAACTGCAATAAATAGATATCTCTGCTTCATATTTGATTAACAGCTTTGTCTATATCTTTGAGAGAATGCAGGGAAATGAGCCCGATATAGAAGTAATCCACTTCCTTATGCCTAGGATGTGGGCCAGTTTACAGTTGTATACGTGAATATAACTACAAGACGAGCAAATGGTACTTGGGTGTCCGTTATGAGGTAGACTCTATCTCGATATAATATTATACATAATTATACAGCATTATCGTTCCCCGTCAGCTGGATATCAGTTGAATGATGTTAGTCTCCTTGTCTTGAATATACATGCTTTTAGAGTTTTTTTAGAAAATTTACAAAATTTCCACAAAAATCATACAAATACGATTTGGTAACTGTTTTATGAGATTAACCCGATCAAAAATTATAAAGTCCTTTTAGTGAATTTGAGCAAAGCCTTCTTTTAATTAAAAGGTACAATTCCATTTTACTAATTAGCAAAAAATAGAACAATTAGTCTCCCATGGGATCCGTCGTACCATTCACTTCTACCCATTAAGCTCAAAATTAGTATCGTAGCCATAGGGAAACCTGAAACTCGGTGTTTGAAAACAAGGGATTCCGGCCACGGAAAAGTGGAGAATTATGAGTTAAAGTTGTCCTTTGATTAGCAGCAAATATAGTTTAGTACTGTCTTCCATTGCCCTGGGGGGTGTATGGGTACGGAGATGAATTGAGAATATAAATATGAATAAGTAACCATAAATATGATCTACTAAAACCACTCTCTACCAAAATCATCTTGATACTTCCAGTTTCCACTATAACTATGAAATCGTTAATACTCACAAGATAGGACCCGTTCCCAAATAGCTGCTAAAAAGTACATTCATGGCACTGGCGGCGAAACGTTATATCCCAATTAGGCAGTCAATAGAGACCCTTACCGCAACGTCAAAGCCAACTTTCTGCCGTACAGTCTAACCAGGGCAACAGCTAGATCATGGCAAACTGCAAATGCACGGACTGCTGTGTAGCTGCATGAAAGGTGACAGCGTCTTTACAGTTTGAAGTACCCCTCTTTCTGAAACCACTACTCACTTAAGGGCCAACCATCTCTTCCGGACGTAGAATTCCGTATGCGTATACGACAGCAAAATATCTGAGACACAGTTCTTTTCAGTTGTATGTGCTTAGGGAGCGAGTACTGCTTAAGGGCATACGCAGAGAATCCACCAGCGATCTCAAAAAGGAACCAATCCATAATGGGTGCAAAGAATGACAAAAATAAACGGAACAGAAATTGATCAAGAAAAAGGGAACAAACAAAGCCAGATAATAATTATTGTTGACCCAGAATGACCGTTGGACGTAATTGAATCAAACTTTGCCGGATTTCGTACTTTTCATTGTATTTTACTGCCGGCTTGGTGTCAACCAAGAGCGAGTCATTCATCATGTTATCAGTCTATCAGTCAAACCTTAGACTATACGTATTATTAGATAGACTCCAACAATGCCCGATTGTCGATCATCTACACAATGAATGAATTGAAACGAATTCGAGGTGATCAGAGACGTCGGAAGTCCATTTAGGTTCTGGTTCCAGGATCACAGTGGCTTAAGGTCAGTTCGCCGGCTTTACTGGAAGTTCTCCTTCTATCTGCTGCAACGGGATCAAGAATATTTTGTCTTACGATTGATAATAAAGTATGCAATCGTAGTATTCGAAGCATTCATTGTACGCATACAGTAATATTTAGCTGGAAATCTGTACCCAATTGCGTTGGAACAATCAACAGTGCCTGGAATAGGGGCAATTGCACCAATCCCACTCAATGTCAAGAAACGTTTACCATTCCTTAATTTCGTTTTGGGACAGTACCACATACATGTCACAGTCAAAATAGCCGAAGCTTCCTGAAAGCCTGGTCTGCCTTAGCACTATCTTCCAACGACTGGAATCCCAGCCGCACTCAGCACACCACACACCACACACCGCACACCACACATGTTCACTATAAGGTTTGAATGAGTCGTGAATGAGTCGTGAATGAGTCGTATACACCGCCTGTGAGAAGTTGTTCCGTTCTCGATTCTTCCTCTAGCATATATACACACCCACTGTGCCCAAAGTTTAATGAGTCGTCCCAAAACATCTGGAAAAACCCGCAAAACGAAAGAGGGGAAACTGCACAGCTGCAGAAGTGCCACATCAAAACTGACATTCGGACTGCGAATCCGAACCGGCATGTTTCATATAGACAGCTAACAGACTAAATCGGCACCCACGGAAAAGTACCCCCGATTGATCGCCGACGGTAACATTACATGCCCATTGAGGAGGGGTGCCGTGGATTGAAGCAACAGAGTTTCTTGTATCTAGAGGCACCCGGAGCTTCTTTCGTTCAGCAATAACATGACTAGGTGAAAATCGCGGTTCCAAATCCAAATCTCGAACCCGGTCGGAATATCATTGCACGTGACATACCGTCGCTTGTATGCCTGGCGAATGTTATCGATAGCATTCTCTCTTTCTAACCTTAACGGTTTTGTTTCCTACCGTAGCTTCCATTATTTTCATCACTGCCATTGACCATAGATCTAACCACGCCAACTGTCTTCAATGAGTAGTTGTTCCGGACTAACAACAACTCACCACATTTACGTTATTCAACTTATGACGAGCTTGAAAGCATGTAGGCTTATATGCATTTCTGCACACAAGCCGATATAGAACAACAGGCAAAATATTCCATTAACGGTGTAGCAAGGGAAACAGGCAGACAAAGCGAACAAGTTGTGAGAGATGAGCTACAAAGAGGGGATTAATGGCTCAAAAATTTTCTTGCCTGCGATAATAAAATTGGTGGTTATTTTTGATGGGTGCAATACCATTGGACGAGTGGTGTTCCAAGCAAAGCGGAGTGATGAAACTGTGCCCGGCGTCGCAACAGTTCGTTATTTGTTGCATTGTCATAACACAGGTTCAATCGCCAACTGCTGCAATTGGACAGTGGATACTGCGACTTTCGCCCTATCTCTATGTAGTTGGAAGTAAATTAATTGTAATTTGCAGATAGTGAGTTCACCCTCAAACTGAAGTAATTAATGCTATCAGCAATTTTGGAAATTAACCGTTGTCCACCCCTCAACTGCGAACGTTACTATGGTTCACGAACTGTGCCTTTGGCAATTACTTTACCTCTACATACTCAATGTCGACATTGACCGCTTCAACAGCGTGAGGTTCCGGAGGTCTTTGGAAGGATTCCCTCAACGGGCTCCCAAATCGTTATAGTACTACTTAAATGGTGACATGAGTCCGTCAGATAATAACAAAAATTCCCAACTTAACAAATGCTCCCCCAAAAATAAAATAAAAAAATTAGCCAAACCACCGCTTGATGAGTTAAATTAACACTACCAACAATTAATTTTTCAAATTTTCCAGGGCCAACTCACATCTATTACCGTAGACTCATACATTGATGTTGTTGTAGCGTAAATTCCTTTATATATTACCAGTAGCGTCCTCTATTGTAGTTTCTTTTTACTTAGGTTTCTTACAGTAGGTAGAGATCATAACTACGGGATATTGTAGTATTCCAACTTTATTGCTTTGCTATAACTGCTTATATTATTTCTGCCACTCAAAGCTAATTCATGTGCTGCCACTAGCAATTGTTCCAATCATTGTTCAAGAAAGATCATCAAGTTATCCCGTATATCCCTTGTCCTTTCCATTCGTATACTCGCCCAGTCTCCTATCTGATTTTTCACAAGGATTGGTCACCAACAGACTTAGTAATAATCAGTAATTGTGGACTAATTGACATTAAGAAGCACTAGTCAGGAGTCCGAAGTCTAATCAGCAGTCCGAATCATAATTGCGATCTAACGTGCACAGCCAATTCCACGAGTTCCAAACCTTAACTATTTTGCTGGGTCAATTTACTAGCCTCATTTAGAATTTAATTCAAGCCGGCTGTTCCTAACTACTCTAGAAGGATCACTCAACGCAAGTCCGCCCCAAATCCGTTCCAGATAGTGCTTGCTACTGCTTCTAATTCTGCTCCTACTGTCAATTGACTAGCGATCGTACGTCGACCAACCACTCTTTTGAAACGCCCAGTTATACCCCGTTTTCCTTCATCCGCGTTCTTTCGACCTCCCACGAGTGTTCGTTCTATTCACCAAATTCCAACATGATCGGCCCCCTCGACATGAAGAATGAACCCCAGCTGGAACTTGTCCTTGATCTCGACCTTGATTTAGACCTTTCTCTTCCCAATATGCCCAGCTTGCCCAATTCCCAAAACAACTGCTCACCCACGGCTGCAACGCCCACAGATTCCGTTGCGGCTGCCACGCCTGATAATATTCATCTTGATGCTGATACTGACACAGGCACCTCCGACCACAAAAATATTATTCTCACTGATGATAATAATATCCCAAACAATATGAAGAATAATAATAAATTTAATATTCTGGCTATAAATAATATCGATATCCACTGCGATGCAAATAATATTCTCAGCAACCTGGACAATACCAAGTACTCCCTTAATACGAGCACCAGTGCTGACTCCAGTCCAAACCCTCTGGAAAGACGGTTCCCATCCTCGACTTCCGGGTTCTCCTCAACCATAGACAATAATATTCCTGCCAGTGTTGTTCCGTGCTCCGAGTATTATATATTTGATAAGAAAGCCGCTCGTTCGTCATCGAGCTCCAATAATTTTTCACCATCGACTCTAACAAACATCTCATCGTGTTGTTCAGAGCATGCCCCAGCAGTAAAGATGTCTTCTTCCCATTCAATTGAACGCTCTTCGTCGTCATCGTCTGCTTCTCAGCATGGAAGCGATGACAGCCCACCTCAGCCCATCGAACAGGCCTGTGACTCCTGTCGCAAACGCAAGTTGAAGTGCTCCAAGGAGTACCCTCGTTGTTCCAAGTGTATCCAGCATAATTGGTGCTGTTCATACTCGCCAAGAACTGTTAGATCCCCATTGACCAGAGCCCACTTGACTGAGGTTGAGAACAAGGTCAGAGGTTTGGAAGACTTGATTCGCTATCTCCTTCCAAGTGACCAATACTACGACATTGAAGAATTGGTCAAGAACAACAAGTACAAGTCAGTGTTGAAGCCATTGAGGTCCAATTACACTTCCAGAAGCAACAATGGCATGCTGGACAAGTCGCTTTCTTCTTCTTCGTCTTCGTCGTCGTTGTCTCACTCTCCAAACCTTTCTCCCCAGCTGAGTCCCAAGCAGATGGATATGAAAAGTTACTTTCACTCAAACACAAACCTGATCGTCTATTCTCCACTGTCATACTCTATGTTCTCCAACGAAGAGGATGCCCAGCCACCATCACACCACACAGACACCAGTTCAATCGCTGCAGAATCCACCAGCTACCCTTTACGCAAGTCGAGATCCAACCCTCGTGCTTCCACCAACTCAGATGCCATCAGCTACTACCATCCTATGGACAAATTGGAAAAGATGGTCAAGGTCAAGATCAAACAAGAGATTATTGATGATTTCATCTTGAACAATATTCCAACAAACCCAACTACCACCAATAGCGTCAGCAACTCGAATAGTGCCAATACCCCATCTTTCACAACCATTCCATCAAACACACCTGCTCCTAATGGGAACAATGGCAGACCACTCAACATGAAGTCGTCCAGTTCATCATTTAAGTTCGTAACACCAGCTCTCTTCAAGAACAGCAACAACAACTCCTACATGCAACAACCACAACAACAGCAGAATGTCAACTCGCAGCTGTTCACCCAATCGTTCAGTACTTCAGGTACAAACTCGCTTACCTCTCCTAGCTCATTGTTGTCGCTCAATTCCTACAACTACGGCGAAGAGGATACTGGGTTAGAAGACAACGACCACCACGAAGACCGTCGCCATAGCAATGAAGAGGAAGACCAGTTCTTGTTATCTGCTCAGCCAATACTCAAGAGATACAAGATTGCTTCTCAGGATGATAACGACAATGAAGTTGCAAAATTCTACTCCAACTCCAATACCACCACCAACAAAAAGAACAACGCTGACATCGGTTTGTTCAATACTGACGGCTCCAATTACGACCTTATTTTTGACGACGTCATGGATGATTCCCCCTTAATTAATGTATGATGCCCCCTTTCCTTCACCCACCACTTTTGTTTATTGCGCACCTCCTTTTTTTGATTTACTCTATTACTTGTTTCTCTGGTTTAATGTGTTTATGTTTATGTGTCGGTTTTGTTTTACTTATTACCCAAAAATTCCTATTCTGATGATTCTATGTCTTTATTCCTACTGCCTCCCTATATGAAAGACCGAAATTTGTATAGATGCTTAATGCCAGTTTGCCCACCTATTTTCGTTATTAGAGTCTTGTTTTATTTAGCACGCCTTGGTTTAATGTATGTTTTGCCGTTTACTATAGTGAAGTAGGATACTTCTTTGTGCGATTTTCTGGAATACCAGTAAAACTCACTCCCTATGGAGCTCCATGAATCGATATTCTTTCAGCTGCAACTGCAAGCACTAAGGATCACGCCGTCTACATCCTAAGGTTGCAACAGCCGGTATTTCCTATCATGACAGCCCCCTTAAATGTGGAGGCTAGGTACTGCGGAATTCCATTGCATTCCCTTCACACCGTTTTCTCGGCTTACTTCAAAATATCCCATGGCTCCAGAAGTGGGTGCAAATTCCCACCAAATGGTCCTTGTAAGCGTATAAAGATGCGCCTCAAGTGCGTCTGCGTGTATGTGGGCGCTGGTCGGAATGAACGCAGCGTCACGTGGTACAGCGACCGGTCAGGTCGGAGCAGAAGTGGAAAAACCTTATTTTCTAAAACGTTAAATTGGCAGAGGAGAGACGCAAGGCTACCATGATTAGAGGCGGCTAATCAAGAGTGACTAAGAGAAAAAGGGGTCTCGTTGCTTTTACAGTTATGGGCCTGGGCGATCTTGTCGTATGCTGCAGTTTTAAGTTAGTATTTAATAAGGGCGTATATGCTTAATGCCAATTCCAGACCCACAGGCTAGATAATAGCGTTTGATGCACCTCTTTGCTGCCCTACAGGTATCCATCAATGGGATCAGTGTCAAAAACAGTACATCTGACGTGTCGGGGGTACCGGAGTTCTCGCAACATTTATCGCAATTCAGTAGTAGACAATTTTCTAACGTTTTTATATCTTGGACAAGTACAATGGTCACTATTTTAATCATTAAGCATACGAGGAGCACAATGGCTATTCCAGATGCATCGAGATCTTCAAGATCGGAGTTCCATAGTGCAAAATAGACATAATGACAGCCCAAAACGGGTACCCCTTTTCAGTTTCTAAAGTCTACATTGTGGAGAAGAAGCGCAGCCTGTTGGATGTAATTACAAAATAAATTTAGCATGATTTAAGGCATGAACATATCCGAAGTATGTAATTATGACTAATATCCGTTTTCACACGTTAAACTTCTGTCAGAATTGATTAGAGGCTTGGTGAGGAGGCTAAGTTATTATCTCTCTTACAACAGTCACTAAATCACTAAAAAAATTTGGAACTTCTACATTCCGTTATTGAAAACTGGGGTTTCCAGACTTTTGCTGCATTTTGAGGACTTCCGCAGTCTGAATTCTAAGCCATTCTAATTTTCGTTCTATTATTGTATTATTGCTCTCTAGTGAACGTATTACCTACTTAACTCAATCACAAAGGAGGCTTCCCAAGAGAAGGTATTACCCATTCAACTCATACATGAGGCTTCTACCATAGGTAAGGCTGGACTTCATAAATACTCTATATACCAAAGGGGAAAGAACGTAACAAATCTTGCATGTATGCCAAATTAGAGTAAACATCCTTAACTCAATATATTACTGATAAAGTGACCTTATTCAACACCTTGCAATGAACAATTGATTACAATTAATACGACGCTTCCTGCGTAACACAAGTCGAACAACAATACCGTCACTCACTAGTCTGCTAGCCTAATCATAGGAAGGTTCTGAATAATAAACCTAACCACTCCGCCAAAGCTTTAAGCCTTGCAACTCCCTAAACTTCACCAGCCAACACAAAGATCCATACCGCTATACATTCTCCCCTCCATTGCCAGATAAGTGACAGCATTCCCGTGAAAACGGCTCCGATTACGGGATTAGCGCAAGCGCACGACCACGTAAATTGCTTTTCAGGATTCTCACATTCTCATTTTGAGATCTCCACACCAAAAAAATGATTACAACACTGTTTTTATTAGTGTTTCTTTCTCTCTTCAGTATCCGTCAGTGGTTCACGACGCCTGAAACCACTCTTGAGATTGCGAGAATCGCATCCAGTGGTTGTATTAATCCCATCGAGCCGTTTTCCAGGCCAAAAAAGACCCGAAAATACCCCGTTTACTGTACCCTTATCAGTATAGAGTGATATCTATCGTCATTGAGTCATTTGTTAGTAGTCATCATCACAGCCAACCTATTCATACGGCTGTAGACTTTACCATTTAGACACATTTCATCACAAGACAGACCGCATCATAGGATATCGTCAATAGCTTAATCACTCTTGAAGTCCCACCTGATTCTATTCATTCAGTTAGACATAGCCCCACAGTCATATTCATCGTCTCTGGACTCACATATTCACGTGCTCTTATTTACATCCATCGACTTCATTGTAAGCTACTCATGGAACCATGAATATCCAACGTCTCAGAAACCTTATCGCATCGAAATCGCGGAACGTCTCTAGACGTATCCAGAGGGCCCTCCAGGAACTCAGCGAAAACCTCGCCAACGAACCTCAACCACAGACAGTACCCATTCCAGTACGCCATGGTGGTTCGGGACGGCGTTTGGCACCACAGCTGCGTTTTGGTCCTCTCCAGTTTGCAGGCGTAGTCACCGGCAGACGATTCTATTCTGGTTTCACCGGATTTACAGGATTCTCCCTGTTTTCAGCAAATACTACAACATGGGGCCACCAACAATTCAATGGTACTAAGGGCTCGAACTTCTTCTCGAGAACCAAGCTCTTCTCAAAGTTCTACAATACAAATGCCCATAAGTCGAAGATAATCCCTTCATTAAACCATGGAAGTCTCTTCCACAAGTTTTCATCTGCATATCAATCGAGTTTCCGGTTGAAAGTATATCAGCAGAGTGTAAAGCTAACATATAGAACGCTCTTTTGCCAGCTCAGAGAGAGGTACTCTGACTTCAATGATCAAGCTAACTTGACAAAGAAATTTAACAAAACCCTCAGATTTAACCCATCGATCAGATTAAATCTTTCATTAACCCCAGACCACCACCAATTGACATTAAAATTGGCCAGAACTGATTCGAGTGCAACTCAAAAGGAAAGAGAAGAAGCAGACCAAGTTGTTCAGGGCTGCTACATTGACTTCCCAATCAACTTCAGCTTAAATATCCCTGACGAGACTATTTTAAGCCAAGAGATCTTAAGTGAAATGATCGACGACATCAAACGCTTTGAGAAGCGTCTCCTGGACCTTAAGAGCGATTTGAACAATTTGTTCGAATTAGGTGAATTACCAATCAAGTATATCTCTGGAAAGAAGGTCTTGAGGGTATACTTCCCCAACTGTGATGTCGTAAAGTTGGAGAGCTTGTGTAGAGAGAAGAACATTACTGGAGGCGTCATTTATGAAGACATTGAAGGAACTGAATCAGAATCTGAACCATCTGTAGCATCTGGTGTCTCCATGGCATCCAGTCTCGACAACCAAGTCACCGAGAATGACATCTTGAGTTCTTACTACAACACTAACTCCTCCATTTCATCCATGGACTCTGAGGATGAAGACATCATGAGCGAGTCATTTGGCCAACCAATTTCGAACGACGAAATTGTTAGAATTGAAGAGCACATTCCAATGTTGATAGAGCAACAACCTCAATTCGCACACTTCCAGCAAACACAGCAACCGGACAGTTTCAATGATTACGACGACTTTTACTGGGTATCCACATGAGGAGTAGGGAAGAATTTTATACGAATTATTGAAGATTTATTGGTTTACTTGGGAGAGCGGCGCAAATGATATCGTAGCCATTTATTTTGACATTTGACATTTGATTTTTATGTTTTGTTTCTTTCTAGTTATGTTTGAGGTTATTATTAAAGGAAATATGGTTCCTTTATTTATTATGATTAGTTTAATTTACATTCGTTTATGATTTACATTAGTTTGTAGTAGCAGAGGTGAGATAGTTACCAGTAGATGAAAAGCTATTATATAATTTCGGTATGTACTTTTATCGAAGATATCTGTATTCAAGTGTATTTGTATAATCGTATTGTGTAACTGAGACGACAGGACTATCATCACCTCTTGTGATATTTGCTGTGATGACATAATTCTGTGACTTCGGCAATTCTTTTTATATGGAATGCTTATTATTGGAGAGAGAGGGCTTCTCGTTTATTAACCGTCATATGAGCTCATTTTTAGAGTAAAGAGACTACGGAATGTACACCCTACAAATACATTTCTTTCCCATATTTTTAATGTTGGGAAACACAACTACTCGCCTCTTCGTACAATGGCAATATAGACTCTATCATGTCCCGATCTGTTATGATAAGGACTAGAAATCTATAAACTATAGGACTACAAACCAGGCCCCAGGGCCCATAAGCTCTCGTGAAGAACAACCAAATCTGTCGCTACGCATGTCCCTGCATGTTCTACGACCACGCGAAAACTCTCGCTAGACACGGTATCTTGCTCAGTGACATAGTGACACATTCATCCATTTGCGTGGTATTCGGTGCAGGTAACCAAGTCACTAAGCCGGCAGTATCGGTTTGCGGGTGAAGTGGTTAGAAGGAAGGTGTGATGGTGTGAAGAGTTAGAAGCTTTCAGATTGAGTTGACACATTCAAGTATTAGGGTAGTTTTTTTTGAGCCGGAACGAAATCTCAGATCTCTTGCGGGTAATCTAGTGGTTTGGGTTCCAGGTCTTTACGTACTGGGATTCCCACCAGCATTTTTCTTGGAAGCTCTCGCTAGTTGGTATTTACCGCTATTTACTCTAATACGATGGACTTCCAGTTAGTTTAGTCTATTTCATTGTATTTCACCAATTATAGCTTTCGTGGCTTCTATTCATCTGTCCTCTTATGTGTTATAGTCTCTACGATACTACTTACCATTTCACGACCTCACAACTTCTAGAATCCAGCTCTAAAATACTTCTCTGGCTCACTCTCACTAATCTCCCGTCAACGTCACTGCCACTGAACACCCACAGCTTCACACACTCCCACTGTTTTGGTCGTAACTTTTTCTGGAGTAAGCATTCCTTCTCGAATCCTCTCGCTATATTTAGTATTAGTATTAGTATCAGTATCAGTATTAGTAATATTATCATGTCGATGATAGTGATAATGAGATTGTAGTCCGGTTACCAACGATTCCTACGATTCATCTTATCTCTGATTAGTACGCTCAGTCTCTCTCATTCTCAGTCCGTGTCACTATTATTAAATTATTGTGTACGCTCACTATTTGTTATTATTATTATGACTACTACTACCGACTCCCGATTACCGATTCCTGATTACTGGCTACACTACCACCTCTCACTATCTCCCTATCTCAC
Source organism: Scheffersomyces quercinus (assembly GCA_030556775.1). Lineage (NCBI taxonomy): Eukaryota > Fungi > Ascomycota > Pichiomycetes > Serinales > Debaryomycetaceae > Scheffersomyces > Scheffersomyces quercinus. The sequence continues at coordinate 663,687 of JAKTUQ010000007.1, read as the reverse complement.
TACTCACACTATTCTCACTATCCTACTACTACTCTCACTATTTCTACTACTACTCTCACTATTTCTACTACTACTCTCACTATTTCTACTACTACTCTCACTATTTCTACTACTACTCTCACTATTTCTACTACTACTCTCACTAATACTACTACCCTCACTATTCATAGTACCCTCACTATTCATAGTACCCTCACTATTTGTACTACTCTCACCATTTGTATACCACCCTCACTATTCCTATATTATTGTTAGTCCCTCACTAAATTTATTTATTATTGTTATTATTATTATTATTATTCGTACTATTATTATTATTATTACTGCTGCTGTTAAGAACTACACTTTTACTGCCAAATAGCCATCACTTTCTTTTCTCTTCTTCCATACCATAGACGGCTAACCATCCACAGCGGCTAGTATCCTTCGTCTCCCGCTGCAACCCGAACCATGTCGCTGATCACCACAACCACCGACGAGTTCGAGGACGCAGTCGATCGCTCGGAACTGACCAACCAGGCAAACAATGAATCCAATGACGAAAGCAACGGCTCAGCCGACAACAACAACGAACAGCACATCGAAATCGCTCAAGCATCCGATATTAACAACGAGACAAACAATGAACCCGCCAACGACATCGAGACGCCAACGGTAACGGGTGCTTCGTCTCAGCCGATAGACCCTCCGCTCCCAGACCGTAAAGCCATCAAAGATGCCCTCAAACTCAACGATACCACAGCGTTGGATGCGACGACGTCTTCCGCTGAAGCGCTTAATGATCTCACGGCGATCTCTCATACCTACGACCGTTCGTCGTCAAACTACCTTCTTCAATCGAAGTTCAACCAGCTTAACTCCACGTTTCACACAAAAGACTCCAAATCACAGGAGTACATCAATTCCGGAACTGACAACATCAAGAGAACATTCAATGACATCAAAACTACTGTCGGAGGTTTCTCCGACATGTTCGATTACAAAATTGACTGGGATTTCTGGACCCAGATTGTCCACGATTATGGTTCAGTCATCAACACCGATAGTGATAAGTTAAACGAGCTCATTATGAAAGGTATCCCCAAAGAATTCCGTGGTATCATCTGGCAGCTCGTCAGTAAATCCAAAAACTTCCAATTGGAGGAGTTCTATATCCTGTTGAAGGCTGAGCCTTCCGTTCATGAGAAATCCATAAAGAGAGACTTGTCCAGAACATCGTTTTTCACTAATGTAGAGCAGGTCAACAAGGGTGAAGAACTCTTCAATGTCATCAAAGCATACTCTTTGTATGATCCAGATGTAGGATACACCCAGGGTATGATTTTCATTGCAGTCCCATTAATAATGAATATGAATGATGCAGAATGTTTCTGTTTATTGGTAACACTTATGAAGGAATACAGACTTAGGGACTTGTTCTGCCCTGAAATGAAGGGATTGCACTTGTTGCTCTACGAATTCGATCGTCTTTTGGAAAGCTGTTCACCACTTCTCTACAACCATTTAGTCAAACAGGGCATCAAGTCGTCTATGTACGCTTCCCAATGGTTCCTCACTTTCTTCGCATACAAATTCCCATTAGACATAGTCTTGAGGATTTACGATATCATTATTACACAGGGAATTGAGTCAATTCTTAAATTCGCTGTCAATCTCATGGTCAAGAACGAAACTTCGCTCTTAGCCCTCAAGTTCGACAAGTTGCTTGAGTTCCTCAAAGACAAACTTTTCAACATTTATATCAATGAGGAGTTCATTAACTACCATGGGGATCCTACGCCAAACGGTGCAAGCGGAGTCAAGCAGAATAGGCGTTTCTCGCTTTTGGCAGGTTCCAAACGTAACTCGCTCAATGGAAGCGCCGCTTCGGGAACCAATTATTACAAATTGGATCAGTTAGTACTGGATGCCATGCAGATAAATGTGGACCCTGCAGAATTAGGCAAATATGCCAACGAATTTGAACATATTTATGATAGCGAGAAAGCCAAATCTGTTGATATCAACAAGATTCGCCGTGAAAATGGGAACTTGAGACATAAAATCAAGGATTTGGAAACCAAGTACGCCAACTTGAACAGGGACCACGTTGATATCGTACAGAAGATGGTAGACTTAAAGGTTGCGTTACCTGAACTTTTGAACGATAATGAGGACTTGAATGAGGAAATAGACCAATTGAGAGGGGACATCCAAGACTTGGAATCAAAGGTTGCCGATACGCCAACTTCTTCTACCAACGATTCTAGCAGCTCATTGAAATCTCCCGTGTTGCCGCAAACACCAGGATTGCCATCTACCATTGAAAGCAATATACAAGAGCTTTTGGCTATTAATGCACAAGAAACAGAGAAGTTTGCCAACTTGGATGATGAGTTCAATAGATTACAGTTGGAAGACGAGCAATTAGCAGCAGAGTTGAAAACCCATTCCAGCAACAAATGGTTCGGGAGATGGGGAAGCAAGTGAAGAAGCGAAATATGACCCAAAGAATTGCTATACTCGGGTCGACATAATAATATATAATAGCCTAATGATATCATACATCCTATATAATATATAATCACGTACCTAATAGAGAGTGTGGGAAAAAGAAATGGACATATGAATGGAGCTGTAGAAAAGGGTTGATGACAAGCGAAATAAAAAAGAAATAAGAGGTGTCACATACTCCAATTGACGAATAAGCATAGCCATATGAGGTGCAATGCTTTACATTATGACATTGTTCTAATTATGTAGATCTACTATCTACTATCTAATATAGCTGCAAATATGGGAATGGAAAATCCTTGCCGCAACAGTTACCATCAATGAGTATAATCAATTGTTAGAGCGTTCCCAACTGACAAGAACTATGGGGACTTAGACCATATCCCTATTACTGACGTTCATTCAACACCGCTATCCCTTTACTCCCTACTGAGCTTCTAAGAGACACCATCTACTAACACACCTCAAGCCCACTCTTCTGTCTAACAAAGGGTCCTCCCTCAGCCATACAGCCCAGTATTTTGTATATCACGTGTTCACTGTCTCCTTCCAGGGCTCGCGCCCTAGTGCTCGCACCCTAGTGCTCGCACAATTTTTTTTCACCACTCTCACCATCACATCCTCACGACTGAAAAAAATTCAAAGTATATATCAACTACATTCATTAGAGTTTGGAAAGACCATAACACACTATCAATAAGCAAAAATGGGTAGAGGACCAAAGAAGCACTTGAAGAGATTAGCCGCTCCATCCCACTGGATGTTGGACAAATTGTCCGGAACTTACGCTCCAAGACCATCTGCTGGTCCACACAAGTTGAGAGAGTCCTTGCCATTGGTCGTTTTCTTGAGAAACAGACTTAAGTACGCCTTGAACGGTAGAGAAGTCAAGGCTATCTTGATGCAAGAGCACGTCAAGGTTGACGGTAAGGTCAGAACTGACACTACCTTCCCAGCCGGTTTCATGGATGTCATCTCTCTTGAGGCTACCAACGAGCACTTCAGATTGGTCTACGACGTCAAGGGTAGATTCGCTGTCCACAGAATCACCGCTGAGGAGGCTTCTTACAAGTTAGGTAAGGTCAAGAAGGTCCAATTAGGTAAGAGAGGTATTCCATACGTTGTCACCCACGACGGTAGAACCATCAGATACCCAGACCCTCTCATCAGAGCCAACGACACTGTCAAGATTGACTTGGCTACCGGTAAGATTACTGACTTCATCAAGTTCGACACTGGTAGATTAGTCATGGTTACTGGTGGTCGTAACTTGGGTAGAGTTGGTGCTATTGTGCACAGAGAGAAGCACGAGGGTGGTTTCGACTTGGTCCACATCAAGGACTCCTTGGACAACACCTTCGTTACCAGATTGTCTAACGTTTTCGTTATTGGTACCGAGGCTGGTAAGCCATACGTTTCTTTGCCAAAGGGTAAGGGTATTAAGTTATCCATCTCTGACGAGAGAGACAGAAGAAGAGCTCAACAAGGTTTGTAAGTTAACTACCTTTGTAGTTAGTTCAGTACATACTTGTTTGACTTTGTCAACATAGTTTCATGTTAATGTAATATAATCAATTTAAAAAACTGTAGTGACTGTAGAAAGAGAGAAATAATGTTCAAAATAAACTAAAGAAGAACATAATATGATAATATTGAAAAAGTACATGAATATAATGACATTGAGGACTATTGACGAAAAAATTAATCGAATAGACAATCAGCAGCTGAATTGTATTCCCCTTAGCTCGATTTTCATACTTTGTACATATAGCTTTGTTCTTACACTGTTAATGCCAATACTATGGGAGAATTGAAAAGTAGGTGCAAAATCGGAGAAGAGAGCACATATATCCACCGATTGTTTCCACCAAAGTAGAATTATTTTCAAAAACGTCGCTACTTATTCAATTACACATCCCTAACATAAACAGGCACCTCTTTCTTATCCTTTTTTCAATATCCTATCTTCCTATAAATGGAACTATAAACCACCATCCACTAACTAATACTAACAGTTACTGCAAAACTCTATATTCTATATGCAGGCACTTATATCACCATAAATCAGCTTTCAAGGAGTGCAATCAAAAGCATCAAAATAGGGTTTTTATTGAAATTAAACTACATAGTCCCATTCTAACCGCCATTACACTATCAATTTCCAAGTTTCACCTTAATTAGAAGGCCCCTTCTTCCATTAAATACACCATTTTCCCCCAACTGCCAAAAGTCCCAAACCAACACCCATGCCGCAGTACAACCCACCACATCCACACTTTAACACGCGCCACATGCAGGATAAACCCGTGCGGTTATCAAAACGCGATAAGCTGCGGTACGGGTCTTCTACGTCCGATAAGCAGCTAACCGCCCAGCCATAGTTAAGCCGATTGGTAATGATTGATACCAGTAGTTCTTCTTGTCAAGTAGACAGTATTGTCTGTGTTGGAGAGGATTTAAGTGGATATACTGGGTATATAACGAGACTATATTGAGTTTATCTATTGTGTGCCGTGTTATTTACTTTCTAACGGTGTTTTTAGCATGTTTGAATCGGGGATCTATCGTAAACTAGTACTAGGCTTTCTAGCCGTTGTAGCTGTGGTTCAAGTACTTAAGCTTTATCATATATTTGTAATTCGGTATCAACCACCAGAAGGAGCTATAAGAGACCTCGTTTGGGGCGATATCAACTTCTTGCATACCACGGACACTCATGGGTGGTACTCAGGCCATCTTAACCAGAAGCTGTACAATGCCAATTGGGGAGACTTCATCTCGTTCGCTGCTCGATTGAAGCAGAGAGCTGCTGCTAACGGACAAGACCTCTTGCTTGTGGATAGTGGTGATAGACACGATGGAAATGGGCTTTCAGACATAACCATTCCCAACGGAATCGCATCGACGCCGATTTTCATCCAGCAAGATTACGATATCTTGACTATAGGAAACCATGAGTTATATGTATGGGAAAACTCCGTCCAGGAGTATGAGACGGTTGTTCCACATTTCAAGGAGAAGTACGTTTGCTCCAATGTTGAGTTTAAATTACCCAACGGATCGTATGTACCCTTCGGTCATAAGTATAGGTACTTCCAAACCCCAAACCAGAAATTGAATGTGCTTACATTTGGATTTTTGTTTGACTTCAACAGAAATAATGCTGGAACAAAGGTCACCTCGATTAAAGATGTCGTCGACAACGAACTGTGGTTCGAGGAAGCATTAGAGAGTCATCCGGCAGAATCTGTGGATATCATCGTGGTTGTTGGTCATATTCCTATCTCACACAAATGGCCGGAATTGTTCTATCTCCATGAAAAGTTGAGAGAGAAGTACCCTGATACGAAAATCCAGTACTTTGGTGGCCACAGTCACATCAGAGACTTTACAGTGTTTGATCAGCAGTCGACAGCACTTCAAAGTGGAAGATACTGCGAAACTGTTGGCTGGGCAAGCATTAATTTGGGGGTGGAAAATGTCAAAAACATACGAGAACGCTATTCCAGATCCTACATTGACTTCAACTTGAATTCATTTCTCCACCATTCAAACTTCACCGACAACAAAGACCAATTTGACACTGAAAAGGGCTTGGAGGTATCTACATTAATTAAAAAGACTAGAAAGAAGTTGGAGTTGAACAGACCTTTGGGCTATGTCAACGACAATTACTTTGTAGACTACGTACCAATATGGGACAAAAAGAGCATCTTCTCCCTATTGACTCATAGGATCTTGACAACACTTCAGCCAGAAAATGCCAACATTAGCATTGCTGCAGAACGCATTATCATAATTAATACGGGATCTATCAGATATGACTTATACAAGGGCCCTTATACAATAGACACACAATACATTGTTTCTCCTTTCGAGAACCAATGGCACAAATTATCATTGCCAAAGTCTGTTGCAGTAAAAGTTGGCCGTAAGTTGAACGAAAATACATACATCGTTGCCAATACAGAACAAGGACAGATCAAGATAGACAACAGACAACTTGCTCCACCACATCAGCTCTTAGTACCATATGAGGAATTTGGAAATAGGGACAAAAGACAGGATACGTTCAAATACCCCATCGCTCTCGAAAGTAATGATAAAATGGCCATTGAATCTAAACATAGAGCGAAATTACCAAAAGGTTACGTTACCTATGACGACTTTGGGCATGATGGTGATGATACTCCTCATAAACCAGTCGTAAGCTTCCCTGTTCCAAATGTTGTCGAATCCAAGCAATTGAACCTGAGTACTCCTGGGGATACTATTATTGACTTGGTCTTCTACGACTTTATTACACCTAACATCTTATGGGCATTAAAAGAGTTGGACTATCATGTTTCTGAGAGTTCCGAATTCTACTCCAACAAATACTTGGGTTTGCTTATGAATGACTACGTAAAAGAATCTGGAATCTAAGCTTATCATATAATATCTATTCAGAATAAAAGAAGAACCGTATACAAAGTACATCGTAGGCTGTCGAATATACGAGGTGAGTAAATTTATAAGCTGTGTAAATTAATGTGGATGTACAAACTATATACATATGTTGTGGTTCACCACTGCTAATTACCTTATTGCAATTAGAACTGTTTAGTAAAACACCGTCAAGTAGCAGACTTCAGCTAGAAGATCACTGTTCATGTCGGTTGTATCTATTGTTATTTTTTAATGAACTCCAAAGACGGCTTTCGGAATCTTTGTGATCCGTAAGGAGCAGCATAACACTGATGCAGTTAACACAAGTCAACCTCTGAATCAATAATCTTCGAAGTAACGTCTTCGTTCTAATCAGCAGATCGAGTTCCGAAATATTATGGTAGCTCATATCTTCTATATCTTAATGACACTGTCCTCAGGCTTGAAGGTGAATCTATAATCTAAACTATTGATCACTTCTCCTTCGCTGTTATTGATTACCACTTCATCTACTACCAAAATGATATTCACTCCGAACCAAGAGCCCCAGAGCGGCCTATTATTTCTAGCAGCGTTATTGTCTTGTATCAAATCGGCAGATTCGCCTAGCTTGCTCTTACCGCTTTCATCAAATTTCACCTTAGCACTAAGATTTATAATAAAAGTGCCAGTTCCTGGGATCAAGTGACAGTCGTAACTATTCAACTGATGGAACGAATTAGGTGCTTGAAGCCATTTCTTCTGGAACTCGAGCTTCGAATCATTATTAGTAGTTGGAATCAAAGGAGTTCCGTTCACTATCACCGCGCTCGAAGGCTTCAAAGTTTTAGCAAATTGTGTAGCGTAAGACTCCACGTTTGGAAACTGTGATGTAGGAGAGTTATATTGAATATCCAAAGAACCCAAAAGCTTCTTCAAAAACGGTTCAATGGGTTGTGCTAAACATGTTAGTTGTTCAAATTTGTTGAAACTGGTTAGTAATAATGAAATCAAAGCTACTTACTCGGATCCTGTTGCAAGTGTGACATCACAAGCTTCTTCTTTAATGTGTTCTAGTGGGATATAGAGTAGTAAAACATGAATAGAAAGCTTATAACTTCAACTTTTCATTGAAGTCGGATGTGATGCAGTCACGTGAGTACACAATGTTGCGGCAGAGATGTTTTACCTTCCTAGACTGTACAATGGATAGTGTTATAGCATTCAAGATTACATTCAATTGAAGCTATAACGGTAGTATAGCAAGCCAAGGTGGAGGATTATTTTGGGTCATATCCCAATCTGCTTAATGCATGAGCTTGACTTGAGGTGATTAGTTTCATAGAGTTTATTAATGCAAAGTGCTGGAATAGTACCAAAATCTGCTAATTTCATTTATCACGTGATATCATTTAAATCCGGATTCCTGGTTCTATCCATAAGAGGTTACCCACCGTCATTATCTTGTGTGGGGAATAACATGAAGGCCAGTTTCATTTCTGACCATATGTCAAGTCCTCTGTCTATTTCGACATGTTAATGCAAAGAAATGCATTTGACCGACTATGGAACGAATTGCTGGTTACCGTTATTGGTAGTACTATCTCACTGTGGATGCTTATTGAAGTAATGTAATTACAAAGGACGATAATAAATGCTAATAGCCACAAAAAGGATTACTCTGAAAAGTGTTACATAGTTTCCTACTAAGAAAGTTTTAGCGAATACCAATTGCAATTGCTGTTAAATTATGGTCTTATTCTTCTTATTCTCCCCACTCACTACGAACTTTTCCCAGGGCATTGTGCTATTATCTCTATCAGTAGATCCTTGATAACCCACTGTAAAAATACCGACTTCAACCCTTCACCAAGAAATTCACATCTTCTGTAGATCGTAACCTTCGATTTCAAATCAAAGGGTCCCCGTACTCTATCAGGAACAAGATCAGCCACTTTGGTCACTATTTGATCTAAGACGCATAGCAAACGACATGAGTCAACACCAATCGGGACAATGTGGACTCAATCCATAAAATTAAACCTGAATCGGATCCTTTGGGTAGCTCTCTGCAACATTTAGACATCTTCCACAGCATCATCTACAGATCTGGGCTAAATAACCAGCCCGTTGCATCCCCCGATACTTGTGGCTGGTAGCGCCGATTTCATTATTATGTACTGCGGCAGGGGTGCGCAACTCCCCCGATTTTGTCGTCAATTTTTCGCACCAACGCCAATAAGCTTTAACCAGCCATCTTTTTTGCAATCGTACAGGCGATAATGGGAAGATGAAACAGAAGCCCATTATATGTATGCAATGCCCGCATATTTTGTAGCAAGACATCTCGCAAATCAAGCATGAGTTGACTAGTGTTGCTTCGGGCCTGCTGCTATGCGTCTATATCGGTAAAAAATCCTGCTATTTGGGAGCTCGTTCTAATTTTAGCTGGGTTTGTTCCCTAGACAGAAATAATATCGCTGTATTCAGTAGGCTGGTGCATAGCTAGATTTGATATGTGCTGGTTGCCGGGTCTGATTGAGGACAGTATATTCTGATTCAGGAGCAGAAGGTGATCCTGATCTGGGAATGGGCTCTTCTATAAATACAAAATGATTTGTGCCTGAAAGAAGTTTGGCCCCCTTTTGATTCTGATCTCTTTTCTCGGTTGTGATTCTGATTCAATTTCGGTGTTCATTCCTTGACCTCCTAGCCAGAGCAACTATTCTCTGTGTCGCCAAACCACCTTCCTTAGTCCCCCTCGACGTCCCAATCATCCCCAACAACATTTGCACTCGCTTTTCATCGTTGTTCTGTCATTCGTTATCCCATAGATCGGCCCACTAATTCGTAGTTTCTGCCCTCCCATTCCTAAACATCCACACCTCGTCTTATCATACACGCCTGTTCCACTGGTTCCCTTATTCAGTTACCCCTGCAAGTAACTTCCTGATTAAGACAGAAATTCATCCTTTTGAGACCTCACGTACCCAAAAAATCAATAGTTCACTGTTGTTCGGGTTACCAGATCTCATTACTTTACCTAAAACGCACACTCTTCTTGTCGTTGTTGCTCACCACCTGTCAACCGCTGCAACCAATCTTTCGCAGCCATTATTACAGAGTCCCGCACGGCAGTAGCATCCCTAAAGCCATCACCATCAGCTTAACCACGACTCCTGGATCTGCTCTGTCTCGTGCCTAACCACCAGATCGGTCACTTTTTCCGATTTCTTGATCCGCCCTAATCTTAGATCCAAAAGATCATGTCTCTTGTACAACCGGTTATGTACGACAATCAACTTAATTCGTTCACCCAGGGACACATAAGGTCCCGTTCTTATAATGAGTTGCTTAACCAGTTCAAATCGTCGATTTCGTCTACGGCCTCGGCCAGTACTCCACAAGAATCCTCGTCCGCTATCGGTTCATCAGGTCTGTATGTCAAGAAGAGATCGCATTCGGACCTAGTAAGACAATCGGCCGAAGTGTATCCATCGACCATTGACTTGTCAAAACGTTCTCGTACTGCTCCTCCATCGCCACCATACGAGTCCAACTCCACTTTTGCATCCACATTGTCATCAACATCTATTTCTGACAGGTTCATCACCAACACGATAAAACCTAACAAATCCCTTAGATCTCGTTCGTTGTCTCCTAATAAGAAGTTCTCCAACCCTCTTTCACCATCCAATTCGCCTAACTCGTCACCCGTTGCATCGCCCAGTAAGCCAGCTTTGGCTGCTGGATCTTCTTCCAGATCTGGAGAACCATCCAAATCTTCTAATTTACAAAACAACACCGATGAACAAAGTGCCAAACGCATAAAGCTTCCTAGCCTCTCCACAGCATTGAGCTCTACGATATCTACAAAGGCTCCGACTACTTTGAAGCCAATAACGCCCACGGTTTCTTTGGACTACTTTGACACCTACAAGCCTAATGATGAAAACTGGAGATACGAGTTGTTGGACACCATAAACAAAGAATCCAAGCATTTCCATTTGAACCAGTACAACTATCTCAACAAGTACGCAACTTCTTCTCCAAAGGCCTATGCAAGCCTGACCAATGGATCTTCTTCGTCTTACTCCTACAAGCCAAACTTTGACTCCAGGATTTCTTCGAAGATCTCTCAGCAACGCACCATGCTTCCAAGCGTAACTGAAATCAACCAAGAGAGAAAGATTAACTTCCCATACGAATCTAACTACACCTACTTAAACAAGACATACATGAACGATGTTGAAAAGTACCCTGAGTACTTGGAATTGGCCCAGTCATTGATCCAATTGTCCCAACCACGTCATAAAACTGCTTCCCACCAGCAGAATCAAAACCAGGAACAAGTAGCAAGTCCTACGAGAAATGGTCAAAATGAACTCCCAATCCCTGCCCAGGTATCGACCACTGTTGCATCACCAACTAGTGTGTCATACTCGCCAAACGCCTCCATTGCTCCTCCACCAGCTGTAGTAACTCCAGTAGCAGGTCATTTCTACCAGAGCCCCAAGGCTATCGAGACCACTACTCCCACTGGCTACAACAACAGTGGTGCCTTGACACCACCATCATCGAGATTGCCTAGTATTCAATCCAACAAATACAACACGTATTTGAGTATCATTTCTGAGAACCCAAAGGCACGTACTCCAGAATTGGTCCAATTAAACCACAGTCACCACAACCATAGCCACGCAGCTCCACCAGCTGCCCAGGCCCATGCGCCACAACAGAACCACAAGTTCATTCCTATTACTCCCCCATCTTCCAAGTCGAAGTCAAGATCAGAGCTCTTAAAATCACCTCCAAAGCACCATAACAACCATAACAACCCAAGAGTGTGTATTTCTTGTGGCTCTGATCAATCCCCTTGTTGGAGACCATCTTGGTCCATCAAGGAGGGACAGTTGTGTAACTCATGTGGCCTTAGATACAAGAAGACATCTGCTAGATGTCTTAACAAGAACTGTAAGAAGATTCCCGCCAAAGGTGAGTGGTCCCTTATGCAAAGCAAGGGTCAAATTGCATTTGAAGACGGGATCGAAGGTTACAGTTGCTTAGAATGTGGATGGAGAGTTGAAGTCAGAGATTAGCCTCCACATATATTGATGTCAATTTCCATAGGGCCATCTTAAAATTAAGAAGTATGGCCGATATTGCATCGCATCCGTTTAGTCATTTTCGTCATGTGCTAGAAATTTATTGTATTATGATATTCATTCAGTTCTAAGGTCCGCGGAGCCACCTTGTTGTTTTAATCTGGTATTTTTTTGATAATGTAAGTATGTATTCAATTCAATTCAATTAATAGTATGAGAAATTGTGTAGACAGAGAATGAGTGTTTAGAAAAATGAGGTCATAAATGTCTTCTAAGGTTTCTTCTTCATGGAACTTTATGTGGTTATGTTCCTTTCTCTCCATTCTTCTTAGAACTTTTACCTCGCATACATTAGAGTATAGAAAGTACGTAGAAGCATGTATCTCTACCTATTTCGTGAAAACCCTCAACTTTTCCCGCTCTACATTTTAAACATCGTCCTCCACCAAATAGTCGACACCCAACCTTACTTCTCAACCTACCATTTTACCCCCATTCCCACCCTTTTCTACCATCACCACCCCTTCTCGCTTTTAGCTGCGAAAACTCAAAGCTCATTTCGAATTGCCGCAAACTCTCGGTATCTCCGCACAGCAACTGCCCGCCAATTAGGCACAAATCCAGATGAATTTGCCCAAATTTCACCCTCTTCCCTACCTCCACTCATACAACTTCCATTACCACCATTTCAGCGATTTTCATCATTACCAGACTACACTATCTCCCCCTATACCCCCACCATCATCCACAGAACACAATGGAACCTTCTACCTCCATGCCCATATGCAAACCACCCAACACGGCTCTCCTGCAGACAACCCGAGGGCAATTTCAATAATCAAAACGACATATTCAAAGATGATAAGATCCAAGTAAAGGTGATATAAGGATACCGGTTTCTTTACAATTGGAAGTGCAAATACGTGGAATTTCTTAACAAAAGGCTAGACAAGTGAACTACTGTTCGAGAAACCGACAAATCTACAATAACTGCGCAATGTCCGACGCTATTTCTATCACAATCAAGTCTTCAGGTGACACCAAATACGAGCTCTCCGTGTCGCCTACCATCACGGTGCTCGAGCTCAAGGGCCAAATAGCAGAAAAATCAGATATCCCAGCCGACCGCCAGCGTTTGATCTACTCCGGTAAGGTGTTAAAAGACTCGGAAACCATTGCTTCATACAAGGTCCAGACCGGACACACCATCCACATGGTGAAAAGTGCTGCTCCAAAGGCTGCGGCCGGAAGTTCGACTTCCGACTCGACCGCAACTTCAGCTCCATCCACCACTGCCAGCGCCGGTGTTCCTTCCAATATCGCCTCGGGACAAGGTTCGTTCAACCCTCTTGCTGATCTTACCGGTGCCAGATATGCGGGTTACACGCAATTACCATCTGCTTCAATGTTCGGCCCAGATGGAGGCATGAACTCAGGTATGCCAGACCCAGACCAGCTCAGTCAAATGATGTCCAACCCGCAGTTCCAAGAGAGCATGAACGCCATGCTTTCGAACCCACAAATGTTAGACTACATGATTAACCAGAACCCACAATTCCGTGCAATGGGACCCCAAGTAAGAGAAATGCTCCAGAGTCCTTTCTTCAGACAGATGATATCCAACCCGGAAATGATGCGTTCTATGATGCAAATGCAAAGAGGTGCCGGAGGCTTCCCCGGATTTGGCGGTGCTGGTGGCGCTACCAGTGCATTCCCTGCACCTGGTGCTAACCCCAATGTAGAAGGCGCTGCAACAGAGACCAGTGGAGATTCTGCTACCACCACTCCAAATGCTGCTGCCAACCCATTTGAATCGTTATTTCCTAACGGCTTGCCTCCTATGAATCAATTCCCTTTGTTTGGAGGTGCCGGCGCCGGCGGAGCCCCTGCTGCCCCTGTGGATAACCGTCCTCCAGAGGAGAGATATGAGGAGCAATTAAGACAGCTCAACGACATGGGGTTCTTTGACTTTGACAGAAACATCGAGGCTCTCAGACGCACGGGTGGAAGCGTTCAGGGTGCCATTGAGTACTTGTTAGGAGGTAACTAGTCAGTAACCATATAGCACTACTACTATCATATTGCTACCCATTGCTCCTATTCAAATATGTCCAGCCTCCCATGTAAAAGGCCCCTGCCGCACACCCACTTCGAACTCAGTCGCGGTGTGCATGTAAGATAGTTTTTTTCCCGCTCTGTTTTTAGCCGCTATTCTTTATAATCGATTATTTAATGTATGGCAGTAGAAGGAAGAGAGAGTAGACATTCATTGTAGGATTGGTTATTTTCAGCATTAGTGTTGGCTTATTGGGTGTTTTTATGGACTAATAGTATATATACCGCACCATGAGCAGCGACACACAAGAAAATCCCACGAAAAGTGAAGATGTCTCGGTGAAAATTGAGCATTCTGCTACGGGATTGAATAGCACAGAAGACGCTGAAAGAATGGGCCAAGAGCCATTAAAAGGGCCTGAAATCGCATCAAAAGAGGCGATAAGTAGTTCTGAATGGGTCACAGCACCAAATAGTATAGGAGAAGCTGCTTCCAACGAAGTTTTGGTGGAAAATATCAAAGAGAAACAGACATTTCGTGGCATAATAAATTCATCTGGCTCTGGAATAACAATACAATCAGTCAGCACCGTCGACACACAGTACATAGAACCGACCAAACGACTGCTTTCGCCTGCTTTGCAAGCTCTCTTAAACGAACCGGTGAAGACTTCGTTGGGAATGGATCCAATGGACTTTCAATTAAATAAAGTGTTGGCTATTGCAATGGAGGCAAAAGGTTACCACTGTTCAGAGGAATTTCTCCACCAATTGACCGATTTAACGGTGAAATATTTGCATGACATAATAAGCACATTACGGGAATGTACCCAGTTACAAAGAAGAAGAAAACCTACCCTCAGTGACGTGAAACTCTTTCTTAGATTGAGAGACATCGACCCACAGACATATATACGAGAGATCGAAGATTCTAAAACTCTAATAACTGCAGATATCAGAAGTCAAATAGCAGCAGTCCAGAACGAAACTATCCAAATACAGCAGAACTTGGAATCGAATGATCTTAATCTTGATGAGAGCGATCCTTCTTTACCATTTTTCACTAATGAGCATTATCAAATTGCCGAACTTGTTCCTCGAGGAGTAGAAAAGCCTAGCTACATACCATCGTACTTGCCCGATTTACCTCCAGATTACACATACCAGAACACACCACAGTACATGAAAACATTGTCTGATTTGAAAGAGTTACGTTTGAAATTGGTCGAGGAGTCGAGGTTAACAGAAAAATCGTTGTATAATTTGATTGAAGACGATGAAAAGCAATGGAGGCTAAACTTCGAGAAGGAGTTAAGCACAATGCCAGAAATTGACGAGAGCGATAATGAAAACAGCGTAATGAGCGAAGTAGGACCAAGTGAAAGAAATAATCCTTCTGATGTAGAGACCCCACTTCCAGAAGAAGTATTCCTTGACCAAAAGCCGGAACCAGAAGCGGCAGAGAAGCCAGAGCAAGCTGAAACCACTACAGCAGAGATTCCCGTTCTTGGCAATGAAGAGCCCAAAGAAGTTCCAAAAGTGGACCGCAAAGCTGTGGAGAGCAAGTCTTTTGATATCGTAGCATATGCGGAGAAGAGGCGACAAATCTTCCTCAAAAAGGAAGAAGAAATCATTAAAAAGAGACAATTGAGAGAGTCCAATATATACATGAAGGCCGAAACGTATTACTCGCCATACGCAGATGGAAAGCGGTCTCTGGCGATTGATGCATACTTCAAAAATATAATAGAAGAAGAGTTCAAGTCGGTAATTAAGGGGGTCAGGATAGCTGAAACGAGGAAGAGAAGAAAGATAGGCGAGATTCTAGCAGAAAAGGCAAAGAGGGAGAAAGAAGAGCAAGAGAAGAACAACATCGATTTTGGATTTACCAGAATTGCACAGGAGCTGGACGATGACGATAGTGATGATGACAATAACCAACACCAAGAATTTCCTGATTTCAATTTTGCCCTGGACGTCCCAACTGCTGTAGGGATAGGCAATACGGATGCAAATCCGGATTCAGATATACCTATAGGGAATAATGCTACAGCCGATAGCGATAATAAAGAGTCTTCCAAGTTGCCAGAGGTGCAGGAGGATGTACCCTTTCAGGAACCCACACAATCTGGAGAAGGAAACTCACTTGATATCCAGTTCCACCACGACGATAGCGATATCGATATGAGTGACGATTTTCTCGAGGCTGAGTTGGAGAGTGCTATGCGGTCTGAAGAAGAGGGCCCCAAGAACGGAGTCTCTAGTAAAACTCCAATTTCTGGCGACGACGGACCCAACACAATCAACATAGCCCTAGACAGTACCGCACTCCAGGACAGCAACTCCGATAGCGAAGACGACTTCGAGGATGTGTAGCTAGACTATAATATTATTGCTGAATATATAACACCTTTAAGCGTATGCAGTGCCCTTACCACCTTAAATGCCCTTAACCAGACTAAAATAATTACGGGCAAGCAAGAACAATGAGCCCAGAAAATACGGCACCTCCTTACGGGAACCTAATGTGGCCATGTAATTATAATCCGATATAGAATGGGGATTCTGGAACACGCAGGCCAGACCATCCACATGGACAGAGAAATTCCAAGAACAGTGAAGAATGTATGTAGAGCGAGAATTTCAGGCCACGAAGTGAGCCAGCCGTGGCCACGGGAGTTCCAATTGGCGAAAGAAGTGAAATTCAAGGAGCCAGTCCTAGGCAAGATCCGGGGATCTATGATCTGTGATCTTTGGTAGAGGAGTGCTTGGTAATAGCTAGATAGCCATGGGCCATAATAGGTAATTGTAAATTTCAATAATTGCCGAAGTCGGTTGAATCATTAATTAAGTAGACGCACATACATAGAATAAGGGAACGATAAATACATACAGTTAATAATTCTAGTTGACAATTCAGAGTTAATAAAAAGGCCTCACCAAAATAAGAGATAGCAAGTGAAGAAAAGTTAATATTCATGTTCTCTATTTTTTTGTTTAATTAGGTAATTATTCAGATTTTTTTTAAATTTACTTAACTGTTCACTCCGTTGCAACACTTGTATGTTGTATGTAATATTAGAATTTCTCTCCTCAACACTTTTATGTCTATTAGTATTTCACTCCTTTTTCCTAGAATATTCCACAACAAAAGCGCAAAATTCTATCTATTTCTCTCATTAAAAAAAAAACAACCAACCACGAGAAGAACAGCAATCCACGAAGGCTCCTTTACTGTGTGTGTACTGTTACTGTTACTCTCACTCCCACTCCATATCTCTCTCTTCTATCGACTCTTCTTTCATCACAATTTCTCATTTTCTCTTTTATCCACTCATCTCGTCGCTCAATCTCCCATCTCTCAATCTCACACTTCACCACTTCACACTTCCCACCTCACCAACTACTTCTTCTCTTCTCTCCCCAACTTAACACTTCTTCTCTTCTCTCCCCAACTTAACACTTCTCCCAGGGGCTCTCCCACAAACCTTCTTTTCTCTCCTCCTGCCTCCCCCCACCGAAAAGCCTCTCTCCCACGTGACCTCGTCTCCCTCCGGAATTCTCTGGAAAGTTGCTTTTTTACGTTTGCTTGCTTAAGGCACCGGTGTTATATAAAGGCACATACACTTCCCCAGTAGAAGATAGTGAATATTTCATGAAGATATCTGGTGGAATAGCTCCAGTAGTGATTGTTTCTCCCTGAAAACAGCCATGACAGTCATAATAGGCTCCTTGTACGTATCTGCGGATTTTCAGCGAATTCCAGGGGAGAGAACACCCAAAAGAACCGCCCTGTTCCCCGGTTTTCTCTCCAGATTCTCCCTGTTTTTCACTATCTGCTAGTTAAATCAACGCTGTACTAACAGAAACGACGTATAGGTTCTTGCCCTACACGGTGCAATTCGAGGTAGACGGCCAACAAGCGGACTTCAATGCCCTCGATCTCCGTGAAGCGACTCCCGTGCCTCAGATCTCAGAGCCCTACCGTGGTGGTACCACTCCGATCCCAGTAGGTGTTCCTCTGAGCTCGATTCTTCCTTCTCTCAGTAAGGCCAATTCGCAAAGCCATACTCCTCTCTCTTCGTCACCAAGACACCACCATGCCGACTTGAACAGCCTCAATTCGTCGAAACAAGACCCCGAAGAAACCCCCGAAGAGTTCTTCTACAATTACTTTAGAAGAAGAAGGGGCTTGAACGAACCTAACAGCCAGTTGACAGATACCCTCAATGAAAAACTCGGTCCTCAGTACATCCAACCACGGTCAAGATTCAGCAACGTGGTGGTCCAAAGCTCGGTAGTGGACCCAAAGAACAAAAACAAGCATAACGATGAAATCGGGCTGCCTTCGCTAAGAATTAACCGCCTGGTCGGAAACTTGGCTAATCTCTCGTCTTCAAGTACCAATCTCGTACCTCTGTCTCACCCAGGACTTCTTCGTGCACGCTCAGCTTTGGGCAGACCAGGGTTCACGTTGCATAGTAACAGCAGCGCCAATTCGCTTGTGATAGCAGAAGAACAAGAAGATTATCAAAGGCACTTTCCAGAACAAAAACTGAGAAATGACGATAGCGAGTCTTCTCATACCGATAAATTGCGGGGTCAGGACAACGACTTTGAGCACAACTACAACGATTTGGTCCATGGACGTGGAGAGAACAAATTGGCGCCTTTTGGTGGCTTTTCTAATCCTGATATCGAAGGAATGTTCGATAACCAAGCCAATCTTTTCGAAACAGCACCCTGGAAGGTTGTATTCGCCGGTAAGGGGAACGTTTCAGTAACAAAAGCAGTGAAGTTAAGTGTAGAAGACGACGTGATGCACAACCCCAAATGGGTCGGAACACTTGCAATGCCGAGCGATTCTGTGCCAAAAGACGTCACCGACGACATCGCTGACACATTAAGACAGAGATACCATTCAGAAGCCGTATTTCCCAACGATATCACCTTCCAAGGGCATTATAAGTCGTTTTGTAAGCAAATTCTTTGGCCAACATTCCACTATCAGATTCCTGATGACCCAAAATCGAAAGCATTCGAAGACCATTCTTGGGGTCACTACAAGCTCTTGAATCAGCTCATTGCTGACAAGATTGTAGAAGTATACAAAAGAGAAAACGGAGCAGCAGATCCTAACGATCCTGAAAACATGATTTGGATTCACGACTACCATCTCTTGTTAGTGCCTTTAATGGTCAGAGAAAAGTTGCCAAATGCCAAGATTGGATTATTCTTACACATCTCGTTCCCTTCGTCTGAAGTGTTCAGATGTTTTGCCCAAAGAACTGACATTCTTAAGGGAATGTTAGGTGCCAACAGTATTTCATTCCAAACAGAGGAGTATGTCAGACATTTCCTCCAGACGTGCAATCGTTTACTATTAGCAGATACCAACGAGTACGGAGTTTCCTTCGAAGGAAGTCTCACAATGGTGAATAGTTGTCCTGTTGGTATCGATGCTAGCCTGTTGAGTGAAGTTGTGGAAAGCGAGGAAGTAAGTGAATGGCGCCAATTGATTAGAGATCGTTGGAAGGGACAGAAATTGATCGTGAGTAGAGATAAGCTTGACAAATTGAGAGGTATGAAACAGAAGTTGTTGGCATACGAAAAGTTCCTTTCAAACAACCGTGAGTATATAGACACTACGGTCCTTATTCAAATTTGTATTGGTGGTAGCCATGATCCTGATTATGAGGCCGAGATCATGCAAATCGTCACAAGAATCAACTCACTTCCAGACAATATCTCGGTATACAGACCGGTTGTTTTCCTTCAGAAAGATATAGAGTTTAACCAATATCTTGCTTTGCAATGCGAGGCTGATGTTTTTGTTGTTGCGTCAATGAGAGAAGGTCTCAACTTGACTTGTCATGAATTCATTACGGCTACGAGTGAGAAGAACTCTCCTCTTATTCTTTCAGAATTCACCGGCTCAGCATCGTTACTCAACTGTGGAGGAAAGGGAGCAATTCTAATCAACCCATGGGATATTAAGAAGTTCTCTGAAGCTTTCTTGGAACTGCTTACCATGGATAGCCATGAAAAGAAGGTCAGATGGAAGAACTGTTCGGACATCGTCCTCACAAGAGATTCAAAGCACTGGGTCAAGAGCTGCATGCAAAGTATCAATGATGCATGGGAAAGGGATCAAAGAAGAAATCTGATCCACCTTTGTCACTTATCAAGGGAAATCTTTGACTCATTTTATAGGGATGGCAAGAGTGGAAGACGTCTATTCTTCTTGAATTTTGAGACACCAGTCGCAACTACAAGTCTTGCTACCGACTCAGATAGAAGATCACACGCGGCTGTTACAGGAAAGGGGCCTTTCTCGGAGCCTGGTAGAATAGCCTCTTTGTTGTCCAACCTCGTTGAAGATCCTAGAAACTGTGTCTATTTGATAAGTTTCTTAAGACGTAAAGATTTGGACAGCATGTATAGAAGATTCCCAAACTTAGGACTTATTGCAGAGAATGGTGGTTACATCAAACTTATAGGTTCTAAGAAGTGGATTTCCACCGTCGACGAGTCTGAATTGGAGTCGTGGATGCCACAGGTTACACAGTTCATTCAGTCTAAAGTTGAACGTTTACCAGGATCTTTCTGTGAAGTTGAGGATTGTACCATCCGTTTCCATGCTGGAAAGTCATTTATAGAAGACAGAGAGAGAAGTCTTGATGCCATGGGAGACACCATTCAGCACATTAATACGATATTCCAAGACGATTATGACGTTCATGCGACATTGATCCGTAATGTGGTTATTGTACAACAGAACCAACTTTCGCTCAAAGCTTTGAAGTTTATCATATCATATTATAACCAAAAGAAAGTTGGAGTTGATCCTGAAACCTTGATCCAGAAGTACAGAGTAAAGCAAGTTTCACCCAGTAATATGCCTACTACACCTGTGACTGATAGAAGTTATGAGCAGTTGTTGCCATTACTTAATTCGCCAGTTGAAAGTGGAAAAACACTGAAGGGTGTCACTTCAATCTTCTTTGGAGGTGGATCTACACCTATCGATGAACCAAGTTATGAGTACACAAATACGTTAAGTTCTGTAGGCGAACTCGACAACGCTTTGACAGTTATGATGTTGGGATCAGACACTGAGGTTAAGACTAGTGCCAACTACAGCGTGAGAGGAAAGAACGAACTCTTGGGAATCTTCAGGTCGGTTTAAAAGGGTACGCTTGTCATCAGCATAACCTAGTATGAACTCAGTTTGAACTTTATCTAGGAAAATATTTAATCTACATATAAATAACAAAATGTATCATCATAAGACTGTTCAATAAAATACATCACTTGTACTATACTCTATAATTACTCCATCTCTGATGACTACTATGCGATCGGGAGATTGATGGATGTCTGTATTATTATGAAGTGTTCAATCACTAACTTCCTTTTCGACCAAAGAAGACAATCTGGCAGATTAAACCCGCCTCTGGCCTCACACACCCATATCTTCCCATTTTATAGATGACTCCCATTACATTCTCAAAACTGCTTATCCTTATAACTGTCTCCCACGAGAGCATTCAACTCTTCAAGACTGTTTAAGAAAGCCTTATCATCCTCGGGAGACAAAGCATTATACTTGTTCCAGTAGTTGCTTAAGAACTCATCCTCGGTTATATATGTTGAATTTACGGGCCTATTCACCAACCAGAGTGTCTCTTTTGATCTCTTGTGGCCTTCTCTATCATCCTCCATTCGGGCCAAAATCTGTCTTTTTGAGAGTCTATCCGGAGCTCTATCTGTCTTGTCTTTAATATTAAATACATCATCTTCTGTTATTTCCTGGTCAATGACCTTTTTATGCTTTAGTAAACGGGCTCGTTCGTACTGGCTCTGTTTCTTCTTTCTTATAAGCAATTTCCACGCCGTCACTAACGGATCTATTTCTATCCCATTTTCAAGATTGACTTCTGGAAAGGGCAAGTCTTTCTCCAAACCTTCCAAGTCCTGCTCACTCTGTAGGAGATCTGAGTCAAATTCTTCTATATAAGCGGTGCAATCGATCTTAAAGTGTTTGGTTATGCTTTTCAAACTGGCATAGACATTATGGATATTGGAGTTGTTGGTTCCAGGAAGCACACAAAGAATCATTTGCGGAAGCGCTTCCTTGATGCTTTGGATGTATGGGTAGTTATATTTCGGTTGTTTTGAGAAGTAGAACGACTCGTTCACAAGCACTTCTATGAACTGGAAAACGGTCGATTTCGTGTTAATCTCGATATTCTTGTCGTGCAAGATGTCTACTATTGAAGGGAAGAGATAGTCCTCGGATTCCGAGTATTTGAGGGCAAAGTGTGCTGCTCGAACGAGGTTTGGCAATGCCGGTGTGAGTGCACGGAGTATCTGTGAAAACTGGGTTGCAGCCTCGAACGAATCCATCTTATAGTGTCCTAATTACAGAAAGAGAAAGAGGTATGAACAAGATATAATTAAATAATTCAAAGTAACATTTTCTCCATAAGTAGGCGTCAAGATGTGCAGGATAAAGTAGAGTAATAAAGTGGGTTTTGGGGGTTGTGGAATTAGAGGTGTATATCTGTATTCCTAATTATATCATATTTATTAGAGATAGAGAGAGAGAAGAAAAAGACGAACTCTCTTCCAAGAGCCTTGGGGCAATTATTCATCTTAAAATATGGGAACGTTGGCAATGAATATTAGGAGTTGAAACAGTATATCCTAGTGTTGAAAGAGGAGTCGGTTAGGGTTAGTATGGTGGTGCTCGTTTTTATGGTTGTTCTATTCCCTCTCTACTGATGTTAAATTAGGTAACCAAGAAAGTATAAGTATAAATTATTTACCATATAAATATATGTTTATATAGCCGTCTTCTTCGATTCGATACGTAGGACCCTCGAATTGTAACCACTCAAGCGAAAGCAAATTAGTCGAACTGATTTCATCCAGCAATACCATTTCTTCAACCCTCCTTGCGTCATCATCAGATCGGCCATGAGGCCGGTAATAGAAGTACGTCAATTTAGGTGGAAATTGGACTAGTCTTAAAGAAAGTTCAGGACAATCACGTAACGAAAGTCTCCGCAAACCCGGAGGCAATCTGAGATAAAAGAAAGGGCACTGAAATGTGACATGGTTAAATTCCAATTCCTCTAATGTTTCAGGTAGTTGTCATCCAAGTACTAGATTATGGTCACATACATGTAATTGCTTTAAATACGGAGGCAATTTGCAACTTCTCCCAAGTTCTACGTCATTTGCCTGAATAGTATACAAAAAACTATGAAAGCACCTTAGCGAATTCGGTAGAACTTTACCAGTAAAGATAGATCTTAATGTATCTATCGATACTTTGGCTCTAATCTTAAAACTTTCCAACTGAATTAATGATGCTATCATTATACAGAAGAAGTACTCCTGTGAACAATCGAATTGGTTGATTGTCAATTCTAGTTCCTTTAGAGTAAGCGGGAAAAATAATGGACTCAACTCGTCTAAGTTACATTGTCGCAATATCAAGCACTGTAATACCTTACATCTTCCAATCTCCAAAAGCATTTCATTTCCTATCTCGCGAAGAGTCAAGCTTTGGAGTCTTTCTGGCAATTTCCAAACGCCAGTCTTCTCATATTGGTCCAACTCTAGTATTTCTAGACTTTCAGGTAACTCCAAAGACTCGACTCTCACTTGACATAATAATCTTAACTCTCTCAAATTCGAAGGAAGATGAAACGCTGGGCGAAGTAATGGCGGCCTCGGAAAAAGATGTAACAGAACATGACGAATATCTAAAACTTGCAAAGAATCAGGTACATTAATATTCAATAAAGTATCTCTAGAGATGGTCAATATACGCCATTTAAGACTTTTCAAACGTTTGTATTCTTCAAATGCTTCAAATTTGAGCAATCTTCCATATACTTCAACATCTTCTATATTTTCAGGAAACTTACAGTCCGCTGTTGTGTCCATTCGATCCAAGCCAATTGATAATGTCTTCAATTTCTTTAAATTAGCCAACAGCAATGGGGATTCCTTGCAATCCACATTGAACGTTAAATCTTCAATGTTTTCAGGAAGTAGACCTATATCGTCTAAAGTACACCACTCATCGTATCGGAATTTCTTTACCCCGGTGGGAAGCCTTGGAAACTCTATTTCGGATGTACGTTTGTAGTAACTTGAAAACGCCTGAAACCGATCATAGTCCCTATGCTGTAATGATCGGGTTTCGATGCTTTCCGACCGTCTATTGGCATAACTGTCTTTCTGGTATAAGTACAAGGAGATGTCATCGTATTCACGTCCATCAAGTGCATCCAAGTCCGTTCTACTATCATATCTTACTTCAACAATATCTGCATTTGAAAATACTGTCTTGGGATAGTTCGGATCTTCGTGAAGTTTGTGAAAGAGATCTGAACATAGTATTAGCTTTTTGAATATGATATCCGGATACAACTCGATTAGTTGGGCAAGCTTATTGCTTGTGAGGTGAAACAATCCAACTTTGGCCAAAGGCAGATGTTGATTATCGTCAATGATTAAGGGCGTCTGGAGAAATTCAGCAAGTGCAGCATTTTGAAATGGCCCATCCAATAATGCCAAACAATATAGATCTTCTGGAGCCACTAATTCCATGATTCTTCGTATTATTTCGTTAGGCATCCGTTTTAGAACATGTTCATAAGCTGGAGCTTCCAAGGGGCGATTCTCGATAGGATCAAAATCCATTGTGCTGCTAGTATACCAATGATTTGCGATATTATCGTTATTGAAGATTTACACAGTTAGCTATATACTCGGGTGTCTTGTATTGATCTACAGCGAAACAATTACTACTTCTGATATATTGATATCTATCAGATAGTGTCTAGCAAATACCTACATATGCGAGTATTTACTATGATCAACAGGTATATTAATCGGTTGATTATATTTTAGATGAGCAATTACCACCAATTAGGGTATGGTTTATTGATTAAGGGATGATCACATGAGTCATTAGGAACACCCGCTCCAGATTTAATAAAATAAACACAATACACATTACCATTGTTCTTCACTTTGACAGATATATACGAGAGCCGATAAGAGATAAGGATATAAAAAAGAATATATATAAACTAGTCATGCGAAAACTTTGTGGGGTAGGTGCAAAATACTTCGGAGCCACAAGCAGCCAACGTCATGACTCTGAAAGATGAATGTCATCGAAAGGTGATTTATAGATCCCTATACTAGCAGAAATTTGCCCTTTTCATAGGTATAAGCAAAATCTACTATTAAGTTAAACCACTCTAATGAGCTTAAATTAGTTGTATTGAGTTCCTGTATTGTTTTCTTCTTCCATTTATCATTGAATTCACGGTTCATATTTGCCCACATTGGATGGAAGTATAGCGTTCTTAACTGATGAGGGAACTGGGTTCCTTTTAACGAAATATTACAGTTCATAATACGTATTTTATGCAACGTTGTGGGCAATTTGAGATTGGATAGCAAGAAATCAGTTTTGAATTGTTCGAGGTCCAATACCTTCAATGTCTTTGGAATGCATAAATCGGGGCTGATACTGATTTGCAAACATGAAATCCTTAATTCCTCCAAGTATGGGGGTAAATTACAGTTCTTCCCGAGAACCACAATATCGGCTTTGATGTCATGAGGCCGTAACTCGAATGATATTTTTCTTAGTGAATTAGGTAGAGTCCTTCCATTGAAGATAGACTTACCAATATAGATGAACTCTGCATCCGTCTTTATTTTGAAAGACTGTAGATTCTTCAATGACTGCATTATAGTTTGGAACTTGTTTGTGGAGAAATCGAATCTACATTCTATAAACTCCAATCCAGTCAAACTTGGTGGGAATAAGGGACATGACTCGTCAAAATCACTATCTCGTAAGGTGAGGCGTTGAAGTGATTTACATCTTACAATTTCATTAAGCATATCTTTTCCTATCCTATGAAGAGATAAATCGCGTAGTGTTTCTGGTAATGTAACAATACAATTGATCGTCAAAAGGCTTAACTCAAGAATCTCTAAAGCTTTTGGCAACTCTAAACTCTCAATCTTTCCATCGGCCAATATTCTCAACTCTGTTAGACTTGGTGGAACCTCAAAGTCTTCGTTAATCGTCACATCTACTAACTGCTTTTCCCGAATATCTAAACTCCTCAAGGATTCAGGAAAAACCGTACCCCTAAACAAAGTATCAACACATTGTGGCAAAATATATAATTTGAGGTTCTTCAAATGTTTATACTTGTCGAAACCATAGAAGTTCTTTAACTCCGAGCCATAAATTTCAATATCTTCTATTTGCTCGGGAAACATGCAACTACCTGTTGAACTCAAACTGTTGAAGCAAAGTGACACAGTTTTCAACTTTATGAAATTGGCTAACAGAAATGAATCATGTTGACAAATAATATTACAAGTTAACAATTCGATGTTTTCAGGAAGAATGTTCAAGTTATCTGAAGCTAGGACTAACGAAGAGTAGTCCAATTTCTTTATCCCTTTTGGTATCTTCGGAGATACTACGTTGGATATAGAAAGAAGTTCATCGAACCGCAAAAAGCGCCGAGAAAATTCACTGACTTCGACGGTAGATTTGGGTAAGATTTCTATATCTAATACCGGGCTAAACCAAAGAAAAGAGCTGCTTTTCACATTGTACTTATAATCACACTTGCCAAATTCAAGAATAAGATCGGAATGGTCTATTTGGACCGCTTCAGCGTTAGAAAGCCCCCTCTTGGGGAAGCTCGACTTTAACAGAAGCATGATAAGTAGTTCAGTATCCACTATTAACTGTTTGAATTTTACGTCTGGGTGAACTTCCACAAACTGACCGAAGGCTTTGCTCGTGAGATGAAACCAACCGGCACTGGCATTTTGCAGGCATTGATTATCATCAATAATGAGAGGAATCTCAACAAACTTAGCGAGCGCATGTTGCTGATAAAGTCCTGCTACTAGAGCAAAGGCATATAAATGACTTTGGGGAAGTAAGTCAATGATATCAGTCACAATGGCATTGGGCAACCGGTACAAGATATTTATCAATTTTGGTACCCTCGGAGAAGGCCGCTTCGTTGAGGAGCTTCTAGGACCCTTGGCCGTATTCTCTTTACGTTTCTCGGCATTCTTATTCCTGAACACCTTTGTTAAAAACAGCATTTATGTCAATGACTGAAGATCTCTCCTTATTACAAAAAACGCTGACAATTGAAGAATTGCAGCAATAGGGACTTCGTGATATCGTAACCTGCTAAGCCTACAAGGTATCTAATCTAAGAATAAACAAAGTGGGGTGAAGGATTACGTCATCGCTTAACCGGGCTAATGAAATGTCTCGCTTGTTTAAGGAGGTTTGTCGCTTCATCCACCGAAGGCTGCAAAATGTGAGAGTACACTTACTCTTTTTGGACGTCGTATATTCACTTGATCTAGTTATACACTTCGCTACTTTAGCCTTCTCCCTTATAATATGCTCCACTGGAGATCCCTATAGAGTTTAGCAAGTGTTTGAATCTATCCATAGCAATAGCAAAATATTGAGATTGAGAAACAAAATGAATTTGAATTCAAATGAGATAAACTATTGGGAAGAAGTATGACATCATTTCCGCAGGGCTTCGTCTTTTCGATATTTCACGGCAATATGATAGATCTATCAGAAGCATCTGATGAATAATTGCTAAAATTCGGATTTAAACCATGTAATCCACTCTAAGGTGAACAAATTAGTGCTCCTGAGCTCTATTTCAGCTTCTTGATAAATTTCCTTCTTACGGTCCAGCCTATAAGTCTCACGCTTACGCTCACTGCCAACCCTCCAATCAGGATAGAAGTGTAACATTCTTAAGTGCTTTGGAAATTGGGTTCCTGTCACATGAATGTTGCATTCTGAAATTTCTATGTTCCTCAATGTAGATGGTAGTTCGAGGTCTGAGAATAAGAAGGGCGCCTCGATCTTACGCAACTCCAAAACCTCCAAGCTTTCTGGAAGCCGAAAACCAGGGATGAGCTCCACATTGGTGGAGTGTATACGCAATTCCTTCAAATATGGAGGCAAAGTACAGCTCTTTCCCAAGACTATATTCTTGGTTTCTTGGAATGGAGAGGAAGAGTAGAATAGATTTCGTAATGATTTCGGTAAGTACTTTCCAGTGATGAGCAGCTCTCCATGACTTTTACCTTTAAAATCCACAATGAACCGTAAGACCTCTAAGTGACTTAATGAGGATACTGTAGTATGAAGTTCATTTGGAGAACAATTAAACTCACAGTAGTAGAGATATAACACCTTTAAAGTAGTGGGCACTGAAAGAATAGGCATTTCGTCAACTTCACATCTGCATAAGCTCAAGTATTGCAACGATTTGAACCTACTAATAACAGGAAGATTTATTTTTCCCCATGAGGAAAGTGACAATTCTTGGAGTGTTCCCAGAAACACAAATGATGACGGTATATCTCTACAATTCATGTTAAAAGACTTCAAGCACTTTGGTAGTATCAAAGTATTATAATCTAAATCACATTCTATTGTCAATTCTTGTAACTTGGATGGAAATTCAAATATATGACTAATTATGTCTCTTGATAAAGGGTTACGTCTTATTGCATTAATCTGTCCAATGTGCATGCATATCAAAGATTCAGGAAAAAGGGCACTGTTTGACAGGTTTCTATATGCTTGAGCAGGTGCATGTATTTTAAGTCTTCGCAAGTGTCTGTACTTATCAAATCCATTCAAACAAGTCAAATCAGGTCCATATACTTCAACATCTTCAATCTTTTTGGGAAATGTACAATGCATCGGAGATGTTACTTTGTCAGTCCGGATTATAATCGTCTTTAACCTCTCAAATCTTTCAAACAGTAAAGTATTATCTCTACAAATAACATCAATAGTTAGTAACTCGATACTTAAAGGGATTATGTCTAAATTATGGGATGCGACAGTAACTAAACCAGAAAGTATCTTTAAACCCTTAGGTAATTTTGTGGTCTCTGGTCCATGGTTTCCTTCAAGGTCGCCTGCAAGGTAGTCTTCAAGGTAGATTATATTACCTCTCAATTCCACAGTAGTCAGGGGCAATAAGTTAGGATGACACCAATGGTGATACGAATCTATCATTTTCAAGTTATACTCATATTGATCAAACTGACTTGCACCCTCTCTGCACTCTAATTCAATACTTTCCGCATTGGAGAATACTTTGGTAGGGGTGTCTGGATTCGTATGGATTTCCTCAAACAAGTCATACTCCACTTCTATCGTTTTGAACTTCACACCTGGATGGACACTGACGAGCTGCCATAGTGCGGTGCTTGTGAGATGAAACGTATCGTAATCTTCCACTTCCAGGAATTGTTTGTCCTCGATAATGATTGGAGTGTCAGTTAACTTCTTTAATGCAAGTTGCTGGTATGGTCCATCCATTATCGCCAAGATGTATTGAGCACCACCACCTGAATTAAGAATTTGATCTACAAGATGAAGTGGTAAGCGGTTAAGTACACCAACTGCGGCAAATACTTCTCTGTAGAGAACAGATACCTCTTCCTTGTGAGCATTACAATCTGATGTTGGATTCAGCATTTTAGGATATATTGTTGAGCCTAGGTGTAAAGAATGATAGTTGAAAGGTGATACTGTTTTTGCCCCCTTATTTATATTTTCGTATGATAGCGTGTGTGAATTCGACGTATCATTATTTATGCAAGTGAGCTTTATATCATGCGGCTTACAATATCTCGTTGACATACGCGGAGCAAGAGTGGAGTTTGATGATGGGGTCATGAAATGAAATAGATACCATTCAAAATGTATGGGCTCTGTTTTATAAAGACATACCCCACAAGCTCCAGTGTGTTATACAATAGTACTCTAAATCAACTTAGAACGTAGCAGTTACTTCACAGAAAAGGTAGTTACGATTGAGTATACTGTTCTCTGCAGCAAGCGTTTGGAATTATGAAAACAAGCGAGGCACTAGAATGAGTAGTATCTAGGCTTTCGAAGCTCCCGGTGGATGGTTCCAAATGTAAAAAGTGGTATATATGTCAGGAAAGGCTATATTATCTTTGAATATAAAATGCAAATGGAGAAACTTATAATGCTCCTTATCTCTTTCTCAGCTAGTACATATAAAAATAGAGGTTCCACATACGAATTCATTCCTCTACGCCTCATAGATTTTAAATCTCAGCAGTCTTTTAGAAATTTGTTCCTCTAAGTTGAAGTAGAAGCTGCTGCCTCATATTCTCTGGTCATGGTCGATTAGAATTGTTTGAGATCTGGTTGATGTCCCCAATTGAGAACATGCTCTACGTCACCAAATGTTTAACAACCTCAAACTGAAATCAATACTGATTCACTACTTTCAAGGAATAACACCTTCTACGCTATACCAAATAATGGCAGCTGATCATCGATACAGTTCAAAAATTCACCTGAACCTACCACCACCCAGCTGTCTCCTGTCTCTCTATGAATGGCTGCAAAATAGCTCTGGTATCCCTACGCTACCGCATATGGAAAACCGAGCGTACCTTTCGTGCACATGACTACACCCACACCGCACCATATAAATACTTTTAATCTGATACACCCGTACCGCAACGCAATTCCAGGCAAGATGCAGTTCCTACTCAGTAAAATTTTTTTTCAGTCATACGAATAGAATAAGATAATGAAGAGTAATGGAGGTTCTCTTCTTGTTATCTAATCTATAAACTCCAGAAAAGTCACCATGGGTAAATCAGGAAAAGGTAAAGGTGGTAAGAACAGAAGAAGAGGTAAGAACGACAACAGTGGTCAGAAGAGAGAGTTGATCTACAAGGAAGAAGGTCTTGAATATGCCCAAATCACCAAGATGTTAGGTAACGGTAGAATCGAGGTTTCTTGTTTCGATGGTATCAAGAGAATGGGACACATCAGAGGTAAGTTGAGAAAGAAGGTCTGGATGGGCCAAGGTGACATTATCTTGGTTTCGTTGAGAGATTTCCAGGACGACCAATGTGACGTTGTCCACAAGTACAACTCAGACGAAGCCAGAACCTTGAAGAGTGTTGGTGAATTGCCAGAGAACGCCAAGATCAATGAAACCGATACCTTCGGTGCTGACGAGGACGAGGATGTCAACTTCGAATTCGGTGCTGAAGATGACGATGAAGAAGAAGACGATGAGTTGGATATCGACGATATCTAATTGTACTGTAGTAGCAAGTGTGATTGGTGTGGGTGTTATGCATTAATGATTATTCCCTTTTCATCTCAGGTGTATTCTAATAAAGTTTTGTTCACACAGATATGTTAATTATTTAATCTGCTGGCAAGGAGTTGCCTTTATATATATATATATATTATATTGATACATTAGACAGAATTAACACTGCGTAGAGTAGTGAGATTAGGTACAGATAAGACGTGTCAAGTCTGAACCTAATACAGAAATGTATGAAAACTTCTGTGATTCGAATTGCTGTGGACTTGTAGATGTATCTTAGCGCTGATTATCATAGATAGTACCCATCTTTCAGGGGTATTCTACACTCGATAATTCCTACTTCAGGTGCTAATCTACTAATATAATAACTATGGTACATTAAATCAAACTAAACATTCTGAGCTGATAGTTAAATAAAATTTAAATCTAAAATATGCAATGCTTCTTTTCTTTCCTTACTTTCAACTCTCCCGTCTTCTTCTAATGTCTGTGGTTTCTCAAAGCGTCCTCTTCATCACTGCCTATTTCAAAACTGTCAAATCTTCTAAGTCCAACCGTTTCCTCCTCGTTGTAGTCAGATCTACTGACTTGCATTGATCTTCTCATTGAGATGCTGCCTACACCATTGTCTAAAGGAGCCATGTCCTTATCGTTATGTACGCCAAACAACTCTCTAGAACGGCCATCGTTGTCCTTTCTGGAAATGTTCAATAAGTACACACCGCTGAAAATAATCAAGAATCCGATCAAAAGGGAAATGATGTCGACGGCAGAACTGGTGTTGAATCCTCTGAACAAGATGAAGGAAGCTGCAAGCGTGAATGTAGTGAATGTCACGTAGTACAATGGGTTGACAATGGAAGTATCGAACTGATCCAAGGCCTTGTTGAAGTAGTTCATCTGGGTGACAATACATAATGCCACTACTAACAAAAACAAGTAAGTGGAAAGATGAGTGAACTGGTTGTTTCCTCCAAGAGTCAACTTGAGAGCAATTCCGAAAGCCTTGATAGACATGACAGAGATAGAACCGACAGAAGAACAGATGGAAAGATAGATCATAGGGTTGGTGTGTCCATACTTTGGTACGATCTTGTAAATCATAAAGAGGGCATAAAGGGTGATAACAAAACAGTAGAATAAGAATCCTGGCTGAGTAGCGTACCCCAAGATTTCATCCACTGTCTCGATTTCCTTGTCTGGTGGAGCATGTAAGATGATGATGACCGAGCCCATCAAGCAGATGGCACATCCCATCTTTCCCAACGTTCCTAGTTCTTCCTTCAAGAAAATGGCAGCCAATACGGCACCGATGATCACGGAAAGAGCTCCGAGCGGTGTCACCAAGATTGCTGGAGCAAACGTATAAGCAGCGAAGTTGGCGATTTCTCCGATAGCCATGGTGACCATACCCGCCCACCAGATAGGGTTCTGGAGGTATTCACTGGCTTGGACCAGCGAGCCACCACCGCTTCTTGCAGCAGCGTCGATCAAGCCCTTTTTGGTGATGATGAACGAGGTTCCGATAGCTAGCGACGACGACATGGCTAGGCCGAGTCCGATGTATTTATCGTCGACCATTGTGTGCTGTGATTAGGGGGTTTGTGTGTTTTTTGGTGTGAAGTAGATGTAAAGATAGGCCGTATGGTGATACGTAGTAGACAGGTGAGCCAGTATAAGCGATTAGACAGACTAGAGAGTATAGACAGAACAGACAGACTTTACGAATGACTATTACCGAACCTATAAATGACGATATATGACTGTCAAGAACCACGTCTTTCGGTATTGACTAGAGATCGCTGCTATGAGTGTACAAAACGTGTGTTCTGAAGAAGACAGTTCTTAGTGGTGAACAACTGTTCTGAAATTGGAGGTCAGGAAATGTTTTGGTTGTTAGATTTTGTGCGTGCGAAAAAAGACAAAAAGCAAAAAGACAAAAGACAAAAGACAAAAAGACAACAGCGCGACGAGAAAAAGTGGAAGTGGAGGGAGAAGAGTGAGCGCAGTAAGAAAGTTTGAGCGTTGTAGTGAGAGTGAGTGAGAAGTGGGAAGTGAGTGGTGAGTGGTGAGAGACTGTGAGAGTGACTGTGAGAGTGACTGTGAGAGTTCGGAAGGGAAACTGAGAAAAGAGAATAAGAGATTAGGGGAACAAAACACAAGATTTATTGTTTGTTGGTGAGTGAGAGAGAGTTAGTGTGAGTGAGTGAGAGGTTTTAGTGTGAGTGAGTGAGGTTTAACAAGGGACTGAGATCATTTAATTATTGTAGTTCATATATGAGTTATATATAGACAAATAGCTCTATGTTTTTGATGCTATAGGATAGTACCTGAAAACGATGAGATCTCTCTATATCAAGAGGTTTAATTAAGAATTGACACTTGGCTACATTAATTATATCCTTCGATTTTGTGGGGTCATAACGATAGAAGTGATGTGTTATCAGCTCTTACCCTCTTCATTGGCACTGATGTCATGTCTTCATTTGCTGATGTCATGGTATGCGAAGGCTATGGTGAAGATTCTAAAAAAAGATTGTTTATGGGCGTGGCTTGTATGGTGGTAGAAAAATATCAATTATTTTATAATAGATAGACTATGACATAGATAGAAAAGAATGGCCCTCCATATAATCATATAGTCTTACATAAGTAACTACTACTACTGCTGCTGCTACCTCCACTAAAATTTCATTCATAGCTCTCGTATTCCGTATTGAAACAGCAAGCTTGCGTCAAACAGCACGATGCCTCCTCTGGCCAGAAGCTCTCTACGCTACTCTACCCTACTCTCAAAGCCATGGCACGGCTTGGAATCTTGAAACGCGCCTGTTAAGGAAAGTCGCCTCAGTCGATGATTTGTTCATTACGTGAATCGGCAATTCGATGTTTTCATGTGACTGGAAGTCACACTTCTCTTGACCGCAGTAACCTACATTTGTATGAGGTTATTTCGTGGAGAATTAACGGTTTATCACTCTGAGAAATTAGGAATGATCGCTGTTGATACTATGCTTGTTTCTGGGTACAATGATAAAAGTCATCGCCAATGGTATACATAACACGACACGACATACTCCTCCTGACAACTTCCAGAAATTTAATATGGACGTGTTACCTCTATTGATCTCCATGCCAGGGCTCAAACCAGTCGTACTGCTCTACACGTCGCCTTGGTTCCGGATGCTTGTTACCAAATATCCGGGATAGGGGTAGTTGCAAAAAGGCGAAGCACATCGACTCGCCGTAAATTGGTGCGACAGGACAACTCTATACAATAAACAACGGAATCTGGGCAGCCCCTATTGGTCTATGTAGGTAGCAGTTGACTTAAATCTTCGTAGGCTACTTTTTTAGCTAGGGAGCCCTTATTGTCTTGGTAGTTGTCCGTTTTCAAATGGCGGAAGCTATTGAGAGGATAGTTGGCATAAATCAATTTAAAGCACCCTTAAAAAAAGCGTTCCTGGTATTGCCTCTAATATTAACCGCCCCATAACTAAGTAACACCATTAAGTAGCCCCATCGACGCAAAAGCCTTCTTCTTATTCTTCGTTACCCGCTTACCTAAAAAACCATGCTATCTCAAATAGGATGAGCTTTTAGTTGCTTTAGTTGCCTCTGCTCACAAAATCGTTGACTGCGAAAAATGCATTTGTGGATTTCATAGTTGCAAAATTGATTATCGTCATTAATTTAATTTGTTTATACAATGTCCAGTTGCTAAACTCATCGTATCATGACTTCTATCCGGCCAATCCTACCACAGGACTTTGTTCAATCTATGATCAAAGCCACTCCAGAATTGCAAGTAATTACTGCGTTTTACTCGCTAGTTATTGCAACATTCTACTCAGTAATTGATACTTATATTAATCCCTTGTTTGCGGGAAGCAAAGCCATATTGGTAGATACGATACAGCGCTTACATCAAAAGGTGGTTAATTTCCTCTTCTCTACAAGCTCAAATGGCCAAGTTCTCTTACAATACCCATGGCTTTTGTCTCACCTCATTTCAGCTACTTCTACCAGTTTAGCACTACTGTTAATGTTTGATGTCAATACAGCAAATTGGTACCGTGAAGTTTCTTATAAAGTTGGAGTATACTCGTCAATTTTAACGTATCTCTTGGTAACCTATCGCCATTTCATTCTTCTACTCTCCTTGAGGAAGAAGTCAATTGCCGATCGTCCAAATATCAAAACAGTTTCCAGTTCCAGCCAATTCAATTCGATAGTTCGGTCTGAAAATACCCACCTTTTAGGAATGTCAGTTTTAATAGCAGTGACTGCTCCCAACTCTCTAAAGCTCATTCCAATGTTGGTTTATTCGTTCCTAAATTTGGCTGACTTCGTGACTTTTGAGTTATTCCCGGAATGGGCTCTTTCACAGATAATTACGACAATTCTCCAACTTCTGGAGCGGAATATATTGGTAGGGGCAGCAATGGTTGAACACCTAATTCTATTCATATACTTAAAAGATTCTATCCTAGGTGGTGAGGCGTTTTCCTTCTTTATGTATGCGATATTGTGTTGCCTAAGATTAGAGAACTCTACTACAAGTCAAGTAGCTATACAATCTATCCTCAGCTTTTCCTACAACATATTAAACAAGTTTGACCAAACTAGATGGGCGGTGGATTGTTTGAAAATCTTGGAATCGATTCTAACAGCAGAAGAAGCTACAGACGATGCAAAGAGTGGTGAAAGCATTGATGCAATTCCACAAGTTCCTCGCTCCTTTCCTAGAAGAGACAGGGTAGCATCACTAGTATTCGACCGCTACACCATAGTAAATGATCTTCATGTGGACTAATTTTACTATTTGATTTATCTATCTATATATTTATTAAATAATATACTAATTACAGCTGTCCTTATGAAGTCAATTCTTCCTTCAACCCTTGTAGTCTTTCCCATCCCTCTGAGTCTTCCCACATTGACTTACCTTTAGACATTAACGATCTGACTGTAGTCTTAGCCTTGTATTTCCAGTCTTTGCATACCAAATCGTCAGCTCCATGCTTACCTGGTCTTTCTCCCAATGATTCGTATGCACCAACTAAATCGGCACATGCATCAACGGCTTCATTCCAAACAGGTTCTTCAAACTCCAATTCAGCCTTCTGTGACAAGGCTCTGTATGCTTTCTCGTGGCATTCAAGGGCTGCCCAAGGTCTAGACCTCCATAACTCAACACGAGCTACTATTCTCCAGCATCTAGCTGAGGAAGTGATTACGGTCGGCAACACATTACAAATGAGGTCTATACAAGATGACTGGTAATAGGTCATTCTTGCTTCTGCGTCTCTTGGAAATTCGGTGGAAAGTAAAATCTCGGTCAACTTCTCAAGGACTGGGATATCAATAGTCACTTCACCATCTGACTTGACTCTTATCTCAATAAGTTCTTTTGCAGCAATCAAGACGTCATTCCATTCATTGAGTTTTGCAGCTACTGTCAAGTAATTTTCATAAATTCTCCAGGATTTGTTGTCCCCTCCACTTCTAATTGCTTTCTTTAATGCATTGAAAGCAGGTCTGGTCTTATCTAATTTAATTAAGGAACTTGCTAAATTAGACCAAGCATGAGAATTGCTATCATCTAAAGACACGCATCTGGTAAAGGCTTCTGATGCTAACTCGAATTGACCAGATTCTAATCCACAACAACCATAAAAGAACCAATTCTCATAACTTAATGGATTTGGAGTTAAACAGTCATGCATATGCATGAGAGCAAGTTCGAGGTTCTTAGTTAAACCGCTGCTTCTAGGTGGACTGTAATAGTAATGAGACAAAGAACATTTGGCCTTGGAATATCTTCCAATATCCCATGCCTTCAACCACAACTCTGGATCTTGCTTGACATCTCCCAAAATGGAGACAGCTCTGGCATCTTCTGGGTGTTTCCGTATTCTCTCGATTAAAATTCTTTCAGCTTCAACTTCGTTGTCTGTAGCTGCGTAACAGAGAGCAGCTTCACATATTAACTGCAATCTTTCAAAGATGTCAATTGCTGATTTGAAAACACCAATTGACATGTACTTTTCTGCCAACTGGGCATCCATTTGCCATTGTGGTAACAATGGTAATTGGTGAATGAATCTCAATCTAGTTGATGCTGGAGAAATTTCTTCATTTTTAGCCAGTGGTAAAACTCTGGTTTTAATCTTGATGCCTATCTCTTCCACCAACGACGTCATTTGCAATATACCTCTTTCTATTGTTCTAGATTTGTTAGTCTCAAGAAGAGACCTTTCCCAAAGAGCTCTGGAAAACAAAGTCCAGTTGCAAGTTTTGGACGAGGTATATAAGATTCTACTGACAACAGCCATCATTTCTTCTTTGACTAACTCATTCTGTGCTGGCGAAGTTTGCCTTATTATAACTAATCTCAAAAGTAATTGCAAGTTATCCAATTCACTAAGAGGGGGTTGGTCATTTGGATCTAATTCCTTTAATTCGGTAGGAATGTTCTCCTGTCTTAATGCGATTGGCAATAATTTCTCTTCCTCTTCCTCATTGTCATTACCAAAGCTACCAAAGTCAAGTTTGATCCTCTTGTTGCTACTATCATCTCCATTGTCTAAGTCGTCTAATGACTCATATTGAGGCTTTTCCAAAAGAAGATCAGAATCTAAATTGAAGCTCTCTGGATTCTCGCTATCTTCTATGTCATATACGCTTGAATTTTTACTCTTGGCTAATACAATCAATGCTGAAGTATGGAACTGTTGAAACTTGGTTCTCTTTGCTTTAGCACCTGACAACAAGAAACTAAATTCCGAGAGCTTCTTAGCCTTGTTTAAGAAGGGAATGGAAAGATGCTCCGTCTGCCCATGAATCCCACCTCTTGCACACTCTAAGAAGAAGAGCATTTGTATAAGTTTTTGAATTTCTGGCATGTTCTCGGCAGCGGGCATTAAACTGTTTGGTACGCTTGGATTGAGCAAAAGAGAGGAGATGGATACCAAAGAATTAGGTGGCTCTGATACAACTGATAAGTGAACTTGCAATGCTCTAGAACGCCACCACTGAAGGGATGCAGCTATAGGGTTTCCTTCGGTCCCTTCGGTGGCCTTTCCTGTAACTTCAACGAGGTCTTCTAAGGTCACTGACTTCTCCTTCGCTATCAATGAAAAGTTACTGGAAATTCCCATCAACTTCTCAAAGATAAGTTCTGAAATTATGAGGAAAAGGGGATCAGAAATCAAATCGTAAGCTTGCTGTCCTTCAATGTTAAGCAATTTGATAGCTTCAAATTGTAAGACTTCTTGGTCGACACCGTTGAAAAAGAGTTCATGGGAAGTGAATCCCACTCCTGGTCCGGTGAAATTGAGCTGAATGAAGATTTGCAAAAAAGCAATGGCCGTAAGTTGCAATTGGACAGCAGTAATCAGTTCATCGTTGAACTTGTTCTTGAACTCTTCTACTACAACATCACAGTATTGGTGCAAAACTTGAATCAAGGGTCTTTCTGGGAAGTTCCCTAAGGTTTCTTTTGCCTTTGGCGACACTATAAGGTCTGCAAACTCTACGTGGGTTATTAACTCCGAGGATTTGCCCTTGAGGACGTATTCTATGGCATTGAAGATGGACAGATCAATGGCTTCCAACTCGGACGATGGCTGCTGGAAGTGCTCAATGGGCAATGACAACACCAACAGAGACAAGTATTGTCTCAAAATTCTTGTCAGAGACATTTTCTACCGATCTTCTTCCTTCCTAAATATACAGATTTCTGTCTTATTCTGTCCTTGAACAAAGAAGATGCCTACTCAACACAAACTATCATCAACTGTCGATTCCATTTTTCACCATCCTGTCAACTTATTAATAATGCAAATAATTTTTTTTCGATGCCATCTTGAGTTTTTCGCACTAATTAGGAAGTGGCTGCACATTGCAAAAAAGATGGAGTAATGTATGGTTATGGTGATGAGGGGTGATCAGAGGATAAGGTAAGTTAGTGTGTTATCAAATCAATACGTTTCTGTATTTTAAGGCTGATATGTAAAAACGTAGTGATTATTTGAGAGTTGGATTAGGTTATTGTAGAAATTTTTTTGTCAGAGGTTTATATTGCTTGGCATTATTTATCATGGTATTGTTTAATTTTTCTGTCTGTTTGTTCGTTCGCTTGTTTTGTCTCTTTCTCTTCACTGTTGGAGGATCTCGTAGTGCACTCATTAGCAATCTTTTTGCAACCCTAATAAAATTTATCTATCATTCATTTCTCTAATTATTCATACTAAACATATACACTAGAGTGAGTCTACAGGGTTCTACTGGTTACTCGATGGGGGCGCACCGCCAAAGAATGAAAGTCTCTTTTTGCCTTCACTGGCAGAGCTGTCGCTCCTCTTATGTTCGCTTGATTTCCGCGTCTTCGGCTTTTTAAGTGAATTACGAATAGAAAGTCTATTCATCTTGGAACTGTTCTCTGGATTCTCGTCATCCGATGCCCAGTCAATGACTTCTTCTTGGAATGAGAACCTTGATGAGCTCGGATTGGTGGGCACGCGCTTCTTGAAAGTAGACGTACTGGGCTGTCCTACTTTGACACTTTTATCCTCTTCAACATCCAAGTCTAAGAGTGACATTCCTGATTCCAAATTATAAAGATCCTTACTTCTGGTCTTTGGCATTAAAATAGGAGTCGCTGCAGAAGATCCCGAAGAATCTAATCCAATTTCCAAATCAATCAAATTGGTCTCGGGGAATTCTTTGGGAGCAACCTCGACTACAGTGGCGGCTTTGAGATTCAACTTAGAAGAAATAGAAGGCTCCATGATATAATCGTTCAAATGATTATGGTTATCTGGTTGCACCTCGTCAGCAATCAATGGTAAGGAACCATCCTGGACTGGAGCACCCATCGGCGAATCATTCCTAGTAGTACTCTTAGTAGATGATGATAATTCGAGTCTTCCTGGAGCCCGAAACTCTCCCCATGGATTGGCACCTTTTCGAACTTCCGGTCCATGAACTTCGACCTCAGAGGGTTCATTGGCCTTGTTATGCTGGATAGGAAATGGGTTTGAAGATGATTGCGACATGTTAGGAGACATTACTTGAGGTGCAGTTGGAAATTTAGGTTCCTGTGATGATTTCCTGGATTGCTTGATTTCATTATTAGGCTCTTTCTGCCTTGGAATTCTCTCATAATATGAGTCGTTGCTTGTTCTCCGTTCTTCTGCTACCGATTCGACCTTCTTTAATGGTGGGGCGGCTGCACTAACATTATTAAAGTCAATGAGGTCAAATGATTCACTAGCGTCATTATACAGTGACTTCCGACTTTCAATATTCGATTCCTCCAGTTCCACTTTCAGTATAGCAGTCTCTTGCTTTGAGCTATCATGGATGCTCGACAGATTTGATTTCACGCTTTGGTCTGTCTTCTGTAATGGTGTGCTCTCAACGTTAGGTTTCACTCCGTTGGAAAATATATCGTCTGCAAGTTCCTCTGCACTCTTGTCTATCTTCGAGTTGGCTCTCTCCCATGCTTCTTTCCTTTCGTATTCAGTAGATGCAGCTCTTTGAGAGCTCTGTGGAATGTCTAAATTAGCAGGCTGGGATGTAATACCTGCCTGTGGTTGTTGTATAGGAGCTGTATATTCTCCTTGTCCGGGTTTGTATCCTTGTACACCACCTACCGCTTGATGATATGGATGCTCGAGAGCTTGATGCTGTTGTTGCTGTTGTTGTTGTTGCTCTTGAAGCTTCCTCTTTTGATTCTGGTATTCATTCAATTGGTACTGGTACAATTGTATCTGGTATTGATACTGTTGCATCTGTTCAGGAGACATATGCTGGAGCTCTGTGTTACCTAATGCAGGTTTGGCGGGTGGCACGAGTGTATCAACGGTCGGCAAGGTGGCTTTCTCTTCGAAGGGCACTTTACTTACGTTCAAATCATCTGCCTTGGCGCTCTGGCTGCTGCCGTCTATTTTGGAAGACTCTGCGGGATTCTCCAAGAAATCAAGAGATGGAAATCTTTCTTCTACATTATCCAAATTATCTATGTTGCTTATATCAACGGAATCATCGTCTTCTGCATCAGAAAATCCATCAGAGATTACTGCTGGACCAATTTCTGGCTCTTGTGATCCCTGAGATCGTGACAATGACTGCGATCTGCTCAAGGACTTCAGGGGTGTTATAGCCCCAGAACTACCAGAATGCTGTGATAACCTTTTAGAAAGGTGAGGAACCTGAAGTTGATTATTCTCCACTGGCAAAGGATGTACTCCTGGTGGTGATACAACGTTAGCTGGTTGCTGATTATGCTGAGGGGTTGACAAATTAACACTGCTATGAGCTTGATGGTTGGTGGTTACGTTAGCTTGTGCAAGATTTGCAAGATTATGTGTGCTTGCTGGAGTCTGTTGGTTGTTCAAGCTAACACTACTTTGGCCTTTGCCATTCCCAAGAACTTCTTGTGGTGCACCATGTACCTGATTGCTCAAACTAACACTACTTGGATTTTGAGACAACTGCTGTTGGTAATATAATTGTTGACGTTTCATTAATTCATTCTGTTTGTGTTGTTGGTAGTCGTGGAGGGCATGGAAATTGTAGGGTCCCAAATTGTATATGTCTTCTACGTTTAAAGTCTTGAAATTGATTCCAGTCATCTTGGTTACGAGCATTAATACCTGGACGATGTTGGGACGGAATAAGGGGTTTTCCTGAAGCATAATGATGATGAGGTTCTTTAAGTCGCCAGAGTACACTGGCAATGCTGGAAACTGGAAGGAAGCATGAAGAATAGCAATATCACCATTGGCTTCAAAAGGTGTAGTGTAATAGCACAACTTATACAAAAAGCAACCAAGTGCCCAGATATCGGCCTTTTCGTCGATGGGGAATCCTCTGTACAAATCTATCATTTCTGGTGCTCTATACTGTGGCGTTGTTTGGTACAAGATATCGTGGCTCAATAACTGGAACTGTTGTTGATCCTTTGGAGGCATGATTGGAGGAGATGTCAGCCCGAAGTCACAGACCTTGAAAACGTGTTTGGAATCTATAAGGACGTTTTCGATCTTGATATCTCTGTGGATAAGCTTCAAGCGGTGCATTTCGTAGATACCCACGGCGATATCGCCCATAATCTTGAGAATCTCTGGTTCTGAAAGCTTAGTCTTGATGTGGGCATTCATATAGTCAAGTAATGACTTGTTGGGACATAACTCCATGAGTACGAGGACCTGATAGGTGCCGTTTTCCAATCTCTCAGCATGAGAGTCGTAGTACTTCACTATATTACGGCCATGGCGAAGAGTCTTCATGACATCAACTTCCTTACGGAGCTGGTTCAATCCCGCCTTGTCGGGCACAATGACACGCTTCAAGCATGCTATATCGGAGTCTTCTTCGGGGCGGTCGAGCTTGACCTTGTAGATATGGGCGAATCCTCCTTCCAGTAGGTACTTGATGACCGTTACGTTGTGAGAGCCGACGGGGAGCTTGGTCCCGTCGGGAAGACGCGGAAAGTTGCCCATTGGGGATGCCGAGACGGTGGGGGAAGATGGAGCCAGGAATTGAGATGGACAGGTCAGATTAAGGACGGCAAAAGGTGGTGATCTGGGGTGTCAAGATTAAATGTAACGCTAGCGCTAAGCCTGATAGGTGTTGAAAACACGTTCGGTTAGGTCACGTGAGCAGGGTGATCCAGAAAATACGGAGTAGGAGAAGGCAAAGAGTAGGGTGTAGTGAAAGGAGGAGAGTAGGTGGAAGTGAAGGGAGAAGGGTATAGGAGGTACTAGGAGGGGATGGGGAGGAGGAGGAGGAGGAGGAGGAGGAGGAGGAGGAGAAGTTATGATGTGTAAGATAAAAAAAAATGTAAAAAAGTGTTGAGGTTGGAAGAATAATAATTAAGGGTAGAAGTTATGGAACGAGAGAAAGATACAGTTGTTTGGAGAAGTGAGAAGTGAGAGAAGGAATTGGTAGTGAGAGAGTGAGTGTGAGAGTTATGGAACGAGAGTGCGAGTGAGAGTGATAATGAGAGTGAGACTGAGAGTGACAGT
Organism: Scheffersomyces quercinus; assembly: GCA_030556775.1. Taxonomy (NCBI): domain Eukaryota; kingdom Fungi; phylum Ascomycota; class Pichiomycetes; order Serinales; family Debaryomycetaceae; genus Scheffersomyces; species Scheffersomyces quercinus. The sequence continues at coordinate 620,349 of JAKTUQ010000007.1, read as the reverse complement.
GAGACTGAGAGTGACAGTGAGACTGAGAGTGACAGTGAGACTGAGACTGAGGACCTGATAACGAGACAGTGACTAATTGCGGTAGAATGCGACTAAAGTATAGGAGAGCATGAGTGAGACTTCGAAGGAAAGTGAAACTGAGTGACTCAGTGACTCAGAGACTCGGAGCCTTAATGGGAATGGAAAGGGAGAAAGAGCGATTAGAGAGTCAGTGATTCAGAATGACTATGATTGAATGAGATTTACGGTCACCGAATGAAAACTTAGAGAAAGATATAGAAATTAGGAGATGATTGTATTTGCAATTTTGGAACTAAACTCTTACTGAATGACTGATATAGGAAGAAAGACTAGTGGGGCTGGTAACTGAGTATGGAATGACTGTGCGAAACGAGGTCTCGGTATTTTGCTAATTAGAAGGGAAGATATTACGAGAAACTATGAATGAAATTGAATTGGAAAGTGGTTTCTTGTGGGTTAGTCATATCGAGAGAATTGGTTGATGACCTCTAGTGAATTTGCATATTCCAAGAAGATTTGCATCAATGTTACATAAGGCTCATAATACCTGTGGTTCTTTGCCTCTGTTTTCTAACTTCCTCTGGCTGGCATTGACACTCCCCACCTCTCTCCTTGTAAGAATATGTATGTTAGTCCATTCTATTGAGTATCGTTCCTGATACTTTCTTTATTTCCCTCTCCAATGACCTGAAGCAAACCAATTTCGCAGTATAATAATATATACATATCATATACCATCGTGTCTACAACGATACCCATGGAACATCCTGTATTCTTCCCCAAAAGGTTCCAGAAAACAGTGGTGGCAAAATTATCTGTCATAGCTCTCGCTAACTCCGGTATACAGCTAGCGTTGTCCGTGCAATGGAATAGATAAGATAAGAAAGAGGTCCCATCTGATGAAACTGAGTTAGAGATGGAATTGTTAGACACATTGTCATGATTTTGAAATATATGGTGTGGCCTGTCTCCTGTGAGTTGTTGAGGGAGGTTGTTTATTTTTTTTGGTACATGCTCTCAAATAGGTGGAGCTATACACTTCTTTACAAAATTTTGCAGCTATTTTGAATAAAGATATTTTTTGCATCTTTTTCGTTGTATTACAGAAATATTGTTATATCATCTACTTCACCTCTTCTACAGAAAAACCTACTATTCACAACGAAAAACCTGGTTGGTACATGCATTATGCATTATGCTAAGCTACAATACTACTTTACTTCGTCTACATTGACATTGAACTCTTTAGTGAGAATCTTCTCCATCTCGCCAAAATTGAACGGAATGTAGACAATCTCGACTCCGGCATCATCTTTCATGAGTTTACACATCTTATGCTCCACGTACTCTCGTAACTGCATTCTGAAGTTCATCTCATCGGAAGTAAGGAACGCATCCATACAGTTCTGATAAAGGATCTTCAATTCCACTCCATACTTCAAAGTACCCTTCAAGCTTCTTAAAGACTCCTTTGTCAATAAATCGTTCTTCATATTTGAAACTTGCTTGATCAAAAGGACTTTGTATATCTCCTTGTGTTTTCCTGTTAAGGCACTCAAGATGTGGTTGGCACCCGATTGTCCGACGAATTTCTTGGACATACCCAAACTCAACACGTCCCTGAATGACAATTCTGAAGAGTAAGATGAGTACGTAGATAAATCGTGCCATATGAAATTGAAGTTCTTGAGTTTGAACAGATCCCATAATAAGGGTGCATTGATATTATCAACGCTTGAAATGAGCCATATCTCTGGCAATGAGGCTAATTGTGATAGCCAATTTTGTATTTTTTCATTCCTGAAGCACTCTCCGTCTATATTGTTGATCGTCAAGACCAATTTTGGAATAATGGCTTCTCCTCTCTTTCTTCTACTTTCTGCATAATTAATCAAGAAAGGAATTGTTTCTGATACATGTTTCGGGAATTTTATATTATTCTCTTTCCTTGTCTCAGCTGGAATGAATGTCGACACGATATCGTGAAGAACCTTTTTAAATTTTAGAGTTGGGTGGAAACCATTCACAACCATGATTGTTGGAAGTGCCGCCTCTGGAAATGCATCATCAAACCAATCTATGAAGTAATTGTGAACAAAGTCTTTGAGCAAGGCTAATTTCGATCCAATTCCGTAGAAATTTAAGTTATAACCTTGTGATAACTCAAAACACCATTGGTGATATAAGAATTTATGCAAATTTGAAAGGTTTGTCTTTTCATTTTGACAGATCCTTTCGCAAATTTTAACTAGGGGAATAAATTCCGAGTAGTCTAGCGATGGCGCCATAGATACAGAGTTACTAGCTCTGCCTCTACCGTTGTGCTGTTCGAAGTAGCCTTCGGAACCTTCAAGGAAAAAGGCCTTTTCATCAAGCAATCTACCTTTCAATATTTCTTCGATTCTCAGGCCTGCAAGATACTTTTCCATGTACTTTTTGTCTATGTTACCTTCGGAATCAACGTCAGGCAATGGTAACAATTTAAACTCTACTTTTTCTGTTGGATCTTGGAGAGTCTCTTCTTCCTTGACACCGGATATTATCGGGATACTGGTCAACTCGGTTGTATTGTTCAAGAGTGTTGAAGCCATCGAGTTTCTATCACTTGATGCGTCAACTGTTTTCTTACTTCTTCCGGGGGAACTGTTCGTGCTGTCACTGAAAAGAAACTCATCATCTTGCTGAAAGATGCTCTTCACTTTTCCTACAACTTCATCCGATTTGCTTGGACGTCCAACTTTTTTCTTCTCTAATGGTTCTGATTTTTCCTTTTTTTCTTTCTTCTCCTTCGTTGGCTTCGTGACACGCTTCTTTGTTGGACTCTCTTGGATCTCGGAGAGGTTTAACCCAAGATTTCGAGATTTCCTCGAGGATCTTGTTATGTATTTATTTTCTTCTTCGAAATCCGATACGTCTGAGTCGTCTAATGAAACATCGGTAGAGCTTTCTTCCACTTCTGCATCGGGATCGACTTCGTTATCGGTAGAACTTATTTCATCATCGTCATCGTCTTCTCCCTCTTCCTCAGAAATCACAATGGGTTTTCCCCTTGTCCTTCTAGTTGTTTTTTCTATATCTTCGACTTCACCGTTCTTTTTGGCGCTTTTCGAGTCTGCTTTTACTTTATTCGTTATTCCTTTTCCTTTTGCTGGTGATGGACGTGTCGTCCTTCTTTTTCTTGAAAGAGTCAAGTCTTCTTCCAATTCTACATCACTTCCGTAAGCTCTTGAATCGCTTTCTTCGTCAACTCCTTCATCCGATTTCTGCTCTTTTCGGGACTCTTTGATGATCATCTCGGCAATGGCAGCATCTTGTCTGTCGAGTATAGTTTCCTCTGCTTCTTCGTCCTCTGGATCGTTCATGAGACGAGAGTACAAGGTGTTATTCACCGCCCGTTTTCTGGCGGATTTGTCCAAATCATCCAACGGCCTCTTCCGTGGCGACCTGAGTCCCGCCCTTCCATTGGGCGTCTTCGTGGGCGAGAACAACACCTTATTGCTGAACTCAAGCCTTATAGGACCTCGTTTGGTCGGTGACTTAAATGGAGATCTGAATGGAGACTCCATTTTATGACGTATAAGGTCCAGTTATTTCGGTGATTTCTATTATTTTTCGATTCAAAAAAGCGATAAATGTTCTCAATTGAACATATTAATACCTAAACTCCAACTTTTCACGGCTCTTTCCTACTATTATACACCAATAACTTACCTCTACTCTAAACAACCCATCATCATGATCTGTATCTTTAAGCAGCACTCAGCGAATTCTCGATTTTTCAAAACGAGATTTTCGGTTGTGCACAGAAATTCAAGAGCGCGCGCTCACAAAATTTGTCTCTCTTCGCTTTGAGCGATGGAATGATTAGAGATAAAGACATGATGTGTTGTTAAAGGGTTGAGATTGGAGACAGAACGAGTGGTTTGTAGAAGTAGCTTGTGAGGAAGAAAGTTCTTGTAGTAGGCCTAAATTAAGAGAAATAGCAAAAAAGTTGCAAAATGTTGTCGTTTTGCCCGAACTGTTCCAACATGTTGTTGATCTCTGCTGGAGATGATGGATGCAATCGGTTCTACTGTCCGACTTGTCCATACGAGTTCAAGATCAACGGACTTCAGATGTTCGAGCGGAAAAAGCTCTATAGAAAGGAAGTAGACGATGTGCTAGGTGGAGACGGAACTTGGGATAACGTCGATCAAACGGCGGCACAATGTCCTGTCGATTCGTGCGGTGGTACCAAGGCATATTTCTTCCAATTACAGATCAGATCGGCTGATGAGCCTATGACTACATTCTATAGATGTGTGAACTGTGGTCACAAATGGAAGGAGAACTGAAGAAATGAGCTCAGGAACATGGTTGCTGGTGGAGAAGCTTTGTGGATTATTACAATAGCGTTTGCCAGGTCGGTATGACGCTAATACAATACAAATACGAAATCAGTTGATACGAAATCAGTTGCCTACAAGTTGATGGAATTCTACTACCACGTCAGTGAAATTACATGTTTCTATCAGAACTATACCAAAACGTCATAACTAGTCATAGAGAGAATCTCTCAACCCAAAAATTGTACCATAGTTGTAAATATACTGCATCAATAGATAACTTTACTGTTTCGATGTGACAATCACATCTGGGTGGATCTGAGATTAAGACCGAGCCAAAAGGTTCTATCTTCGTCCAACGCTGTAGAAATCATTGCAATCCTTCCAGAATGGAGACCCGGCATTATTGAATTCGTTTCGGAAAAAGAGACTGTTTTAGGTCTCTTTTGTGGAGGCTCGTCCCAATCATTACACGGGTGCTTAACAGATACCTCAAAAGATGCAAAACTGGATTTAACCCTTCGAAGGGCCCTGGACTTGGATCCTTGTGAAGGACTTCGTTTGCAAGTCTTCTCAAGATCCTCGTTCAAATTCTTGTCGAAAAGAACAAGAGACTTGCTCCTAATGGAAGAAAAGCTTGAATTTCTTTCAATCACCTCGACTTTGATCATAGGCTCTTCTTTTACTTTTGGAGAGGAACAATCATCTGAACTGTCATATATGGTAGAAGCTTCTCCATCAATATCTTTTACAGGCTCCTTCTTGACCTTTATGTCACTGCTAAATCTTGAACCAGTTGTTGTCGAGTCTCGGAAATACTCCCATGAAGGACTGTCGGTGTGACTACCTTCGTCTCTATTGTAGTTATCATAGTACCTCAGTGGTAAGCTATCGTCCGAGAATTTTTGCAAGTAAAGGTCTTGGTTTCTCATGATGATTCTTTTGAACTTGTGTTCCCCTCGTCCTGCGATGATGTTCTCCAATTTCATATCCTTCGCTCTAGTAATATACGCTTCTTTCGCTTCTTCGGTGTTACCTTCGTTGAATTTTGATTTTTGATATTGGCCAAATAGCTTCATCTCTGCCTTTGGCTGTATTTCCTTTGCTGATATCCTTGTTAAGTATTCGCCAACAAATCGAAGTTCTTCTTCGCAATCTTTTATACGCCACCTATTTATTACAACTACTGGTCTCTCCATTACTAGATGAGATGGGCGGCCATATTGTTTGAACATAACGAGATCATAAGGGTATCCACCCTCACCTGGATTACAGTGTTCCCCAAATATCCTCTCCGTGGTGAATCCGTTTAACCACGTCCGTTGTGAATCAGTGCACGGATATACCAGTTTGGGCGCAAAAGTGGAAACTAGATGGATACTCTCCAGGTACGACGAATGCCTTGAAAACAATAGTCGTATGTCAGTAGGAAGTAGTTCGCGCCCGTTGTATGGAAGAATCCATGTTCTGTCTCTGAATAGAACTACTTTGTTCCCCATTTTTGTTGTTTGGAGAATAGAGAACTGTGACATGTCGATAGTTGTTATATCTATAGGAATACACGTTCCCATGAAGTCAATTATATTAAAGTTTATGCATTGGTATATGTTGACGACAACTTTAACGTTATTCAATAATGCATTGTCATCAACCCTTCCTCGAACATGGAAAGCTGGTCCATTTGCTACCCTTCCAAGCAATTTTTGAATAGCAATACCATATTCATATTGGTTGTTCTTCGCTATGACATTAAAACGCCGCTTCATATCACTGGATGTTGATATACTTCCTTCAAAAGTGCTGACTATTTGCACCCAAGCTTCCTCAAATCCTGAAGTATTATCCATGAAGCAAAACTGAATCTCTGGGTCGTCTTTTGGAAACGCTTTAAGGAGTTCAATCGTTACTCTTATGCCTTCGTTGTTGGGTGGTATCTCTACGAATGGCTCTCCTCGGCACGAGAAGGTAGTGTCTATGTACATATGATCAAGTTGCTTTAAGCCCGTGGTATATGGAAATAAATATGGGTTCTTTGTGAGCGACTCCACCCACCAGCTTTCGGCTCTGATATCTCCTGTTATGAGAGCTGCTTTTGATTGGCTTTCCATCAAAAACATGCATGAACCAGGGGAATGATATGCTGGTATTAACGTGATGGTGACCTCTTCTCCATTTTCAGTGGTTATACGGAACGGCAGGTTGAACTCTTTGGGTATTAAATACGATAGATTGTGTTCAAAAGAGCTATTCAACGCCACTATATCCTTTGTTAATTTGCTGCAGTAAACCCTTCCAGCAATGGCCTTGTTTCCCAACCAACCGTATGATCTGCGTGACTGTGAGTAAGTAGGAAGACGCGAGCCAGGGTATTAAACTTATCCACTCCAATACCAGGAAACTCCCTTATTAGCCCCGAAAACGTGTTTCCGCTCGCGAAAGGCTTTGAAGCTGATATTCCTCCCATTTTTCCGTATATTCCACGCAAGGTATCTCTACTTATCCATGGACCTCATCAAAAGAACGCGGTTAAAGAAAGTTGCAAAATTATTTTAGGTGAGCTTTGATCTGTGCGCATTAAAAATAATTTTTCAGTCTTAGCAGTGCTGATAGAGGTATACTATCTGGTGGTACTATTGAAGAGTTGAAGCGTGGGAAATGCTATGATGTTAGTAGGAGGTGTTGCTAGAATCGTTAGTACTTTGAGGTATTTTTTGGATGTTGATTTTGAATTAATATTGTATAGCTAGTGTGCACTTGCATCACTATACGTCAGTGGGTATTTAATGGGGTATCGCCAACATATAGTAGAACAGTATAGAATAACTCTATGGTCACTAACATTAGTATGTCTCCTAGGTGGTACAAACATTCATTCCGTACGATCACTTATATTTACTCTATTATCATTGGTAATGCCTTATATATACAGCACGCACAAGTATACCTGATCTATATGAGAATACCATAGTATTCGGCCCTCTTGTACTTGTAGAACAATGGCTCCCATTGCACTATGAATCTGTCTGCAATGGGAAGAAGCAACAAGCCAGTGACACTGAGACAGTTCACTCTGGCTAAACTCTCGATGTATATTATTCTTGTGTTACAAAGACCAAAGAACTTCATTCCGAATAATATATATGCTAAGGGAACACTGGTTCCTGGTCCATTGAGTAACAACACTGATGGTAATTGCGTAAGTTCACGTATGCTCTGTATAGTATGAATAAATGACTTAATTGTGCTGTTTACAGACAGGAGAAGCGGCTCGCCGACCTTTCTTGCTCTGTGCAATGTCAAATACTCCGTTTTATTGCTGTTTCCGTCGTCGAAGTTGGATTGTTCGTAATCCTTGGCTTTGGTGAGGGACGTCGTGTCTCCAGAAGATACAACCCACGTTCTAGTAAGGTTGGTCAAGTCCACATTGGACAATATTCTCAACATCTCTCCCGTATGTCCTCCTGAACCCAAAAGGATCATGATATTGGAACCTTTCTCTCCTAGTGGTACATCTGCTATGCTCTTGACGTCTTTCGTCTGCGATGGGAAGTTCACTGAAGGTAAGATTGAGATGAGCCTAAGCGCCACTACAATGATAGGAAAGAGGAAAATGGCCACCTTAATACAAAGACGAGTTTCGTAGTTCATTGCTGACTCTCTCAAATATTCTACGTTCCTGCCAATGCTGCTAAAGAGTGTTGTTTAAAGAGTGTATTGTTGTTAGCTGTTAAACGTTGTTGGTAGTGAGATTTACAGTAATTATTGCGGCATGGGTGTATATCTTAGTATGAGGTGCTGTTTGGAGGTCTATTGATCATAGCATAATGGTTTATAAGTGAAAGTTCGTATTTGTAGTTCATATATAAGTTGTTTGTTGTAGAAGACACTCTACTTTCATATATCTGTCGTTATTGGTACCCAATTTTATATTAAATGAACGGAAAATTGCTTACACATGTGTTCTAATAGGGTCCCATAATGTTTTGCACCCAATTATATGTTGGGACATACATAGGGCAGTAACTTATAATACGCTCTGTTCTGCAGTCATGGCTGAATTTTCATTAAACGTCTTGATATATACCTGTAATTTTACTCCTAGCTCAGTTCATAAAGAAATCAAAGTCGTTTTGCTGTTCGCTATTGTACAAATTCTCATAATCGTGATTGCCTTCAAATACATTGGGTAAATAAGTCAACTGTGACGTAAGCAACGACCCAAAAGTGTGGTCAAATTGTTCCATGTTAATATCACCATCAAGGTTATTCATGAGCTCTGTAAAAGATGCTTGATATTGCGTGTTCGATGAGGTGGTTGTAGGCGTGTCCACTGGTTGATATATTGAAAGAAGTCCATTGGATCCGATGTCATTTTTTAATTCTTCAGTTGTATTGTGAAACATTTCATTAAGTGGCTTGATTATCCCTGGACTTCTTAACAAATCGGGATAGATAGCAGTACAGGCATCCAAATGTTCCTTCAAACCATCTATCTCATCAACATATTTATGGTCCGACTCACTATCCATCAAGTTAACCAAAACCTTTAGCAATAACCTAGTGATTAAATCAATCATAGAGTTTTTGCTGTCATAGACCTTACTTTCATTACGCATTTTGGTATTTGACTTATCCGTCTCATTGTATCCAAAGAAGCTCATCGAAGCACGAATTAACAACGAACAATCCAGTTCTGTACTGGTTTCTTTAGGAAAAACCGAACAATGCCCTAGAAGGCTGCAAAATGCGATGAAGGGATAAAGTGTTATCCACTTTTTTACTGAGGTGTGGACTCCCTTCTTATCTAAATCCTCAACTAAATGTAATATAGTCCTGGCACTTTCCAAGGATAAATTACCATATTTAATAGTTTTTTCGTTGCTTTCATAGTTTTGTCCCGAAAATGGGATACGATTTATGGAAAGTAAATGAGCAAAGAATGACAGCTGCAAAGTTATTGTACCGTAATGAAAGAAAGGATTCTTAACATCAAATAAATCGCCGCACCAACTCCTCCTAATAACATCACTGCTTGGAGTTCTCTTCAAGTAATAAAGAGTTGGTCTAACTTCGGGCTCCATTAACTTCGCCATTGAGAACATGTCCTCATTGATTTCCTGTAAGCAATCCATTAACTCCTGTTGTCCCAATTTTGATGCGTTATGGTTATACAACTTATTGTAACTCTTCACTTTGATTCTAGTTAACATCAAAGAGAAATAGATGTAATAGTATTGAAATCCCTTTGTCTGGCTATTCTTGAGTAACTGGGATGCATTCTTTTTATAGCCTTCACCTTTGAATGGATCTAGAGGAATGGAGAGAAAATGATCGTCATCCTCTGTAAGCATCGTGACATCATTGTAGTTAATCAAACTTGGCTTTCCCCCTCTATAACAAATCTCAATATCAATATATTCACAATACCACCATAACCTTCTCTTTAAGTCGTTAATTTCTTCTGTATCTTGTTCACTTATAGATGCCGTAGTGTTAAGTCCCAAATCATATGCATACCTAATCATAACAGAAACCAACATGTAACTTACCTGGAAGTCAGTGATGTAGCTAGCTTCCATATACATAGTTAATAGAGCAAGTCCTTGAACAGATCTGATACCGTCAAATAAAATTGATATTCTATGGTAGCATGCAACAGCATTACCGAAAAGCTTCTGCTTGAAGAGTGTGAGTTCGTTTGACAGCTTTGAAGCTAACACTGGGTACATAGTTTTATCATAGACTTCATCATCCAAGATATTAATTAGGCACAAGGCAACAGCAGTATTCATAATGAGAAAGTCACTTTGAGATACACGGCTCGAGGCATCGACGGTATTGTTTGTTATCGTGTAATAGTAGATCTGGAAAAGCTCTCGGATTGTGCTCAAGCTGCATAGGAATGGTGCAATATTGACATTCTCATAGTATAATTCCAAAATTTCTAGTATTAGGTTCTTCTCACCTATTTCAAAATATTCCGTTGACTCTTGGTGGGCTGCTGTTGTTTCGGTCCATGCCTTCATACTCGAATATTCTGCATTGTTAAGTGCTAAAGGTAAGTTCTTAAGAGGCCTAGTCAACTCATCAGTGTCCTTGGTTTGAACTCTGCTCTTCATCCATTTAACGGATTTATCTGATAGTGCAGCTATCATGGAGTGAGAGCCGAAGTACAGTAAAAGACGACCTTTGACATTTATAGGACACAGCTTGCAATCATAAGGAGTCAACATTTCCCTTAATTTCGTGGAATTCCATATAGTCGATTTCTCGTTTAGGACTAAAGTCGTTGAATATTCCGGATCTTTGACCTCTGATAGAATTGCTTCTAAAGATGCTTCTGTAGATTCAGTTTCCTTCAACTGGCTTGATCCATCTGATGCCAGGATAGAGCTGGAGTCAAGTTTTGTCACGAGGTTGGAAAGTAGATGTTCCATTGTATTCAACTTGGAACTGATGCCCAGAATACTAGGCCCTTGTTTTATGCTCCGTATGACTTCCTGCGCCTTGTCTTGTATCTTCGGTTGCTTCTCTTGACTTAGTTCTTGTGTTCTATCTTTGCTGATACGAGCTGGTTTGACCTTAGTAACACGCTTCTTTCTGATCTTAGGAGCACTATACGTGCATTCTCGATTTTGAGTAGAGCATCTTCCACAGGGACTCTCGCCATTGCACTTCGCTTTTCTTTTTCTACAGTTGTCACAAGCAGTCTTTGTTCTTAGTTTGTCTTGCGGATTATGCTTGTAGCCTGGTATACTCATTACAACTTCATAATTGGGTATTGATGAGTTCGTTTCATCGCGTATTGTTTGGTCGCCACTGCTATTCATTTTCTACCACGACTATCACAATCACTAGTTGCTATTTCTTTGACTATTGCTTAAGTATGCCGTTTCTTTAATTGCTTATTATACATTAATTCACAATAGAGTATACTGATGTGAAATTGTTGTGAATAGAACAGTCAGCAGTCCAAGGACATCCACTTTTCACGTCTCTTCGAGAAAAAAATAAACCAAAATTGATACTACACTAATTGTGAGCCTCGCTTAACAAATACTAAGCCTATTACCGCCGTATACACTTAGAAGAAGATAGAATCGGACATTCAATATTCCTATATCACCTTATAGAAGGAAATAGGCATATTGGGGGTTGTATGCAGTGTGCTGTCAAACTCGGTGATAATTCGGTCTCTAACCTTCTCAGTGAGCAGGCTTATCGGTTAAAAATAAGTTGGTATCAGTGATTTTTTGGTGTGAGTCTTATTGCTGCAAAATACTCTCTTGGGTATGATTTCTGTGGGTAGATTGATTTCATGAAGAAAGAGCCATGTTTTTAGAAGAAAGTTTGGTAATTGTTTCTGTTATATTGGCATATGCTTCTGTTATGTTGACATATGTGTACTTCTAGTTCTAAGTGCTTTTTGTTGATATCTATTGCTTGTTACATTTGAAATTCAGACTACAAATAAGTTGGATTAAATAATAAATTGATAAACATAAAAATAGAAGAAAGAAAGAAAGAAAAATTACCAAATTCCTGAGATGATATTAGTAGGAAACGATCGGTAGCTTGCAGAAGTAGTTAAAGTCAAAATGGTTTACTCAAGCAAGTTGTGCTCGGCAAAGAAGTCCAAAATAGACTGGGCAATCTCTGGGGCATGTGAGTTCGAGGCAAAGTGACCAGCATCAAGTTCAATTACCTTGACGTTCTTTGAATCCTTCTTGTAAGCATGGGCACCTGAAGGAATGAAAATTTTATCGTTCTTACCCCAAACGGCAAGGATAGGAACATTGGTCTCCCTGAAGTATTGTTGGAAGTCTGGGTAAAGATCAACGTTTGTTCTGTAGTCAACTAAAATGTCGAGTTGCTGCTGGACATAGTTTGGTCTAGAAGTAAGGAAATGGTAGTCGACCAAGGCTGCCTCAGGGTCAACCAAAGTTTGGTCCCCTTCACCATCATCATATTGAAAGGAGTAGGAGGCAAGCTCAGTCACAAGTTTACTGTTAATTTCATCAAGGCTCTCTCTCTCTGCTTTCTGCTCAGGAGTCAACTCCTTAAGATCAGCAAGTACCCATGCCTTTTTGATGTTGTCCCAAAAGCTTCCATCTAAACCCTCGACATAAGCATTTCCGTTCTGGGCAATGAATGCCGTGATCTTCTTAGTTCTCTTGATGGCAAGTCTAAATCCTGTTGGGGCACCGTAATCGAAAACATACACTGCAAAGTTGTCGAACTTAATAGCATCCAATAACAAATCAACATTATCAGCAAAGGCTGCAAAGGAGTAAACAAAATTCTTAGGGACTTCGGTTTGACCGTAACCTGGAAGATCAGGAGCAACAATGTGGAAATAAGGAGCCAAGAGACTGATAAGATTCTTATATTGTCTGGAGGAAGTTGGTAATCCGTGTAAAAGCAACAAGTTTGGCTTACTTACCTCTCCTGCCTCGCGGTAGAACATGGTAACGCCATTCTTAAGTTCAACGAATCTATTCTTTGCGATAATAGAAGTGTTAATTTGAGGAGCGGACATATTTAGAATTTGTTATTGAGTATTAGGGTTTGATGTTTAATCTGCTAAGTAGGAACTTGTTGTTTCTGTGTAGAAGACTGTAGAATATATAAAATACATTTGAAAGTAGACAAGATATCAAGCTTTATTTATACACTGCCCCCGTTGTAGCACTATTGAGCATCATATCTACATTCTACTGTCATGATAAGCTTAAAAGAGGTTATTACTTATTCAATTACTAAGACGGCTTTTGTTTTTACTCTAATTCCCAAAACGAGTCCCCACGATTTGATTTGAAGCTTATGGTGTTAGGTGATCCGGTTTTTGGTTGCAGATTACTAATTGGGAAATTCAGACCCCGGCTGAGTGAGCGCTTCAACGGTTTTTGCAACTATTACATATACGTTGAATTGAGTGTTTATGGGATTAGCTACGCATACTTTCTGATAGTGGCATTGTTATAGATGCTATGTAGGAGGATAGATGTGACGAATGTAAGGTTTGATTCCCGTAGCTTACGAGATGTTTAAGCAAATTCCATGTTCATGACTGCGGTAAGTAAAGCTCGTTTTGCGGCTGCACGCGATTTCTCAAATGGCTGCAATCTACAGATCACCCTAAATCTGAAATAGGCATATGATTACAATCTGCAAAAATGCAGCACTACGATGTTACTTATCACGCGTATTCGAATACAAAACGTTCATTTTATACAAGTAAACAAATTCGCAAAACCTGCCATGAATATCAAACTATTACAACCTTATCACAAATACTTAATCAGTACCAAAACGAGAGGCTTCCGTGGGGGATCCTGTCCCCTCAATTGATGAAATAATCAAAATCATTTTGCTGCTCATAATTATTATCGAAATTGGAAAAGTCGGAATTGCCATCTACGTACAAGTTAGGCAAGTACTTAAATTGTGATGTAATCAATGAATCAAACGTTTCATCACTTAGCTTTTCAAAATTAATATCTCCATCAAGGGTTGAAAGAAAGTCTGGCAACGTTGAGGCCTCTTCGCTTTTTGGTGATTCAGAGGGAAATTGAAAAGAATGAGGGTTTTCACTTTTACTTTCAACACTATTAATCTGTTCATCTTCTTCGTTGATTATCATGGAAAGTGGTCCACATATTTCTGGGTTCTTAAATAAATCAGGATAAACTCCAGAGCACTGATCCAAGTGTTCCTTTAAGCCTGGGTAATTATCAATGTACCCATAAGAAGTTTCCGAATCCATCAAGTTGATCAAAATTCTCAACCACAATCTCGTAACCAAATCCAATATAATGTTCTTGTTATCATAGAACTTGTCCGCTTCCGAAACTTTTAGTTCTGAACCACGAATTCCTCCAGCTGCAAAGAATTCCATAGAAACACGAATTAACAATTCACAATCCTCTTTTGTACTCTTCTCTTTAGGAAATGTATAACAGTGCCCCAAAAGACCACAATATGCTATAAAGGGATAGAATGTTACCCACTTACTAATCGATCTGGGAACTCCTGTTCTATCCAAGTTTACCACAAGATGTAATATGGTTCTAGTACTTTCCAATGCCAAATTTGCATGCTTTCTAGTGCGCACATTGCTGTCGTACTTCCTAGTCACAAATGGTATACGGTTAATAGAGAGCAAATGAGCAAAGAACGACACCTGCAACAGGAGCGTGCTGAAGTGGAAGAAAGGGCATTGTATATCAAACAAATCACCATAGCAACTTCTCCGGACAAAATCACTGTTGACAGTTCTCTTCATATAATAGAGAGTCGGTCTAATTTCTGGTTCTATCAACTTCGCCATTGAGAACATGTCGTCGTTGATTTCCTGCAAACGATCTATTAATTCATCGTCTTCCAATTTTGCGGCTTGATTGTTATACAACTTTTCGTAACTCTTGACCTTGATTCTAGTCAACATCAATGCAAAATAGAAATAATAGTACTGGTACCCCTTCTCCTGGCACTTCTTAAGTAATCCATAAGCGTTCACCTTATAAGCGTCACTTTTAAAAAGCTCCCGAGGAATCGAAAGAAAGTGGTCGTCATCTTCAGTCAAGATTGACACTTCATTATAGTTTATTAAACTTGGCTTTCCGCTTCTATGACACACATCCATATTAATATATTCACAGTACCACCACAAAACTCTCTTCAAATCTTTAATTTCTTCTGTGTCTTCTTCACTAGTGGATGCAACTGTGTGGAGGCCCAAAATGAAAGCATACCTAATCATGACAGATGACAAAATAAAGTTAATATGGAAGTCCGTCACATAGGTTGCTTCCATATACAACGTTAACAAAGCAATTCCTTGAATGGATTTTATGCCTTCATACACTATGGATATCTTTTTGTAACAAGATACCGCATTCGTGAAGAATTTCTCCTTCAATCTTATAAGGTCGACCTTCAGTTTAGATGATAAGGTGGGGTAACTACTTTTATCAACTTCTTCGGTCTCCAAAGGGTCGGTTAGGCATAAAGCGACGGCTATATTCATAATTAAGAACTCGCTCTGTGATATGCGGTTCGTGACATCCATAGTAGTGCTTGAGATTGTATAGTAATAGATCTGGAAGAGTTCTCTTACCGTATTCAAGCTACATAAGTATGGTGCAAGAGTGGAAGCTTTATAGTACAACTCCAAGCACTCGAATATGAGGGTTTTCTCCTCGAGACTAAAGTTTAATTTGGACGGAGTATTGGTAGCCATAGAAATCTTAGTCCAAGACGTAATATTAGAATGTATGGCTTGGTTAAGTGCTAATGGCAACTTCGTAAGAGGCATGAGCAAATCTGTGTCCCCTCTTTTATTAAATCTTCCTTTAATCCAAGTTATAAGATTTGTTGAAAAGGTGCATATCATGTTATGTGACCCGAAGTATTCCAATACACGGTGTTTAGCATCTAATACAATGTCGTAAGTTGTGCTTGCTTTAGGTATCAACATTTGTCTCATTTTAGACTCTGTACTTCTTTTGCTCAACTGTAGAGCTTCGCTCGATGATTCTGTCTCGATGAATAAGTCCTCGCTACTCGCCAGACTCTCCAGCAAAGACTCAATGTAGGATGAAACTCTCTGGCTCTCTAAGTCTTTGTTTTCTCTTTCTTTAGATTCACTATTGGATCCAGCCAATACTAGTAACCCACTGTTGTCTAATTTCGAAACAAGATTAGAGATTACACTCTCTAATGACGATAACCTACTGCTGAGGTCCTGAATCGATCTGTTTTCATGTGTGTTGGCAGGAATAACCAGACTCTTGGCCACACGTAGTTTCCTGACTTCGTGAACTACCCTATATGTACATTCGTTGTTGTGGGTTGTGCAGTTGCCGCAAGGGGTGTTGCCATTGCATTTGATCTTCTTACTTCTACAGTAGTCACAGGCTCTTTTCGTCCTGGGTCGTTTTCTACCTTGGTCATATCCCACTGGAAACACGCCTTGAACAGGAGGGGATGAGCTCCTTTCTTGAGGTCTTGCAGGGAGTGAATTATCTGACATTAGGGCAGATGAATTGTTGAATTCACGGTTTATGCAGATTTGACTTTCACGAGTGGATTTCAACTCCAATCTGAACTTTGTCCCGTTGGCAGGTCTAGATACGGATCCTATAGCAACTGAAAAGAATCTTAACAGTTAAAGCCAATACTACTGATTGTATTCACTAATTAGACTGCGCTGAACCACGCTTCTCAATCTCAAAGCGACTTCAATTGGCACCAAGTCTAGAAACAATTCCAGTACACTTCCAGTACACTTCTACTTCAACCTAATCACACACAAAAAGAAGACATATACTCCTTCTTTTGCTTTCTTTCATCCTCATAGTTAAGACTGATAGAGTAATGGTGGCGCTGTATACCGTCCCGCCTGGGACGGATATTCCTTCGGTGATAATATGGAAGGGGAAGGAGTACGGCTATGGAACGGGTCAAGTCGTGGTTTGAGAGAAATATTCACGATTTTCGTCGTTGTATGTGTTGTACGTGTTGTTTGTGATATATTTACTATATATAGAGAAATTTATACTCAAATGTGGTGCTATATTGTGTGGCGTGTTGTTTCTTGTTAATTATAGACATACTCATTTTAATTAGTAATTCTGCAACCCGCGCAAAGAACATTTGGCGCGAAAGAATTTTGCACCCGAAATTATGACGCTCTTCAAGGGAAGAAGTCCCTTGGTATGGTATGGAAACCGTGCTGTGAGGCAAAGAATGCGGTTGTCATCCTCCTTTGGTAATATCTATCCTGAACGAAGCATGAATTCTGTTAATTTTGATGTATAACATTGGCAAATGGATCTCAGCCTTATACCAAAAAGGCTATGGCTGCAACTAAAGCATAAGCAAGCGATTCCACACCAATAGCTATGGTTCTAGCATTGTTACCTCCGTCAGTGCTAATACTGACGATTTCTGGCAATGAAGAGGATGAAGGCGCGGAGATTGTGGCTTCAGAACCAATTGGCTGTTCCTTTGTTATCAGCTCCGCAGCTACAGTTCCACCCAACAAGGTTCCTGGTTGAACTTTGTTACCCTTCAGATAAGTAGCAATTGCGATTGCAGTGGGAGAAGCAGTAACCTTCAAAATACCTGTACCTCCGGGAACTGCAATCGTCGTAGCCTTTGCTTCTCTTCCAGTAGAACCTTCGACTACCACACCAGTCCTTGCATTCGCTATTCCAGTGCCTCCAACGACTGAGTCGCCTATGACGCCTGTGCCTATTTTAGTGGTGAGAATACTGTAATACGTAGCTGTCACTATGTGTTCAACTATAGAAGTTGATTGATAGCCTGGTGTGCACTTGGCCAATGGACAGCTAGTAATAATCTGTGTCTCCGTTGAAGTATATGTCGATGTAAGCGTGACTTGTGAAACTTCAGTTTCCTTTACAGACCCAGGACAATAGATTGAAGTAATGGTCACTGGAACCGTCAATGTCTGAATCGAAGCAGCTGGACAATTGGTCACGGTATGTGGACACCCCGTGATAGTGACAACTTCACTAGACGTAATGACAGTAGTTAATGTAGATAACCCATCTGAAACAGAAGTTGCAGATTGGATTTGCGAAGAAAAAGAAGAACTAGTCTCAATAGCTTTATCAAAAATGTGCAATTCACCAACAATACAGTCTACCGCTATAGACTTCAACTGAATTGGAGAGGCCTCATTAGGGCAAAAGTAGAAATCGTGCTGAGCTCCTTCCAACTCTAGAATTTCATCTGTGTCTGCTCTCTTCACAAACGGCCCGACACCTGCAACAGCACTCCATCCTCCAAAAGGACCTTCATCAAGGAAGAAACCACGAGTTGAATCTGCATGCACAAACAATCCATTAACCTTGAGGAATCCTCCAGGAATTACCAATTCGAAGAATGGTCCATTGATCGCATCAAAGGTAAAATTATTATCACTGAAGCTTACAAATTCGCGGAAGGTATCCGGTGGGTTTGCAATCGCTGTTACTTGGAAAGTCAAAGTGGTAGAAGCAGTAGAGAAAGCAGTTGAGGAAGACAGACTCAGCAGTTCGATAGCAGATGTTATCGCAGATGTTGAGGATAGTGCCGAAGATGGCTCTAGTGTTTGCAATGAAGAATTCTCTGTAGATTCGGATGATGTAAAAGCAGAAGATAAAGATGATTTGATCACGAAAACCTCTGAACTGGATGACGATCCCAGAGAAAGTATGGTCAAGGCAGAACTCAAAGAGTCTGCAAACGACGTTTGTGAAGAAGTGCCAATGGAAGAGTTTCCAAATGACAGAAATTGTGAAGAGTCCATAGATGATATTGTCGAAGTTTGTGCTGACAGCCCTGTAGAGCTAATATTGGGCTCTGAGGACACGGACGATGAAGACGTCGTATCTACAGAAGAAGAAACTGCGGAACTTGATTCGGAAGTACTTCCCTGAGAAAGGATATCAGACAGCAATACTGATGATGCTGAGATACCAATTCCAGTAGAAGATGCCGAATCAAGCGCAGACGAAGCCACGCCAGTGAATGATGACAATATTTCTGTTGAAGACTCCTTTCCTGATGAAGAAGAAGTACTTTGTGATATGACTTCAGAAAAAGACAGTTCCTCTGACAGAGAACTCTCATCAGACGAAGACAAAATGACTCCAGATGAAACTGATTGATAGGAGAATGAAAATACCTCAGGAGACGATGACACGCCTGAGGAAGTAGCCAGGGACCCTTCTGAGGAAATTGCTACTGAGGAAGAAGATGTTACTATTGAAGAAGACGATACTTCGGAGGAGGAGGACGATATTTCTGACGAAGACACTTCTGATGAAGAGGACACCTCCGAAAAAGATGACGACAAGTCGAAAGATGACGATACCGCTGATGAATACACCTCTGATGATGAAGATGATACTTCTGACAAAGACACCTCTGAGGATGAAGATGATACTTTTGACGAAGAGACCTCTGAGGATGAAGATGATACTTCGGAAGATGACGATACTTCTGACGAAGACGACGCTTCTGATGAGGATGACGCTTCTGATGAGGATGATACTTCTGATGAAGACACCTCTGATGAAGATGACACTACTGACGAAGACGACACTTCTGATGAGGATGATACTTCTAATGAGGATGATACTTCTGATGAGGATGACACTTCTGAGGATGAAGATGATACTTCTGATGAAGACACCTCTGATGAAGATGACACTACTGACGAAGACGAAATTTCAGAAGAAGACGAAATTTCAGAAGAAGACGATACTTCTGATGAGGATGATACTTCTGATGAAGACACCTCTGAGGATGAAGATGATACTTCTGATGAAGACACCTCTGAGGATGAAGATGATACTTCTGATGAAGACACCTCTGAGGATGAAGATGATACTTCTGACGAAGACACCTCTGAGGATGAAGATGATACTTCAGAAGAAGATGATACTTCTAATGAGGATGATACTTCTGATGAGGATGATACTTCTGATGAAGACACCTCTGATGAAGATGACACTACTGACGAAGACGACACTTCTGATGAGGATGACGCTTCTGATGAGGATGATACTTCTGATGAAGACACCTCTGATGAAGATGACACTACTGACGAAGACGAAATTTCAGAAGAAGACGAAATTTCAGAAGAAGACGAAATTTCAGAAGAAGACGATACTTCTGATGAGGATGATACTTCTGATGAAGACACCTCTGAGGATGAAGATGATACTTCTGATGAAGACACCTCTGAGGATGAAGATGATACTTCGGAAGATGACGATACTTCTGACGAAGACGACGCTTCTGATGAGGATGATACTTCTGATGAAGACACCTCTGATGAAGGTGACACTACTGACGAAGACGAAATTTCAGAAGAAGACGAAATTTCAGAAGAAGACGATACTTCTGATGAGGATGATACTTCTGATGAAGACACCTCTGAGGATGAAGATGATACTTCTGATGAAGACACCTCTGAGGATGAAGATGATACTTCTGACGAAGACACCTCTGAGGATGAAGATGATACTTCAGAAGAAGATGATACTTCTAATGAGGATGATACTTCTGATGAGGATGATACTTCTGATGAAGACACCTCTGATGAAGATGACACTACTGACGAAGACGACACTTCTGATGAGGATGACGCTTCTGATGAGGATGACACTTCTGATGAAGACACCTCTGATGAAGATGACACTACTGACGAAGACGACACTTCTGATGAGGATGACGCTTCTGATGAGGATGACACTTCTGATGAAGACACCTCTGATGAAGATGACACTACTGACGAAGACGACACTTCTGATGAGGATGACGCTTCTGATGAGGATGACACTTCTGATGAAGACACCTCTGATGAAGATGACACTACTGACGAAGACGACACTTCTGATGAGGATGACGCTTCTGATGAGGATGACACTTCTGATGAAGACACCTCTGATGAAGATGACACTACTGACGAAGACGAAATTTCAGAAGAAGACGATAATGCTGACGAACCAGCTTTGCTAGAAGAACTTTCTGATGCACTAGTGGATTCGTCAGAGGTACTGGATGCATCAACTGAAGAAACCACGATTGAGCTGTCACTCGACAGCGATGACTCAGCTTCTGAACTAGAACTCGAACTCAAAGCTGGGCAAAGTGGTGCATCCACTGTAATCAGATCAAACCGCTTCTTTTTGGCTGGGGTTATAGTTATCGTTGGGTCAAAGTAGCTTGTAGTAGTTGTCATTGTCGTGTCTACTGGAGAAATAGTGACTACTCCACTAACTGTCTTCAATCCGCCATCCTGTGTGACCTCTGTGGTGAACGTGTAAGATATCGCATTAGGCCAGTAGTCGTTCATACATGTAGTCGGCTGTGGAGGAGGATATAAATATGCAACTGCGTTGCTTTCAGCTGGTGTTAATCCCTTAGAGTTGTCTGTGACAATAACCAATCCACACGGATCGTACCCAGTCCCAATATTGAAATAATGGGTAAAAGCCCCAGATGTCAACAGCAATGTTCCTGAATCTCCATCGTAGTTGATACTATCGAGAGCATCATCCAAGCCGATGGTATTGCCGGAACCAAAATTCGTGGCACTGATCAAGGCTTGGTCTTGAAAGTGACCATGCACTCTGATAGAAGCCTGCGGTGATACTAAGTTGATAGTCTGATCCAGAGCGAATGAAGAGTACGAATTGAACAAGAAGGTGGATTCTTCAAATAGAGCAAAACATCCCTCTCCCAGTGTTGCATATGGTATGTGACTGTACAAGTGATTCACTATGCCTATACCTACATTATTGATAATAGAGAATGCGGTGGGGAAAGTGATCTTACCTGATTCACCTCTTGCAAGCTGACGGAAGTATATTGGTCCATCAAAGGCGATAATTTTAATGCCCATATCTGTATCTGTTTCAGCTCCCACAAATAATTCAGATCCTGGATTCTCATAAAGAACCTGTCCATTCATAGCAAATACAAGTGGCTGGTCAAAGGATTCAATTAGGATTGTTCCTTAAATTTCACCTGCTATTTTTAAATTCAAGGGAGAAGGTGCCTTCACGTGTAGTTTACTGTGTTCGGTCATATCATAAACATAGATATCGACATCTGTTGCTTGAAAGATGTCAAAAGTTGCACTGGGTTCTAGTGTTAAGTAGTCTGAAAAGCTAGCGCTTGGCCATGCGGAATAACCCGAAACATCTAAAGCATCCGTGACAACTATGACAAACAGAAGATATAAAATTGGTATAAAACGTTTCATTATGCAATCTTTCAGCATGGGATTGCTCGCAGAACTGTTCTATGCTTTTTTCGTACTATTTCCATTGAAATGTGCCGATGCCATTGTATTTATAGAACAGCTGGCCTGAAAAGTTTTGATTTTACGAGATATATTTTCAGCATGTAGTATCTTGTATCAAGAGCACTGAATGCTTGAAGATATCTTGGTTGTGCTTCCTTATGCACCAGATGCTGCAGCCGAACGACACATGCCATTTTCTGCCCAGAATTACAAGTACGACAGTCTCGGGCCCTTTCCACTCCGATCTTTCAACAACGACAATGCTGCTCTCATTGCTTCCGAACTGATGTGTGTAATGCTAGAGGTCGAAGCACGCCTTGAAGACAATTCCGTTCGATATTATCTCCATTGGCCGTTATCGTATTTTTTGCAGTCCTCTGAAAATCGTCTCTTAGGGGCTTATTTTTTGCAATCAACGAGCGTGCGACATGCACGATTTAATAATAGCAGATATCAGATGGTCTCGTGCATTTTTAGGGGGCTAATACACGATGACAAGCCCGGATTCATTTTTTACGCGAAACATTAAGAAGGCTTACCTGTCAACAGTAGCTAATGCTAACAAGAGTTGGTTCATGACATTGCCTCTACAGATCAATAGACGTCCGATTCTGGTGGTAGCGGTCGACCACAAGCCTTCTCCGCCATATCTTATAGTGCAACTATAGCCATTGTTGCCTTTATTGCCTTTATTTTGCCAACGATGCATGAGCTCTAGAATCTCGTATGTCATAAACTTCTAGAATCTCGTATGTCATGAACTTCTAGAATCTCGTATGTCAACTCAGTTTTTCCACGCACAAAGTAAATACGAACTTTCATGCATTGAAGGGATGTCATTGTGAATAATTAGTTAAAAGTAGTAAATCAATGTTCCTTTTGGGAGTTGCTCTATAGATTATTTTACGTGATGTGCCATAATATCACGTACAACGCCCTCGAGCCCCGCATTCATGAACGTAAGATGCTATCTGAAATGGGTACACTACACTTGATCTAGCCAGAAGTGAGTGCGGATAGTGGTCTATAGGCTACCAGCACGTTTTTAATTAAACCGTGCAATGTGCGTGTGTGTTATCTATATTTCATTGTAGGCGAATACTCAAATTTGGTTGGTATCCCCGTTTGAGTATATCATCGGTATATGGATATTGTGCGTGTTTGACTGGTGTGTATTATCAGGCTGTTGATATGTACATACATACATATACACCGCTTTGGATCAGATCAAACTCGAGAGGTTTGTAGCCTAAAAACCACTTAAATAGATAATCATCCAGCTCGGTACAGATTGCCTTTCGTATCTAAATCTCGAAGTCAGCACTAACAGACTTGTATTTGCTCTGTGCTCCCACTGGGGGAAGTATACCACCATCATTATCGTTCTTGTTAGCTGCATCCTTCGTGCTCTTCTTATTCTGAACCTTCTTCTTTTTAGAGGCAGATCCAGCATCAGAACTCGAAGCAATTGCAGTCATGGTTCCGCCGCTGACAAACGCATTGTCTTTATCTGCTAGTTGTTTCATCACTTTATTCACAACCAAGCTCAATTTGAGATGCTCCTCGTTGGTTACTCCTAAGGACTTAGGTTTGCCCCAACTGACTCGTACTGGGTATTTCCCATCTATAATCAAGAGTCCTGCTGTGGCTGTATTAGCATTGAGCCCGTTGGATAGTATGGAATTGGCAAAGGCTTCGGCTGAAGCTCTAGTTGTAAAAGAAACATAAGCACATTTGGCCCTATGGACTACCGTAAGCGACTTTATCTTTCCAAAAGAGTTACATAGGTTCGTAATAGCATACTGTGGCAAATCGGTGCTTATGCCGAATATGAAGAAGGATGTAAGATCGAGATGGTTCTGAGAATTAAGCAGTCCACCAAAGGGGAGCTTTGCCACGATTTTGGAAACATCAGCACTTTTCAACTTATCTGAATCGGAATGGGGTGATTTCAGCGATATAGACTTCTTTTTGAATGAGATTTTGGAGGAGCTTTCATTCAATTTCTGGGATAATTTAGATAGTATTTCCTTAGCTTGCTCTCTCCTATCGAGTTCGCCATCGTCCAATTCGTCTTGTTGTTTGAACATTTGGTCCTGTTTGTCTGCCATTATGGCTTTTACTTCTCGATTGGATATGCTGGAGGTATTTCCCACTAATAAAGATTCTAATCCGGCCATTTTCAAGGCTGTATCTCGTATGTTTATCGGTATTCTGTAGTTGACATCTAGCATACAAGATTGACAACAGTTCTTGGCTCTGGCACAAGTCAAGCATATTATTGTCTTCTTCGACTTATTAGTAGAGTTCGAAGTGTTCCAACGCAATACAGCAAACGGCCTTGTACATGATTTGCACTCTTCTCCTGAACGTTGTTTGATCATCTTTAAATGCTTGTCTGGACCCAAACAGTCATCACAGATCGAGAATTCGCCATCACTAGAGTAATTAGTTAGTAACGGAGACATATTTGTCGACAAAGTCAGTCCGAATGCTTTTACGTACTCTTCCGCCATAGTGTCACTGTACTATATATATAAGAATCAACAGTTAACTCTCTCCAACTTGCTAGTCATTAGTTATGAATATGAGATGATCATCGCGCTGTGAAATATATTTATGTATGAGTGCGTTAACTATGGGGAAGAATAAAGGCTCACATATGGTTAGCTATCGACGTGAGTCAGGTGAAGTATACGACATTTTTGGATAGACTACGACTAGTACGACTACTATGACTATGATTACAATTACAGAGTAAATTATACTGCTACATTCTACAAGTTAAGGTGTGTTCTTTCATGAGTGGTGTGTATTGTAAGTAATTAGGACCAGCCTAAGAACTATTGTCATCCGACTACTTCTATGTATTACAAAAGAGTACTTGAATATTGTTAGTATAAATCCTTAATCCAAGAAGACTCAAAAGTCTTGAAACTGGAATTCAACTGGGTTAGCTCTTATTGTTATAATCAGTGTTAAAAAGCTCTGAAATTATTGTTGTTCCACATGGTGATTCAGGTGAAGAAATTCGTTGTATTGTATAATTATTCATCAGATAACAGTAGCCGTTCCCGTTCGAAATCAGTTCAAATTCGAAATTCGTTTCACATACGTTTTAGACACACATCTCAGTGCTACTACGCCCATTCAAGATCCTCAAAAGCACTAGGCTCTTGCCTTCAATGAATAGTATAGAAGTAACTAATGATAAGTTTATGCTACTGAAAAATTTTTCTCTTTAAATGTTCCGGCAGGGGTTACCCGCACATGCATATCTATAAAGGGTAGCTTTTTGCAGCTATGTACAGTCGTCTATGGAGTATGGGTATGATAGTTCTATTAAGGTTAGTTATCGAAAAGGATACGCTTGGTACTAGCCATTGAAATCCGGGCGTTAATTTCGGCTAAAAGTTTGGCAAGCGAAGGATTTTCTTTGAAATCAAGAAGCATTTGGCCATTTATAAGGGCCCTGGTAACGATTGCAAAAGATTCTTGCCTGGACCAAAAGATAGTCTTCTTAGAGGAAGAAAATGTATCAAGGACAAACTGGAGGTCAGCAACCACTGTATTGGCAAATTCCTCAATAAATTCCATGGAAATATGACTAGATGAGCCTAGTAAATCTGCAAACAATTTGGTCCTCTCCAAATCATTCTTGTACAAGTTCGAACTCTCTATATCGAAGAGTACTATCGTAGAGTCGTCAAACTCGTCCTTGAGTTGCAATTTCTCTTCAGGACCAAGGCAATTCTCTAAAAGAGTTCGACCCAAAAGTTTGAAATACAATTTTGGGTCCAAAATCTTCTTAACCTCTTCGCTGAATATGTGCTTCATAAAAACAGCATTGGTTGCAAATTTTAATCCAAAAATAGACCCAAGACATTTACTAGTAGTTTCTCTGATGTGCTCTTCGTCGTCATCGAGTCCCTTGCTAAATAAGTTCATGATTGTCCGTTCAAAGTATTCATTAGTTATAGGCAAGACATCCCTTTCAAATGTAATGGCAAACTGAGTAAGTGCCTGGATTGAAGATTGCCTGTATTTCACAGAATTCTCTTCATCTAAATACATCTCACATGTTGTTAAGAAGGATTCATAGTCTTTATCATGCTCAGCAAAGTTAATTAAGGAGCCAATGCATTCTAAGGCTTTCATCTTGATGTTTTCATTAGACTCGTTATTCACAAAACCGAAAAGAGTGCTTAATTGATCAAAGTTATTTGTCTTTGCATTCGTTCCTGTTGACATAATGCCAGCGTAGAGCTCAAGAGCGGTAGACTTTATTGGATTCCAGCTGTTTTTGTTCACAATTAGTTCCCAAATGTCAGGAACAAGTTCCATAAGAATGCCCTCCCTGTTTAACTCTTCAAAATTGTCTTCTATAAATGTAAAAGTGGATATCTGAACATGGTAGAATTCCTTCCCGAACAAGCCTAGTCTTATCAACTCGAGAATAGTATTGTAATTCTTATTCCAAATGTAAGCTTCTAGGAGCAAAATATTAACTACTTCAAGTGCCAATTGTTCACCTCCTATTAAAACATTGCTAGATGATGTCAAACGACTAATGAAGAAGTGGCCGAAGACTTCTTCCAAGGTCTTGTTCAAAGTCGTCTTTTTCTTTTCCGTTAGCAATTTCACAATATCAACGTATACTTTCGCGATAGAAAATGATTTGCAATGAATTAGGAAATATTCTGCCTTGTCAAAAATTGACATTTCTAAGGAGTCGTATGAACTGTCAGATATTTTGAGTTTTTCCAACCCTTCGAGAACAGTCATTAAAGAACCGTGAATTTTGTTCATATCCGTTATGGTATCTATGGATTCAAGGAAGCCAAATGTGAAGCTGGTGAACTCCGATGAAGTGTAAAATGAAGCTAAACATTTCGCAATCATTTCTCTAACTTTCCAAAATGGATTATTAAGAAACTTCATTAAAATATTTTTAAACTGAATTGTCGTTTTATCATCTGTTGATGAATTAGTGTCTAGCTTTAGCAAAATAAGCAAGATTGGCAACATCAGTTGATTATCCTCAACGCTGGTTCCTTCACCTTCTTGGTGATCTAATTCGACAGAAAGCTGTTTCAACATAATCTGTCCAACACTGGGATACTTGTTAAAAAACAATTTAGAAGGATAACTGGGTTCTTTTTTGCTACCGAACACTCTCTGTTGAATTGAACTGAATAACATCACAGCACAATTCCTCACAGACCAAGATTCATTTGTAAAGTTTTCAAGTGTCAAATCCAAAGACTCCTCCACAAAATGTGTGCTGACTTCTACCAAAGCACTTTCAATGAACATCTGCTTGATACAGTTAAAAGCATGTACTTGTGGAATGTCGATCTTCTCATCAGCTATATGCTCATAGGGACGATTCGCAATTTCCAATAGCTTCGTAAATGTAAGCTCTGCTAGATTTTTGCTCTTTTGTGTGGCCTTGCTTGCAATTAAAATTCCTGAAATTAAGAACGGCAACCCTCCAGATCTCCTTGATATGAATTGCGTTTTCGACTCAATTAACTGTAAGTTTTGAATTAGCCAAATCTCTGGATACAATTTAAATTTATCACTCTTCAAGCACATTTCACAAATGGAAATGTAAGACGGATATATAGATGAAAAGGCTCCCCTGTGATTTATTGAAGCTAATTGGTCAATAATAAGCTCACAGCATTTCAAGAAACTGTTTTCCCCAACAGCATGTTTGGACATTTCTGTATCTATCAATAAATTGGTTAACAATAAGTTCGATTCCTTCACTACCTTCCATGCATGGTTCAATTTTACCTTTGACTTATGTTCACCCAGGTATTCTTCTAACATCGAGTCATCTTCATCCGCATTCTCATCAAATGTATTCGACAATCGAGATTGTTCTTGGTCCCATATACTAAAAGACAGTTTTATGATTTGGTCATAAAAGTTTGTGATAAAGGCGAGGTTCATGGCTTTGAAGCTGTCATCAAAGTGACTATAAATCAAGTTAAGAGCCTTAAAATATCCATGAACAAACTGCTCGTTTACAAATACTTGGTTTGGATTCTGTGCACCAAGATTTATACCATTTGACAATCTTTCCAAAAGAGTATTCAGAAGAGCAATAATCTCGTCAGGTTCTTGTAAGAATTCTAAGTAATATATGGCCAAAAATTCCAAGGCCTTGGCTCCTCCTTCACTCTTTCTCCCCTTCAAACTGTGGAGGATTTCGCAAGACAGGTCTACGATATTGATTGCTATGTCGTCACGTTTCATGTAGTTGATCAATAAAGTGGTCGGAGAGCATTTAACAAGCAATTCCAAGCTCTGCTCCCTGATATTCTCATAATTGTTGAACAAGTTCTGAATAAGCAAGTCGAACATTATTGGATCATTATAGATATTCACTATTTCTGGAATCTTTTCAGAAATTATTTGCAAAATCTTCATTGCAGTATTCAACTGGGAATAGCTGGAACCCACCTTCAAGTACCCGATAAGATATACGGCCAACCATTGTATAAAGTCCTCTCCCAGATCAATTAACTTGCTAAGTTCTTCTTGTTTCTCGGATTTAACTCCCTTGTCTGTTAAACTTTTGAGTTGTCTTCTGAGACCGTACATGGATTCCTTAAACCTAACAGCTATGAACTGCTGTAAGATAGAAATGAAATGATTCCTTATCTCCACATCTTCATAATCGTTCAAAAAAATTTCTATGATGTGATTATCTTTGATCAAGGAATAGGTCTCACTTGGAATTGGCTGAGATTTGATATTCTTATAAGTTCCACCCAAGAGCAACTCGCATGAATTCACTCTGTACTTAGGGTTCTCGTGTGTTAAAAATCCAACCAATTGATCGTGGGAAAAGGACTCAAGAGGATTCACTAATGACAAGTTTTGACCTATCTTCAAGAGTCCAATAAGATTATCTACCTGAACATTGTTGTCATTTTCACTATAATGATTGATCAACAAATCAAGAGATTTTGGGGATATTTGAAACAAATTCGGTAATAAGTAAACTTGGAGACTCTGTCGTATTTTGTCATTACTTTCATCTAAGTTTTCGACTATGATTCCTTTCCACGATTGAAACCATTCATTCTCTCTTTCTGTATCGTAAGTTCCGGAATATAAAGTTACTAAACATTTGCTGACTGCATTGGCTAGAGTATCTGATTCAAGCAATTTCATACTATCTTTGGTGAACTCTGGATAGTTTTCGAATATGTACAGTTTGTTTAGTGAATTCTTCGAAACGATGTCTATGATATTGAAGAAGTTCTTGGTATTCAAATTCGTCTTCATAACTGCGTCAATCCATGATTCGAGAATCAGCTCAGATTGATCAACGCACTTTTCATTTACTACGACAAAAGTTATCATTTTCTTAAGGAAGTTACTCAACGAATTTATGAGTGGATTGTACGTATGGTTGATATGGAGTAAAATGTAGTTGAAGATCACTTGAAACTTTTCCCTATGGTCTTCACCTTTAAAGAAAATGATCTCCCTCTCATTTTTTTGGAGTTTCAGGTATTGAATCATCCTCTGAACGCAAATTCCAAAAATATCGTTAAACAACACGGCCAACTTCTCCTGTGGAATGCCGTATTCGTTTATCAATTGCAACTTCTGGTACAATTCATCGAATGTCTGTGCAAGGTCTTCACTACTGATAGTGTTAAGATCACATTTTATCAATTTAGAGCGTAACTCATTGAGATGGCCCGCTTCGAAAATATCGTTCCTTCGTATCTTCGACATTCCACACAACCTATAATTGTTATCTCTACTGGATAGTCATATATTGAAGTTGATCAGTTTGGAGATTTTTCACTATAGGCGATGTCGCTCCTGCAGATACCAAATATATTTAACAGGCATTTTGCAGCTAAGCAATGGGTGGGAGATGAGTCTTGTTGTTAGTCGGTAGCTGCTGAAACTTGTTAGAAATAGATTCAAGTTGTGTAATAATGACTGAAGGAATGGGTAAATGGAATTTGGCATTTTGAAAGGTACAATGGCATAAAGATGAAATGCCTTGCTTGTCCTCTATGTCCTGTCTTGGATTGCTAAAAGATTTACCAAGTGGACAAGATTCGTTTCATTCCTTTTATTTCTCCCCAGATGATGACTTCAGCCCTTTTAATTAGTTCCACAAACGACGAGTCGGCGTTCTCATTAGTAAATTCCCCAACTATTGTACCTTCAACTTCCAGAATGAACCGTTAAAATGACCCTCTATTTGAAACGTATATATATCACGTGACTTTCTTCAAAGCTCTTCGATTTTAAAGCCGACAGGGTTCAGTTTGCCGATAAAGACACCAATTCCAATTGCAAGAGGACGGAAAAGGTCAGCAGAATTACCAAAATGGAGCTTATCACTCCAAAATCTACAATATCTACATACTTACCTGAAAATAACATTCATCCCTATTTCCATTGACAAACACCACCACTCATTGACAATAGTGTCCCCTATATTATGCTTGGTAGTGTGTTGTATACAGTATCACGCTAGAGCCATGAAAATTCCAAAAGAATACGAGTTTCCATGACTTTTAACAGTATAGAGTAGTCTTTCAGTAAAGAGTTCAGTGTGCTGTTCGCGTCAGAAGTATCTAGATCGCGTGAGAATATAGACATAATCAGAAACGTATTCAGGTCGTCCACTCGCTAAGTGAAATTTTTACCCCTTCTGCATCGAAATTCTTGAAAGATCGCTGCCTGTTATATCAAGTGTATTGTAAACACACTAATACCAATATAGTTCATACCACCACTACACACATCGAAATGACTGTCTCAGCCGAAAGGGTATTCACCATGTACTACCACCATTTCCCGTTCGAAATGTTGACCAAAACAGAGAGATTTCTCTTGCACAGCTTCTTGCTTTCGTTCGTGTTGTTCATCGGATTCGGAATCTACTCCTATCTTCCAGCTAGCATCATGTTCTCGTTATCCAGAGCATACTACTACATTTTTGGAGTGGAGACCACTTCTCCACTACTGGGATTGGTTCTCTAGCGTTTTGGGATCTTTGGAGTCGATTTCATCGCTCCCATTTAATCTTTGAAGCTCCTTCTTGCTGTCTTCAAATGCCTGTAAACTTTGACAGCACCGAAAAAGAAAATATGATGGTTAACGAATATTTAAAGAATGAACTTTCTCATTAAACCGATTCATTTAGTTGTTTAAAGTCCAAACCTACGGTGGGTATAAACTATGAACAAAATTGAAAACTCACCGTTGCTTCATTTTTGCATTATTCATCTTATTATGTTGTATCATATCACCTTCTTAAGTGACGTCTTTTTGAATTTACTGACCTGCTGTCCCATAGTAAAATTTATACTTCTGCTTGAAATGCCTACCTTTCTTTCCTTTGGATGCTTATGTTATTCCTTAATGATTCTACCTAATACCTTAATAATCACCCTATTTATATATACATATACGTTTTACGTTCTTGACTAAGTATCAGAGTAGTACCTAACATAATTATCCAACCTGATTAGTTAACTACACCAGGACACATATACGACTCTATCTACACCTAAGCCTAATACATATACCAAATACATATAACTCCTACAATCATCAATACTATCAAGGCTATACTGATTATGTAATAACATCTGTCATGTTACGTCATCTAACCAATATCAGATCTCTTTGTTTACATTAATTTTTAGCATCCAAATATCTATTCTTTCTTATCCCTTGTTTCACCAGCAAGGAAGCATTTTGGTTTGTATTTTGTGGTGAACAGTTGTTTAAGGTGCCCTGGTAGAGTTTATTTGAGAATTCAATTCGCTGAAAACTCGCTTTTGAACCGTTTAGCAGTATATGTATAGAAGTCGGCCTAATGCGCCATTCAAAGCACCGCGTTTAGTACGAAAGGTGGAAGACGGTGGAAAGCAGGAAAGTAATGGTAATGAAAATATACTACCAGCAGCTCAAGTAGAGAGCAACCGGAGAAAATTGGAGGCTCCAGTAGCCCCTAAACTTTTAGCTGTTAAAAGAGTGAAATTGAACTCAAGGACTCAATTTAACAGTCCTTTGCAGCTTTTGTCAAAAGACGTGTCTGAAGTTACGAACAGTTCTGGTTCTGAGACTTCAGCGAAGGAAAGATACGCTGTTCAATGGCGGAAAAGAACAAATAAGATGAACAAAACTTGGGATGGCGATGGTTATATCATAATACAAAGAGATGCCGTTATAAGCACTAATGTTACGATTGTCTTCAAGCATTTGGATGGGAAACAATCAGGAAAGAAGTCTTTCACAAACACAAACGTAGAACAGCTTTTGGGCAATCTAATTTGCATTGGTCAGAATGAGATAGAAGTGGACTACAAAATCAATTCCAGTGAAGAGTTCAGAAGGCTAACAGGAATGGAAATGGAGGATGAAATGGACCTGGAACAACCGACAGTTCAGCCGGTTCCTTTAGTCCATCCCAGCCAACCTTTAAAACCAGTTCTGATAAATCTGTCTTTCAAGAAAGTAGCGCCGTCAACTTACGAACCACTAGGCCCAAAGAAACATTCGCGGGCGCCCCTTTACGACGACTCCAGAGCTATACTTCTACCTTGCCCGCCAGGAAATGAAAACGAAATCGTAGATGTCCTTATAGACCCTCTATTAGCTGTGAAATTGAGACCACACCAAGTTGAGGGTGTCATTTTTCTTTATGAATGTTTGATGGGATTTCGTGATTATAACGGAAAGGGATGTTTATTGGCGGATGAAATGGGATTGGGAAAAACATTAATGACCATCACGTTGATTTGGACTTTGTACAAGCAAAACCCCTTTTTAAGTCTGCCAAAGCCAATATTGAATAAAGTTTTGATCTGCTGTCCCGTGAGTTTAATAGATAACTGGAAACGTGAATTCAAAAAGTGGATCGGTCAAAATAGAATTAGTATCCTTACTCTCTCGGGAAATTCATCTACTACTTCAGATAAGCAGAATTTGTCAAGCTTCGGGAATCTTAATGTCTACCAAGTGTTAATAATCAACTACGAGAAGGTTTCAGCATATCATAAAGAACTCGCCAATATCAAATTTGATTTGTTGGTGTGCGATGAAGGTCACAGATTGAAAAGTAGTACCAATAAAGTCATGAATCATTTAACAAGCTTCGCCATCCCTCGCAAGGTCTTACTCACGGGAACTCCTATACAAAATGACCTCGTAGAATACTATACAATCATCAACTTTATAAACCCTGGTATACTTGGAGACTTTAAGGCCTTCCAGAAGTCTTTTATCAATCCTATATTGAAGTCAAGAGATGTTAAGTGCTTTGATCCCGTCGTAAAGAAACTTGGGAGTGAGATGTCAAATAAGTTGATTGAAATAACGCAGCAATTCACCTTGAGGAGGACACAGTCCATCCTATTGAACTACTTAACTCAAAAGACAGATATTATTCTATTTGTCCCCCCAACAGCTCTTCAGAAGAGATTATTTAATTATATTCTTAATTTGCGTTCATTCAACGACTTGCTAAGTGATGCTTCATCTTCCGCCAATCAAGCATTCACTTTAATAAATCTCTTTAAGAAGCTTTGCAATTCACCGTCCTTGTTAATGGATGATACATTTTTTTCAAATTTGGTAAGAGATGAAAAGGATGCAGCTGAATTATGTAACAAGAGTACATTAACGACATCGTCGGGTAAGATCAATGTGTTAATACCTTTATTGCTAGAAATAACATCACTAAAGGAGAAGACTGTGCTTATCTCAAATTATACAAAAACACTTGATTTGTTGGAAGTTATCCTAAAGAAGCTAGATATATCATTTTTGCGATTGGATGGATCCACTCCAAAGAACATTCGAGATAAGTTAGTAAATCAGTTCAACAAAACAGGAATACAAGTATTTCTATTGTCATCCAAAAGTGGTGGTATGGGATTAAATTTGGTAGGTGCATCACGCTTAATTCTTTTTGATAATGATTGGAACCCTTCTATTGATTTGCAGTCGATGTCGAGAATCCATAGAGATGGTCAGAACAAACTTTGTTTTATCTATAGAATTCTAACTACAGGCACTATAGATGAAAAGATATTTCAACGCCAGTTGATGAAGACTAAATTAAGTTCAAAGTTCTTAGATAATACTTCGAATTCTGCTTCCGATGTTTTTGACTACAAGGATCTAAAGAATCTATTTAAAGTAGAAGAGTCCACTCCGTCCAATACACATGACTTGCTCGAGTGTTCTTGTGCTAGTGATGGTGAAAATCTATTTGTTGATACTGATTCAGACACCGAAGAGGAAGTGGATCTTGATCTGCTAAAACAGAATTCATGGATGTCTGCTCTGGATTTTAGAGAGAAGATTGATAAGGAAGGAGATAAAAGAAGCTCGATAAAGCATGCTTTGAATGATTACAGGCATTTCAATCCTATTCTCTCCAACAGATCCAAGGTTAGTGAAAGCATGAATGATCCAGTCCTTGTTAATATCCTCAATAACAAGGGATATGATTCAAAATCTTTCCCAATTAGTTACATTATGACGAGGATGTCAGAAAAATCAGCCACCTCAGAAGAAGATCAAGATGAAGAAGAAATTACATCCGTATAATGTCTGTAAATATCTATATTTATTCTATACCGTTACCGTTAACTCAGTTTCCCAGTAGTCTTTTGAGTCTTGCTTCTGCTGCACGAGCTCTTTGCTCTCGTAAGATTCTATTCTTCTGTTCCTGGGAAAGCCCATTCAAGTCATTTACTATGTTAGGACCGATTCCGACTCCAAGAGTTCCAGTGGACGAAAATTTAGGCTGCTTAAGTTCCAACTCTGTTTTCTTGTCGAGCTCTTCTTGGATTAATTTTTGCTTCTCTGATTTCACTCTCTTAGCTTCTTCCTCATCCTCAATATCGAACAGCTCCTTCGATTTTGCAACACCAACTTTACTACTAGTCCAATCCCAGGTCTCTTCTCCTAACTTCAATCTTGCAATTTGAAATGCTCTTTTGGTGTTTAGGTCATTGGTAATTTCAACAGGGGTCTTTCCAAACAGGTTTTTAATTGAAGGGTCTGCTTGCAAAGAGACTAGTAAAACCTGAACCATGTGATGCAAATTGTTTGCGGAAGCGTAATGTAACAATGTAGGAAAGTTTATAAATTTTGAATCTGGAGTGAGTTTAAAATCGTTTACAGAGATTTTGTTCTGTTTAATATAACTTATGACTTTGGGGGCTCGTTGCTTCTTCAAGAGTCCAATCAATTCTGTGGAGTGTTTGTCATTTTCTATCTGTTCTGGGGATTTGTTTTCTATTGCAGCTTCCTTACTACTAGGAGTTGGAGAGCGCAATCTTTCTTCTGCCTTCTTTGCCTTCTCATTGACCTTGGGAAGTTCTGTCTCTGTTATGTACGACAATTCAACCCAAGCTCTCTTAAGTTCCGAAGTTGTTGCTCTTTTTGTAGTGAACGGAAAACTTCTAAGTCTTGGGTCATCGTTAGTTATAACACACCCTTCGTAACCGACAAGAATCTTTCTATTAGAGGCTCCATTTGCTCTTATAAAAATGGATGTGCAACCCTTGAGGTATGAATTCCATTCTTGTAGCAATTCTCTGACTTCTTTGATCAAAGCTTGCTCGTTATACCTTCTGATACTTGAACCAGCAGAATTTGCCTTTCCTCTAGCATTATCGCTTGCACTCTGAGATCCACCTTGTTTCCTTCTTGTCGTGTATCTATGGAATGTTTTGGATACTACAATGTTTACTGCTTGTTCTTGAATGCTTTCTTTGGCGTTTTTGGCGTTTCCCCTTGTATTCTTAGGCATATGAGATATTATTGCACCTGCAAAATGACCACCTCCAATCATGAATAAAGCAGAGGACTTGTTGCGAAGAGCTGAGAATCCCTTCAAGCTCTCAAGAGGATCATTCAACAATTGGTCCTCTGAAAAGAGTGATTTGTAGATTCCAAAAGCGTTTCCTGATGATAATAATGATGACTTGAACAAGAGGAATGGCGATTTCGTGTTCAAGTAGCTTACCGATGACTCTTCTTCTTCGCCAGTTTCTGCCTTCTGCACCGACAACTTCTTCATGAGGAGGTCCATCTTGTGCTCGTGACTATTGTCTTCTTTTGACTCGTCGTCGTCTTCGCTTTCCGATTCTGAGCCCGATAAACTCTCAATGGACTGCGATTCCAAAAGGTTCTCGAACTCTTCTTCAGAAAGGGGAGCTAATCCTTTGAGTGATCTCTTCAAATTGTACTTATATAAGTCCGATTTGTAGTATGAACTGTCTCTGGAACCAGTAGTAGAGGGCGTTATCACTCCTGAAATGAGATCTTTCAGTGCTGTGGTGGGGTTTGGCGATGCAGTAGATGGTAGCTTTGCTAAGTTATCAACGGTGAGTAAGTCATTGGATGCTGGAGAAGTCGATTTAGTGACATTTACAAAGGTTGCCGAGTCGAAATAGAGCAATTCCAACGACTTTAATACCTTTTCATTGAGATTATAGACGTACAAATCGTCTTTATTCAATTTCGCTACTTCCGCCATTATAGGGTATGGTTATTGTTAATTTTCAGTTTCTGACGGCGGGTATAAATGCTATGAAGAATCGGTGTACAATTGGGATGATTTTCACTGAAATTGACAAGAAAAGTATAAGTCTAAACACTAAAGGGTATTAATTAATTAAGTTAGTTCAAATCCCTCAACTATAATAATAAATAATTAGAAGAAGAACAAGAACAAGAAGAATAATGCTAACATGAACATTAACAATTCAGGTCTCTTTTACAACCATAAATACAGAACAACAGCTATCCTATATATAGTGCTCTCTCAGTAGAAAGAGAGAAAAAAGGTTACTCATTTCGCACTGTTTTTTTTGCCTTTCACTCTCTTCCGTCGCTGTGTTTTCGCTGTGTTCTCGTTAATGTTTTTCTTAGTATTCTAGCTGTGCTCGCCTTTTTTCTGTGTATTTTTTGTGTATTTTCTTTTTTTTCTCTTTTTTCTCTCCTTTCTCTCTCCTTTCTCTCTACTTTCTCTCGCCTCTACTAACTTTATCTCTTCCCTCTTCTCTCTTCTCTCTCTCTTCTCTCTCTCTTCTCTCTTCCCTCACTAACTCTGTCTTTTCTAACTGAAAACACCCTAAAAGATAGCAATAAATACCTTAAATAAGTTGACTCACAGAAAATGTACTCCAACAGTAGAAAATTAGGCTGCGAATTTGTGAGTCTTTTTGCAGTTATCTGTTCCAGTGAAAGTCGACTATGGAAGAGTCATACCTTGACTATGAGAAACATAGGCGCCATCTTATGAGGATGTTCTTTATCGATGAAGTGGGTGTGTAGAAAGCTTCAAACGCTATTTTAAGTCGCCATTGAAAGTTACTGTGTCAATTCAACGGGTATGGTATTGGCTCCTACTTGAGACTTCAATGTTCGTCCTATTTATAATACCCTCTTTCATTTCCTGCTCCTCGTTTTCTCTTCCTCTCCTTCCAACTTCTTCTCTCACTACACGACTGTAAATCAGCCACTACTTCTAGCATTCATATGTCTTTCGTTTATATGTACATTTATATAATTATATCTTTTATATGGTTCCATTGGCAAGCTTGTTCAACAAAGAACCCTCATCCTCTTGACTCCCAATTCCGCACATTTTCCTACTTAGATCCAAATCTGTGACATTCCTTCAAGAAGTGCTCTATCTTCTCTGGCTTCATAAAAGGGTGGGTACCATGGCCAAAGTTAATAATGTAGTTTTGTTTTCCTCCTCCAAATCCAGCAATCATCTCTTCAACCTTGTGGGAAATAGTCTCGTCAGAACCGTACATGATACCTGGGTCCAAGTTACCCTGCAATGTAATTCTTCTGTCTCCTACAACTTTCACAGCATCTTCTGGCTTGTACAACCAGTCCAATGAAACAGTGTCATATCCGGACTCGCACAAGTCATCCAAAGCATACCAGGCGCCCTTAGCAAAGACAGTCAATGGAATCTTCTCCTTTACTCCAAGCTCTACTAGTCTCTTTGGCAATTTTTCTGCAATTTCTCTCAAGTATGGCAAGGAGAACTCGTTGAACTCATGAGGACCCAACTCACTGGCCCATGATTCGAAAACTTGCAACATCTGGGCACCTGCAACAACTTGCTGAGCTAAAAACTCAATACAAGCCTCAGTGATAGCTTGGAGCAACTGGTGAGACTCCTTAGGGTAGCTGTAGATCCATTCCTTAACGTATCTAAACATCTTAGAACCTTGGCCTTCGGTCATGTATACGAGTAAGGTCCATGGGGCACCAACGAAGCCGAGCAATGGAACTCTACCATCTAACTTAACTCTGGTGAGAGTAATAGATTTAAAAGCCCAGTCCAAGCTCTTCAAGATATCTGGCTTAAAGTTAACTCTACTCAAATCCGCTGGGAATCTCAATGGGGACACGAAAACTGGACCTTTACCTTCTACCATGTCGATTTCAAAGCCCATAGCCTGTGGGATCACCAAGATATCAGAGAAAATGATAGCAGCGTCGATTAAGCCATTGAAGTGCTCGATTGGTTGGATGGTAATCTCAGACGCCACTTCGGCGTCTCTACAAGTCTCGAAGAAATCACGTTTGCCCTTAGCTTCGTGATATTCTGGAAGGTATCTACCGGCTTGTCTCTGAAGGAATTGTTAGTATCGAATCGATCTATTGTGGTGATTTTTCAGTGATTATGAAGAATTTCAAGTTTTGCACGAGACATCATGTACTTCTATTAGTCTTTGTTACGAGAGCCACTTTTCAGCCACTTCTGGTGAACATTCATGGGCGATTTTCAGCCGTATTCATAACCACTACTTTGTACACCTTCGCCCGGAAATACTATCACATACCATAATCCATATTGGCGGTCTTTCGACCTTTTCGCCTCTGGCAGCTCTGAGAATCAAGTCGTTCTTCAATGGGGCGAATTCAGGCATTTTGGCGTCAATTCTATGTCTCTTCGTACTACTGGACCAGACAACAGCAATCACTTAAATTGCAACTATCTGGGGTTGGACAAATTTTTCAGAGCTCTTGTGATAATGGGGTCACGTGCTTTTGGCGGTACTGATGTATTGGGGGTAATGGTTGCAAATAGGGTATGCTAGAGGGTAGGAGTTAGTGTAGTTAATGTGATTCGTAGTGGGTTTAATGGTCGGTTGAAGTAGTTCTTGATGTGGATGGTGTTGGAATAAGATTTAGTAAGTTCATAGATTGGAAATTTGGTTTTGGTGTGCTGGGGTATTATGTATTGGACGTATTCTTTGTATAGCTTTATGATAAAATTGTTAGCGTGAAAGAGTCGCCGAGGACGGAGAGGTGCTAGAATAAGCTCATGTTATGTATTGTAGTATTTTATTAGGATGTCATGGATATACCATACTGGTTCCAGTTACTGCTGCTTAATATGGTTGAAAATCGAGATCTTTTCTTGAACGTAATTCTTCCCTTTAAGGTTGCTCTCTCTTTCTCTTTAATCTTCTATACATTAAGAAACAGCGGGTACAG
Organism: Scheffersomyces quercinus; assembly: GCA_030556775.1. Lineage (NCBI taxonomy): Eukaryota > Fungi > Ascomycota > Pichiomycetes > Serinales > Debaryomycetaceae > Scheffersomyces > Scheffersomyces quercinus. Next base: position 580,629 of record JAKTUQ010000007.1, on the reverse strand, counting down.
CTTTAGAAAGAGGGTTGCAATATCTCATCTTTGAAGTTGCCCTAATACATATCAATTGTAGAAAACAATCGAAACCTCGATTCCCCATCTTCGCCGTATCTCGTCCCGCATTGCCTCTATTTCATATCTTATCAATCTTCTTTGCGTCGTCATCGCCTCATTTCACGATCCTCGTTTCCTACTTTTTAGGCGTCTCATTACAATTGTAATTTCACGTAACAGAGGGAGTTGATGATAAATTCACTATAATGATAAACTAATAGAATACGTAATTATGACATAACCATCTTGCTAATAGAATCTTATCAATTGATGCCCATTTATTTTGCAATTTTGCAACTTCCACCTATCTTAGAAGTTCAATTATTAGCTATCTCTCTCTCTCTCTCTCTCTTCCCTTTCTAAATTAACCAAACCCCAGATGAAATAAATTAAAAGTCTCCCAATTCTAATCTTCTCCACAGAAAAAATACCACCAAAAGCCTCTAACAAACACCAAAGAAAGGAAGCCCCCACTGCACCTTTATCAACGCGCACTAACAATCACCACTCACTCACTCACAACTCAAACGCTCACCACTACACTCTCCCCTGACTGTACCTCACCTCAAGCTACATTATACATTACAGACTGTACACGGTAACAACAATGACTAAAAAAAGACCCCATGTACCTGAACCACCTGAACCTCCTGAACCACCTCAACCAGCAAGTACAATAATACCCTTCTGTCACACGTGATAGGGCACTGCGGCTTCATCTCAGGTTCAGTTGTCGTTATCAATTTCATTGTTGCTTGTTCCTCGTATCGTAATTCCGTTCCGTCGTGTTTATATTATTATTATTAGTGTCGTAGCAGGTCAATTACTCCAGTAGATCCATATCTATTCCCCAATCGTCCCCAATTGACCAATTGTCTCGCTGCCCTTCTCCACAATGTCGGAAGGCGATACCTTGGCTAATCCTCAGAACGGTGCTGTTCCGGCTGCTACATCTTCCCCAGCATTGAACAAACAGACTCCCCATGGTGACCGCACTGAAACTACCACCGAAGTGACCAAGAAATCAAATGCTTTGCCCAGTCTCATTCTCGTCCTCATCAGAGCCGTTTTTGGCTACAGAAAGACGTCATTGTCTCTTCTTGTGTTCTTGACCTATCTCATTGTGGCTGTCTTATCCTACGTAGACAACAGCTTGGAGTACACTGTCTTCTTGCCCCAGGGTATCGAAAGAAACATCTTAGACAGGTCTTGGTTAGACCTCCAGAACATTGGCAAGACAGAACACACTTATGGCTCTCGTGGAAATGACTACGTTCACGATTACCTTGAGCAGCAAATCCTCGGAGAGGTCACCAAGAAGACTTATATTGAGTACGATAACGACTTAGACGGCAACAACACAATCCTCTATGGTGCCCGCTCAGGAGAGTTCAATTCAGTATCCTACTATGAAAGCAACAATTTAGTGGTCCGTATCAATGGTACCAACAGTAAACTTCCAGCTCTTTTGCTTTCTTCTCACTTTGACTCTGTTCCATCTTCCTTTGGTGTTACTGACGACGGTATGGGTGTTGCCAGTTTGCTTGGTGTCTTGTACCACTACGCCACCAAGACTAGAGTCCAACCAGAACGTACCATTATTTTGAACTTCAACAACAATGAAGAGTTCGGTCTATACGGTGCATCTGCTTTCTTGGCTCATCCTTGGTCAAAGAATGTCAAGTACTTCCTCAACTTGGAAGGAACAGGTGCTGGTGGGAAAGCCATCTTATTCAGAGGAACCGACTATGGTATCGTTAAGCACTTTGCAGGAGTAAGACACCCCTACGGAACCTCCATTTTCCAGGAAGGATTCAATAACCATTTAATTCATAGCGAGACAGACTACAAAGTATATAAGGAGTCGGGCTCTTTAAGAGGTTTAGATTTAGCTTTCTACAAGCCCAGAGATTTGTACCACACTGCAGGTGATAATATTAAGAGCATTAGCAAAAAGTCTTTATGGCACATGCTTGAAAACTCTTTGGACTTCACCGATATCATTTCACGGAGATCTATTGATTTGGATAAGGAATACTTGGAGGAAGATTTTGAAGGAAACCCGGGCAGCACTGATTTTGCTGTCTATGCTTCGTTCCTTAACTACTTCTTTTCTATTTCCGTAACAGATTTGTTTGTTTTCAGTATTGGCCTTTTAGTGATCGTTCCTTTGGCTAGTTTGCCATTATTGCTTGTTATCTTCGGCTACAAGAAGAACTGGCATTTAAATTTTGTTAACGTGATTAAACTCCCATTGTCTGTGGTTGGCTCCACCATTGTCTTGCACGTCCTCACCGAGACATTTGTTATAAAGCTTAATAAGTTCTTACCTAACAACTCACCCTTGCTGATTGTTTCCATACTCTTTGCCATATTTGTCTTCCTCAACTACTTCATTTTGAACGGAATCAACCTTTTGTTCTCGAGATATAAGATTGTTAATCATGATGAAAAATTGATTGCTATCATTGAGACATCATTCTTATACTGGGTCATTCTCCTTTGGTCAACTATCAAGCTCGCAAATAACAAGATAGGGGATGACCACACCGGTGAGTTCCCCGTATTATTATTATCTGCCTTGCAAGCTTTCGCTGCTCTTGTTGGATTGATTGGATGGGGTGTTAAGCCTCCAAGAAGAAAAGTAAAAAAGGTAACTGCGCATTCGCATGAAACACAACCTTTATTAAATCACTCGGATCACCAGTACGGATCTCATGATCTAGAAGTTGAGAGAGTAGTTTCTGGCTCCTCGTCTCTTTCATTGAACTTAGAGCCTGAGGAAGTCGATGTAAAGGTCAAGGAATACATCAAGACTTTCAGTTATGATTGGTCTATCCAGTTTTTGACTATTGTGCCTCTTTCTATTTATCTAATCTACAATTCAGGTTACTTGATTGTTGATGGAATCAACAAATCCATTCAAGAATCTTTGATTGCAGAAAAGTTCATCTTCAAACTTCTCCAACTCTTTGCTATAGCGTTGGCAATTCCACTTTTACCTTTTGTTTTTAAGCTCAACAGGTTAGTTATCTTTGGTCTAATCGGATTTTCAGCTGTTGGCTTTTTATTCATTGCTAGTGCCGATCCATTTGACCAAGAAAACCCATTAAAGGTGAGATTCATTCAAAAAGTTGACCTCGATAATTCACCCACTGACAGTTATGTTTTTGTATCGGGCCGTGTTGGATCTCCTTTGAGACATATATTAGCAGATATTCCATCTCTAAAACAGTCGAGAAAGGCATTATTTTGTGAGCCTTTATCTGACGGTAATCAAGCATGCAGCTATAATAGTACTCTCCCTCCTTTCTTTGCTCCTAAATCTGAAGATTTTAGCGACTATTTACTTGTTGATGTCATAAAGAACTCATCTTCCAGTCCATTCGGTTTGTTGACTGGTGAAATAGAAATCAGGACGCCTAAGAACAGACAGTGCACATTGAATTTCAAGGGTAGTCAATCAGCCAAAGGCCATAAGGAAACTCCTGTGAAAACAGTCATTATCTACTCGAAGAGCAAACCAAACAATGGCTCAAAGACTATCTCCAGCGATGTTAGAGTCAATGGAATTCCAGAAGGTTTCTCCAAGGATAAGGATGGAAACTACATCTTCAAAGACCTCAGTGGTATTGATCAACTTCAATTAAACAAATTGGATTGGGACAAATCCTATCACGTTGCCTTCCAATGGGTGCCAAACTTCGCAGACTCGGAACTTGAGGAATCTGCTTCCAAGAAGTTGGGTGTAAACATTCAATGTTACTGGTCTGATCTTACATATATAGCAGGCCCAGATGGTGTTGTGAAGTCGACGATTCCAGCTTACGAGGAGATATTGCATTTCACACCAAACTACGTGAGTGTTGCCAATTGGGACAAGGGTCTCGTATCTATCTCTAAATCGATCGAAATATAGTATATACCCTTTCAATATCCAGTATTATTAGTATTTAGTAATAGAAGTTAATTTAATTAGACCAAGTATCTTACTTTTCGCAGCCATATAAAATCAACATTTGGCCAGGCTATAATGATGCCTACACTTCCCAAGCTGGCCAACAAGACCAGATTGCCTCAACAGAGTCAATTAGAGGCCCAAGCCTAGGATATTCAAAAAAAAATGCGATTTCTGTGGATCGAACACAGGACCTTCAGATTAACTGTGACTGAATCTCTTCAGTCTGACGCTCTCCCAACTGAGCTAAAACCGCAAGGAAGTAGTGGAACCCACGGCGGGAGTCGAACCCGCAATCTTTTGATTAGAAGTCAAACGCGTTAACCATTACGCTACGCAGGCAACTATTACCTTATTTCTTATCTCGAAATTTTGATCTTACTTAATTTTCACGTGATTGAGATCACGCCGTTTTCTAAAAATTATGGCTAATGAAGCTGTATAATCATAAATATGCAATTTTATATGTGTTGTAGGACATCATAGTGACCAAATAGTTCAATAAATTATATAAACTTCAATTTAAATCACTTGATTGAATTCCGTAATTTTAGTATTTTGTTAATATGTTGCAAATTTGATAAAATCCTTGTGTTTCTCTAAACAGTGAAAAACCTTATAATAATTTATCCTTGAATAATACGAGGAGGGCAAAAAGGATACCGGAAGAGATTGGAAGCTTACATATGTGTTGAAAGTGAATTCAATTCTAAACTTAAGTAATTTGGTGAACTTTTTCCCATTGCAAAAGCTAGCATCATCCATAGAGTTCCGGTCACACAGGGAAGAATTCCGACCTCAAACTTCTTGAAGTTCTGAAAGATTGAAGTAGTACCTATTCTAATACTAAGCTTACATTTCAGACAATTCTGTCCCATATATTCATTTAATATAGTTGAATATACTTGCAATATCCTAACTTGGGCTAATTAGCCGTATATTTGCAAATATATTAACACCCTTTCTTGAGCGATTTCCGGGCGGCCAAATTTCAAAAAAGACCGGAAGTGAATTGATACCCCAGTAACCAGCCCATGTTTGTTCAATGTTGGTCTAGTGGTGTAGCGGTTATCACGTTTCGTTTACAGGTTCATATGAATAGTAAGCTCCGAAAAGGCCCCCAGTTCGATCCTGGGCTGGATCATCATTTTTTGGTGGTATCAATGGCAATTACACTGCCAGTACAATATAGTGTTCAAGTACCAGAAGGAATTGAAAATTGTATCGTATAATTGCAAGAAACAAATGAAGACCATCTTGAAGCTCTAAACACTGAAAAATAATTCAGCAATTCACTGTATGACGTCATGTGAAAGGTTTAAGCCATATAGTGCTACATTTCTGCCATTGGAGCTCTACAATTCTTGTAATCATATCCATCCGAAGTAAATTAAATAAATACATATAAACTGCAATGCAAAGAACATCTTAAACCTAGAAAAGAGGAACGCATTGTAAGTAATTATTTATAGTTCTATCACAATAGTATTCACAATTTTGAGCCTGCAACGAAGTTGGTACCTTGTGCGATGGACAGTTCCAAACCACCCAAAGCAACTTGAACGAAACCTTCCTCTTGCTTGGAAACCTTCAACTTTTCGAATGGGTTGACAAAAGACTTGATCTCACCCTTTTCTAACACTACAGGAACGGAGAAGAAGTCAACACCTCTCAAGTACTTAGCTGAGAACTCCTTTCCTCCTGGGATCTCTGGCAAGTAGATGTAGGAAGAGTCTGGAATTTCGCTGCTTGCACTGTGGCCGGCTAAGGATGATAACACACCTTCAGCGAATCTGTATCCAGCGTAAGCCATCGAGAGAGTAGCGGAACCAGCACCATTCTTAACCTTGACGACTTCATCACCTCCGAATTGAACCCTGTGAATGAACTTTTCGTAGTCAGCCACACTTATCTTAGCAACCTTAGAAGCAATATCTGGGGTAACGTTGATCAAAGGAACAATAGTGTCACCAGAGTGTCCTCCGATGACGGAAATCTTACCCTTCAACGAGGAAGGATTCACATTTATTAATTCACCCAAGAAGGTCTCAGCTCTGACTGAGTCCAAGGTAGTGACACCAAACAACTTACGTGGGTTGAAAACTCCCAATTTCTTCAAGACTTCGGCAGCAATAGGAACCGTGGCGTTGACTGGATTGGAGATGATCAAGATAGCAGCATTAGGGGCAGTTCTACCGATATTGGCCACCAAGTCTCTGATAATAGAAGCGTTGATGTTGAACAAATCAGCTCTGGTCATACCTGGCTTTCTTGGGACACCGGCTGGGATGATAACCAAGTCAGTTCCCTTCAAGGCATCGACAATTGCTGTCTTGTCCTCCTTGTTAGCAGGTTGGTGGCCTGTTACTACTGCGGGGGTGTTGATGTGGGACAAGTCGGCTGCGACACCCTTTGCGTTAACGATATCGAATAAGGACAATTCAGACACTTGGGGATTTAATTTCAACAACAACGACAAAGGTTGGCCGATACCACCGGCAGCACCACAGACTGTGACTTTAACCATTATGAAAAATTTGGATGTATAGAGGGGGATGGGTAGCTAATAGGATATTAACAATTAAAGAGTATTCTAGCGAGAACGATAAATAGTGCTACCACGAACTGAAAACAATAAAATTAACCAGACTCAATTTGAACCTAGACCAATTCCAGCTAATATATACACCGAGAATCGAAAATTTCATGGTTCCAAACGCTCTCCGTATAACCCAATCGTGGAACTACTTGGTAGGTCCGGTATACCTTTAGTCACATGTCGGCTACTGATACTGGAGATCCTCGGCGAAATCAGAAGACACGAGATGCGGAGGGGAGATGTGCTAACAAAGCGATGGACCGAGCGGTTGGAGGTGGGTCAGGTGACGCGGGTAGTTGCAAAAAGTGTGGGGAATGGACGAGGCAGGAGGGTGTGGAATGGGTGTGGAAGAAGAACCACGAGTTATTCCATGTATTGGTGTGGAATGGGTGTATATGGGAAGGTAGGAATGGTGATTAAGGTGGATAGAAATGTTGTATGGGTGTATGACTTGGTTTTGTATGGTTGGGGAGGAAGTCTTTATGATTTTGCCTTTAATGAGAGTGTTCGATAGCGAATAGAGTAAATTTTCACTAATACTCCACATTTTGTAAGGTTTTTTCTTATGTATAGTTTTAAATTGGCTGTAAAAGAGACGTTTCTTTTCAGAGTTTTCGAGATTGGCATAACTGCTTTCTTTCGGAAGACTCCGTACTTTAAGCTATTTCATTAAAATATAGTCTCTTGTCCACAGAGACAGCAGAACGTCAGATCATACACATTAGTCCAGATTCTTTTTTACTAATGGAAACACATTTACATAGACGAACATTAAATTTTCCAACTGATCCATACTCTCCATATCTCTCCATAACCTTCAAATAACCACTACCTACCTATTAACACCGTCTCGTTGCTAACACTTGCTAAAGACTGAATGTCCCATACAACACCACTACAGCAACACTATTCATTGATATAATGCGGTAAGGGTCTATTTCCCCTTAACTCGCCTACTGACGTCAACGTCTTGTGCCTCACCAAAACTGCAACTCGCGGCTTGCCTCGCAATTACACTTTACTGTGCCCCAATTGCAACTTACACTCCAGTGACTCGTCCTGTTTTACAGCTTACACCACCCATTTCTCTTATTAAAAAACACTTTGCGATAGGAAGCCATTGAAGGTGGTAGTAATAGTGGGTTGTTTTATAGTCTATCTTCAGTATATCTGTATCGGAGACAGCGGAAATAGAAACAGAAACAACGTACAAAGTCGACCATCATGTTATTGAAGCAAGTAGCGGTGGTCTTATCCGCGTTGACTGGGCTCTCGTCAGCTATTGATTGCTCAGTCAAGGAGTTACAACCATACAACTTCGAAGCGTTCAAAGGAGTACATTCGGTGATTTTGCTCAAGGACACTCCGCCATCACAAACTAACGTAACGTGGTACTTCGGAATCTGTGAACCTATCAAGGACGGAACCGATAGCTGCCCCAAGAATTCCGATATTTGTGGTATCACGTCGATTATCTTGGATAAGGACCCAAAGAGCGCCGTTGTTTCCGAGATCGTAGGATTCAACACGAACCTCCAAAAAACCTACAAATCATTCACAAAGGAAGGAAAGAACAAGGACGAAGACGGTATTACCATTTCCTACGCAGGCGTCAATTGGGGCGAGAATCTTGTGGATGCTGAATTGAGATTCGTATGTGCTCAGAAAGGCGACAAAGAAGATACATTGGATAAATTCAAGCTCGATAAGTGGGATGGAAGTAAGTTGCTGGCCAGCGTCAGAACAAAGGCCGCTTGCATTACTAGCGATAAGGACAAGAAGAAGCCAGATGACAAGAAAGACCCAAAGAAAGAGAGACCGGACAACGGAGAGTCCTGGGGATGGTTCACTTGGATTTTCATCTTCTTAGTGTTGTTTTTAAGCATTTATATCATCGGAGGAGCATGGTTCCAGTACAATAAGGGCAATGCCATTGACTTCCAAAGCGCCTTGAGGGAGGTCTTAGAGAACTTCGTGGAGTTATTGAAGGGAATTCCAAGCTTCAGTCGTGAGATCATTGAGAAATTCACTGGCCATGGCAATAGAGGCGAGTACAGTGCAGTATAATCCAAATGCCACCGTAGAAGTGGGTCCAAAGTGATGGATATTACTGGCATGCGAGGGAGTTCTTAGATATGGCCATGAAAGAAGGCGATGGCTTGAGATGTTGCACTACTCTGTACATATTAATAGCTTATGTTGTAATTTAGATACTTCAACGAGGTAGCGGGTTAATTTATCGAATTTTGATTCAACTGTTATAGACAACTGTAGTGTAAGTATCGATTGCAAATTATGGTATACCACTTGAAGCAAGGTCACGTGAGTAGTAATGTCAAAAAGCTGTCAAAATGTATGGCAACGACTAGGAATAGCGTTGTCTATGGTGGATTCTATTGGATTTGTAGTCGAATCGAGAGAATAGGTCACCACGAATAGATATGAAAATGGTTTCTCCAAGAGCAACTTTCACTACTTTCTGCCTTTTTCTATTGTTCCCCCACCCCTTCATTCTCTCTAAAGCCATTGCTACCAACCACCATAGTTAACGAGCTTAGTAAGAGTCAATTTTTCAGTGCGGTGAAGTAAGCGTAGGAGAGTAAACGATATGAGATAAGACTGCAACAATTCATACCAGAAATTGATTTAAAAACTCAGAAAGTCGTAAATTAACTCATTTATTCAACCCACATTACACGCCACTCACAATTACTTATCATAGAAGATAAACCACCTACTATATCATCTATCTCTATTCACCGTACCCCCGTAGCCAGAGTCATTTAGCTAACGACCAAAGTCACGTGACATTAGATCTTCAAATTTTCCAGAATGACGGAATCCTTTGATGAATAAAGCTATGTATAATGGTAGTCTTTCTGGTGATTTCGATTCCATTGTTCTCTCAGTAATACCCGCAAGAATGTCGACCATCAAGGAGAAGATCCAAGCGTTAAAACCGAACCAGAAGTTCATCTCGTTCGAGTTTTTCCCGCCCAAAACCGACCTGGGTTTCAGGAACCTCTTAGCCAGATTGAACAGAATGCTGGCTATGAATCCATTGTTCATCACGGTGACTTGGGGTGCTGGAGGATCTACTAGCGAGAAGTCCTTGGACTTGGCTGCAACTTGCCAAAACGACTTGGGTTTGACAACGGTTTTGCACTTGACTTGTACCAACACTAACAAAGAAATCATCGATGATGCATTGAAGAGAGCCAAGGAAAACGGAATACGAAACATTTTGGCATTGAGAGGAGATCCTCCAAGAGCTGAAGAATACTGGACGCCGAACTGCGATTTCAACTCTGCCGTGGATTTGGTGAAATACATTAAAGAACAGTACAAAGACTACTTCTGTATTGGTGTAGCCGGTTACCCAGAAGGACATGTAGACGGATCAGATTCTTTGGGCCAAAACCCAGAAAAGGACATTCCATATTTGGTGGAGAAGGTAGAGGCAGGTGCCGATTTCATAATCACCCAGTTATTCTATGATGTGGAGAAATTCATAACTTACCATAAGCTTTTAAAGAGTGTACCAGAGTTGAAGGATACCACCTTGATTCCGGGCTTAATGCCAATTACAACTTATAAGGTTTTCACCAGAGCCAGTAAATTATCGCATGCATCGATTCCAAAAGCCATTTCTAGCAAGCTCGAAGCGTCTATCGGAAACGACGATGCTATCAAGGGCATTGGTGTGGATATCATCACTGACATCATCGATAGACTTACCACAGAAACTGATGTGAAGGGTTTCCACTTCTATTCTTTGAACTTGGAAAAAGCCATAGCATCGGTGATAAACCGCTCAGAAGTTTTACAAACATACTTGGACAATTCACCTTCCAGTGAAAGTGACCCAAACGACGACGCCATAGCCTCCTCTGACGAGGAAGACAAGAAGATTATTCCTAAATTAAGCAAGAGGAGAAAATCCTCGATTTTAAATGAAAATGGGTTGTCAGAGAGCTCTTTGGCTCTCTCTGCACAAAGATCATTGGTAGGGAAGGCACTTATGAATGATAAAAAGGTGCTTGTAGATATAAGTACCGGTAAGGGAGCATTAGGAAAGGACGCTACATGGGATGACTTCCCTAACGGTCGTTTTGGTGACTCCAACTCGCCAGCATATGGTGAAATTGATGGTTATGGACCTAACTTGAAAGTGAACTCGCCAGAAGAGGCAATTAAGAAGTGGGGAACACCGGAAACTACCAAAGACATCACAAATATATTCATTGACTACCTTTCTGGAAAGATAGATGTTTTACCATGGACAGATAGTGCTTTATCGGCCGAAACTGGGTTGATTCAAGAGGAATTGTTCGATTTGAACTACAAGGGATGGTTTTCCTTGGCTTCTCAACCAGCTACAAATGGGTGCAAATCCACTGATAGAATTTTCGGATGGGGACCTAAGAATGGTGTGGTATACCAGAAGGGATTCGTGGAGATTTTTGTTCCAAGGGATCAATGGGAGAACGAATTATATCCTCAGTTGAAGGAGAAGTTTGATGAGAAGTTGATCACGTACTATGCTGGAGATGCTAAGGGTAACATCACTTCCAATCTCAGTGTTGGTGCCAATTCTCACAACAGTAAGAATGCCATTACCTGGGGTGTATTTCCGCTGAAAGAGGTCTTGCAGCCCACTATCATCGACTTCGAGTCGTTCAAGGCATGGAACGAGGAAGCGTTCCTCCTATGGGTGGAATGGGCTAGGTGCTACAAGAAGAACACCAAGAGTTTCGACTTGCTCAACTCGATCTACAACAACTACGTTTTGGTGAGTTTAATCCACCACGATTTCAACGATGAGAATGCTTTATGGAGGGAATTGCTAGGCGAATAACTACTGGCACGGTGGAAACTTTGATTGTATGAGACTTTGAGGCACTGAGATCCATAGTTTCATTATTTCGATGTTTCTGCCGGCCGCACATCATATGTCTTAGTTTACGATAAGTAGGTTAAGACAGAGTATCACAATATCAGCGATGTAGATTTGATGTAACAATTGTAGAAGTTGCGATATGAGTATTGAAAGGCATTGTTCTTATCCTGGTAGATCGACAAATAGTTATTATAGCTCGACATTATAATTCGAGTTACTAGTTCTCTTTATATGGTTCATAGACAGTCTCAATAACTATTCCCAATAGCAATATTTAATAGTAGTATCCAGAATCATTCATTAATAGAAACCATTGCTTGTCAATATACCTTTCAAGAATTACCTTCTTTCAATTCCATGTCCAAGATGTCGATATACTTGTTCACAATACCATTATTCAATTGAGCTATCAATTCAGTTTCTGACTCATCGATCCCCAAGTAGTTGCATTGCCTATTTCTGAGTAGTATCACTCCGTTCTGGACAAGACAGCCCAGCTTGACTATTAACCTACCACCGAGCCGTATGGGTAACGGCGTACCAGTACTTTGGGAAGCGGCATTTCTAAGGAATCCTAGAGGCTCCAATTCATAGCCATAGCAGTAGTTGTTGTGACAATCACGTAGAAGTAGCTTGAAGACGTCGTAGACACTGGCTACAGGCGAAGAATCATCACCCATATCGATTTCTCTGACTATTTTATTCAGTTTGTTCAACCTATCAGCGGAGACGTTGTTGGGATCATTGTACTCTATCCAATCATCCTTCTGGTTGAGGCGAGACTTGGAGATGTTGGCGATGTGGATGATATGAAAGAGAATTGGAGTTGAAGTATGTGAAGACGTGGACGACTTGTAGTTGGCAGCGACAAAACTTGCCAGAGACGCTATTGAGAGCTCTGACATGGTGTATACGTAACTATGTATAATTGTATCTAAATATCTAACTAATTAATGACGATTTCTACCCAGTAGTTCGATAATGCAAAATAAGTTCAAACGGTTGCAAACTCAATTCAATGTGATAAGATAACTGCAAAGTATTTTAATCATCAACAGTCTATCCAAAACTATCTCAACAATCTCACCAACAGCAATAACAATTTTATACTACAACCAATGATAATCAACAAACACAATACACAGAACCAACGGTGATTCCAAGTATCACCAGAAAAAACGTTCTCAATCGTCAAAGAAACAGCCAACAGTTGCTATTAGAAAAATAAAAACGAGATCAGATCAAAAGAACTTTTTATATTTCACAACCGTTTTTTTTGCTGCTTCCAACGCGATCTGAGAGACGAGTGTGAAAGAGAAGTCAAAGTAGGTCATCTGAGGCAGAAGCAGGAAGACATCTAAGACAGTAGAAGAGAGAGTCTTGTCAATGAGTGATAAAAGACTTTAATAGCAGAGATAAAAGACGTTATTTCCATTTGTTCAATTGCGTTCATTCATTTAAAATTGATTGCTACTGTTCTTATTAGTCGTTAAGTTCAAGTTGTACACTTTTCATTCCCCATCTTTAACCCATTCAGTCGGACATGTCATCTTTATTCGTTAATGAGGATGACATAGAGACACCAGAAATCCCCAATAGCAACCTTCCAGTAGACCCTGTTCGCCATCATCAACATGAAGAACATCTTCTGCAACGACTCTCTGTTGGCTATAATGAAGACGATGGTCCAGATCTAAGAACAACCATCCCCGTCCGATTCGAGGAACCAGACGTGGTTCCAATCTACCCGTCACGTCAAGTCAATTGTACTCTTCCCTTGAAGTACCAACAAGAGATCGTGGAGGAGATGCTCACCAAAGACGCGTTGTTGATCCTTGGAAGAGGCCTTGGTTGGGACTTGATTTCAGCCAACTTGCTTCATGCATTGAGCTCTCCATCCGTGACGTTGCAGCATGGCAATAACCATAGCGTTGAGAAACGCAGTTTGGTCTTCGTGTTGAATGCTCGAGAAGACGAAGTGGTCCGGTTACAAGAAGAGCTCTCGGACTTACAATGGGTTGATGATGAAGAAGAATCACCATTCGTCGTCATCACAGGCGAATCGGTCACATCAAGAAAGAATACCTACATGAATGGTGGTATCATATCGATTACGCCAAGAGTGTTGGTGGTAGACTTGTTGTCTGGAGTAATATCACCAAATGACATCACCGGATTGTATATTTTGCACGCAGAGAGAATCAAAGAAACGTCCAACGACTCGTTTATTATCAACTTATACAGAGACGAGAACGACTGGGGGTTCATAAAGGCTGTTTCCGATGAACCTGAGTCATTTGGAGGGTTCACTCCATTAGCTACCAAGTTGAAGATCCTCAGATTGTCTGAGGTGATGCTATGGCCCCGTTTCCATGTCGAAGTTTCGTCATCCTTGAGCTTTAGAAGCAAGCGTAGAGAAGGCGAAGCCAGACGGTTCGTAACTGAAATCAATACAAAACTATCATACAAAATGAACAAGATACAATCCGCTATTCTTTCATGTATCCAGGCGTGTTTGAACGAATTGAAAAGACATAATGCTGATCTAGCTACAGAGTATTGGGATATGGAGAACGTCCATGATCCAGACTTCGTCAGACGAATCAGAATATCCGTCGATTCACAGTGGCACAGATTGACTTATACTTCAAAGCAATTAGTCTTCGACTTGGGCACTTTAACCGATCTCTTGAAGTCGTTGATTACATTGGACTCGGTTAGCTTTTACCAGATAGTACAAGGAATTGTCGATCTGAATGTCAAACGAATGACCACAGGACTGGCAAATGTCTCTATGAGTCCATGGTTGAACTTGGACGAATCCAATACTATCATATCATACGCAAAGGAACGAGCTCTAGCCAAGTATAAATCAGGAACCGATAATGAAGAATATCTCCTAGAGGAGTTGCCCAAATGGGGCCAATTGGGATTGTTGCTTGATGATATATTTCACGAAAAGTCTATATCAACAGATAACCAAGGCCCGATATTAATCATGTGTTCAAGTTCAAAAGTAGTGGACCAGTTAAGCCGTTTGATAGAAACGATGAAGCAGATCAATGTTAGTGGAAAGAAGCATTTCAGTTGCAGGAAGTACATGGTACAGAAGCTTCATGATTACCTTTCTTGGAAGGAAGTCAATACTTTAGTGAAGGAGATCACAACAGAACTAAACAAACCAGAAGAGGAAGAAGAAGAGGAATCACAGGAAAGTTCAGTCCACACATCGAAGTCCTTTTCTAGAAATGGTCAGCCTACCAGTAAGAGAAGAAGAACAAGAGGTGCTTCTGCCACTGCCAGAGTGGCCAAGTTATACTCAGGTGATAATCAAGAAGCAGCTGATGTCGACAATGAAACATTAAGAAAGATGGATGAGGATCTACACAGCGAGGAGTCTGATGAAGAAGAGGAAGTTGAGCAATTGGATACCGGAGGATTCTTCGTAGATGATGAAGAAGAAAAAGATAAAATTCTATTTGAGCACATCAGTAAAGAAGATCAAATCATAATTCAATCATATAACGAACGTACCAATGATGCATTGTTGCAAGAGTTATCGCCATCTTACATTATCATGTACGAGCCAAATTTGTCGTTCATAAGGCGGGTTGAAATATTTCAAGCAATTAACAAAGACAACCCAGCAAAGACATACTTCATGTACTACGGGAATTCGGTAGAGGAACAAAAGCATTTACTCCGTATCAAGAAGGAGAAGGAAGCATTTACGAAGCTCATTAGGGAAAAGGCGTCATTGAGTAAACATTTCGAAACAAGCGAGGATAACTATAAGTTCCAGCTCCAGAGAAACAAGGTGGTAAACACTAGAATTGCTGGTGGTGCCAACTTCAGAACTGGAGACGATGAGTTGCGAGTAGTGGTAGATGTCAGAGAATTCCGATCTTCATTACCGAACTTATTGTATAGAATTGGAATCAAGGTCATCCCTTGCATGATTACAGTCGGTGATTATATTGTATCGCCAAAGATATGTGTAGAAAGGAAATCGATTCCTGATTTGATTTCAAGTTTCAAAAGTGGTAGATTGTACCATCAATGTGAGCAAATGTTTCGTCACTACGAATTACCTACACTTTTAATCGAATTTGACGAGGATAAGTCATTCTCGCTCACACCCATGACAGAGTCCAGGTTTCTTCGAGTGAATCCTCTCAATCCCACCGTCAATCAAGCATTACAACAGAACTTACAGGCTAAGCTTATGCTGTTGTTACTTTCTTTTCCCAAATTGAAGATTATATGGTCGTCTTCGCCATATGAGACAGCACAGATTTTCATGGAATTAAAGTCTAACCAAGAGGAGCCAGATGTGGGACTCGCTATGGACAAGGGTGTAAACAAGGAAGTTGTTACTGAAGATGGAGGAGCTCCGATTTTCAATGACGATCCAATAGACTTCATTCAAAACATCCCGGGAATCAATAATGTCAATTATCACACGGTCATTCAGAAGGTTAGAAGCATCGAGGATTTGGTCCAGTTGTCCAAGGGCCAATTTGAGAGATTGCTTGGGCAAGAAAACGGCAGGAAGGCGTATTACTTCATTAATCGTAAAATTAGATAGGAGGAATGTATAGAATAATAACGAAAACAACAGTTACGAATTTTCACCTCAGCCTCATTCCAGGTCCTAAGTAGCAACGTAGAACCACCACAACTGGTTACACACTCAATCCCGATTCGATCCCACTTCGATCCCGATTCGATTCCAACTTCGATTTCAGATCGGAATCCGGGCCAGGGATCACTCCCCCTCCACCATCAATCGTCAATTGCTGCTAAAAAAAAGCACCGAACATTTTTGGCTGCGGCTCGCTAATTGGCAGTGTTTACAAAATGCTTGTTTAGGGAAATTTTGCTACCCTCTGGAATTAGGGCGCAAAATTGTAATGACTACGGGATGGAGTACAATGGGATTAGATATGAAATTACCAGCAGGAGAGAAGGGGCTAGCAGATATAAAGAGATTCGGAAATCTTGGTTTCGAAGGTAAGGTGGAAAGTAGAAAAGCGGGCAATGAAGGCGAGGCAGTTTAGCAGTGGTAGCAGCTACCAGCACCATAAACAGAACTTGGAGTTCAAATACCTCTATTTCAGGATACAGAAGTTGATTAACAAAAAGGTGATATTGAGTCTCAAATATGAACAGTTGAAGACCCCCGAGATCCATTCCACACTCATCAAACCAATAACCGATACCATCATCAAGATATCAGACCACAAGCTACTCCTCTCCAAATTAAATCGATATGACAACCCCAGATATGGCGAGGAACAGAAGCTATCTAGCAATGTGATATTCATTCTTCTTCTACTTCGGCATGAGTACTTGATTCAGTCAGAAAATAACTTGATCTTGTTCGATCTTTTGAATACAAAAGCCAACTTATGTGAGTTGTTAGCCGTTCGAATGTTAAGAGAATACAAATCATATGGTAGAATCTCGCTATTATTTGTTAAGCCCCTAAAATCACAAACATTCAATACTCTAGAGTTAGCAGTCCTATCTAATTCCAAAAAGTTCCTATCACAGCCTATAATAGTCAGAATTCTAGATCGCTTCTACAATGGAGAGTTGGTCAGGGATACATACAATCAGTCGAAGGAGGATGATGAACAGGGACTAATAAGCCATGATATATCCAACTACAGGTTCAACAAAATATCCTTCAAGAATACGATATATCGTTCAAATACGGTACCGAAGTACCAATCGTTGGTTATCAACTTAAAACTAATGATCTTTTTGACCATGTATTTCATAATCATTTTGAACAAGAAGAGCAACAAATTCAGCTACTATTCTCATTTGGTCATTGAAACCATATTCTGGCTTATGGGCTTGAATATGAATGTGGAATTCATAATGAAAATCACGAATATAGAAATGAGGTTTTTCAGAATGATAATATGGAATCATATTGATTTCATTCTTATAGCCTTAGTGGACACATCATTCATATTGAAGCTTGCAAATCTGCAATACTACCCTGACCTTTTCAGTTTGATATCTATCATACTTCTTCCTCGTATCCTTTCAATGCTCAACAACTATCGATTCTTCAATTTGATATTTGTTTCATTCTATCGTATGATGTGGAACTTGATGGGTTTACTTTGCTTTTTCACGTCTTTGATAAGTGGATTTTACTTCACGTTTGTTTCCTTATCCAAAGACAGATCAAACTATGAGATCATGTTCGATATGGTTAAAATCTTCTTTGGATTCACTCCATCTGTTTGGAATAACTGGGACAACTACAACACACTCGGAAACATCATACAGATGGCGTATCTTTTCTTAATTCAATTCTTTATTGGTACAGTCATGGCCATTGTTTTGAGTGGAGTGTTTTCCAAGGTGAATAATCAGAATCAAGAAGAATTTGACTATTTCAAAGCCACCAATCTCATCCTTTACTTTAAGCTGGCCCAGATGAATAACAACAATACCATAGCAGCAAAGGCAATGAATTTACTTAGGTTACCCATAATCGTCTTGATATTCATATACGAATTGGTCATGAGCCAATTCTACAGCCCTAAGGCAGAATCTCCAAACGACCTCAAATTCTTTACTTTCATGAACCGGGAGGATTACGATCAAGAGGTTATTGATTTAATGAATGAAGAGGGAGAAGGAGATAGTCTAATGATTCTGAAGTCACGAAATGTGTCTCTTTTCAGACAGCCTTACGGAAGAAGATACAGCCAGATTAAAGCCACTCCAGCTTTGAATCAAGTGCAATCAATAAGTACTTTGGGAGGCAACTTCAGAAGCGCATCTACTGACTCTCAGTTTATTGATGAGATATTGAACAAGAAATACGGCAAGAAATCAATAGCCTTAGAGAAAGTAAAAACTAATAACAGTGAAATAAGGTTCTTGAATTCCCCAGTGAATAGGGCTTTCATAAAACCTAATAACAAAAAGACAAGAAGCCACGAGATTTTGTTGAAGTTGAGAAACTTAGAGGACATGTTGGCCAAGCACCAAGAGCCAAGTAATACGGCAGTAATCGATGAACTGGATAGTGATGACACGGAGTCAGTTATTCTTCGGCCAAACATCAACGACCCAATCTACAATATTGCCGAGGCATCTTTGGACGATATCGACCTGATAAGTTCCGAAATCGACTACTTCGAGGACGAAATTAAACCGGAGTTGATGGTACAAGAGGACGGAGTCGAGGGTGACAACGAAGAGGAAGAGGATGATGATGTAGATACATTAAGCGAGGTAGTTTATGAATCTGATGATACATTTTAAGCTGCAAAAAAGTGCAGAGAGGTACTCTGGCATGCATACAACAGCATCTAATATAGCATAATAAATGAATAGAGGGCATCTAGCCATTTGGATATAAAGTTTTATGGTAAAGTGTAGAGAAGAATAGAAGAAGAGAGTTGCTGCAAAATTGGCTGAGCCCAAGTTCACATATATATATATATATATACAATACTCGTAATCACTCCTCATACCCAGTTGAGATACTCTACAACATGACATTAATATATCTCACTTCTTAGAGCCACTCCAGAGCGGCCCTAGTGAATGACACTATGTTATACCTCTTATAGCCACTCCAGAACGGCCCTAGTGTACACATGCTACCCTCTTATGGCCCTACCGAAGCCATGACAAATGGTCGCTCTTCTATTTGGTTGAGAAAAATGTCGCATAGTTAACCGTCAACCAATTCCGAGCACGTAGACTGTCCTAATGCGGTAATACAGAACATGTCATATTACTTATTCTCACACGCTTATTGGGTGCTTCATACATATATAATATTCACAGTACAATTTGCGATCAGCTGACAGGATTTCTTTTTGGGGAGCAGATCGGAACAATCACAGGACAACGATGGATTTAACCTAAGAAGTGCCAGGTAAGATGAGGTAAAAACTAACCCCACAGCTTCTGGTAACCTCCAACTCCATTCCGAGTGATTTGAGGCCAAAAAAAACAAGAATTGCCATGGAAATCAGCTCTGTTTTGCCCATTTTCTGATATTCCACTTGAGCCGTTCTCACACTCAGTTTGTGTCGCAAATGAGTGGAGAAAATCGGGACTGTCATATGAAGAATTACAATTATTAGACATTACAATGGTGCAGCGTGCTAGTGGTAGGATCCATGTATAATGTACATATGTACATCATCTTCCTGTGATATTGAAGCACGAGTGAAAAATATTATATATACATATTCATTTTTATAATATATATATATCTGCTTTTCTGTGAACTTATACGATCATAATTTTGAGGTGTTTTTTCGTAAGCCATATCCGATCTCGTATAGAAAGCCCAACCATAGATACCGAAAAGTTGTACACGGCAGTGAAAAATATATCTTGCACTATTACTTCTTCATCTACATCTCCTAGTACTATTACTACTACTCCCATTGACATTCCTATTGCATTACCTTTCGTCATCAAATCCTGGTTCGGCTATTCCTATAGTGGTTCATCACCTTCTTCTTCGACTACCCAAAAGTGAAATTTTCAGACCTTCTTGTTGAACATCATAGTTCCGTCAAAAGTCAGCCAACAGAAATCACCATACATATACAAATAACAAGCTAAAATCACAAAATGCCTCACAATATTATAACATCTGGCACCCCAGAAGCCCATAACCATGTTCAAATCGGGAGCAGAAAATCCAAGCTTGCCGTGGTACAGTCGGAAATCGTCAAGGCTGAGATTGAAACAGCATTCCCACACCTCAACTGCTCTATACTAGCCCTCAGCACACTTGGTGATAAAATCCAGACGAAACCATTATATTCCTTCGGTGGAAAGAGTCTTTGGACAAAAGAATTGGAAATCTTGTTATTAGAGCAAGTTGAAGAATTCCCACAATTGGACTTGATTGTCCATTCATTGAAGGATATGCCAACCAACTTACCAGACGAGTTCGAGTTAGGATGTGTATTAAATAGAGAAGATCCTCGTGATGCGTTAGTGATGAGGGCTGGATCTCCTTACAAGAAGTTAGATGACTTACCAGCAGGATCTGTTGTTGGAACATCATCTGTGAGAAGATCTTCCCAGTTACTTAAAAACTACCCACATTTGAAGTTCGACTCTATCAGAGGAAACGTTCAAACTAGATTGGACAAGCTCGATGACGAAAACGGGCAATTCGAGTGTATAATTTTAGCCCTGGCTGGTCTTCTCAGATTAGGCATGGGTGAGAGAATTACTGGATACTTGGATGCTCCTCAAATGTACTACGCAGTGGGACAGGGAGCATTAGGTATTGAAATCAGGAAGGGAGACACCAAAATCAAGAACGTTTTGTCGAAAATCGAACATTTCCCGTCCACTGTTCGTTGTTACGCAGAGAGGTCATTAATGAGATACTTAGAAGGTGGATGTTCTGTTCCAATTGGAGTACACACCGCATATGAGGAAAGCAGCAAGACATTAAAATTCCAAGGAATAATTGTCAGTCCAGACGGAATAAAATTCGTGGAAGATGTAGTTGAAGGCACTGTTGAAACATTGGAAGAGGCAGAAGCTTTAGGGATCCAATTGGGAGACAGATTGATTGCCAAGGGAGCGAAAGAAATTTTGGATTGTATTGATTTCACAAGAATCAACGAGCCACCATCAGGAATAAACACTCCTTCCCCATCAATTACTTCTGAAACTGAATGCTGAGCATGAATGCACTGAATGACTAACCTTGTATATAATAGCCACTAATGCTTTAATTAATGAAGAACTACTCACGAAAGCAGACACGAACCCTAAAATACTGACATAATAACTAATGTATGACTACGGAACTATAATGAAATTGATATGTAACGATGCTCTATTGTAGGAAACAGCATATTAAGGGGAAATGTGACATCCTTTAGACTGTAAATTACAAGCTATACCAGAAAACGTCTTCAATTCTCTGCTGAAAGGGAATCTCAGACAATCTCAGACAATTACGAATCCAGATGTAAAATTTCCAAGGGAAACTACAATATAAACTACACAAGAATCTAGCATCAATGGAGAAATAGAGTATATAGACGTCACCATTAAGCTAAGATAAATATACAGCCTATGCCATTTAACTGCAAAATTATAGAGTGTATACAATACACCATATTTGGTGCCAAAATCCCACTACTTCATGGCATCTCTAACAGACAAGGGGTATAAAGAAAAATTCTATCCAGCATGTGGGGATCATTCTTGGCAAACTCTATAAGTTTCCGTATTTACCTCAGCATACATGGAAATTTGAGGGGCATTTGAAGGGATAGAGTTACCAGCATCTGGGCTTCTGACAAATTGTCCGAGTCTAGATGGCTGATAAAAATGTCGCACAGTTAAGATGATCCGAAGGTCGGTATTGTAAGCGACCTGCAGGATGTATGCCCCTTAAGAATTGGGTGATAGTACAGTATAGAGACAACCATAAGAGTTGAAGAGAGACGGTGTCGAAATGGTATAACGTGCATTACAGAGAGTCAATTGCAATTGAATTTATAATGGGTTCAACAGAGGGAGAAATAAAAAAATGGTAGAAATTCTATTCTCTGCTCAATGCCTTATTTGCAATGATACACTTTAATCGAGACATTTTTTGGGACAACAGAACTCAAAGAGACCGTATGAGTAATTGCATTGAAGTCCATTGAAGTCCAGATTGAACCTGGTCTTAGCCACTCTTGGAGCTGACATTCGCGGCTAAGACTAAGTCCATGAAAGTCCGAAACCCCACCACTAAGTTGAC
Organism: Scheffersomyces quercinus; assembly: GCA_030556775.1. Taxonomy (NCBI): domain Eukaryota; kingdom Fungi; phylum Ascomycota; class Pichiomycetes; order Serinales; family Debaryomycetaceae; genus Scheffersomyces; species Scheffersomyces quercinus. Next base: position 558,353 of record JAKTUQ010000007.1, on the reverse strand, counting down.
GCTATCTATTGTGTTGTCCCTCACTTATCTCACTGACAGCTGCCATGCCCCACCAGGAATGTTTTACCTAATCGGGCCATCCGAAGAGTATGACTTATTCTCACACGCTCATTGGACTCTCTGGCCATACAAACTGATAATTTCACTGGCTTTGTTTGAGATCACATGATATCAATTTTGATAGTGGAGCCGCTCAATATCTTCACAGGCTATAGACGGAAATAGCCATAAAGGCCAAAGAAAGCATGCTAAAAGTATGGTAAAAAGGCCCTAAAAATTCAGAAATATACCTGGACCATCAAAATACTGATCTAGACCTTAACCTCGAAACTCCCATAAAAACCAACCCCATACTGCCCATTCTACTCCACGTAATCCATTCACAAGCCCATCTCGCTTTGTGTCACAATGTCCTGAAAAAAAATGAAAAAGCCTTTTGGAATAATTTGGGCCAGAGATATGAAAAGTCTTTATATGGATATACAGTTTGGGTTGTGAAGGAAGAAGACGGCTGGATATATATATAAATATCCCGAAGAAATTTATAAACCGGTTGGAAACTTTTTAAAAAAAATTCTTCGTTGGTGCTGACGTTATTAAACTGAAGAGAACAGTCTAAGCACGATAGCTAAAATTGATTGACGAGAGATCATACTACGAAAACAACGGCATTTGATCTTTGTAACCATCCCAAGACTTGGAATTCTACTACTGTTATTACTACGAAACTCCTGCTCGATAATTTTAATATTTTCAGGACTTCAGATCATATAATACGTATTGTTGTACATGGCCCCGATTAAATAGAGCAAAAATCATATCTATTGGTCCATTTTGCATTTATTCATACACTGAAACACAACCTATACACTCGGAATATGCCTCATAATACCATGACCTCCGATATAGAAGAAAACAACAATCATGTCCAAATCGGAGGCAGAAAATCGAAGCTTGCTGTGGTCCAGTCGGAAATCGTTAAGGCTGAGATCGAATCAGCTTTCCCACAGCTTAATTGCTCCATACTAGCTCTTAGCACTCTTGGAGACAAAGTTCAATCAAAACCGTTATATTCATTTGGAGGAAAAAGTCTCTGGACCAAAGAGTTAGAAATATTGCTTTTAGACCTGATAGACGAATTTCCTAAATTGGACTTGATCGTCCATTCATTGAAGGATATGCCAACTAACTTACCCGACGAGTTCGAGTTAGGATGTGTGTTGAAGAGAGAAGATCCTCGTGATGCCTTGGTGATGAGGGCTGGATCTCCATACAAGAAGTTAGATGACTTACCAGCAGGATCTGTTGTCGGAACTTCGTCGATTAGAAGATCATCCCAGTTGATCAAAAACTACCCACATTTGAAGTTCGACTCTATCAGAGGAAACGTTCAAACTAGATTGGGGAAATTGGATGATCTTGAACTGCAATTTGAATGCATTATTTTAGCCCTGGCCGGACTCATCAGGTTAGGCTTAGGAGATAGAGTGACAGAATACTTGAATGCTCCTCATATGTACTACGCTGTCGGACAAGGAGCGTTAGGTGTTGAAATCAGAAAGGGAGATACCAAAATCAAGAGCATTTTGTCTAAAATCGAACACTTTCCATCCAGTCTTTGTTGTTATGCTGAAAGATCATTAATGAGATACTTGGAAGGTGGATGTTCTGTTCCAATCGGAGTTCACACAAACTATGATGAAACCAGTAAGATATTAAAATTCGAAGGAATAATCGTTAGTCCAGACGGAATAAAATTTGTGGAAGACGAAGTCGAAGGTACTGTTGAGACATTGGAAGAGGCCGAAGCTTTAGGAATAAAATTGGGAGACAGATTAATAGCCAAGGGAGCCAAGGAGATTTTGGAAAGCATTGATTTCAACAGAATTAACCAACCACCAACCAGCATTAACACACCAACTCCATCTGTTACTCCTTCAGTGAACTAGAAAGGACCATCATTAATACAAAACTCAACTACGCATATCTTAATCTCGTTCATGGCAGTATCTATCCATGTATATATTTAAATATTTAATGCTGTTTGTTCATACAGTAGCACAACAACAACACAATGACAAAACGAACCGCTCTCGCAAGCAAAAAGCTTCTATTTAGAACTCTAGATGATTATACGACTAAACATCTGAAAAAGGAATACATCCGTACAATTGTAGTCCAGGAATTGATGCAAAAAAGTGAATATATAAGAGAATATAAGTAGTATATATATCACGTGACTATATTCAAAGGATTTTGAAAAGTAAGTATACAGGACTGTTACTTTTGGGTGCAAGACGTTTCTATTGGAGGGAGTTAGGAGTAATATAGATGCTACGATAGAAAAAGCATGGTTAAGTGTCACTTATGTCCATGCGAATAGGAACCTTGTTTGTCTTTTGATTTTTGTAATTTTCACATGAAAGAAGTGAAAAATCGGACTACCGTTAGTACTGTAAGAACGGGACCCTTAATCGTCGTGATAAAATCAAGAGAACTTTGATAGCGAATTAGAAAATACGCCAACACTATTCAGAATTCCGTGGATCTCATCTGGAATGAAATAATCAGCCAATAGTTGCCAAATAATAAAGTATTTGCGTATATTCGCCCATAGTCGAGATAATCTTAATTCCTGAAACTCGTGAGACGACGAAGGTTACCTCGCGGTTGCAGATCAAAGCTATCATACGACCATGTTCCTATCTCCATTTTATGTTGCCCACATGTTTTCGATTTCTCGAGATAATTAAAATATCGCTTCTCTATATGTAAGCCCGTGGCCGTTTCCGTATAAGAATCAGACAGAAATCGATAACCAGTTTCATTGTAGAACCATAAATGATATACCCAACAACGGAACTAACAACGGAACAGGGTTTATGGAAATCACCGAAAATCCGGGGCACCTCACATGGCTCCGAACTTCGGAGCTGGGGATGCTATAAAATTTCAAAAACTCCGAAGGAGAGTAGCCATTTCGCTAAGACTCCACAAAATTAAAAAAAAAAGGACAAGAAAAATCGGACTTGATGAACTAGTGGGGCACTGGGGTAGTTGTGATTGCTTGTGACCGGTATTAGTATGGGATCGAGACCAGCTTTATCATATGAAGGTTCTCGCTTTAAACGAGCCAGAGACGAACTCGTGCCATCACACGGACAACTACGTCAATCGAGAACAAGGAATCGAACATGAAACTGCGCCGGAGTCCGACGGAATATGAAATAGGCATTTTTTAATGTCTGCCGAGCCTGGGCAACAACCAATAACCTACCGTACATTGTTCATTCCAGCCATTATTATCAAGATTGCCATTCAAGACATTTTCTGCTCCAAACAGACATCCACCATGCACAAGTACGCGAGAACCATCATGCGAAATTACTCAACGGTTGGGCTTAACTCTGAAACCAACTCCGACAAACAGCTAATCCCATTCCAATACGACCAATAATCATCATCTGATTGCACCAAAAGGGCCAAAAAGGTTAAAAGGTTAATACATTAATGCAGAAGACATACGAACTTCAACTTTTGTGCTGCGCCAGAATATTATTATCACTTGCAAGCATTATCAACCTAATTAATTAAAGCCCTGGTCCATATGGATGCTAAGAAATGGTACGATCCACCGCCGAGAAAGCTTACAATTTGTGGGGTATCGGAGTTCGAACAATGACGGTTTGTAGTGACTCCAGATCCTGAACTCCGAAAAGAAAAAAAAAGGCGTAATCTCTGCCTAAGAAATATAGAGAAAAGTCCGGGGGATGATCATATCTGTAATTGCGAGCGAAAATGACTGTTAGCGCTAAAAATTACAGAAATTACGGTGCAAGAGTCCGGCGTGTGCGCACCAACAGTGTCCTTTTTTGTCATAATTTGTGGGGTTGCTGGGAAAACATTTGGGTGCGCGAGCGAGGAACGAGCATAGTTAGTGAGAATTGGTGGCGCGCACCAAACAGGCACCAGAAGGGCTTGAAAGTTGCAATTAGTACGGGAAGATGCCGCTGCCAGCTGTCAGATAGTCCACATCGCAATGGGATTCGATCTGGCTTTCCAGGCAACCAAAAACCTACCAATTGATGTCAATTGACCTACGTTAATTCAGACACCCAATCGGTGTGGGTGGGGTAATGCACACATCACGAGTGCCAAAAAATCATCAATCTGTGTCGGATTTGGTGCCAACAATTTATCGGTTTGCCAATTTTCGCTGACTGTTGTGGGCATTTCTGTCCGATAGCCGCTAAGAGTGCATTCCTTCACCGTCTCGATTCGATATTCATATTGTGACGGTGGACAATGGTTCCGGGAGTGGTTTTTAAGCCTTACCGGTGGGAGCTTGGCCCACAGTAATTGCATCAGGGCAACTCCGTGAAGTCGCTGCGTGACAAGCTCCGTGAAACAGGGGGACTTGAAACGAAAAGGCCAATTTTTGCCTAACCACTGTAATAATCACACTAATAAGAACGTAATAAATTCAATTGAAACCTCAGTAATTCTCCTGTAAAAGCCACCGTCGTACCCGACACGGTTCGTTTACGGTATTCGTTGACCAATATTCACAACCATCCACACAAACTCGAAGCGAGCCAACATTTTGAACATTTGAGCGGTCGATGTTTTTTGGCCTTTTTCTAGCGTTTTGTGGACTTTTTGTGCTAGTGGACGTGGACTGAGGTGAATTCCTTGGGAGAGCCAACAAGAGCCAAAAAGAACCATTGGGTTTATGGGACCAATTGATTTTCAATGTTTTCAATGTTGTTTGATGTACTGTGCCTCTTCATGTAGTGGGTTTTTTCCGTATACATATATGTATATATAATACATATATATAATACATATATATAATACATATATATATATCTAGCATTACATCCACCATTAAATCTGCTCCGTGATTGCATCTTCCTCCTCTACCTACAATTGCCTCACCTACAATTCCCTCTACACCTACATCTACACCTGCAACTGCTCTACAACGTCTACACCAAATTACCAAATTAACGAATTACCGAATTACCAACCAAATTACCGAATTTGCACCTCTATTCCTTCTTCTACCAAGCTCCAAACTCCGGTCAAGACTTTTTCCCAGTCCCATTCCCGTCTCGATCCCTAATAAAAATATTCTTATTCTTATTATTATCCTTATTATTATTACCCTTCCCACCCTCTCCTATACAACTCCACTGCAACCGTACCGCTACTCTAAAACAACTCTCCCACTACTTTCTCCCACTCTCCCTCACCACCACCACCACCACCACCACCACCACCGTATTTTCTACCCAACCGGAACTCTCTGCAGACACCTCAGACACCATTTTCTCTATACTTTTTCATATTTTTCTGTCGGGCCCCAAACAAAAAGTATAAATAGAAGCCGATTCCCCAGAAAAACTCCGACACTTTTCAGTTGAAGCTCATCAGCCATTGAACCAGTTGACCAGAAAGGCGCCTTTGTCCCAGCATTGTCCGAGGTATACGCTTGTAACTGCTCTGTGCCACCGTAGGAATCCCCCTTGAGTGCCAATTGCCGATTTTTCCCCGAGTTCTAGCGATTTTTCACTGTATAACCGTGTCGTCTCGTCGTTAGTGCTATAGCTATAGTACCATTAAACCTAGTGCCATAAGTACCCATTTACCCATTCAACCCCGGTTCAAGTGCCCGATAGAAACCCCCAGAACCCGCTAATTCCCCAATACACACGTCTCACCATGCCTGAGTCCACCCAGCAGTCCCACATCACGTTGGACCACGAGAAGAAACTCGATCCGCCTCAAGGCTTCTTCGACAGATCCAAGTCCAAGCCTAACTTGCCAGACTTCGAGACCTACAAGAAGCTCTACGACCAGTCTGTCACCGACCCCAACGCCTTCTTCACCGAGCAAGGTAAGCTCCTCGACTGGTTCAAGCCTTTTGACCACGCCAGATTCCCAGTGGACCCAACAAACGACTTCAAGGACGGAGATTTGCCAGCGTGGTTCATCAACGGCCAATTGAACGCCTGTTACAACGCCGTGGATCGTTGGGCCATCAAGAACCCCGACAAGCCTGCCATTATCTACGAGGCCGACGAGCCAAATGAGGGCAGAATCATCACCTACGGTGAGTTGTTGAAGCAAGTGTCCAAGTTGGCCCAAGCTTTGACCAAATTGGGAGTCAAGAAGGGAGATTCCGTGGCCGTTTACTTGCCAATGATCCCAGAAGCTCTTGTCACCTTGCTTGCCATTGTCAGAATCGGAGCCATCCACTCGGTTGTCTTTGCTGGTTTCTCTTCCACTTCGCTCAAGGACCGTATCTTGGACGGAGACTCTCAGATCGTCATCACCGCCGACGAGTCCAAGAGAGGAGGAAAGACCATTGAGACCAAGAAGATTGTCGACGACGCCTTGAAGGACTGTCCTAACGTCAGAAACGTCATTGTTTTCAAGAGAACCGGCAATGCCCATGTTCCTTTCAACTCCGCCCGTGATTTGTGGTGGCACGAGGAATTGGACAAGTACGGTCCTTACTTCCCACCAGTTGCTGTCAACTCCGAGGATCCTCTCTTCTTGTTGTACACCTCTGGTTCTACCGGTAAGCCAAAGGGTGTTCAGCACAACACCGCTGGTTACCTCTTGGGTGCTCTTTTGTCCACCAAGTACACGTTTGATGTCCATGAGGATGACATTATCTTCACTGCCGGTGATATCGGTTGGATTACTGGCCACACATACGTTGTCTACGGTCCTCTCTTGAACGGTGCCACCACGGTTGTCTTTGAGGGAACTCCGGCTTACCCTAACTACTCCAGATATTGGGATATCGTTGACGAGTACAAGGTCAACCAATTCTACGTTGCTCCTACTGCTCTTAGACTCTTGAAGAGAGCCGGAACCAAGTTCGTCGAGAACTACGACTTGAGCTCGCTCAGAGTTCTTGGTTCCGTCGGTGAACCAATTGCTGCCGAGGTCTGGCACTGGTACAACGACAATATTGGCCGTGGAAAGGCCCATATCGTCGATACATACTGGCAGACCGAGTCGGGATCGCACTTGTTGACCCCATTGGCCGGTGTAACTCCTACCAAGCCAGGTTCTGCTTCTTTGCCATTCTTTGGTATTGTTCCAAAGATCTTGGACCCAACGACCGGTGAAGAATTGAAGAGTAACGACGTCGAGGGTGTCTTAGCCATCAAGTCCGCTTGGCCTTCGATCACCAGAGGTATTTTCAACGATTACAACAGATTCATCGATACCTACTTGAAGCCATATCCAAACCACTACTTCTCCGGAGATGGTGCTGCCAGAGATAACGACGGTTTCTACTGGATCTTGGGACGTGTTGACGATGTTGTCAACGTCTCGGGCCACAGATTGTCCACTGCCGAGATCGAGGCTGCCCTCATTGAGCACCACTTGGTTGCTGAGAGTGCCGTGGTTGGATACGCCGACGACTTGACTGGTCAGGCCGTTGCTGCCTACGTCTCGCTTAAGAAGGACAAGAGCTTCGAGGGTGACGACTTGGAGGCTGTCAAGAAGGAGTTGATCTTGACTGTCAGAAAGGAGATTGGTCCATTTGCTGCTCCTAAGTTGATCTTGTTGGTTGACGACTTGCCAAAGACCAGATCTGGTAAGATCATGAGAAGAATCTTGAGAAAGGTATTGGCTGGCGAAGAAGACCAATTAGGAGACATCTCCACCTTGTCCAACCCAGCTGTTGTTCAACAGGTGATTGAGGTTGTCAAGGCCTCGAAGAAGTGATGCTAATAGTGCTATTTATTATTCTATCTATGTTGTATTTATTGTTTGATTTATGATTAAATGTATAAATGGATTTAATTGGTAGGTGGTGATGTTGTAGAGGTGGTGAGTTAGTAGAGGTCGGTATTGTAGTTGTAAGTATGATTCAATAATACGGATTGAAGGCCATGAGAGTGGAATAAGATAGTTGATATTAAGATGGTCATGTCTGCAATAAGACTGTTATTACAGAATTAGGACAAATGGAGCTTCATTTGGTATGTTCGAAGGTAATACCATCAGGTATAACATCGTAACATCGTAACATCGTAACATCGTAACATCGTAACGTCATAATATCATAGTATCATAATAACATCATAATATCATCGGTGACGTTTCATTTGAATAATCTCTTAGTTCTTCAATATCATTCTTCCTGTTATAAAGAACATTATAAACCATTCAATAGCTCTCTTATAGTACTCTGCCATTGAAGAACCAGCTTGTAATGTTCGAATGTAGTTAATATAACATGACTTAATGATTATATCAGTTATACCATGACTTTTCGTATCAAATATATCACAGCATTTCCACAAGATCTTCCTCTTCTAATTAACTGCTCTTATTAACCCACTGCAAAGCATCCAATGCTTCGAATCCCATAGAATTCTGCTCTTCTCGATCATACAACCAACTGGATCCCTTTAAACGTAATGTCCATTAATCCAATTGGTATACCATCAAAACGTATTAACCATTAATTCCAATTAATCCCTTCAAAGGTAATAACCATTAATCCAATTGGTCCCTTCAAAGGTATTAACCATAGCCAAGTCGATGCCTCCAAACATATAACCATTAATCCAATTGGTACACCATCAAATACACAACCTCGATTCTTATGAGTTCACACCTCTTCTTCACTACTTCACCTCTATTTCTCTTCCAAACACAACCTACACCCCTCCCCCTTTCAATGCTCCCTATCGTACTCTGCTATCGCCTCATATAAGGACCCGGCTTGTGGCTTCGCTGCTACGACGTCTGGTGTGACCTGGTTCTCCAATAGATACTCTTCTGTAGTTGGGCCTATGGAGGCTATCCTATAGCGACTTCTTGGCTGAACTTTCACGGACTGGACGATTTCCTCGGTCCCCTGAGGACTGAAGAACACTATCCATCCGTCCCTGCTGCTGTTGTTCTCTCCTTGGACGTAGTCATTGAAATTGGTGACCACATCGTCTCTCACTTCCGTGGTATAAATAACGTTTTCCACCAAGTTGTAGTTCCAATTCTTGAGCGATCTCGGTATGATATCCTTCCGGACTTCGCCCGTAAAGAACACGATCGGCGTGGTTACATCCTCGATGTCTTCCTTGACCAAATGGGCCAACTTGAGCCCGTTTCCAGCCCTTTCTCCACCTCGTACATCAGCAAACCCCAATTTCTTCAACACAAGATGAGTAGCAGGTCCAACGGTATACCCGATCTTTTCAGTAATGATTCGCTGCTTCACGGCTTCTGGTATGCTCCCGAGACAGTCACCAAACATCTCCACTGCTCTTTGGGACGTTATAATGAAAACTGGCACCTTATCCACGAACTCGCTGCTTTGAAGATACTCCACCGTTTGAGATCGGTTGAAGTGACGGTGGGTTAGAAGCGGTATGAAGTGGGAATTGTAGCGGTTTTCTGTGAAAATCTCGTGGTAGGGGTCATTGGGGACACTGGCGTTCTTGAGAAGAAGAACTCGCTTCGTCATAGCAGCTGTTTGGAGAGAAAGAAGCCAAAGAATAAGAGTTGTGAAGACGATAAAATGGAGTTTTTCAATTTTTGGAAAGTGAAAAATTCCATTTTTAGGTGGCTTTTGGGGGTTTTATCGTTAAATGAAGTTATGATGACTTATTGGTGATACTTCATTGGATGTAATGAAGGGGGGTGTAGGGAGTTGGCTAGAGGACTTATGGTAGTAGTTAACTATAGGGAATTAGAGTTGAAGTGATAATGAAGGTATTATACTGGAATATATATGGATAATTGAATAAGTGTATAACTATAGAAGTGTAATAGTGAATAACTATTTAACTATAAAATTACATAACCATAATATTGAATAGCGTTAATAGTGAATAAATTAAGAATATCACAAGATTATACTGACATATTTATGTATAATTGAAGAATTGAATAATTGTAGAAGTATAAAGTGAATAAGTATAATAATGAATAATTATATAAATATAATTATTGAATAACTATATTATTGGAAAAAAGTAATATGAATATAATAGTAAATAAATGCGAGAACAAGAAGATTATTAAATATATTCTTCTATTAATTACACTGAAACATATAATTGAATAACTTTATGACTATAGAAGTATAATAGTAAAAGTATAATAGTGAATAAATTCCACAAACAAGAAGACTATTAAATATGAAGAATATCAAGAGCGTATACTGGAATATATGTAGTATTGAATAATTTGATAACTATAACATTGAATAACGATAATATTGAATTACTATAATAGTGAATAAATATTGAATAAATATAAGATTGAATAATGATAATAGTGAATAACTATAATAGTGAATAATTTCCAAGAATAAGGAGACAAGATTATACTGTCATATTTATGTATTATTGAATAATTGTATAAGTATATAAGTATAATAGCGAATAACTATGTAACTATAAACTTATATAATTATAATAGTGAATAAGTATAGTAGTGAATAAGTATAGTAGTGAATAAGTATAGTAGTGAATAACTATAATAGTGAATAAATTCTAAGAACAAGATTACTAAATAGAAAGAATATCATGATAGTAGCTTCTATTCTACCGAAAGAAGTCCTGTTCTACATTATGAAAAGAAATCCTCCTTCCTTCTATAGTACCACCACACTCCATTGAACCCAATGAAGTACGGAATTTGGCATTATTCATTGGTCATTATTCATTAAGGGTTTCCCATGATGAACTTCTCCAGAAATACAAAACATGCATATCTCCAGAAGCTCCGAATACCATTGGTATAACCACGAGGACCAATGTAATATCCATATCCGGTCACAATAAGCAATATTACACTTTGAAGCAATAGCAGGATATCACAGGACGATATATATATATATATATATTCTAATACATATAAACATCCATTAACTATAACCGATAAATAGTCAATTAGCATTATCGATATAACACTCCTCTCTTTATTTTGCAGCCAAAACATACAACTACACAACTACAACTCCACATTATCATTAATCAAAGTAATAAATTACTAATATAAATACTAAATACGGAATACTAATTAAAACGAATGGTGTCCCATTCTGAATTGAAGCTGGCATATCATATTCAAAAAATAGACCGGAGAAACCCTAACATATTATACAAAAAAAATGTGATCCTTTTCCAATTTTCATCTCCTCCTCATTTATATCTTCTTTAACTCTCTCTACCTTCTCTAAATCAACTCATTCGTCAAGCGACGCGTAGCATGTAGCACGTTCTCGCCGTTGGTCTTGAAAACTCTGCCGATTCTCTCATTTCCAACCATCAACTGGCCAATGGTGTCTCTGATGTACACCTTGATAAACTCAATGGTCTCAAAACGGTATCCCATCACGCTTATCATGAAGAATAAGCCAAGAATACCAATCAACACAGGAACCCAGAAGAATAACAACATCTTATCGTTCTCAACTGCCTTTCTAGGGTGATTGATGTACGAAATGACCATGTCTTCAGATGAATCTGAAGCAATACCTGCGTCATCTTGTGCATCATCAAGTTCCTTTGCGGCGTCGACATCAACTTTTTCAGACGATACAAGACTCCTGGAAGAAGATCCCACTGTAGTCTCTTGATTCAAAGTTCTTTCAATCTGAGTCTTTGGTTTCAGTTGGAAAGAGGCCTGGCCGAATGGGAACAAATCGTCGTATGAAGGCAAGTTGTCTTCTTCATCGTTGTTGAAGACATTCTTTACCTTCTGCCACAAAGCAGAAGCTGACGATGGAGTTTCAGATCCATCTGTCAAAGGAGATCCCGGAATAAGAGTCGAGTTAGAAGCGGACGATTGTGCATCGTCGGTAACCTCCTCTTCTTCCACATCAGCATCATTGTTGTAATAATCTGATTCATCGTCATCGTCTTCATATTCATCATAATAATCGTCGTCCTCTTCATCTTCATCAATCAAATAACCATCTTCGTCGTACTCATCCTCATTTGACTCAAATTCAGAGTCTGCAAACTCAGAAGCACTATCTTCAAGATGTGGAGGAGGACTGTTGATTGGAGAAAATAATTCCTTTCTAACAGCGTAGATATCTTCATCACGAAGCTCTCTGCTGCCATCAGGATTATACTCGCTATTGAAAGTGTTGAAGTTTTCATAGTCATTGTTACCGTTGAGGGGTTCTTGCATTACCATCTTTGAAACATGCTTGCCATAATTCATGGTAAACATCAGGTTCAAGGAATCAAGACTTACCGACTTGTTCAACTTTTCGTCGTTGTCATGTCCTCTTTCTCCTTGCACCATTGCTCTACCAAAGTCGTCACTCTCATGTTCTCTCTCTTGTAATTTATTGAAGACATCCAATACATTCAAGTCACAATAGTCTTTCAAGTATTTGTCGTTCAGTAACTTCAAGTTCCAGTTTGATTTGCAGTCAATGAAGATGTTTATCAAATCTCTGTGACCACACATCAGCGCCAAGAAGAGAGGTGTTAACCCTTGGTTATCGACAAGATCGATCTTGCAGCCATGTGTAATCAAAAAGCGGATTAACTGAGTATAGTTCTTGAGGGTGGCAAGATGAAGAAGCGATTGACCTTGTTTGTTACCAAGTTGCCAATTGGGGATGACAATAGGACAATTTGGAAGATCAACGAGCGAGAGGAAAGAGATAAGTATGTCTTCGGTGGACAAGTCAGATTTGGTGAGCTGTTGAACCTTTCTGTGTGCACTGTCAAACCACTCAAAAGCAGTCGAACTGTTCATGTTGGAGTTCAATGCATTACTTTCATCCTTGTCATTATGGGCAGCGCCACTAGAATTCTGATTTGGACTGGTTGTGGTATTTGCAGCGCCATTGAAAGCACCGCCATTAGTGTTGTCAGTACCAACAATACGCTTAGCAATGTTCTTGGCATCTTCCAATTTACCATTCATCTTCAAACCGACAATCTGTAAAGCTAACTCAATCAACTGTCTGTCAGTATCATCGGTGTAGGTGAAAATCTGCTGTTGCTGTGGACCACCTAACATCACATTTTCGTGGTTCTCAAAACTAACCAACACTTGTCCCGGTTGGGCTGCTGGTGGAAGGTAGGTCACGATAGTTGTTTCAGACCAACAGTGAGTAGCAAGAGCTAGGTTTGCACCAAACTTAACCAGAAGACCAGGTCTGAAGTTGAAACCAAGAAGGGTAACTTCAATTCCACCTCTTATTGGTCCTTGAGCAGGGATAATACGTTGAATAGATGGCAAGTTTTGATTACCAGAGTCGGATGATGCTGAAGATATAGACAGCTGCTGCAATTGAGCTTGCTGTTGTTGAAGTTGCAATTGTTGTGCTGTTTGCGGCTGTGACTGAGTAGTCAAAGGTGAAAGACTAAAAGTAGGAGCTGTCTTCATCGTCATATGATTTCCAGGACCACTAATGCTTCCACCTATCACGCTACCGTGACCATTATGGTTTGTGGTAGATGTGTTGGTGTCACTGTTGCTCAATGGAGAGAATCCATTGACGCTGCCATTGAACATAGGATTAGTAGAACTATTATAAGAATCGTCAATAGAGAGCTTCTTACGTTTCAAGCTTCTTCCGTTGCCTTCATTGTTGGTATCAGTGTTTGTCTGAGGCTCAGATGCGCTCTCATCTATGGAGTTAGGTGAAAGTGGATGCAAAGTGGTTCCTAATGGACTCTTTCCATCACCATCACTATCACTGTGGGTCTTTTTCTTCTTATGTCTCGAGGAGTCATAAGCGTCACTAAGACTATTTAAACCATGCAAATTTGTCGTAGAGCCGGTCATTCCATGCAAATTAGTGGAAGATCCTGCAATACTAGCTGTCATTCCCTGAAGGTTCGTTGAAGAACCGGCTATCGAGTTTGGCATTGAGCTTTCATTTCTGACCGACAGCGTATTCTTCTTTCTGTCCATAATCATGATTGCAGAGGAGAGTTCCTTGGCGACAACGTCACCATCGCTGTTTGTGACTACAAACAACAACTTAAATCCCTCCAGTTCCTTATGGTGTCTACAATAACATATTATTCTTGCTGAAAGCTCGAGTGACTTTGTTGGGTCGTTGTTAAGTCCAGATGGAGGTGGGAAAGAAACAATTTCTTTACAGTTGAATATGAGGGCTTTCTTCATCATCTTTTCATCCGCCCACGAGTTGGGGTTATTTTTAACTACTCCAGTAGCTGTTGTTCCCATGGAAACAGGAGAATTGTATAAGCTGGCAGCAACATTACTGGAAGTGTTGGGGTTTGGAGTGAGAGTGTCTTCACCTATTTCATTGAGGTTGAAGCCAGCCTTTCTTCTGGAAGCTCTCTTTTGTTCTCTTTTGATACATCTAGGACATATGTTACACAGTTTCTTCAAGTCTGAAGTCAAAACATAGGCGTCTAAAAACAACAAGTTCTCTTTGACCTTTGGAGATAACTCAGAGATTGGTTCGTTGAGACAGAACTTGTTCTTCAGGATAAGGTCCTGCGGTATGTGTAAAAGAACATGCGGAGGCGGAGGACTTAGGGAGAACTTGAGTTTGATCTGAGTTTCTACTCTTGAATAATGTGGTAAGTTGGAGAGTTGAAGTTTATAAGGCAAGGCTGCAAGAGCGTCTGGCGAAAAATCAAGATAAGATGGATCTGGAACATCAACGGATGGAGGGCATGGGTTCATGTGGTGGTTACCGAACTTAAGTTTGGCGAGCTCATCGCGGAGGAAGTCGTAATCTGTGAGTGGAGAGAGGTTTGAAGGAGAGTTACCTTGGTTGATAGAGTTGGTGGTGTTATTCTGATCCACTAACATGTCGTCGTCGGCATTATTCTGGCCATTACTCTGCAACCCTGGAAGGATAGATCTATTGTTAATCGACAGTGGACTCTCGTTGCTATCATTACTTATGAGACTTTTATGTTCCAACGGACTAGCGTAAACGCTATTATTATGAGTGCTGTTGACGTTTAGACTGTTGTTATCACTAGGATGACCATTTCCATTATTATTCACATCGTTGTTGTTGGAGGTATTCTGGTAGTTGAGCTGATCAATATACAAGTATTCATTTCCATTAGTGTTGTTAGGTGTGTTGGAGTCAAACTGACTTCTTTGGTTCACTGCCGCTTCGACTGGATGGTAGAAGTTCTCGAGCAAATCGGCCTGTTCGATCTTGACACCGCCAACAGGGGTAGTTGTGCCCAAGGAGTCGTAGACTCTCTGGTCCAAGAACTCATCGAGGAGGTCCTGGTCGTCGTGAGGGATCGAGTTGAGGAAGTGTTGCTCGAGAAGTGGATCGTCCATGGAGGAAGTCATGGTGCTATGTGAAAGGTTTGTGAATGGTATGTGATGTGGTATAAGTTATGATGCTGTTAGGTTTGAATGTTGAAGTATTAGCTATTACAAGGTTAGTATTTTGATGTGTTGAACAAGTTCTGGTGTATGAATGTTGAACAGATGAGATCAGTGAATGTTGAAACAGATATGAGATCTGTGAATGTTGAAACAGATATATGAGATCAGTAGATTAAAATCAATTTAACGATAGCAACAAAGCAAAGTAAAGGGGTAAATGATAAGTAAATAATGATAACGTCCTCAACTTGAGCCAACAACTTTATATGTAAATGTTGACAAATATGATAACGATTAAGATAACGACAATGATAACAGGACAACAGAACAATAGCAATCAAAAGAATATATCAAAAGAATAATATATCAATAAATCTATTCAATGTCTTCCAAAGTCTTCAATGCCTTTCAATAACTTCTGATCTAATAATAATATTAAAAAACGTTCTTTGCTATAGCCCCGTTTGTAAGCTTCTACTCTGGCTTCCTTATCACTAACTTCTATGTCTAAACTCCCACTGAACTCGATCTCTGTGTGTGTGTCTCTCCGTTCAACAAACACTTCACCAACGCTACTTACGATAAACGGCTGGACGCAACCCGGGTATTATAATCCACAAACTTCGTGTGGGTGCCACCGTGTGTGTTTGAGACCAGATGTGGGATTCTTGGAGTGGTTTCACTGCTCCAGTGTACTAGAGTGAAAGCTTTCACCGGTTGTGACTGGTCACTATGACGTGGTTTTCAGCAGCTATATATGGACTGGCTGCGGTGCAAAAGTCGGTGGATGAACACGTATTTGGCCGTCGAAGGGTTTCGGCTATGTGCGTGTGCTACAGGGCAGAGACAACGACTGCAAATAACACGGCTGCTGATATAATTGTTGATTCCACTTGTGTGTGCCACCAAACCATCAAATGTGAATATTTAAAAATGTTGATATTCGCTACTCAACGGATGTTAGCGAGGAATCTCAACGGATGTTAGTGAGGATTACTCAACGATTAGGGAGGATGCGTGGGGAAGTGTAGCCGCTGGGGGAAGTGATGGTCTGTGTAGTGGGAGAATAGTGGGAGAATGGGGAGAGGAGAGACGTGGTTAGGGAGAGAATGGAGAAAAGAGAGGTGGAAGAGGTGGTTAGAGAGAGAAAAGAGAGGTGGTTGGGGAGAGTATACAGGCGTGAGGACATGAAGACTGGGAAAGAGACTGTTTTTAGTGAGGAATGGGGAGGTGGCTAGGGAGGGTATACAGAAGGAAATGGGAGCAAATAGTGAGGGAAAGTGAGGGAAAGTGAGAAAAAGGCAGAAAATGTGAGGAAAAAGGGAGAAAAAAGGGAGAAAAGTGACAAGATTAACAGCTTTGGGGAGCATTTTACTGACACTTTGGAGAGCACTTTACTGAGAAAACCTCGCCAGTCTCTCCCCAGCGCTTCCACCACCAGTTACCACCACCGCTCCCCAGTGGAACCACGTCAGAAGGCTCTTTTTTTTGGCGATGGAACCCTCGAGAACGACGCAGAAACCGGCGCGTGCAGGAACAATGACCCCTTTTCGCGAATGTTGAGAAAATTGTTGGGTAGGTCGTGTGCGGGTAAAATGAAGACAAAAAATTTGGGGCATGGGTGACGCTGCGGCATGGGTGTGAAAATCTATCTGCTGCGGCATGGATGTTGTATATGAAGGATGACCATGGGATATTAGTCACGTGATGATTAATATGCGGCAGGGATGTTTGTGTTTTCTCGAATTTACATAAAACCTGTACCGCAGCATTATCGAGAACGTATGAGAAGAACGTAGAGACACTACTACTCTCTAGCGAGAGCAGTAGTGATTTCGTCATGTAACTCTGGTCGTGTCGCTACCGCGAGCCCCCCCCTCTCCCATAGTTAAGCGTCGTTAACTATGTGGTGGAAAAACGAGGTAAATGGTCGGAATGTATTTTAGTTCCGAGCTTATATCGTTTTAATATTAGGTTTATTTAATATTTGAGCACTAAAGAACATATAAATCTATATAAGTCTATCAAGATTAAATAGGTCTTTTTATATTGTTTTTACTTCATGTTTTTGACGTTGGTCGTTTCCCTGTCATTGTGCTTCCGTGGGTTGATGTTGTAGACATCTGTCTTGTCCAGGAGCCGAAGACGGATTTCTATCGACATCATACCGTAGACGTGATCCCGTGTTCCGATTATCGGGTGATCGTACCTCGGAAGTCTTGCTGATTTCTGGATCCTGTATCTTGTTTAACATCATAGGTGGTTAATCACGTGATTAAATAGATGTGCGGCATGGATGTGTTCAATTTTTACCATTTTCCAGTGCGCGGGTCGTGTCCGTACCGCCAACCGCCCCTCTCTCATAGTTAAGCGTCGTTAACTATGAAGCGATCACGTTTAATTTAACATTTACAATGGCTGTTTCTTTATTTCTTTCTTCTTTCTTTCTTTCTTCTTTGTAGGTAATAGTGATCAATAGCGTCAATCATGCCTAAGAACACCCTATATGTGACCGGGTTCTCCAAGGAGTCCAAGGCTGCCGACTTGGCCCCGGATTTCGAAAAGTACGTATGATATTGAGTGGCTTGAGTGTGATTATAGAGACCATTGACAGTATAAGTATGTGGTTCGTTATTGTTAATGGGTTATAGTTACGAGTCCGAATGGTGTGTTTGGTTTTTGTTTTCTTGTCTTCTTGTTGTTTTCATGTCTTGTTGTCTTCTTATTATTGTTTTGATATTATTCGATAATATTGCATCTCTCGTGTTGATGTTACTCTAGATGTGATAGTTATCGCTCTTCGGTGCCGATAATCTCTACTTACTTGGCATTGATTGTCATACAAGAAGTCTCTTTCTTCGAAAGATGTCTTGAATTGGATACGATTTGGCATTGACAGCCAGGGTTGGTCCTGGAGTTGGTGACAATTGAATCGTTCTCTTGTTTGAATCTCTATCTCTGGTATATTATTGGCTAATCAGATGCTTAATATGGTGTGTTAGTCATGCTAAACTGTTCTATTGGCTACAAGCCATTGAATTAGGAAAATCGTTGGTCTGAACCTCGTGGATATCTTCATTCGAGTTCGGTTGGATTCAGATACAATCTCGTCTGATGTATTACAATGTCACCGAATCAGTGACAACAAAAATCCATCCGCTGACTTCCACGAGTTCCCCAAAGGACTACAGTTACTGCTCCATTCCACAGTTGATACCGATTGGTATCCCCTTTGTTTCCGCTGCGGTTTATCTCGAATGAAATTGTTGTCATTGTCCTTCCATTTTTGTCATTTCAAATTGCTATGATTAGCATCAAACTTCAGACCGTCTGCGTTGTCCTTTCATCGCTTCCTGTCATCCTTCGATTCATATTCCAATCTCATTTATATCTCATCCGTCCCTTCCTCCCTCCTTTTGACCATCTTTCATTTCCGTGAACCCATTCTATTCATATCATCCTCTCCGTCCAATCTCCAATTCCCACTTCATATCCTCTAGAAGAAAGAAACGGGCTATATCCAACTATAGTTCAATTCTTAATTACATGCAACATAAACTTCCATCCTTATTCGATCAAAGAATTCAAGTCCAATCAAATCAACTTCTAGAACATCCACTAACATATATTCCAGGTTTGGAGAGCTTGTCAGACTTGACATCCCACCACCAAGAACCGACGATGGCGAAAAATACGCCTTCGTTGAATACAAAGATGCCGAATCCTGCGAGAAGGCTCTCGAATTGGACGGAAAGACCCTTCCTTACTCCCTTAAAGACGGATTAGTTGTCCAAATAGCTCGTTCCGATCCATATAGTACCAGACCAAGAGGTGGTTTCAGAGGAAGAGGTGGATACGGATATGGAGGTCCAAGAGGCGGATACGGCGACAGAGGCTACGGCGCTCCAAGGGGTGGCTACGGATACCCTCCTAGAGGCGGAAGAGGTGGCTACGGCGACAGAGGTTATGACAGAGGTTATGACAGAGGTTACGGCGGAGAAAGAGGAGACCGTCGTGGTGGATACGGTAGCGACAGAGACTACAGAGGAGGGCGCGGCGGATACGGTAGCTATGGAGGAGGATATGGAAGCTACGGTGGAGGCCGTGGAGGCAGAGAAGAGTTCAGAGGTGGCCGTGGAGGCAGAGAATCTGGCTTCGAAGGTAGAGGTGACAGATATGATGAAGGAAGGGAAAGAGAACCTAGAGATGGAAGAGAAGGTCCAATTGAAGGAGGTGAAAGAGTCGAAAGAGCCGACAGAGGAGAAACCAGAAGCGACAGAGGAGACAGAACTGGTGACAGACCTGATTATGGTAGAGGAAAGTACTCCAGATCCCCATCCAGATCTCCACCTAAAAGAGAAAGGGAGAGATCAAGATCACCTGAAAGATATTAAACCACCAATGGCAGAACTCATTTACGTTGTTCTTCGAACTTGATATTGCCGTTGATGTAATCATATAGCTGGAATATTCAGTTGCAATTTAAAAACGAGAAGGCTCAAGCACTAGAATAGAAAGCTAACCAAAAAACAATAGATATAATGCGTATCCGTGTATTATTAACAGTCAATGTACATAGCAATAAATAAGTTCCGTATCAAGTTATACAAATGTAGCGGTTCTCCAATGCTTTTGTCATGTCTAAGTTGTAGTCAATGATTGAGCAGTAAACTACGGGTCATATTAGAATAACCACCAAACCAAGGTCAATTTTGAACTCTTACATTCCCATACCAAACGTGCTCAAGTTACTTGGAGGACTAGCTGTTCCTAGCACACCTAGTCTACTAACCAAACCTAAGTTTGCCTGAGAGCTCTTGGTAGAGTTTCTGATCGAAACATCTCTCAATACAGCGATGGCGCAGAGCAATACCAACACATCTGTGTCTGCTGAAAATGTGGTGTTCAAATCCTTCAATACCTCGGTAACGTTGTCCTGATACAACTCAAACTTGCCCGCTTCACAGTACTTCCTCGGCAAGATGTTGATTGGCTGCTTAAGATATAATAAGGAATCTTTAAATGCTCCAAATGGAGGAAGTCTATCACTTATGTAGTTACCATGTGGTGTGAAAGCTGATAACGATATGAAATTTTCATCTTGGATAAGTGGATTCTTTGGGTTTGGATATGGGTTTATGTATGTGGAAGGGTCATCTATGTCAAATTTAATTATCTCTCCATCAGAAGATGGCGATTTTTGCGGCCCCAAGTTGTCTCCATTAGATTTTATTGCAACCTTCGAGTTCTTTCTTTTCATCATTTTTACCAATTCAAATCCGGATTTCCTATTAATGATATCATCACACAATGATGGCTTCTCATCATCCACAATAAGCAACCGCAAATGTGGATTGTAAGCCATGATATAACCCGAAGGAATGGACGGTCCGATGACTCTGAACCGCGTGTTTTTGTATGTGAAGTCTGCAAAGGGATTGAAATTGTTCAAGAACATCACCACCTTGAAATCGGGTTCTTCTCCATTTAGGTGGAACAGGAGAATGAATCTTCTTACTTTCTGGAAATGTTTGGAGTTAACGGTACAGAATGGATAAGTCTCGTAGTTGTCTATGTCAGTATCTTTATCGCTCGGATTAGGACTGTTGTCGGCGGACGTTGGTTTAAGCGGCACTTCTCTGTATCGCCTAAAGACCATATAAGGAGCATTCTTTCGAAAACTAGACATATATGGTACTGTTATTTTGAATATTGGAAGTCCAGTGCCCTTGAGTTTATAGTCCAAGGGTATTATATGAGGACGATCGTCTATTACGGTTCCTTGATGCTTGAGTACATCTTCCCTTTGTATATTGGACAACCTCCTAATGTTACCACTTTCATCATATGTTATAATCAGACTCTGGCGAGCTCTCTTTACATTTGTACGAAGTTCCCTGAAGAGATTAAACGAAGCTTCGCTGGGGAACACGTAAGTGGAGTTTTTCATGAATTCCGTGACAATAATGAACTCTCGTTTGACATTGAACTTCGAAGTAGGTTTCTGTAGAATGAGGTTTGAAGCTACCTCGGGATCGAGATCAATGGACTCGTTGAGAATCGTTGGAACGTCGTCATCGATGACCTCTGGATCGTAGGCACGGAAAGTATCTTCAACCGTGTCTATCTGAAATACTTCATCATGGACGCCATTTTCATCATGGACACCATTGCCGTTATGAGAATCTCCTTCAATGCCGTTATTATTCTCATTATTCTCATTATTATTCGTATTATTTCTTGTACCAGCTGCTGCTCTTCCATCAGTAGGCAGATTCACCATCACGTCTCTTCCATAGTAATTGGTTCGAGACGATGTCGTCATTCGATTCGTCTGGGACCGCACCTGGCGTAGTATGAATGGCAAGTAGAGCATGAAGTTCTCGTTGTAAGTTTCTTGGAGTTCTAGCCGGTGTTTCTTATCGTAGTAGAGCGTATCGGTCTCGGAGAGTGCTACTGACTCAGCTATCGATGTGTGGGGCGAGAGATCGCCATCGTCGTCAATGGCGCTTTCGTTTCGGGTCCCGTTGGAGCGTCTCAGGTTGTTACCGGATCCCGAGTAATGCAAGATCTCGCTTTGGAAGTCCGGCAAGCTGTAGCGGCGGCTTCTTGTTCGACTGTTGTTACTCGATGCAATCACCCCATTGGTTACCCCTAGGGATGAAGCTGCTAGCAGGCCCGAACCGGAGCCAGTGCTGGTGGAATTGGAGCGGTCCTTGCGGTGGAAGATCCTTCTCATCCAGCGCGGTGTTTATGATACGAATTGGCTGTTGCAACTGCTGGAATAGCGCCAGATACAAACTCTTGTTGGTGATGACAATCAGTCTTTAAATGGTGGGGAAGAAATTAGACTTTTGATGTGTCTAAGACGGTGCGGCTCACGGCTGGGGAGTGATAGATAGCGAGAGATAGGGAGAATGGGGAGAAATATGAAGGAAATGCGTGAAATACGTCATTGTTCGTGGTACCGATAACGGTTTTTTGTGGGCAGCCGTAGAGAGGGGTGGAAAACGGTGATTGGAGGGGGAAAGGGTAGAATAAACGATGGAAGATAGATGAAAAATGGAATTCTGGCAATTCAAATATGTTCTAGAAGTTGAGGAGAATACTTTAAACGTATTTCAAGGAAATCTAATGCTCCAATGACTACAACTATCACAACCAATCATTGACAACGGCCGTTTACTCTCGTCAGCCTCTCCCTGTGCGATTACTAATCGTAGCGAGAAAAGAGAAAACGGCGCTGAGATAACGGATTGGTAGCGCCATATATGGGGTGAGTGTTACTATTTTATATATATATATATATATATATATATATGAGGAATGGGATTTGAAGGTAAGGTATGGAACGATGTTTTCACTAGTAGAAGCTTTCAATCTCAGTGTCCCTAATTTCTTACAAAGAGATCCCTGTTTCAGGACTAAGGCGTCCTGGGACGGTGTTCCCTGGGACTAGTGTTCGTTTCCATGGTTATAAGGATGCATACGGTTGCGGTTATGCTAGTGAACAAAAGACAATGTGGTGGTAACAATGTAAATGGCTGCATGTGTTGTAGCACTGAGTAGTCGTTATGAGCCAGACGTGAATTTGTCAGGAAGCGATTCAGGAAGATCATAATATTGGGATATTATTGGTGTATCACCAGGAGCTCTTAATGGCTGTGAAAATGGCTGCGAAATATTTTTTTATAGCGATAAGGCCGTTTTCTACGGTGTTGGAGAAAGATACTCTTTTGTGTATCTAGTTACAGCAATTGGAACACATTATTCAATATTAAATATTCTCTATATGTATATAAGCATAGCTGCTACTAATTATCGTGAAATGAAAGGAAATGAAAGAAGGAATATTAGTTGTCACATTAATCATAAGGGAATGGATGAATAGCCATGGAGGAGGTTTCGTTTAAATTACAAATGTAATACCAGAAGTCTCGGTTATATCAAGGCTTTCCTTGGGTTTCTTAGGACTGATTTTGAATTCCCTCAAGAAAGGATCATTTTCCTTATCAGTTCTAGGAGACTCGGGGCTTCCAGCTCTAAAAGCAGATGTCTTATGCTCATGCTTTGAGGAGTTAACCGAATTTGACTCGCCCAAGCGACGTAACTTCGAGGTTTTGGTGAGGGTCTTGATTATATGGTCCTTGTCTTTCAAGAGCTCCTTCAATTGAAGAATCTCGTCTTCCTGGTCTTTCAAAACTGCTTCCATATCCGAATCCATCAAATTGAGGTTGCTATTTTGCTGCTTATGGGTGCCATTGATTACATTACTCTGGTGTGAATTTCTAAGCTGGTTCTCCAAGTGTTGGATATATGATTTATACTCCTCCATTTCATAATTGACTCTCTTATAGAAGTCCTCCAAGTTTGCCATCATGGCTTGCAGCGAACCGGAACCAGAGCCCAAGATATCATTGAGAGCGTCGTTCTTTAAAATAACAGTTTCTGTCTTGTGCAAATCGGTCAAACGTGTGAAATGCTCGATCTTCTCCTTCAAAACTCTATTGTCAGCTTCTAATTCTGCAATCCTTATGTTGTCAGACAATGACGAACTTCCTTGGCTGAGGCTTCTTCCGGAGAAATTGGATACCTTCAACATTGAAATCTCATTCTTTTGTGCTTCTATAGTTCTTCTCAAGTCTTCTATAACCTTCATTGAGTCAGCAGACCCATATGATGTAGCTGTATTTCTCTCTACATTTATTACAATATCCTTGGCTCTAGCAGCAAACCTCAATGTGTTGTATGTCTCTGAAATGCACAGCTGAGTCAGACTATTCACAGCCGAACCCAAATGAATGGTACACAATATCAGCACAAGAGACGACCCAGACAAGGCTGGTTGTAATAATCTTGTCAACTTCGAATCACGATATGGAATGTGGTCAGTGGCTCCTGGAGAATTTGAGGTGGAAGCTGAAGATAACTTATTAATGACTGTGGAAAGTGCCAACAAAGATTTGTTAATAAATGCACCTTCCTTTCTTCTCTCGACACTAGAAGTGGCCCTTTCCGAACCAGCCAAGTCACACAATGAAAGTGTCGAGAATTGTTCTGTCCTGCTTCCCAAGTCAATACTGGCTAACCTGATTTGAAGAATTGAGTGGGATCTGGATGACCTAGCATTGAAATCAGTGGCGCTGGTCTTTCTGTTGATATCTCCCTTCTTGATAAGCTGTAATAACTGATCCTTAGAAGATATAGTGGGTGTCGTTATACCCACTATCTTCGTTCCTTGAACTGGATCATCTCTTATTTTCAAATTCATTGCTGAAGCATTATTTGGCAGTAACAAATCGATTATCTTTTCGTTATAGATCTCTAGGTAGTTCACGCTTAAGTTGTATTCCTTGGCTACGTTATCATTCTCTATTTTTCTGTATATGTCATCAATGGCCAATTCTACAATTCCTGGATCTCCAGATTCACCTTTCATCGAGAATGTCTTACCGGAACCAGTCATACCATAAGCGAAGACTGTTCCGTTGTAACCATTGTTCAAGAAATTTCCTATCATGTCAGAGCATGTCCTTTGGTATACTTCACGGTTGGTGAGATCTGCGTGAGGAGGGAACACATTGTCGAAGTTGAATGATGCATAGTCTGATGTGTTACTGATTGAATTAGAGAAGGGGTCTATTTGCCATGGTCCTGGTTGACCAGGATTCATGCTATAGGGATTAGGTCTAATGGAGACAGTAATAGAGCCAGTGTATGGTTCTTGGTTTCTGGAAAATGATGGTGTTGCAGGTCTACTGTTTGTATTAGAAGATCCCAAACTCGAGCCAGGTCTGGAACCTGGCCTAGAGCCTGGTCTTGATGACTCTGTTCTGAATTGTCTCGAAGGAGGTCTTCGTAAGTCTGTGATGTTAATACGAGGTTTCGTCGATGTTGTTGACGAGTTCATTGGAGTAGAACCTGTCGTTGGATAGCTTCCCAACGACGATCTCGAACGCAAAGGTGTTCTTTGGTTGGACATTGTAGTTCGTGATGGAAATGCTGTGTTCTTGTGCTTTGGTTATGAATATAGTCTGATTGTGGAGGAATATATAAGTGATTGAATATTCGAGACGATTAAACTAATGCCCTTCTCTTTGAATCGTGGAAGTACAATCCTCTATTTACAAACAAGTCTCGATGGTAAATTACAATTTAAAATCACAGCTTGGTAGATAACAGAATTCCTTTGGCAATTGATCTCAGTATAACACAACGACAATTGAATTCTCTTTCGTCTTTCTTCGATGTTTAGCTTTCCTGGGTTTCTTCAGACACGAAATGCTCTACTTCTTAGACGATAAACACACTTCACCACATCAACAGACGATGCTGCCTAACTTTCATGTGGATTTCCATTTTGGTGAGAAAACCAAATTGGCTTTTCTGTTTGGGATTTAATGTTTACATAAGCTCCAGATCGGGAAAGGTAATTAGCTGCGAAATTTGGAGTTAAGAAGAGACACGGCAGAGTGATGCGACATTGTGGTGATAGTAGAAGTAGAGAAAGGACGAAATGGCGTTGATGAGTGTAGGTAAGTGGAGCTAGTACGCGTGGAGAATGTAGTCAAATTGAGTAGTGTATTTCAATAAGAGTACTAAGAGAATGTCTTACCCAATTGCAATAAATACGGTGCCAATTATACTGTTGCATGTATTATTTATGATACTTCTGCTTGATGTATTTTGTATGCAATTTGTTATGGCAGGTGCGTCTGTTTTCTGTTTGGTAGTGCGACATTTAGAGAACCCTGGGTCTGGGTCTGGTTCTGACTCTTGGGTATCATATATAACCACAGAGATGGAGAGATGGAGAGAAGGAGTCTGATAATCTCCAAATATGAACCTTGAGATGGGGAAGGCTAATGGGTAGGCCTGAATAAGTTGCTTTACATAAGACCCGCTACACTCTTCTGCCAGCTTTTTGATCAGACTTTTGCTAATGGCTGAAATACACGATCAATGAGTGTCAATCTGCATAAACTTACAAATTTATAAAGTAGAATTGTCTAATATTTAACCCTATACACAATAGCAAGGTCTATCGGTGACATCTCTCCCAAACCACACGTACCATCCACCATATTTCATATTGGTCTTGGAACCTTCCAATTCCACTTCCATCTTGGCCAAAATGGCAGACCTAATATCAGCGTAGTGTAGACTGAAGCATAACTTCCTAGAAATTACCGGACTTACATCCAATATAGCACCAAACTTGGAGAAATCAGCTTTAATTTCAGAGATCTTGAGATCCTTAGAGAAATGAGCGCTTGGCTCAGGATAGAACATCTTATTTGCTTCTCTTATTTTCTTTCCTGAGATAACCTTGGAGAATATAAGACATCTGCGAGAACCATGGTGAACCACATCCTGCAATAATGGTTTTGAAACTGGAGGGTGCAAAACATCAAGATCTTCTGTATTTGACTTGCTTCCCCATTCTACAGTCAAAGGGCAGCCGTTGACGATGAATAACCGAGTACAAGTTGCATAGGCCATAAATCTCTTTGCATGGTCAGGAAATATGAAGTACAACTCTAAGGTATGAGAGGCTCCATTTTCGTGGAACACAAGTCTCTCTAACGGCCCGCCATAAACTTGGGAAAGCACTCCATTGACGTCTGTGCTGTTTGGAATCCCTGAGATTACAACAACTCTTTGAAACTTAGAAACATCCTGAGTCCGATTTGTTATAACTTTGGCCACTTTCTGTTTCAGAGATGATGTCTTTGTTATATTCTCAAGTGAAGCTTTTGATCTTCTTAAGGTTCCTCTCAGCTTCTTTCTTGAATATCCAGGAGTAACTTTGTTGACGTTTTCATTTGACGTTTCGGCTGTCTTGGTAGAGTTGAATTCTAATAGTATGATCAGTTCCATTCCAAGGTCCTCGTTGGAAGTTTGTTTGGAAATTTCACCATATCCGTCACCAAAGGTAGTTCTTGTCAGGCTGAATCCGAAGCTGCCATCTCCCCATCTAGTCAATGGTCTTGAGCATACTTTAGCGATTCTCCTGAAACCAAGGATTTCTCCTCTTCCGGCAATATAAGGCTGGTCGTTGATCAAGCTAGAGAAGGATGGGAATTGCTCCTTATCGGTAGTTTCAAGGAGGGTATAGCTATTCAGATCAAACAAATCGGTGTTTCCCGCCAGCATTCTGTCAGAGCCGATAAGCCCTTTTAACCTCAGGACGTTTTCAACAGCAAGGAGACAAGCAAAAAGCGCTAGAAAAACAATAGCAATTAATAGCAAGTGGTTGAGCTGAAATTAGAGCCTGTTATCTCTAGAGCTGAATTGGAGAAGTCTACTTTTCAAACAAAATAGAAGAAGGTTAGTTAAAAGAAGTACAAACTCTCTTTTTGCAATCATTTGATCCCAGCGTTATTTTTGCATTTTGCGGCCCGTGCGGCTCATTTGAGTTTCCCGCTAGACTTTTAGTAGGATAATGTATAATTTTCAGTATTTTGCACTCACTAATTCTCATTATTTCTCATTATTTCTCTTTATTTCTCATTATTTCTCGCTAGCTCTCATTATTTCTCACTAATTCTCACTAATTCTCATGATTTTCCTCTCACATTCTTCACTTTTTCTCACTAACATTTTTATCAATTTGTATTTTTGTCGCCAGCTCCTCTCTTTTCCTCGCTAACTTTTTCTCGTCGCTGCGAAAAATTGTGAGATGCGATGACTGAAAAATATACTTCTCTTCAAGTTTAGTGAATGAAGTCTTGTTTGAACTTCTTTCGTATATATCGAGTAAGTAAGAGCATTGTTGTCATATTATTGATACTACCAACTTACTAATCTCAACAAGTGTATAATTTCTAGAACTTAATGCATTCGCTTCGCAAATAACTATTCTTGAGAACCAGCCATCTAATCAGAAACAGTCTAAAGCTCATTCGCATTACAACCAAGAATCATCCACTTATTATGTCCACCAAAAGAGCTAACGAATCGGGGTCCGATGATGCTACGAATAAGAAGTTCAAATCGGAGACTCCAAACGTCGTTCCAAAGACTGCAATTCAGGAGCACGAGGTCGGTATCACTTCTTACATTAACAAAAGAGAAGGTGGTTTCACAGGCACCATAAAGCTGCTTTACTCTGATTTCCAAGTCAATGAAATTGATTTGCAGGGCAATGTGGTTCATCTTCTTGATGAAGGTATTGACGTAGGCAAGACCAAGAAAGAACGTAAATTTGAGAAGAGATCTGAGGAGAGAAAGGAATTGCAAGGTAAGACCGAAGAAGAGATTGAAGAGATCAAAGCGCAAAAGAAGGTCGAAGAAGACAATAAACCTAAATACGAACTATCAGATGAACATCGTGAAGAATTGTTAACTTACATTACCAAGGAAGAATTGGCTCAAGTCGAGGAATTGTTCACTACTGGAAACAATATGGAAACTACTACTTCTTTTGACGATAAATCAGTTCGTGGTAAGATCCATCAGCTCTTCAGAGCTGCTTTCCAAGGTAAATTGGAAACTATCACCTCGGAACAAAACACCTTTAAGATTGCCATTGCAAAGAGAACCTCGAGAGGCAGACAACACCCTCAAGAAAGTATGCATCACATAGACGAAAATGGTGTAGTCAACTATGGTTTGGGCCAATTCAAAAACTACTTGCACTTTACGGTCTTCAAGGAGAATAGAGAAACCATGGAAGTTGCATCTACCATTTCCAAATTCTTACGTATTCCTCATAAATCCATTAACTATGCTGGAACCAAGGATAGAAGAGGTGCCACTTGCCAGAAGTTCAGTATTCATAAAGGTAAGGTCATTAGAGTGAACTCGTTGAACAAGGCCTTGAAAAATACTGTTTTAGGTGGGTTCACATACGAAGACACGCCATTGGCTTTAGGTGACTTGAAGGGAAATGAATTCACAATTACCATCAGGGGCGTGACTCCTCTTGGCGGAGCCGATCTTGAATCTATTGTAGACGATTGCTTCAACTCACTTAGGGAAAAGGGATTCATTAACTATTTTGGAATGCAAAGATTTGGGTCTTTTTCAATTTCTACACATGCACTCGGAATTCATATTTTAAAGGAAGAATGGAAACAAGCGGCTGAACTCATTCTTTCCGAACAGGAGGTTGTGGCACCTGCGTCTATCGAGGCCAGAAAAATATGGGCGGAGACACAGAATCCTTCCCTCACTCTCAAGAATTTGCCTCATTACTTTTCAGCAGAGACATCCATTTTAAGGGTCTTAGAAAAGGAACAATTGGGTGACAATGAAGAGTATGGAAAAAACTCGTATTTCAAGAGTATTATGGCCATTCCAAAGAACTTGAGAATGATGTACTCGCACGCTTACCAGTCTTACGTATGGAATTTAGTTGCATCGAAGAGAATTGAAATGTTTGGATTGGACTTACAAGAGGGTGATTTGGTGCTCGATGACGAGGTCCCAAAGAAGATTGAAGAGGATGACTTTGAAGAAGATGTTGCAGTTAACAAGGACGTCAAAGTCAAAGCATTGACCAAAGAAGACATAGAGTCAGGTAAATATTCGATCTATGACGTTGTGTTGCCTACTCCTGGATACAAAATTGAATATCCTTCCAATGAGAAGTTAGTCCAAGTCTATGTTGATACCATGGCTAAGGATGGCTTAGATCCCCATAAAATGGGCAGAAGGATCAAGGAGTTTTCATTAACTGGTTCCTACAGGAATGTTATGTCTAAACCAGAAAACATGTCCTACGAGGTTGTTAAATATAAGGATAATAGTGTTCCGTTAGTCAGAACCGACTTGGAAGTTTTAACGCTCAAACGGGAAGGCCAAGAGAGTGCTGAGAGGATCATCAGAGTTGAAGAAGGTGCAGACAAAACTGCAGTTGTCCTTAAGATGCAGTTGGGTGTGAGTTCCTACGCCACGATGGCATTAAGAGAATTCATGAAAGCTGATACCGCAAGATGGAGTGAAAATATGGTTAAGAGCGACGATAAGAGCGACGATAAAGCTTAGTTGGTTTAAAACTGTGCATCATGCTTGTGGGTACAGCCGTGAGCTGTATAAAAAGACTTTAGTGTACATAGAGGAGGTAATAAGATTCTTATAGCTTTATACTTAGAATAACAGTATTGTGTAAGTTTCAGAATACCAGCAACTAAACAGGTAACCGAGATAACCGTGACCCCAGTGCTGCTTGAGAGATAACGGTGCTAAAAGCAATGTTTAAAAGATTTGCATTGCGCTTATAGGAAGGCTAATAATAGTTGCAACACCCCCAAGAGGCTTTTGACGATTTACACTTGCGGTAGGGGTGTTCATGCAATGTCAATGACATGTCAGGAGTAATAAAATACTTCATTCAGGAATAGAGCAGCCAAATAATACCGGCAAATAATAAGACCCCGATACAAAAAGAATGATCATTGACTATAGAAAATTAACTAAGATACATATAAAATTTAACAAACAGAACATAATACTCAACAATGATTCAAAAATACCATATATTAAATATGCACTTCAGCTTTCTTGCCGAAACGAGGCATACAAAGGACACCGCAAGGACACCCCCCAAGGTGAACAATAGAACCCATAAATGACAAGCACATGACACATAAATGACATCACAAAGGAATAGTGACGCACTATATGGCGAACTTTAATTATAACTACCATCAACGTCATAATGCGGGATAATACTACACTCACACCCCCAGTGTCACTAGCACAAAACTATAAAGACTAAACCCTCAATAACCACACCATTTTCTCTCGGCCACCCCCATTCACTCCCCACCCTTTGCATCTGCCTCAGCCCAACCTCCCTAAATGCACCACCATTCACCCCGATTGCACCACTGCATCCCCTAATTCTCCCTGAATCTCCCTGATTTCTCCCTGAATCGTCCCTATGCACGCATTTCTACATCAACACGCACGCCGCATTACATCATTTTTTCCCGCTTATCGTGGGAAATTATCTGGCCCAATGAATAACTGGCGTGGATAATTATTCAGTGTGGGATTGGGGTTTGTTGGTAATAATAAAGTAGACGGTCCGTTACAATTGAGTGATAGACTCAGGAGAAAATCTCATTGACGTCATAGGGTTTGGTTCCAACGCTGAAGTGCCAACATTTGCAACTAAAATCGCTGCTGATACTGTCAAGAAAGTTATGAGCAGATCGGTTCTCTCCACAATTTCGCCCAATGCGTTCCGGGCACTCTTGGCTACGTCCAAACCAACATCCAGGGTTGTTCCCGTGGATGCTACTTGGTACATGCCAAACAACCCTAAGAATGGTCTCAAGGAGTTCTTGAACGAAGAGAGACTACCAGGCGCTGCTTTCTTCGACCTCGATGCCATTTCGTTGCTGGAATCACCGTATCCCCACATGTTGCCAAGTTATGATCTCTTCAAACAAGCTATTGGTGAACTAGGCATTCAGAAAAACGACAAGGTTGTCGTCTACGACAAATCGGGTATCTTCTCGAGTCCTCGAGCTGCTTGGACGTTTGCTCTCTTCGGCCATCCTAGAGTCTACTTGTTGGATAACTATCTCAGCTACAAACAATCGGAGTATCCGGTAGAAAAGGGCAAAGTCGACACGCTTCTGACCCCATTGCCCCTGGAAGGAAAGGACCAAGGTTATGAAATCTTGTCCAAGGATGAATTCGAGAAAAACTACAAGGATCAAGTTATTGAGTACGAAGAATTATTGGACTTGGTTCAATCAGACGCGTTAGCCCAAGATTACTATTCATTTGATGCTCGTCCTAACGACCGTTTCACTGGAAAAGTACCAGAGCCAAGACCAGGATTAAGTTCTGGTCACGTTCCTTCCTCTTTGTCTTTACCATTCAGTAAGGTTATCAATGAAGGCAATAAGACTTACAAAACTAAAGAGGAATTATTAGAAGTTTTCCAGAAGGATTTCGTCTTAGATCTCTCAAACGATAAGTTCTTAGATGGGAAGAAGGGAATTATTGTCATGTGTGGTTCTGGAGTCACTGCGGTGATCTTGAAATTCGCCATTCAATCGGTGATCGGGTTAGATGTTCCAATTAGAGTGTATGACGGAAGCTGGACGGAATGGGCATCAAGAGCTCCGGAAAGTCTTATTAAAAAGGATTACTAAATAGAGTATGCTAGCTTAAAATGAATTATAGAAACGTCGTTTTGTTACGTCATGGAGAACATGTAAGAAAGTCTTGAAATTGCAATAATTTTGCTTGAAATAGGAAACCTTAATACTTTCAAAGTTTGAACTCAGATGAATTTCATTGCAACATCTTTCCACAAGGGTATCCTAACAAGAGAGAGATATCATATGAAAAAATACCTCTTAAGTAGTGTAAAAAGTAGGGCAAGTCAACTTAAATTAAATTAGAGTCTGATTTTCTGATTTTCTTTGCAACAACTACAACCTATGAGCAAATACACTAATTTTCACTTTCAAACTGGAGTAGTACCTAGATGATGGAAGCAATATGACCTCAACTATAATTTAGCCATTTTAATCGACCCCAATGAAACCTTTTTTTGCAATCAGATGAAAAATAGCCCCACGGCGGATTTTGATATCTCGAGCCCTTGCCGAAAAAGAGGCACCGAAAGATTTCCATCTTCCCCTTACATATTCTCAGAAAACATTACATGATTCACACCCCAAGAGGTCATGTTATATCATGTTGGGCCTTTGTTCTCATAAACGTTTTGCCACAAGGTCTAAGAACATCATTTCGGCTGCATATTGTGAGGAGACCTCGTGCAGCATATGTGAGTTTGCACCCAATTAGTACGTTTACCAAGAGATCATGCTAATTCAGTGGGGGCACTAAGGCTGACCATCTCGGCTGCATCATCGCCCTGTGCATTTGGTAGAAAACAGGCTCGCTCATGGAGTAAACATTGACCAAGAAACAACGGTTTTCCTATTATCTTAACCACACTGTTAATTCCTATTATTTCTGTGAAGGCAGGATTTCACTTGATGACAATGTAACACCAATTCAAAGGCTGCTGATCTGTAATTAGCCGACTCGCTCCCATGAAACCTGGTTTATTAGAGCTTGAGAGGTGCTAAGGCGTTACGCACCCCCTCTTTAAAAAGAGGTCTTCCCAGAAGAGAACAACAACAGAGGTTTCAAAAGAATACGGTTTTTTAATACTCTTTCCGTCTTGGTACATTTTGAAAGAGATAATGCAATGTTGAAGTATCCGGATATCCCTTCTTTGCACTAGTAAGGCAAAACCCGATGTTCTTCAATTAAATTGGACTGTTAAGTGAGTGTTGGAGCTCGAGTTCCCAAAACAATTATTAATTTTAGCAGTTGAGCATAAATTAAGAGGTGATGCAGCAGCATAGAACTAGCTACAATAGGACAGCTCCTCGGCTGTGGCTCTCGGGGTTCAAATCTATACTGTAGTAGAAGAGATGACATCTTTTTCCTACTAAAGACACCTTTTATAGTGATTTTTGGTTTAAGACAAAACATCGATAGTGAATGTAAATTAGTCAATTGAAAATAGTAAAGTAATAATCCGCAACAAGAAGCTTTCACCATCTTTACTTGTTAACTTTGGGTTGGAATCAAGTCCCATTTAAGATCTTACAAGTGGGTTAGTCAAATTAATCTGTTTCATAATTAAATTTAAAATGAATTAAGCTATATTACTATATAAATTGATACCGCCAGAACACTAATTAAATATACCAAAACCAAGACTTAAACAAGCCATATTATAACTCAGTTCTATACCCTGGTATAAGAACTTCCAATATAAAAGTAATTTACATGAATGACCTTAATATTCTTTAATAACCAATGTGAGTCGTCAACTTCTCAGTACATAAACCAACAAGGCCACCAATATCCTGACCATTAAGACCATCATTTCTTTCATTCATAGAAAATGAGTCGATGCTAGCAGGATTAGCATGGTTATTCATGTTGTATTCCTCTTGTGGCATGTTGATATAATTGAAGCATTGAGCGTTGACTCCATCATCTACAAACTTCTGAAATTCGTAGAAGTGATCCGAATTCATATCCACCACCAGCTCATCGAATTGAGTGGCTCTATCATTTGTGGTTGTAGTATCATTGAAAATCTCCTCGATTGAAGTGGGAATTTCATTTATTATAGGAGATTCGATTTCCAGTTTCAAACTTTCAACAAACTCGGTTGGTCCAGCCAGAATTTGTGATTGTTCAAATAAAGTACCAGGATACTTGGAGTAAGTGGATAGGTTTGGCGCAGATGAAACTCTATTATATGTGGCCCTTTCATTCTCAAAACCTGTTTGGAAAAGATCCTGGTTGTTTGGTTCATCAAAACTGTTTGTAAATCCTACCTGGCTCATGTCATTTGGTAAAGATGTGATACTACTGTTGAATCTGTTGTGAACTTCGTTATTAAATGGAATTGAAGATATTTCTGGAGAAACAGTGTTGAAAGTGTTGCTAGAAGGAGGTTGTTGAGATAATTCTAATCCCAATCCAGAATCCATGTTCAAGGTTTCTGCAGACTTACCAATCCAATATGAAGGTTCGATCTTTATCTTCTTGGATGGAGGCTGATCATCGCAAACATCAGGTGAAGTAGATGCCGATGATGATAAAGGTTTGTCATTTGTAAAGGTGGAAGAAACTGGTGTTTGGTATCTTGGAGGAGTTTGAAATGGTGAAGTGCAATCAGAAGAAAGAGAGGTTGACTGCTTTCTTACGTATCTTTGGTGGTCCCCATTTGCTACTTTATGGTCCTTGATGTACTCCCAACATTTATCACCATAAGTTTTTGGGGTCAATCCTGTGACAGATTTGAAAACTCTGTGGAAATGCCAAGCGGAAAGCTTGGATTTGGCAGCTAATTCTTTGAAACCCAAGACTCCTCCTCTTCTTCTTCTCTTCTTTGGGTTGCTTAATGGCTCAGAGGTATCCTTAGCTGAGATTGAGCGCTTGGCACTCTGTGGCTGGTAGATGCTAACAGCAGCAGCAAGAGCCAAATGTCTGCAAGCAAGATCAACTAATTTATAGTGATCAGAATCGTTCTTGGATAAGGAAGCGGCCTTACCTTCAAAGTTCAAGACGGGAGAAGACAATCTATCATTCTTGTCATTGTTCATTGACACCACAGAAGTTCCCATCACTGGGTTCATGTTACCCTTTTTTGAATCGAGTATACATGTCTTCATGTTTTCGAGATTTCTGTCTTCGTTTTCATCAACGAAAGGAGGCAAGAAACCAATCTGGTTATTGACAGCGACCACACATTTGAGCAACAAGTTAACGTCAACAGTAGGTAAACTCAATGGGTCACAGTACAGACAAGGAATGTATCCCAAGTTGATTGCAGCTGTGCCATTAGGAGCATATTCGATCTCTGACTTCAATCCAGTTGGAGACCTGGCATCGCAATCCGGACGGCAGAAAAATTTGTTCATCTTGTTACAAACAAGAAATGAACCAGCGGCGAAGGGGTCGCTGAATTGGTATGCTTTCCACTTAGCGCTTTCGGTTGAGTATACCATGATGAAACGAAAAAAGGGAATATGAGAAAATTCGAGATAATGAAACTCTAGTCCACACAAGCTTACAAGATAGGAACCTTATGTAATTGCAACCGGTTTAAATGTCTGTATCTGCTTTCAATAACTGCGGTACCTATTGGAATGATAGGAAATATGGTGGTGAAAGCCAATCAGTGGTAGTTATTCATGTAGAATTGGAACTAGGTATTAGAGAAAAAAGGTACTATCGAGAGTCACGTTTGGTAAGGTGTTTATTTTCTCGTTCTACAATTAGATTTGGATATTCCCATATATTTATATCAAAGCCGAATGAAAGTAAGTAGTATTTCCCTGTATTGACTATTAGAGAAATAGAAATAAAATAAGGCTGCTTATTGCTGCCGATCACAAAACATATTATTTTTTATTATTTTAGACCATGTACCTGCTATGAAGCAAGAATTTCGTTAATTTATTTTTGGCTAGACTTTTTCACCCCGTACCTATATGCAAGAGAGTCACCTTAGATGCATAGGGCTGGTAATAGCTACGATTCCCAGCAAATCATTTCTGATTTAGTGGTGGCAAGTTTAATTTCTTTTGTGAGAAGTGACCTATATACAAATACTGAATGAGCGAGCTTGGAATTGAATTTTCTAGAAGCTTCTCCTATTTCAAAGAACTTATAAAGGACGTGGCGGTGTTTGCAAAGTTAAACAATATTGATGATCTCACAATAAAGGGGTCATTTGAGGTCCAATTATTGACAGAACATTCCGAATGTGGGAGCATGCAATCAGGAACGTACAACAGATATTTGTGACCAATTGATTTAGCTTTATCCGAGGGAAATCTTACTTTTTGTTATCCAAACCAACTATGTATATGACATCAAACGTGGTTATACAACGAGTCCTACTACATACAAATGTCGATGCCTATGTATAAGTGGGAATCAAAGAGATAGCAATGATAAAAGCAACAGTAACTTAGAGTGATTGTAATTGCGATTCACTGTATGGCTTCTAGATATTCATAAACCTTCAATGATTTCTTCCAAAAGAGGTGTTGAAAAGTTCTAAACTAATTATAAAAAATTCTTCAGTTTCCATATTTTCTATTTTCTAATTACATATGAATTTTTGGCCAAGCGGCCCCTATCTACAACGCGCGAACATGCCAGAGGCTAGTACGTCAACAATATTATCTAGACATCATTCATATTCTAAAAGGTTCTGTGTGGTTGGGACGTCCTTAGCAGGTAATATGTAAGTCCGATTACTAGATTTTGCGGGCTATTTGTTTACCCATATAACGACTTCTCACCTTTCTGCTTATATAATGGCATAGTCTTGCAGGTGCGGGTCTCGCTAGAGAATGTGAAAGATCAGTTTCATTTACTGCCAATCCCCTCTCTAAGATTCAGATTTTCTCACTTTTGACGCAGCCTTAGAGATGGTATCTAAAATTTGACCCTTATAAGCCAGCAACTCTTCTCTCTTATGTGGTTGAAATAAGAAAACGATGAGACAACCCTCTTTAGTCCGTGTTGGAAACAATTTCTTATGTATATTAACCAATACCGCTGTTGGGGAACAAGCTTGAAATAAATTAGCTGTAGACGACTGAACTTCTTATGCACGACATTTTAATTATATAGTACATAATTTTTTAACTGAAATTAGGAACCACATAGATAGTCACCTTCCATGTCCCGCATTTAGCAGTGTCTGCCGTCATTCAAAACTTTCCCGACGCACATCCGTGATTGTACGGTAAAACTTCACTTCCTTCTGAGAAGAGCATTACAGTGATGTATTCGCAGTCTCCTTGTGTAATGAACATTACAGTTTATTCGAACTGAAAGTGTTCAGATTCATTCGATGCATCTTTTTCACGCAATTTGTTGATTGTCTAGCTCTATCCACTTATAATATGAATGTATCAATTTGGGGGATGCGTTAACGAAAAGGAGGGGACATGTGGCAAACGCACTTCTCCAGGTGATTTTGCATTAATGCATAGTCTATAACGGCTCAACTCCCACACAAATTGACTAGCTTTGAGAGAATTGTAGTGGAGTTCTTAAAGTAATTGGGATATGTATGGAGGTTTTACCTTTACATTCTGCATTCAAAATAAAGCTAATTGCATGTGAAACATCATTGCTCGACCGAGTTATATAGGAGAATACATGGCGAAGACCGATCTTACTTTAAGTTAGATGATGTCATACAAGGCACATATGGTGCAGATGACGGCATTTCAAGTCTTTTGGGATACAATTACGGTTTTTACCCTTTTTGTTCGAAATCCTTACTTACTCCCGAGGAGCCACATCGGCAAGTATTCTAGCCTCTTGTTTGTCGCGGATTCCAAATGTTTCACAAGTGAGCAGCAAGTCAGCCGTGCCCAATTCCCATGCATTAACCTTATGCTTTGCCCCCAAATTTGCAGTTCACAAAACCAAGAGGTCACCCACAACCTGTGTCTTCTCTTGTTGGAGTAAACTTTGCAAGTATTAATCTTATAATTCATTTTTATCGTGCTGCCTACTAAATCTACTAAAAATATCCCTCAAGCCGTAGCCTATTGTACATCTATAGCCAACCAGTAAACCACCCCTGTCTCACTAAACTGTATTTGCAGGTTACGTCGCACACTGTTAACCAACATCCATCATTTACCATTACTGGTAACCAGTAGTACTCCGAATAGGGCTGATTTCGTCGTGTGGTTTGTGTTTGTGCGAGAAATAGGCCAATAAGGTACCGCATCTAATTTGCCATCTTTCGTCTTCTTTGAGAAAGTTGGTCCCCAGGTCCCCACAACTGCGGTCAAGAGCTAAGACTTTCCGAACTGCTCCGGACTAAGAGTCAAGTCAAAACCAATTAATCATTCGATTTTTGCTGCACCAAGTGCAAATACGCTACGACAGCGCGCTGAGGAAGTTAATAATCGCAGGACTGAACAATTGTAATTGACGTATTGTGTGCCCGGATTGGGAAAGAACGGTAAAACAAAACTTAAATCAAGATTAAGATAACACTCAAAATATCATTGAGACACCGCCTTAGATCATCGCAAAAGCTTTTCATTTACTTAAGAGTGTAAGTTTGAGTATAATAGGGTACGCCGAAAGCTTTGTTATGTTGGACAATTGGCAAGGATCTGACAAGATAAATGTTGGTCTTCGGCATGCTGGGCATCATCACACAGTGAACATCAAATATGGTTATTTGGTTCTCGCGATATCAATTTTGCACATTTTGAGCATTACTTTTCGTAAATGGATCTACTTCAAGAACTGGGCTGCTACGGGGAAGTCTAGAAGTGTCTGGAGCCTTCTTACAAAGATACCCATTTGCATTGCTGTAGTCGGTTGGGCTACAATATTTGCTGTTGTCAGTGTCTTCCACATTGAAGAGTTATCAGAAAACTACGTAACTGCAGTGAAGAGATTTGGAAGATTGGCATACTCTTTGTTGCCATTTCTTATCTTTCTTGTCCTCAGACCAGCAAATATCGCTGGGTTTCAGATAGGATACTACCTAGAGATTTTGAATCTCCACAAATGGATATCCAGACTAGTTGTCCTTGCCTCCGTATTACATGGGGTGGGCTTCTTCTATAAGTGGACTGTCGAAGGTGTGCTATTAACCAAGATACGGGTATTCGACAATTTCCTTGGAATTATAGTATTTGCATTACTGATTGTGTTGGTCATTGTCTCAGTACGATACTTGAGAAGGAAGAACTATCAAGTGTTCTATATTATTCACAATGTCACCGCTTGGCTTTTCGTGCTTTTGATATCATTCCATGCCAGACCAGGTGTAACAGCCATTGCTATTTTGAATGTTCTTCTTTTGATGTACCAATTGTACGAGAGATTCTTGATTTGTTACTCCGTTCAAGACATCCTGATAGTGGAAAACACTCCACATTCGTCTTTACAGATCATACGAGTTGCTAGACCAGTGACTTTCCCTGCTTACTTAGCAGGTTCGCATATCAGACTAGGATATCCTGCTACAAACATCAACGCATGGATTCTTCCTACACACCCGTTTACTATAGCATCAGTCAACGATGACAATGATACCACTCTTGACTTGATTGTAAACAAGCCCACAAATTTTCCGATCGACATCACAACACTGTACAACTTGACCGGACCATTTCCTTCCTTGCCTCCCCAATTCTTCAATTCTGCAAAACAAGTATCGATAGTATGTGGAGGAAGTGGAATCTCGTTTGGATTGCCTATATTCAAGTATTTTTCATCCTCGAATAGAGGTGTTCCGATTAAACTCATTTGGTGCATTAGAAACCAGGAAGATATGTTCATCTTAGACCATTTGCTTCCAAAACGTCCAGATAATGTACATATTTATGTTACAGGAATAACTACTGGATCAAGTCTGCAAGAAGGTGCTACGACATTATTCGATGAAGAAGCTGATGCGTTGTTGAGTGGTCAAGTTGGCGAAGATATAGAGATGTCAGACTTGAACGGCAAGAAGGAGACTGGAGAGAAAAGAGATGCATTTTCGATACACCAAGGTAGGCCTGTTTTAGATGAGATTTTCGCAGATGTTGTGGCCAACGAAGAAGCATTAGATGAGAGGTGGGTTATTTCTTGCGGACCTCGTGAATTGATTTCACATTGCAAGGATTGGTCAAGTGGAAACGGTTTACAGTTCTTCTCCGAGTTGTATGAAATGTAGTGCAGGTAGATTAGAGTGAATGTACTAGAGCATGTAGAGCAGAAGTATAACTATAGTATAACAACCGTATCTGTGTCATTATTGGGAAGGTCGAATCGGAGAGCCCGTATCGATCAGTTCCATAAGTTGCAAAAAAAAACATTAGCTAGCACTCAGGATTGAACTAAGGACCAACAGATTTGCAATCTGCTGCGCTACCACTGCGCCATACCAGCTAAGACACCCCAAATTGAGGAGCTCAGTTTATAAGAGATTTTATTATCACGTGATTGATCACGTGATCCCCTCTTAAGCATGTTGGTAACTTAAAGAGCTGTCATTTTGGTTATAGATAATGGTCAACCTTTTGTTTAGATTTGATATCACGTTGGCATCTTCTACTTCTTCAAAATAAACTTATTGGGCAGGTATTTTTTTCGAATTTTGCACGAAAATCACAAATACTATTATAATGCTATTAAGGTACTACCTCGAACATTCAGACTACATTTATATTCCCCAAATTACTTACCAACGCCATTTCAATTTTCAATTTTCTCGATCACTACTACACAACGACCACAACCTCGCTTAATCAATATCCAACCCTCTCATCCCACTCTCTCCCTTCTCACTTCTCCTTCAAATGTAACACTTATCCATTCATTTGCACCCATTAAACTGCTGCTGCAGAACGAGCTTTTGCGCGCGTAAGTCGCGCTTAACTTAATAATTTTGCGATATTACTGATTAGAATAGTGGAGTTTCTTTATCCTTATATTTCGTTATTTCTTTCTTTGTCTTTGTTCTTTGTTCGTTGTCACGTTACAACATATAATGGAACATCGTAGAAGCTGACCCTAAAAACTAATTCCATGTCTGTGAAGGAAACAAATATACCATCGGGGGCGAAATTACGTACGAACTTCACATCGACTGCTTCAAAGTTCACGTTCAAGAACTTAAGAGATTTGAATGACCAGAAAGTCTCTTACCAGCTGCCCTTATCAGTGATCTCGTTGATTGATTTGAATGCGTTTTTTGCCCAGGTGGAACAATTAAGATTGAATTTGCCGGTAGAAGCTCCCGTTGTCTGTGTGCAATGGCAGTCTCTTATAGCAGTATCGTATGCTGCTCGAGAATTCGGAATAGGTAGAATGGATAGCGTTCAATCAGCAAAGAAGAAGTGCCCAAATTTAATCTGTGCACATGCTGCCGTCTTCAAGAAGGGAGAATCCCATTGGTCATATGTTGAAGGACTACCATACCAAGGGACACATAAGGTATCATTGGACCCATATAGAAGAGAAAGTAGAAAGATTATCAAGGTTCTACAACAGCATTGTGATCTAGTAGAAAAAGCTAGTGTTGACGAGTCATATCTAGATCTCGGTAGGTTGGTTTACGAGAAACTCATCTCATTATTTCCCGAGCTTAGAAGCGGAGAAGACAACGACTATTTGCCAGAGCTTCCTTCTGAACTACCAGAAGTCTTACAATGGGAAGGCGTCGTGATACCGTCGACAGTTGAGGACAGCAAAAGTAGAGAGGATGAGATTTTAAGTACATCGCAACAGACGCACGAAGGACCTGAGATAAATGACTGGGACGACGTTTGTATGCTCATAGGCTCAATGGAAGTCCTAGATATACGAAAGGCCCTCTACGATGCAATGGGCTACACGACTTCGGCAGGAATAGCGAGTAACAAGCTTGTAGCTAAACTAGCTGGAGGTTTTAAAAAACCAGACAACCAAACGGTGATACGGAATCTGCTGACTTACAACTTTTTAAATAACTTCCAATTAACTGATGTTACAGGAATGGGAGGTAAAATAGGTGATCTCGCATTGCAAAAGCTTAGAGTCCCACCAGACCAGAATTCCTTTAGTTATATCAGAGAGAACTTAACCCTCGAAATGATTGAAGATGAGTACCATGATGATTTACCTCTAGCCAGAAAGATTTTTGAAATAGTAAGAGGCAATCACAGGCATTCCTTGGTGAACAGGGAAGATGTCAAATCAATGATGTCTCGAAAGAACTTCATCCAGAAGATCCCGGTCGAGACATTAGGAGATGCTCTTTCATGGGTAAAAGTATTTGCAGGCGATTTATACAATAGAATGATAGAGTTGGATGAGGAGAATTTGCGACTATCAATGCTGCAAGAAGTGGTAAAGGAGAAAGGTATTCTAAAGCGTCCAAAGACATTAGCAATTCATTTTTCTTCATACAATGGCACAAGACTTTCAAAACAAGCTCCTCTTGTGCAGTTTCGTTCCTTGGAAAGACTCTGGGAGCATTTCGAATTGACCGGAACAAGGTTGTTGAAGGAGGTTCTAGAAGCATCATCTAATTTTCCTGCTTTAAACCGGGGTAAATCCTTGAAAGAATTGGAAGAACTGAAAGTGAGTGCTTATAAAATTAAGATTATACCTCTTTCCAATATGTCCTTAACAATTTCCAACTTTGTTAAGAATAGCGATTCTAGTTCAATAGAATCATATGCTGGAAGAGGACAAGAGGACAAGCAAACTCAAGATAATATCAAGAAATTGTTCGAAGAGGTCAATAACGCTGCAAGTAAAGAGCAAATTCCACAATCAACCAGAAGGGACCTTTCCAGTGACGACAAACAATATATTAGCAAACTATTCAATGATTTTAACTCCGAAAGCACTAACGAGGCACCTAAGCAAACCGAGCGTACAAAGGATAGAAAAGTAGCCACGAAGGGTACTACAAAAGAAGACTCAGAATACATCAAGAAATTATTTGACAATTTCAATAACGAGAATTCCTTACAAGAATCTTTGAAAAACAGTAAATCCATACTGCCCAGTCTAGAGCTTACAAAATCAATTCCTCAAAGAAGACTGCCTGATGACACAACAAAACAAACTAAGAGCACTCAACGTAAAAAACAAAAGGTTGATATTTTTCAAACTCTTGTATCACGTAAAAAGGATACTGAAAATAATGATGCAAATCTTTTGGAGGAGCTCATTCTGAACCACTTTTGCCCCAAGTGCAATATAGCCAT
Organism: Scheffersomyces quercinus; assembly: GCA_030556775.1. Classification (NCBI taxonomy): domain Eukaryota; kingdom Fungi; phylum Ascomycota; class Pichiomycetes; order Serinales; family Debaryomycetaceae; genus Scheffersomyces; species Scheffersomyces quercinus. The sequence continues at coordinate 514,761 of JAKTUQ010000007.1, read as the reverse complement.
AAGTGATGCTATAGAACACAATGACTTTCACTATGCGCTAGAGCTCTCAGATAAGATAAACAGTTCTACATAAATAGTTATTGCAATGCAGTCAGCTACAGGTTAAATGTATGGTATATGAATGTTACAGTTAATTCTAATCCTTCATACCCATTACTAAATTCATAATTCTCTCTTTATGCTCCTGCTGGTGTGCCTTCTCTTTGAGAATAGATTCCGCAAATTTGTTATCGGTTGGAAGGTTAAGTTGCTTCATGTTGGTCTTCTTACCACTTTTAGTCATGAGGCTAAATGCAATTTTGCCCGTACCATTTACAGGTTCGGACGCACTGAGTTGAGATCGAGAAGGAATAGGCACGTTAAACTTACCTCTAGCTGTAGCAGGATTGGTTCTATTGGTCTCGTAAGAATCCTGAAGAATTTTCTGAAACTCATCTTCCAAATCAGCTGCAAACTTCTTTTCCTCAGCAATCCTGAGTCTTTCTTTCTCAGACAATTGGGGCTGCAAGGGGTCTTCTGACTCATCATCCAGATCTTCCTCTTCCGTATCGTCTTGCGATTCGTCTGATACAGCAAGTTCTTCGTCGTCCTCGTCATCTTCGTCATCATCTTCGTCGTCTTCGTCATCATCATCAAAGTCATCGTACTCATAATCATCCTCGTCATCTTCATCGTCATCTTCGTCTTCATCATCTTCCTCGTCTTCTTCTTCGTCCTCCTCATAATGCTCCGAATATGTTTCATCCTGGCGTAGTTTCTTATTTTTTTCAGCTACTTCTTGTAATCTAGAAACAGATTCCCATAAGTCACCAAAGCGATAAATTTCGGAGTCAATGTACTTGACCAAGACATCATTAAGCCTGAATTCCAACTCCATAGGAATGGGTTGCTCTTTACAATACGTATAGTATTGCAAGAAAACGAGAAAATTCTTCAAAAGTTCTTTATTGATTTCATTCTGGCGACTGGCGCTCTTAGCTTTTGAATTCTTTCGCTTTGGCCTATTTGACTCAGCAGTAATAGATTTGATTGATATAAGCATCAAACAGCATAACTGGATTCTAAAGTAATTATCAGGAAGATCTGTTGGAACTTTGTAATTGCCTGGGAGTGGCTGTTTTTCAGGATGACCATTAACAACAATCTTATATAGCATATCATTCAAGAATTTGAAGTTTAGGAGTTTATTATTGTAAAGGTCTGCGATGTATTTGATATGTGCCATCCTTGCCCGATTTAAACGGTAGTCATTTTCCTCCAATCCACGGATTATCTTTTCAACCATGGTATCAATTGTATTAGTTAGCAAGGACTTATTCTTTCTAGAGACTTTCTCAAGAACCTGCGCCAAAGCGGGAATATTGTCGTAATTCAAGAGTTCAGGACTGGAAAAGCTCTCAAGTGCCTGCTTAATACTTTTTTTGTCATTTTTGAGGTCGAATTTCTTAAGTTCACTAGCAACAATAGGCGCTGTTTTGCTATTCAATTCGACCTTAATAAGCCTTTTAATGTATTGCTGGTATGCATTTAACTCTGGGAGCTGACCTTGCAAGTTTTGGACTTTAGTGACTGGAGGATCAATAATGATCAATAAGTTATTAACAGCCAGCTTATCATTAATTGTTAAATTCTTTCCCTTCTTCTTTTCTTTCAAGAGTGCTATCATCTCAAGCATCAATTCTCTATATTCTGGCTCATTCAACAAGAATCTGCCAATGTGTTCGTAGAAGACCGAAAGAATATCAATGTTATTCGTAGATGTGATGTTTAATGTCAAACTTCTAATGTTGTGGAATATGACATGGGTGGGAACCATTTTAAACTTGATTAATTCGACGAAAAAGTATATGTTCTTAAAGTTTAACTTATTATGGTATATCTGAGATCTAAATCCCTTATCCAAGTATTCAATTAACTCAGCGATGAGGTCCTTTAAGTTTTCTTCGTTGATTTTCAAGAATCGAGTATAGTAACGCAAAGCACTTATATCTGAGCTTTCGATGAAGAATCGCAAAAGCCTATTCCTGGTTGCCTTATTGTTCAATTTGAGATTGTTAAATTCTATCACGAGCTGCTCTACCTTTACTTCACCAAGTCGATCAAAATTAAGCAAAAAGCTTTCTATTCTTTCTCCATCTTTGCTAGGCAATGCTTCTGTACCTTCAAATTCTTCCGCCAATTCAGCCAAACTGGGGATTTTAGTATAGAAGTTCTTTTCTTTGATGTCTTCCCAAATTCCATTCAAGTCATCCTCATTCAAGGACTTCTGCTTAACCACTTCCACGACTGATTCTGATTTGTTCAAAGTGTCCGCATCAGTCAAGGCGGGTGGTTCTAGTCCAACTATAGCGGATAAGTATTCGCCTACTGTTACAAACTTTTCGAGCAACAGTTGAGCTTCTTGCAATTCTATGGTATTTTCTTCAAGTAGACGGCCTGTTCTTATCGAGGCTTTTTTGTTTCTTTGAATCAAGCGTTGGACGTTCTTATGAGTATCTATTTGGATGTCAAAGACAGCCTGAGTATAGATTTTAAATATCAGCTGTAGTAGGGTTCTATGATCCGGCGCGATTAATGGGTTATTTACGTCGTAAATGATATGATGAAATCTCTTTAGGAATGCCTGGACAATGGTGAGCGAAGCACCCAGTCTTATCTCGAAATTCAATATGTCTTTCAACACCACTGAAGAGATGGGTTCGCCGGCCTGCTTTCCGAATTTACGGAGAATTTCGTCTGGGATAGACTCTCTATTGCAATCTTTGATGGTTCTAAATATACCAATGATGGAGAATTCTTCTATAAGTCTCAATATGTTCTTCTGTCTCGAAATTCTGGCTATTTCTTCTTTCTCTTTATCCAGTTCTGTGATGTGATTTTGCTGGTTCCGATTAGGGTTCGAAGCTCCTACCAACAAGTTTACAAGCAAGTAAGGCGTGAATAAACTGACGAATCTTTGGTGAAGAGCCAGTACGATTTCCATGGCGGCTAGGATATCGTCACTCCGAGATACCTTAAACAATCCTTCACTGAGGGAAGTGATGATCTCAGATAGATACTTTTCCAATGAAACGGTCTGGATATCCTTGAGAATCGCGCCATACTGCTCGGCGTTGATCGACGTTCTGATTTTCTTAATGAACGTAGTATTCTTCTTCAACAGCGAGTCCAATTTACTAGCAGTTGAGAACACGGACTCACCGTTCCATGCCTGTTGGTTCAATGCAAGAAGTTCGTTTCGGTGTTCATCGAGTTTCTCCAGCATGATATGAGTATTGGGGGTCTATGGGTATTTCATTTGGTGGAGAGTTATGCCAATTGCTGTAAAGGAGTGTTTACAGATTGGAAGAAAACAGTATAGGTATAAGAATAAGACTAGAAGAAGAATAAGAAGTACGGAGACTTCAGAAAGAATTCCATTTTAATTAGCGATACGTCTCTCGGCAGGAAGAGGATTTAGGGAGAAAAAATGTTTTAGTGCGAGAGATGTAGTGCAGGTGGAGAGAGAAGTAGTGAGGTGGTGGGAGAAGTTGGTAAGCTTAGTGAGAGATTAGTGAGGGATTAATTAGTTGATTAGTGAGAGATTAATTAGATAATTAGTGAGAGATTAATGAGAGGGTTATCGAGGCGTTACAGAGAGTCTGCGAAGAGATGTAGGTTTCTGCTCCAAGGGGTTAATTATGGAAAGACCGGAATTTATATTAGAGGTGAACTAACAAAACCCCAACTATGAAGAAAGAAGAAGAACCAAATACATAAATATAAGAAATAAGGATAACGAAAGGATTTACTTAAGAAATGGATTGGTGGATACAATTAGGCTAATGAAGAGCTAAGCGAAGTGCCCACACCGAGAAGAAGAAAACAATGAGACTACAGAACGGAGCATTAGCGACAAAAGAGATCAGAAACGATGACTTTTTGGACCAAAAATAGCGAGAATTAGTGAGAACAGAACGAGAAAAAAGGGTGTTTTATAGCGAGACTTTAGCGAGAAGGTAATCGAAGAAGATAAGCTACTTCATTAAAGAGTTAAGAAGGGTGAAAACAAAGAAGCTCTTAAATTCACAAAACTCTAATAGTTTTGTAGATTCCTCTTTAACAATAAGAGTTGAAGAAAATTTCTGATTTCTCTCTATTTTTATCAAGTATTCGGTACACTTCACCGTACTCCAAATTACTATGGCTCCACTTTTTTTGCACCCATATTCTTTACCCCTGGAAGCCACTCTTTATGTTAAAACTGTTTCACAAATACCCCAATTACTCCATGAATGAGCTGTCGTTGAGTGTTACCACAATAAAGGGCAAGTCACTTTAAAACTTCACCAATTAGAAGTCTTCTCAGAGACATATTACATGCTATATATTCCTTCATCCCTCACTATATAATACTCTTTACTCCTTCCCTATTTTCTACAAGAAGTACCTGAATGAACTATGTATCGTTGATTACTATTTACACTGAACTTTATACATTTCCTCAAACTTCATTGTCATCAAATCTACTCAATGATTGGTTGGGTTCCTCTAACTCTGCGGAAGACTCTACCCTTACCCAAACCATAATGCTCTCTTACTTGTTCAACACTTCTGTCAAAGTGCTGTCTCCAGACATGAGCACCAACAGCATTCAAACTGTGGTTCTCTACAAATGCTCTGATGTCAAAGTTTTCTCTGGCAATGTCGCCAATAGAAAGCTCTCCAGTCTGCTTGAATACCCACAAACATGCTCTTTGGTTCTCGGCATTCTTCTCCGGCACCAATGGAATGTAGTCCTTGAATACAAATTTGTCACCACTTTCCAAAAGCTTCTTGGTATCTATAACGTTGTCTACATTGTCCAATGGTACATTAGCCAAACCGTATTGCAAGGTCGTAGAAAACGAGTTAGTGGCCAAGTCTGGTGTGTCTGGGTTGACAATGAGAACAGAGTATAACTGCTTCGACTCAAGAGTGTCAAACTCCTGGATTTGAATGGTAGGAGGTTGTGATACGGCACTAGCTGGTAAGATCTCACCAGGTGTGATCCAAGAAAGGAATTTCTCATCTAAGTTGTGTGGAAATCTTACTTTAACGTCGACCTTAGGGTCCAATGTAGGCAAAGTATCTGGAATAACATGGAGTTGCTCCAATCTTTGCATGGTAATCATCAAGTCGTAAGATTCCCATTTTTCTTTAGCTAATTGTCTGTAGACTGGCTGGGACATGTCCAAAGATGATGCTGGGTTGAAGGTGGCATTATATAACACTTCTGGGTTCAGGATTTCGGCAGCAACGAGTAGCTTATCTATGGTTTTTTTCAAGAACTCGACCTCTTTCTCGTCTGTGCTAGCGGCCAACTTTGCTCTGAAACGATCTATGTTTCTGTAGGTCAATCCGGCGTCTGTCTCCAACATCTCATAGGCCATCTTGAAGGTCTCGTCTATGGCTACAGGCGAGTGGTATGCCAATCTTTGCGTGTAATTTTCAATAGAAGCTGGGCCCGATTCCGAGCTGTTGGATAACAAGGACTCTCTGACTTCTGGAACCCTTAATTTCAAGCTTTCCAGTCTCTTGGCGAGCGATTCGTCGTTGAAGTAATTCCATTGATTCCTCGATGCAAGCCAGTCAACTTCAGCCTTTTGCGAAGCTTTGGCTGCGCTAAAAGCGCTAAACCTTCTCAAACTGATACGGCTCAACATTGTGACTACTAGATATGTAAATAGCCCACTTCTTCTACTATTCAGCTGGTATTCACTGTCGTCTTTATGACTTCCTTATACTAGAGATTTCTGGTGTCCTGAAAAGTTCGAATTTTTCATTTTGGGCTCCACACGACATTTTCATAGTGCATTATTTTTATGCGTAGCAGTAAGCTGCAAATTCTGGTTAGAGAGGGGATGGTGGTAATTGAGTGGTGATTAATGGGATATCGTCAATGGTGAAAGGTGAAAGGTGAAAGGTGAAAATGAAGTGGAACAGTACCTTTTATTTTGAAGAAATTGGTGGAAAAGGAGCTTTTTGTCTCATTGCTTGTCGTATAAGTCTATCTTATATATTTTTATAAGATATTAGTATCTCTTTTATAATTACTATTATTGCGAGAATATGCTATAAGCTATCTATGGAGACGACTACTATAAGACTGTTGCTATTGAGAATAGAGATATGTTCTTGGAATTGTTATTGAAGTAGATAGGAAAACAAAGATGAGACATCATAACTTCAGTAGAGCGAGCCTTTCGTTTAATATGAAACTGGTTTCCCATTCACAAACTCTTGCATTGCTAAGTGAACAGTAGAATTCTCCAAGTCCACAGCTCATCTAGTACATGGCACCCTACAAGTTGACCTCCCCACTACGTACTACTGTTCCTACCCATTTCAAATATTGAAGCATTTATTATACAAGCCCAAACCAACCTAAAGTATAGAGGAATTAAAGTCATATGTTAGATTTACCATGAAAAAGAAATACCGATTAAAATACAATTATTACGAATTGAATGCGAAGCCCTGCAGTGTTGTGATGGCTCTGGTCCGATGGTCGCTATAAGACAGAATTCTATAGTATGCGACTCCCTAGTTTACATTGATATCGAGAATCATCCTGTCGTACAAACTATCTTGCGACATACGACGGCGTCAAAGGTAAAGTGTCAAACTTCATGAACTTCTCGTCATCGTTGATATTCATCTTAGGGAAAAGGCCAGGTGCCAAAGGATTGATTTCGTCGTCTTCATCGTCTTCATCGTCATAAACCAATTCGGCACCATCATCCGAGTAATACTCGTCATCTTCTTGCTCGTAGTCACAACGAGTGATGAACTCGTTATAAATAGGAGAAGGGGCGCTTGCGGAATGCAAGAAGAGCTCACTACAAGAAGGTGACGCAGAAAGTGGCTTTGCACATTCTATAAAGTTGTCTGCGAAGGGAAGTGAACTTGACTTTGAGAAGTCTTCGTTGAATTCATTCTTTTCTTTCAATTGTACAGGCTTCGGAACCAGCTCTGACCCATGGGAAAAAGGAATCTGATAAATTAAACCGGTTAATTTATCATAGTAGGTATTAATGTCAAGATGAAGGTTAAGATTAAGCAATTGCGGCTCTCTCAAGGTTGCAGCCTTGGCCTTCCAGAAGGGATGTTCAAAGCCTTGCCGTATAGAAGATGGAGCCGGTCCACTTTCTAAGCTGCCGCTTCGACCGGGAGTTTGTGGGCGAACTTCGGCTCTTGCCAAGTTCAAGTTCAAGTGGCTTTGGTTGGGGTTCGTTCTACGGGGAACAGTGGGGATAGGCACTGGACCAGATGCGAGCGACGACGTCCCTATGGCTGTAGGTCCGTGCGGCGTTGGTGGTGCGACATTGGCGAACGATTCTGGAGGAGGAGAGGTGGCTAGGTTAATCAAGGAGTCGTTGAATTCACATGATTGCATTTGGTTGAGGAACTCATGGTACAGTTCCACTGTATTGAAGGCCATCGTGAAGGGTGATTTACTGTGTCGTCTGCGTTGTATGTGTTTTATTGGGGAATAGATGGTAAGATGATCGTCACTGGAACATCAATTGTATTTGCGCGTGATTTAGTGTGACACAGTTTTAGTGAGATTATGAGGCTGTTGTTGAATGACTGGGGCTAGCGCTGTGGTGTCAAAGGAATCCGATGATATTGGTAGTTGGATCGAGTTCTAATGGTGTTAGGGGAGCCTGGGGCTGTTCTGTGATAGTTGTGACGGGAAAACGGCGTGAAATAACCACTTCAACCCGTGTTTTTATCACCGTTTACTACAATCTTATACGGCTTTAGTGGCACCAGGGATGATACTACACACTGCACGATAAGCTACTGACTGCCCTCGGGTTCTTGGCTCAATACACTGCCAACATATAGTCGCCAGCAGGGGTTTTGGTATATATCGATGCTAGAAAACAGCCGTCCAGCAACTATTTCTATGATCAATACCCAATAAAGAGAACTCACCCTAATTATATACATTTGACTCCCATAAACAGGCCAATTTACAATTCCACAAATGCCTATAACGTTATGTAATTATTACCCACACAATCACAATCACAATCTTTTTTCGGGCGGTGGGCGCACGACTGGGGGATGTTAACTATGGGCGTGAGCCTGGGAGCGGTGCAGGAACCATCCAAGCCCGGTATCGCCATGCCAATGGGAGGTATCGAAACGGCTTTCAGGAAGGTCGGTGTGCAGAGGAACGAAGCACCAGCGATGGTGGTTTGCTGCGACATGAGATTTGGTGAGATTTGGGAGATCTGGGACAATTTCCGAGTCCGTATTGGGAAGAGGACACTGTAATGAGTCATGTGCGTGTGGATATTTAGTTGGTGGGTGGGTCAAAATGGGCTCCACGGCGTGGCGTTTGTTTCAGGTAGTACGACTTATTGCTACCGTGGTGGTGGTGGTTCGTGGGTGAGAGGCGCATGGCGGAACACTTGGGTAAGTGCCCCAAATACCATCTGGCTCTTGTAGAGACTTCCGCTTGACATCAGGACCCATGCATTTGCGAATTTCTTATCCTGCTCTACATTTCTCTTTGCCGTTCAATATTGCGATTGTTAATAATCGAAGAATGCCTTGAAACGTTATCCCATACCGCACCAAAATGCCTTTTCTCAGCATGAATGCGGAATAATAATGGTGCAAAAAATATACGGAATTTGCCTGATTACTTATCCGAATGCTTATTTCCAGTCTAAGTAGTAGTATCCAGGCCATTAGCCAAGACGACCCTCTGGTCTCCGTCTAGCACCAGAATGGGATACACAGAAAATATAAAACCTGACCCAATGAATCACCAGGCTAGCATATACCAGATATTATTTCTTAACTCTGGCCATGTGTGCCAAATGTCTTGTTGCGGTTAGGATACCCATGGCACCTTCTTCTACGTTTACGAATGTTAATTCCGATGGGTGGTTTGAAACGACTGCCACTTGTGGATTAGACTTGAAATATGCCCCTTTTAATTTTTACTAGTGCCTAAGAATATAAAAACTTCTATGCCAGTGAACCCAACCTCTCAAACGGCTCCAGCGATTAGCTGCTAAACCCTTTCTTTTCCACGACGCACCAAAAGACTGACAAATGGTAGTTTAGGAGTTTACCACTAACGCCTACGAACTAAGCCTATTCCACAGAAAACAGCCAGAGAAGATTGTGATTCCTCCGAGCCGAATGTTCCCATGCCGCATTGCTAGTTTCCGCTTATATAAGCTGATAGAGAATAGAATTCCTCTATCGTGATGAAACATCTTAAGAATGCCTCTCCAACCTTTCTCCACGGCATTCTAAATATAGGGAATATCACGTGATTCCTATACCGACTGCAAATTAACGGGATGAAGTGATAAATTATTGTTTCTTTTGCAATGAGTCGATTATACTTGAAGATGGCCGAGGTCATATTGTACTAGAAAGTGGTGATTATATGATTGGTGAGAATGAAGTTATCAGACTGCTAACAGCTGATAACACTTATGGAATTCATACGGATTAGTGAGAATGAGAGGAAGACACTGTAGATAAGGTCATGGCTTCGAAATTGAAGAAAACTCCGAAAGAAGGTTTAAGAAATTCCGAAGCTATACTGGCAATGAGAGGGAGAGGTACTTTGAGAGCTAAATTCAAGAGTCAGGCTCAATTGCAAATGTTCCCGGGAAGTAGGCGTCAATCCATCCCCTTAAATTGGATTCAACAACAATACCTTTGGTCAAGGACATAACAAAGCCTAAAGCAATTGGTCGTCCACCAAACTATGGTCTTGGTGAAGAAGACAAGAGCTTTCTCTAAACATTTCTTCAACTTCTACTACTTCTGTAGATAATTAACGAGTTCTCTTCACAAATTTTCATGGATTGCCAAATTAGCAAATCCACGTAGTACATCGTCCTTCTCAAAGAATATGCTTTAGAACAAGCAAGTTCATCCTAACTACAAGAACTTAAATTCACTTATCCAATTGAGGATTTTAAACTTGAAAAACAAATAATAGTTCTCTTGGCATATTAGGCATCGGTAATCTGGGGCAATATGTTTAATATTTGCAAATTATGGGGCTCCATCAGCAACAAGTAAGTACTTCTCAGAGCGGCATAGATTTCGCGACATGAAACCATTATTTTAGTAATATCTCCCATTTGGCGATAACCAGTTCCAGAAATTTAGCCGCAAGTATGGGGACTCCAATTGTATGTATCTCTTGTGGGAGGGGCTTTGTTTGCAGTTGGAGCACTCTTAGTCCATTAGCCCTCACCTACAATTTATTGTGAACCACACAGAGCCGATATTGTTAGTTATTCAATTGAATTAGTCCTAAATTATTAATACTCTTATACACTAGTTAACAAGGTCGCAGAAAGGCGACAGAAATGATTGGTCTGATACAATGTAGCACAATTACTTGTCAGAACGGTGGTACGCCTTGTTGAAAACGGCTGGCGGAGGTGGTGGAATCACTACAGAACTGTCTGCGCCTCCAGCAAGTTGATGGCCAGATCCAGGCGACAACTCAATGACTCTACTTTGTAACGCTAAAGTGTAGTCTCTTAATTGTAAGTTTTCTGTCCTCATATCTTCTATTGTCTGTTTTAATATGTCGGCCTCAGCAGCCTTGGCCTCCAATTCTTTAATGTACTTCTCTTTACGTTGTCTGAACGCACGCTGAGCACTTCTATTCTGTGCTGCTCTCTTGGTTCCTGAAACCACTCTGTTGAACTTCGATCCAATTGGCTCTGGACCACCTACCAGAGCACCTGCCAAAAGACCGGAAATCCTCGAGGAACTTGCTGCCTTCTTGGCTTCGTCTGATTCGGACAGTGGGTGAACGGGATATTGTTGTTGTTGATGTTCGTTTAATCTGGCAGCAGCCACAGCTGCTGCTTCATGGGCCTCTCTTACCTGGTCCGTATGGCTAACCTCGACTCTGTCGTCGGCGTTCTCTGCTCCAGCCTCATGTTGCTGCTGGTGCTGTTGTGCAGTGGCTACGGCTGCAACCGCAGTGGCCTCGTCCACAGACCCGTACTCCTCGCTGCCTTCCTCCTGATCGTGACGGGAGAAGGAAGGGTCAAACTTCTCGTCGTTGGTGGCGCCATTGTCCTCCTTTTCGTTGGTCCATCCAGAGAAACCGCTGTTCATGTTGTATTGCTGCAAACTAATTCTAGCTACTTGGCGGCTATTGTAATGTATTATGTAATGGTTCCTCACCCAGTGCTTTGTGATGTCTGGCAGGGGTGTTTTTCTGGGGACTGATCGTGATTATGAGAGACTGCTACTGGTATTTATGTAATGGATGACAAAGCCTGTGGTGTGTTTTGATTTTTGAAGAACTTGAAAAATTGGGGGTTACCCGGATATGGACCGTATAGTTAAGCAGTGCCACATTCTAGTGGTGTTGGGGTTACCCGGATAAAGAATAGGCGCTTCTAACGTTTGTTTATGTTAAGTACAGTCATTTTTATTAGTATGAGTAATGTGTGTGTGTGTGTGTGTGTGTGTGTACAACACGAGAAGAGAAAGAGAAGAGAGAGAGAGGGAAGAAAGAGAATGCAGGAACAGAGAAAAGGGAGTGAGGGATGTTGTTGTGGTTACTGTGAGTAGATCGTCGTAATCGGTGCACGATGGATCAGGTTACAGAGATTGGAGTAACAGAAATTGGAGTAAGAGAAATGCAGTAAGCGTTGTATATAACTAGAATAGTTAATTAGTTAAGAATAGTGGAAAGAGATGAGTCTAAATGAATGTGAAGCAAACAATTCAATGTAGATATCCATATCATATACATATAATACATGTAAATATACATAGACATATACAGATACATATAATACATATAATACATATAATACATACAATACATCTAATACATATAATACATATAATACATATAATACATATAATACATATAATACATATAATACATATAATACATATCATACATATAATACATATCATACATATAATACATATAATACATATAATATAAATATACATATACATAGACATATAAATATACGTATAAATATAAATATATACACACACACACACACACATGCACACACAAATATACATACATCACAACCAACTCATCAACTCATCAACTCAGGCAACTCAGGCAACTCAGGCAACTCCCAATACTTAACACTACCCTACCAAAATCTCCCACGCATCACATGACTAACGTCACCCGCACATATACGAGAAATTCCACAAAATCGCAGCCATCAAATTACCGCAGAAATCATCTGCTTTGCAATGGCAGGTTATACGCTTACGAGTTCTACGCTATTGCAAGGTTTAAACGGGGCTTTCCTAGCGACGTGTGTGTTCGAATAGTTATAAGATTGGCGTGAAAGAGGAGCCGAGTACTCCCATCAAATTTATTTGACAAAAAAGCGTAATACACACCGATCTGTCGCTGCACAATTGACGGACTGACGAAGCTAATTACCCGTGAAGACCACATTCACGTTAAATTTCAGTGACTAACTGATACTTGATACCCTAAAATTTTGCTTCTTTTGAACATTAAAGCCTTGTATAGAAGGTACTATCCAAAAATTGCATCAACTCCAGTAATTCTTACGATATAAATGGCCCTATAATGTCAGATTTGGAATTAGACATCGACAAGATTCTAGCTCCAGCAATGGCACAGCCATTGCCTTCAATAATAGGTTCGAAGACACCTACACAACGAAAATCATCGAATTTCTTTCCACTAGTAACTCCAGGTGAACAGGATGAAAACTACGACTCCCCGAGGTTTATGACGTCTCCTCATTTGACATCATTTCAGGAGTCTAACCCTCATACTTTTACGAAGAGACACAACAGCTCACCCATGATCGGAGCGTTTAACAATAGAGTTAACACTACAGGAGGACCAATTAATAACACGTCCAAATTCTTTAATATCAACAATGTTAGCAACGGAGCTGGAAACGGGAGTATGAATGGTCATAGCAATAATGGAGAACTCTTAACGCCATTCTTGGGAGACATCATGCCGAGCTCTTCTACAACGACTACGACATCTGCCAGCACGACTCCAGGAGTTAACCATGCAGCTTCTCTAGCGCTTTTTGGAGGTATAGATATTGGAGCAGACTTATCTAACAATCTCAACAATTTGCATTTGATGTCTCCTCCACCATCAGGATATCGGTATCTGCAGAGCACTCCGCAATCGGCTATTGCTCCAAATGTGGGATTCGTGTCAATGTCTTCACCACCTACTTCTTCTGCTTCAATGTTGAACTTGGGAGGGGTAGGAGCGTCCACTACAACCACCACTAGTGGGAGTGCTACCCCTTCTTTATCGGCCACATCGATTTGGAACGATTCCAACCCAGGTAGTCATTTTGGAAATGGTAACATATTCAACAGTACTCCGAAGTTATCTACTTTGGAGGAGCTTTTAGACAATGAGAATCAACTTCAGCAGAACAGATTAGAAAACTTGACGACGTTGAATGATCCCTATAACAATGAAGTTCTATTTTCACCATTTTACTCAAACAAGTACTCATCTTCCACATCCGCGGTCCTCACTAGCAATTTGATGCCTACAACATTTACCGATGTGACATCTCCTACTAATTCGAGGACAACGTCATTTTCTTCTAGTGGAGCTTCGAAAGCACAGCCGAAGGCAAGAGAGAATTTGTACCTGAGTAAGTTGAATACGCCATCATTCGTTCCTAGTGCATTATTGCCAGATTCATCGAGTTCAACTCCATTAAAAGCGACAGACACAGAACAGAAATTGGAGAGTACAAGAGCGTTCATTAAACAGACACATTCCAGACAAGGAAAGTATTCTGGCCATTTCATTAATAATGATAGCGCTGTTCTCGAATCCAAGCTCAACCACATTGACAAACGTGAAAGTGAAATTTCAAATAAACTTCATAAAGGCAGCGGTCTTCCAAGCTTGAATGCAACAAGTGTTGCAGTTGCTCCGGTTGTGGATAGATCGACGGTGAAGATAAATCTTCCTTTTGCCAAGTCAAGAGACAATCAAGTCACTAGAAGTGACCAATTTGTTCGTGATATCCTTGCAACAGATGCAACAAACAAGTATGGAGAAGACTACTGCTCCACTTTTTATAAAAGAAATACCCATGGCTATATGTTCATCAAAGAGCCAACCAATACACTTAAAGTGAATACCACAGCAAGTAAATCTTGGGTTCAGCTCAAAATTAAGTTGCCATGCAACGAGCCAAAAAATAGAATAGACTCACCTACTTTGCTAGTTAAGAAGTTGAAAGTAGATGTGAGGCATTTGCCTATATGGCGTCCAATTACCATGAATAGTGGTGCCAATTCGTACAGTCAAGGAAGTTACAACTTCAATTCGAATCACCAAGGAGGTAAGAGATATAATGGAAATAATTACTCGGGATATGGCACTAGCTCCAGAAGATATTCTGGGGGAGGGTCAACTAATGGATACGGGAACGGCAAGGATTTCAGAAAACCAAAGAATCTCAATGTATCGAAGAGATTTGGAAAGAAGAGTCTCGAATAGGGTATGGAATAGGGAGCTAGAAGGAGCTCCTTTGATAGAATATAGTCACAAGAAGACAAAATGCCTAATACAGAACAGACACCATAATACAGAGGACAAAAAAGGTAAATTTACATAGAGTACATGAAAGAACCAATAACTGCGGTAAATAGTATTGGCCAGAATAGATAATAAATAGGACTCCCCGATATAGCATAATATGTAACTAATGGATAATACGGGATATTGCGATTTGATTTTCAAAAAGAGTTTTAGACAAATTGTCCAAGAGGTAAAATTTATTGAAATATTCAAAGATCATTGGGAACTATTTTGGAACTAAATTCTATGAATTCATTATTCTACTCTGATGAAGTCTGTAATAGGCAAATTTTGCAACAATTTAGAGTTGGAGGCGAGAACCCTCTCAATATGGACGAGGGGTTCAATTATTAAAAAAACATGATTCTCTTAGTTGAATTATGTAGTTTACTCGGATCGTGTGTATTCATAGAGATCACAACTTAATTGAAGAACAAGCTGTAACATTGAATTGAACTAGTCTTATAGGTACCATGATTTGTATTTAAACATGGTAGCGTGGAATTCTTCAACACAATATGGATATTCAAAAAGCATTTACCATGGTAAGTTTGCAAAAAAACAGTAAATTTTATTTGTTGTTCTTCTCAGAACAGAGAAATCATAACTATATTCCTAATTTCTTAGTTATCTAGTTTTTCACATTTCTACAGTTCCACTCACTTCTTTTGCTCATCATCTGATCCTCCTCACAAAGAAATCTAAAACGGAATTTCTTCAACGGAAAAGAAAACTATCATAAAGACGCTACCATGCTCATCACATGACACAGCATCTCCCAGACCACACAGGATGTTTCCAATTTGGCCCGATTTTATTGGATGGAGCATAAGATGAGACAACGGTGATTGCAGCCTAGAGACTACTATTACTGCAAATAGAATAGGTGTCAAATCCCGGTGCGGTGGACCCATCATACGAGGAGATTTCTATCTTATAGCGAAACCTTCGCTCCTGACCCGGTTCGTTATTCCAGCTACCCCATGGCTTGATTTCCAGCTCTACTCTCAATTCTCACGAACACCCTCTGTAACAACCATCTTATCCGTACCTAACCAAATAGCATCTTTTCACAACAACCTTTTACCTCATTCCTCCTCATTCCATCTCACACCTCGCACCCCTCCACCCATCCAATAATCGTACATTTTTCAATCCTCTTCTCCCCCAACCCCATTCGCACACCACTTTCATCTCTTCTCCCTGCAAATAGTAATCGTATGATTTTCCCTCACTAACTTCCTCCCTCCTCCCCATACAAATCCCACCACCACCTCTCTATAGCACCATTACCCGGTCGTGCACCGCGCCCAGTTTCCACAAGGACAAATTTTTCTCTCTAATCCAATCAGTGGTAGGTTATAGATACACGGTAAATAGTGTTATTCTTGTTTGTTCCTGAGAGGTAACCATAAGTTCGCCAGTTTGACGCCAACGTATATATTGCAGGTAGTTCGTAAAATCGAGATATTTGCCGTTCCAGCATTTGCCAGTGTACTTTTCGAACCAATTGAGTAGCCGCCGTCCCCAGAGTCTGCCTTCGCTCTAGACATCTTCACCTAGTACCAACATCGCCCGTCAGTACTGTCGCCAAAAACATATTCCTTCTGCATTTACACATCGCCATGTTCTCCAACGCCATCCGTTCTGGTTTGAGAACCAGAGTCGCCGTCCAGACCCCAAGAATCGCCAATGTGCTCAAGACCAACACCATCGCCAGAGTGTCCATCCTCCCACAACAAGTGAGAGCTTACTCCGACCACCACGAAGAGACCTTTGAGGAATTCACCGTCAGATACGAACAGGAATTCGAGAAGGCCTACGACTTGTTCGAGGTCCAAAGAGTCTTGAACAACTGTTTCTCCTACGATTTGGTTCCAGCACCAGTCGTCATCGAGAAGGCTTTGCAAGCTTGTAGAAGAGTCAACGACTACCCAACTGCCGTCAGAACCTTCGAGGCCTTGAAGCACAAGGTTGAGAACAAAGAACAATACCAAGCTTACTTGGACGAATTAAAGGACATCAGACAAGAGTTAGGTATTGACTTGAAGGAGGACTTGTACGCTGACGAAGCTTAGACAGTTCCGACTCTCGATATATTCATTTAACTACTGTTTCTTTATTTTTTAGTTTTACACTAAGCTGTCCTCTATCAAGATATGGCAGTGCCACTACATTTATAACATGAAAAATACATCACTAATTCAAGCATCGAACCAAGATCAAAAACCAAAGTGACGTAGGCGAGAGGGATAGAGAACTAATGAGCACATTTCTCTGGCTGAGGAGCTTCAAGAAGAGGCGATGCATTTACCAGGCTGTTCCTAATTTAAATTGTATTGTTCATTCGGTCTAGCATCTCGTTCCGAGTGATTTTTCCGTTATCATATTTCTCTGATTGGGTAATTCCAATTTGTTTTTATACTTTTATATGGTTTACGAATGCAAAACTCGCAATATGAATAGGTTGTAGTGAAAGTTAGGGAATGTAGCTCATTAACTGTGACCAAATGGTATCCAGGGGAAACGTCATTGAAAATGCTCTGAACAACTTCAAGGTGAGACCGACGACAAATCTAGAATATTACACTCAATTCTACATACTTTCACAAAAAATCTAAATAAAGTAAAACCTTTGAGAATAAGTATAAAACACAGATCCTAGCCTATAATTAGTCATTACTGCCCGCAATGAACAACAACCAGAGAACTATGGCAAATCGCAGCGATCTCCGTAATTTTTCACTACTCTCAATAAATAAACCACCTACCACTTAACACCAATTAACACCAATTAACTTAACTACCTCAGTTAATTCCAATACAAAAGATTGCCATAGAAAAAGCCCCCCTGAAAGTCCCACTCTTCTCACCCAACTAAATAAAAAAACACCACCTCTAACCTCTAACCCCTCACCTCTATCCCATACCACATCTAACTCCAACGTCCACGCTGTCACACCATCCACCGCAAATCTCAGAGCCCTCACTTTTTGCACCCTTCGCTTTTCTTTTTCGTGTGCAGCCTTTTCGTACAGAGAAGCTTTTGCCGTAGTTAAGGACCACCAGAGAAGAGGTTTTATTTGGAAACCGTTAGCATTTGGATACTAATAACTGCAAATGTTGACACTTGCTCTGGGTAGACAATGTGAATAACCAAAATGAACTATTTATCTGTATCCTTTTGTATGCTTCTTATATGCTTCCACTAACAATAAAGTTGCTCACGAAATATCCAAAGGGTGCAAAATGTGACTCGCATAGTTAACTATAAACCACGATCATTGCCTCCAACAGTAGCACAAAATCTACACCATTCTTCTGATTGAGCCCGATTATAGTTCAGCTTTAACTACAAAACCCCAGCCCACAGCACTCCACCCCACAAATGCGTCATTTGCATCATTCTAACCGAATTCATCTAATTTCCCATAGCCACCTTCCCCTACCAAACCACTCCCCTCCCCACCCCACCCTACTAGCAAATTGCGCTACCAAAGCATAAAATGAAAAGACCGACCATCACGTGACCCATACTCCGATCAGTCACCAAATCGAATCTGCTAGAATCTAACGCCATTGAATGTTCTTCTTTACTTCGTTTGTGGGTAGGTTTCGTGGTCATTTCTTGGCTATAAACTGGTTAAAACGCTCTCCAAGTCGCCCAAAACACAGTAAACTGTCTTTGTTTCGTTTGCTGAAGTCAATTGCTAGCATTTACCATGGGCGTCTATATTCCTCCTCCTAATGACAAGGACGATAAAGGATCCAAGGAAAAGGCGTCTGATAAAGACAGCAATGGCAAAAACACGAAGGACAAGAATGGCAATAGCAACAACAACAATAACAATAATACCAATGTCGTAAAACCAACGACGTCGCCACCAGTGCCTCCAAATTCTACCACCATAGTGATTCCAAATCCAGCAGGTTGGATACCTCTTAACCCAAGTGCTGGGCTCTTCTGGGGACCACTCACACCGGCTTCTGATAACCGTCCAGCATTATATGGAATGACAGGCCTTCAGTTTGCCATAGGACTTGCATGCTTCCGTTACGCTCGTCTCTTGTTTCGCCCAAGGCCCGTAATAGCGCCGGGTGTTAATGGTTCCTTCATTACGCCGAAAGGCAGCATTTTAAAGGCTCTTATACCTGCAATGGCTGGAGCAGCAGCAACATACGGATGTGGACTTGAGTTGAGTCGACTTATGCTCCCTTACGATCCATGGTACGAAGAAGCAAAGCATTATCGTAGATTAGCAACAAAGAATAATGACAAGCCGAATGCTTGGTTTGGAGCTTACGATTACTACACCCCAATGACCACAAAAGCTTGGATCGAAAAGGTCGGCAATTGGATCAAAGCTACCGAGAAAGAAATCGAACATGAAAATCAATTTATAGAGATAGGCGTTGTACGTGATGGAAATGACTCAGACGATGAGAACATTGAGCATCTTATTGTTCCCGTTAAAAGCAACATCTTATCCAAGTTAAACGAAAAGGGCAAATATGCTGAAATTTATCAAAAAATAAAAGAAAACAGTGCTGAAAGATACAGCACATTGTTGCTGACGGATTTGAAAGACGTTTCGGATCTAAACAAGGCCGAAAGAATAGACTTGATCTTAGAAGGAAAGTCACCATATCACAACCCAGATTATACCAAACAACATATTCAGTTAGGAAACAACTCGATTGAGACCGATGACGATTTCGACATGGTATGGTTGAACTTTGATCCTTGGGACGAGTTGAAGTTAGAGACAAATTACGATATTAGACTTATTCCTCAATGGCGGTGGGAAGAAAATGCAGCTTTAGGGTCTCAAGAGCCAGTAGCAGCAAGCACTGAAAACAGCACATCTAAGTCTGAGGACAATGAAACGCTCGAGACTTAGTTGTGGTGATAACGACTATTTATTAATATGCATAATGGCACTGGATACCCACTTCATATTGCCCGACTAATATAAACATTAATGTATTTCGCTTTGATCTGCAGCATATATATCTCATATACGAGCACATCATGATAAACATTCTGTAGTTCATCATCAGGCTATTTGTACTATGCTAGGTTCTCCAATATAGTGAAGATGGTTGATTCTTAATAGCTTCCTCTGATAGGATTTTATAACGATGATGATATGCACTTCTATTCTCAAGTACGATAAGAAAAACTCTCTTACACGATAGTATTATCCATTCACTTTTCTATTACTATTTACAACTATGTATACATAAGACATCCAGTCAAGGGACTGATCTACTTCTCTTCAATCAACTCTTCAGCCCACTTCAAGTTCTTCACCTTTGCATTGTCATCTACCAAAGGCTTAGAGAATTTGTCGAGATGCTGTTTCCAAAGCAAGTCAGCAGGATCTTGGTCTGGTTCAACCCACTCAAAACCATCTCCTCCACTCATCCAGTAAGCCTGCATTCTTATATCTTCAAGATTGTCCTTGGCCTCGAGTAATCTGATCTTTTCACCCTCTCTGTTGTAGCCCGGTTGCAACGTTCTTTGGGTATTGAACATGTCCTCGTTGGTTCTGCACAATTCGTTGATGATAGCGGGATTAGAATCTCCACCATTCAACTGACGATCAGCCTCGACAATCTTCGAATTGAACAACATCTCGTCAGCATGCTTGAACCAGTGGGTATAGAAGGTACCCTTCTGCCATGTCAAGTAATCTCCTCCAGACTTCACCAGCTGTCTTCCCACACCGACAATAGTAAAGAAGAAACTTGAATTAAAAATATATGTCAAAATCATCGAGTTAATTGATCCCAAATGCTTCCATCCATCAGATAAGCCACCTACTTCGACAAGCTCGTTAATACCGTATTTAGTTAAGAAGGTGATTACCAATGAACTAGCAACCAACTGAGTGAACCCCTTTCTGAGAACACGGCTATTGTGTGCAATGTAGTTAGGATGTCCTACCGTCACGTCTGTCAACTTAATGGCATTCTGGAAGTCGGCGTTTATAAGCGCATTTCTCAAGGCAATCAATGCTGCAGTCTTATCGATAATGGTCGAGTCTGACGGATTTCTTTCGTAGTAAATGTTGATGATCTTCAAGTTCAATGCGGTTGGCAAGTTCAAAAGGAAGATGCTCCTTAACAACTCTTCCGAAAATGGGATACTCTTATCCTGGAATATCAAATCGATAGTATGCGAGGACTCTTTGATGAGCTTAGAGTTATCATGTAACTGCTGGTTAATGGGAAAATTGGCCTCCAAATTCCTACAAGCTTTCAAAGCCCTAATTATAACATCATCGGTGACGTCTTTGCCCTTGGAAACAGCTTCTTGTATCTTTTCATTTAACGTTTTATAGTCTTCGGCGTAGGCAAAAGAAGCCGATGCCGACGATGAAGTGGACGAACTAGATGGAGAAGAGGTCTGATTGTATGCCGTGAAATGGATTTTTCTCGACAAAATTTGTGCTACAGAAGCCACTCGTATAGCTCTCGGTCTAACGAGAACCAGCAAAGGCACTCGAATTGCCGTCTTTATCATCCTTACCGTAAAGAGTTCATCACTAGGAATTATAAACTGAAGATCGATTTTTGATATTTCACTGAGAAGAAGCGGCGCTACCAATGTGAATTTATAGTGATTGATAAGGTTAAGGAAAGAGGAAGGGAGTGGAAAGAAGGCTATGTTAGATTATGTAAATGGGGAGTTAAATAGGTGAAAAGTTGGGAGAAGGAAGTCAGAATGGTTAGTATAGGGTTCATAAGCCGAAGTTGGACTCCTTTTGAAAAATTCGGTAATTTTTAGTTTCCTATGTTACTAAAGCAACTGACGAGTATAGACGAAAATGATTGCAAAAACAAATAATGCAAAATAAGAAAGAAGCGGAGCGTGCCGACAATTGTCAATATGGACGACATTGGGTCTTAAGCACTTATAAGTACGCTTAAGCAGTCGCTTCTTCCCATTGAGAAATCACAAGTCAAGTGGAGAATTAACATCTCCAAGCTGTGCTTTCCACTACAATATACACATGCCAAGAAATCAAGAAATCAAACCAAACGTTTATATAAATAGGGTATCTAAACAGAACTGAACAGTTGTGAAAATCAAAGTGTCTTCTTCTTATTCCTTTTTGCCAATTAATATCCAATCAAAGTAAGCCAATGTAGAACATTACAGAAGCAATAGCAGCAACCAAGGCACTTCTGTTCAATGTTATGCTTTCACCAACATTGCCGCTGCCGCTAGAAGCATCCGAAGTCTCGGGACTATCACTTCCTTGCGAAGCTGCAGAAGCAGCAGCAGCCTCTCTTGTCGTTGTTGGTCTTATGTATGAGGTTACGAAAGTGAGTGTCTTGGTCGTTGGGTCATCTTCCTCATTACCATCTCCGTTGGCATCAGATGGTTTAACAGGAAGCGCAGGAGGAGGACCAGCCGGGGTAGGGACAAGTGTATGAGTGGTCTTCCATACAGCAAGCTGGGCTGCATTCATCGTGGCAGTATTATCGGTAGTAGCTGCTGGAGGAGGAGCAGCTGCCCCGCCAATAGCTCCACCAGGAGCTACAGCTGTCGTGTATGTGGCCATGAAACCTTGTATCTGAGCTGCGTTCATTGTGTATGTTGCTTGATAAAGTTGTGCTTGAATTACGTTCATAGTATCCGTGTTTACAGTACCAGTTCCTGTACCTGTGGTAGGGGAAGTTGTTGGACCAGTCGTTGGAGTGGTTGGAGCTTTTCCATTGGCAGCTAGAGGTGTAGCCCCAGTCGTTGGCAATGTGGTAGGTGTTGTATCCGGCTTTGCGGCATCATTATTGGCAGCGGCCACTGGAGTAGGAACTGTTTTAGGAGCTGTGGTAGGAGGTGTGACGGGAGCGGTGGCAGGAGCTGTTGTAGGAGCTGTTGTTGGAGCTGTTGTAGCAGCCGTCGTAGGTGCCTTAGTATCAGCAGCAGGAGCAGCAGGAGCAGGAGCAGGAGCTGGAGCAGCAGGAGCAGGAACAGGAGCAGGAGCAGCAGCTGGAGCCGGAGCTGGAGCGGGAGCTGGAGCGGGAGCTGGAGCGGGAGCAGCCGCTGCTGGAGGATCAGCAGCAATGGACAAGCTTAGGAGCAAGATAAGAGCGATTGGATACTTCATTTTTGCAGTGGATCGGTGTAAATGGGGTGAAAAATGGAGAGTTTTTATCTCGATTTTTGTTGTGGGAGTAGATCAACGGATTTTCTTTACCTTTGAATTGAACTTTTATCAAATTTTCGGCGTCGAAGCTTGCAGATCACACTATTCTGTGATTATTTTTACTGTGTTTCCTGATCTGTATTTGAACGGCAGCAAAAAACGACAATTTGACCTGTAACTATGGCAGTCCGTTGGGTCTATAACAAGCGAATGTGAAAATTTAAACCGGAATACTCGATTTCTGGCTCGTCTGGTTCGGATGTTCGATCTCGATTCGACGTTTCTACCCTGGTATATGCTAATGACTGACCCTGTAGCACAAGAACAGTGTCTTTAAAGTGTGTTTATTTTCGTGTTTGAGGAACTCGAAATTTAATGATTTTTCGCTCCGGCACCTGGCCAACAATGAGAAGCGTGTTTAATTTTGCAGCTGAGCGACGGAGACAATAGGGAGGAGAATGGGGGAGATAATGGGGCATTAGAGAGAAGAATGAGATGGAGAGGAGGTTGGTTGGAAGCGTTGGCGAGGTGGTTGGTGCGAGTTTGCTTATTTGGGTGGATTTTGGAGGATTAGGGTGAATTCGAACTTTTTGGAGGGCCAAAAAATGGGAATTCTATGGTAATACTTGGGTATGGTTGCTCCGTGGTTACTGGGCTTAATTCTGCAGCGGATGCCAATTTTAGTGATATTTTCGTGGTAGCTCGCTAGCGAGGCTTATCGAGTTTAGTGAGCGTACAGCGTAGTGGCCGTAGTGAGCTTAGTGAGCGTTTGGTATGGAAATGGGAGGAGTGGAGAGATTTAGAAAGAGCGCTGTAGAGGGCCGGAATGGGATATGGTTGTTGATATTTAATGACTGATGAAGGTTTTATTCGAGAGTATATATATATATATATATATATATGTTTTTATTTCTAATTGTGGTGTAGTTCGAATCATTGCAGCTTTGAACAAGAAAAAATTCGAAACAATGGAGATCCGTGTAGAATTAGTATTTACTCCATTACTATTAACCGTATGGCGAAAAGACTCTCAGTTGAACATCATTTAATCGCTTGATAGAGACTGGATTTGCACTTACGTCTTATGAGATCCACCAGTGATCAAGAACGACAAGAAAATATCAAGAAAATTCACAAAATTGATCGAATTTTCCCCGTATTGGGCACGAAACCATTGATCGTAAAACGACGATATGGAAGTATCAAGTGCTATTAACCCTTCGCACTTTGGCCGAGTCTCAGACGGCTGAATGACAGCACGGCTGTTTATAATGTAATTCATAGTGTTCACTTGAAAAGTTTCTATTCAAGCTGGCGGCAGTACTTCTTTAATATGTAAATTATGTCCATAGTGGATGTCACCTCTTAAGGTGATAAAAAATGAGTTCACTACCTTTAAAATTGTTACTAAAAGTGGCAATAGGTACATTTCCACTTCTAGCTACGTAACATCGCTATATCATATGAATATGTGATTATCTATGAGTCAATGAATGCTTGTTACCAGGGGCATCACAGCTTTTAAAAGCAGCATGATTGTTTTTGCACCCATCCAGTACCAATATGGTCATTATACTAACCAACAAGTACAACATTTTAGAGTTAATAGTGAAGGCTTCACTGGATATATATCTAGAAATGGAGTCCTTGAGTACCCATAATCTCTCTGATCAACTGGTCAACAAATTATTCCTCACTGTTCTATCGTCTCCATCACACTACAATCGAATGTTCATCATAAATCATTACCTTAAAACCTTACATGCTCTATTAATATTACATCTTTCTCTTCTTCTTTCTCTTCTCCATCTTCGGGGCACAATCCGGACAGTACCATACCTCGTCATCCTTTGGTGGAGACGTGATCCCCACACAGCTCCAATGGAACCATTCGTATTTACAATCGTCATTATCACACCCAATCATTTCGCCAAACGAAACACGCTGACAGAAACAATACAAGTTGTTATCAGCATCTTCTCCATTTCCAGAAGGTCCATTCTCTCCCATGGGTCCGTTCATTCTGTGTAAATGCTCTCCAGTGCCAGAAGGTCCTGGCATCGATGAGGATTTCACCATACCAGAGAATCTATCCTCTGCCTCTTCCGATCTTAATCTCTTCACAGGACGGTTGTTGGATTGTCCTCCTATGCTTACTGTGCTGCGAATACTTATACCTTGCTTTCTCTTCTGTGGTTGTTTACGCATACTCTCTGCTGTTGGTGTGCCTGTTGCCGTTCCATTTCTAGGCGTTGGTGTACCCGATAGACTGTCTGATATTCCATTCAATGTGCTGTTCAAATCGCTTCTGAACGCCGATCCTTCCTCCCACATGTTATCCACTGGGGGTAACAACTCGTCTCGCTCCAACTTGGCGATATCCGTTTCGAAGTTGAACAAGTGCTTGGAGATCAAGAACAACGCCGTGTTGGCCAAAAGTATCTTCTCCTTCTGGAGCTTCTGTACCGCCTGCATATCCTCTTCTATTTTATTGTATAACTGCTGTTCTTTGGGGTGTTTGGTGAGTGTCCCGTTCGCACGGATAAACTTGTGGATCTGGTTGTCCTTGGTTTGGTACCGCTTCCTTGCTTCCATCACCTGGACATCTTTAATTTTGATCTCCTCCAATAAATGCCTAACCTCTAGAGGCAAGTTGGAGAGATCCTGGGTGTACTTTTCTAGCACAGTCGAGGTATCCATCTTCGTTCTTCTACAATAACGCCTATCTGAGATATATCTCTTGGTCTACAGTATATTTCTCCAACAGTCGTTACAGTATTGCTTGCCTATCACTGTTATTGTCAGCACAGTAACCTTATCGCCTTTCATTTCTTCGCCTTTCCACATTTTTTTTGTGGGTGTTTTTATATGAACAGCCAATACTGCATACAGCACCACACTTGATTAACGAAATTTTGCATTTTCTGAAAGAATGAATAATTGTGAATCGGTGTTTTATGGATGGTTAGATAAAAGATGGGTGAAATTGAGAAAAAGCTTAGCGAATTGGACTTGGAAGATGGCCAATCAGATAATCTTCTTAGTGTTTTTCGTCCAAGCGGATTTGATTTTGCAATTCTAGAGGATAGGCCGACTCAACAGAAGTATCTTGAATCAGGAATACAACTTTCACAGAAGTTGGAAAGTTCAAGTAAGCTCTACGAATTGCTTCTAAATGACCCAGAATCTTTCTTGAAGGGTCTTAAAGCGCTTAAGGATGACCGTGGAACTATTCTAGTAAACATCTTATCAAGCAACAAGGGTGGAGACCAGGAAAAGGTGGTCCAAAACTTGTTGAATATCGTAAGGAATTCCTTGAAGGCCTTAGATCTCTCAAAGGATACATTTTTGGACATTGAATACTACTTGGATACTTACCTATCCATTGTTTCCAATTTTGGTAACGTGAATTCCCAACATTTACACATATTACTTAAATTTTTCAGTCCAATACCAATGGTATTATCAGAAAATGGTGATTCCAACTACAAGACAATTGCATCCTTCGTAATGCTCATAGTGGTGAAATGCTTTCAAGAAGACAAAAGTTCTACTGCCAGTGTTGTTGCAGAATACTTGGAATTGTTGAATGATGAAGAGAAGCCATCTGCATCAACATTCTTAAACTACACAGAGATTATGGAAAGCCTCTTTCCCTTGGTTCCAGAGGTGATAGAGCCAATATACATAAGCAGTAAGTCTCTGGAGTTTATCAAAGCAGAAGTATTACGAATTTTGGGCTCAGGTGGTCCAGAGTTAGAGCTACCACACCGTAGAAGGGTTTGCATAGGAATATTAAAACTCATAGGCAGTTCTTGTATTACGGATCAAAGTCGTACTCACAATGTTTCAGCATATCTTGAACTATTGAAGGTAGGCTCCCAGATGAAAGACAATTTAGAGATCCGATTACTATCAACTTTGGACCTAATTAAGTTGTGGAACTTTATAGAATTGGAGAAAAAATCAAGTGCGTCCATTAGCATAACCGTGCTGGATCTCGAATCAAATTTGACCAGCTACTTGAGAGATGCTCTCGACAAGAATAACTTATCCAACCTCGAAATATGTGTCGAGGGATTAGCATACTTAACTTTGAATGTAACAGTAAAGCAAACTATTCGAAGTGATGAGTCGGTGATTGAAGTGATCTTTAAAATCTTGAAGGAAAGAGCATTTTCAAAGGAGAATCAAAACGTGAATGGAAATGATACTTCTCTAATTTATGGTTTGTTAATCTGTATTTCAAATCTTTGTAAGTTACAAGATCCAAGTGATAGAGGAACCGACAAAAGCACGGTTAATTTCTTGAAGAACTTTGCTGCTCCAAATACCTCGAAGGATAATACAAAGGAAGACCAAAACGAAATTCATCTTTTCAACAATTACTTGCTTTTTAATCATAAGGTAATTGATGTGATTTCCAAATTGAAGACATACAAAGACGATACAGATACTGCAAGCGAAGAAACAAAGCACAACAATCTCCTTAAGCAATTCATTTACGTTATCTACATGATATCTCAGAACCCCGAAAAGGCCGTTAGACAAGAACTCGTCAAACAGGGTGCCCTAAACGTCGTATTGAGCTACTTAATAAAATTCAGCACTATCAACAAAACTAGTGGTGATACAAGGCCCATAAGTGGCAACCCAGAAATCTTAGAGACACGATTATTCTCTCTTCGTGCTCTCGCGAAGATGTTGGTTTCAATCAACCCAGCTCTAGCATTCAAGAAATATGATATCCAGACGTGTGTACCATTTCTAGTAGAATTGTTAGGACCTGATATATCCAAATATTCGGGTTCATTGGCAAATAATACACTGAATCCAAATGAAAATTATCTTTTTGAGATGACCAACATGGACAAATACGAATCTCTATTGGCCTTAACAAATCTTTCTTCTGGGGAAGGTACGAATGACTTAAAGCACTTGATCATCAATAGAACGTTCGAAAAATATTTGAATAATTTTATAATAGATTCAGATTTACCTCATGTCCAGAAAGCTTCATGGGAATTAATCTCAAATCTAATTACACAACCGGCCATGTTAGCAAAATTCTTCAACATTGACGACTCAAAGGAGAATTACAACAGGTTGGATTTGTTGATAAAGTTGATCAATTCGACAGATCCCTCCTTTCAGAATGTTGTGGCTGGCTTACTTGCCAATGCAACCTCTGAGTTCGATATGATTTCAGAAATCTTGGTCAAGAATACAAAAATAAGAGAAGAGATAGTAACGAAGGTGACTCAGATATTTGATGCCCAAGCAGAAGACAGTGATCTTGTTTTACGTCTCAGCTACATTTTACTTAATTTAGTATACGCTGCTGCAAACATCGGTCAGGAGAGCTTGCAGCACTTTTCTAAGAATACGAAGCTTAAACAGTCCATCAACGGAGTATTAAAGGTAAATAAAAACGGGGAAGTTCTACAGATCCTTATAGAAGTAATCAAGATGGTCCACTTTAAGTAATGTGTACATATTTACATACAGTCTCATTCTAAAAATGTATAAGTCTTTGGGCAAGTGTATCATGATGAATCTCTGCCTTAGTAACTGATTGTCGGACCTTGTTGGAAGATTGATCACTGTCTAACTTCACTCTGATCGCTTTATGCAAACTAGTTAAGTAATCTGGGTAACTTGGACCACTGGCAGCAGCAAGGGAGCCATGTAAGCTATCCTCTACCAACAAATCTTTAAATTCGATTTCGGCGCCATCAATTCCTGCCCTGACCAAATGTATACCAGCACTTCCTAAGGACTTATCTCCTACTACATTACCTTGAAGGTACTTCACAATATTCCTTGCCTGTTCAGAAATATGTGTTGGCAATTCTGGCAATTCATCAATAAGCGGGTTGATTTCCTCTACTGCATTAATTTGTTCACCAAAAACGTCCTTGATAAGCAATATGTTGGCAGATGGGTCAACCCAGACGTAAACCTTCGATCCATCGCAAAGGATATATACACCTTGCTGCATGTGTTTAAGAGATAACTCCTTAGACTTGGGCAAACTAAAGAAACCATTTACTGGTTCAAATGTCGCCTCTTCCTCCGACAAAGAATGGAGCTCAATCAATGCTGGGTACAAATGATACATAAGCCTCTCCACAGGCATAGTCATCATTTGGTACAAATCAGCAAGCCTAGTGTCCGAAGACAACGATGTAGCATCTCTAATGGCCTTCGATTTTATGAAAGCCAATAAATAAATAGGTAAATGCATAAGTGAATCTGGAAACAATAGTTGGTTGGTCAACGTCCGTGTTTTATTGTGACCAAACTCCGACATTGCTCTGTACTGGGTAAATACATCAACCAATTTCTCATTGATTGATTCACGCAATTCGTTCAAGGGCTGCTTGCCAACGAAGGACAAGGTATCTCTCACAATTGTAGTGACGATGGCATTTTCGTCCGCAAAATTGAAGGCATCCTCTAAGCGTTCAGTGACAGCGACAACCAAATTGATAACTCTGACCTTTCTATTTCCTTCGGTATCCGTATACAATAATGCTGCTTGGAAGTGACAGTCTAGTTTTGTGCTGAGCTTACCATCATACTCAAGTAAAACAGTAAAACTTTGATCTTCGTCTAGGACGGTAATGACAGGGTCTTGAACACTTCCCGCAACAGAAGCATCAGCGATGGTGGATGAAGTCCCATAGTATTGCGATACTTGCAATCCATTAGAACAACGTAACTTCAATTGACCTTGGTATCCAGATGCTTTCTTAACAGAGTTGATTACCTTTGCTGTCAATGCTCTTCCATCTCTTTCAAAATTGAAATTTGACCATTTATTGACAGAACCACCAGACATGGACGAGAGCCAAGCAATGTTGGACAAGTCTACGCCTCTAGGCGAAACCACGTGGACATCTAGTCCAACATTTTTCTCAATGAAGTCCTTGGTCAAGAGCTTGAAGTAGTCGTTGTCTGCTTGGAAAAGGCGCTTTTCAACTTCTGGAGTAGGCTTACGACCTGTAGTATCCTTATACTTCAAACTTCCAGGGCCCCAGGAAGGCAATGCAGAGAGGATTGAGGAAATCTTGCCGCCGCCTACAGATTCTAAGCATAACATGGCCGTACGGCAGGCTGCGGCGAAACAAGGTTCTGCTTCTGTAACCGACCCTTGAGAACCCAATTGCTCTAATTGATTCAAGGCATCATCAATGACATTTCTACTCTCCTCTGGATCGGCGAATAAACCCTCACTAAATGGTACAAATGGGTCTTCCAAGTCAGATGAGATGATCACCTGGGTTGACTCAAGCTTGGGGGAAAGATTGAAGAAGTGAATACGCTTATCGTAACATATAATCGCAAATTTCTGATTTGACTTCTTTTTAGATGGAGCCTCGGCATCGTAGTCGTCCAAGTTCTCTGGATAATGCTCTATGTAGTCATCTGTGTACAATGTAGCTCTGATGGCATCGGCGATAACTACAGGCAAATTCTGCTTAATACTCTGTTCGCTGATATCGATCAAAAAAATGTGATGTAACGGATGTGATTCCTTCTCTGGGCCTCCGAAGTTGTACTCCTTTGGAACAAGTAAATCATAGACTCCTTTATGTAATTCTGGACGAGTGAATTTATCGATCCTGTTTCCATGTGCATCCAATACGGAAGCGTAGTCATCCGGTACGATATTATTTGGGAACTGGCAAATATTACACACGAAATGACCGTTGTTGGTGAATTGAATCGATGGGTTGATATAGGTTCTACATCTGCGGCATCTTATTGGACCCTTACTTAAAGGATCATCTCCAGTATCGAGCTCTGAGCGAGTCATGTATACGACAGGCACTGGTTCTTCAGTGCTCAACAATGCTGCAAATGGCCTAATTGTTACGGATACAGGTAATTTTGTGGCTTGACGCAATTGCTCTGAGTCTGGAACGTAGTACATACTTGATCTGATAAACTTGGACAGCGCAGTGCCCTGATCTGTGGCATGGAATTGGATTGTTGCGTCTGGTGGGCTGACGTTTTGGAAGGTCAAGAACGAACGCACCTCGCCATTTTCAGTGGGAGAGTATTCAGCTTGGTTGTTATATCTGTGCTGTTGGAGCGAGAGATCATGGTTTTCTTGAGATACCTGGTTCATATCTTGCAATATAGTGGGCTGACTAGAAGAAGAGAGCTGCGGAGACTTAAAATGGGACTCCTGAGCAGGATATGGGCTTGCTGCATTGTTGTAAGCATTATTGGCTCCGTAATATTGAACGAATTGGTTGGACTGAGGGTACTGATTTGGTTGGGTCAGGTTTGGAATCTGAGCCTGGTTATACTGGTTTGGCTGGATGAAATTAGGCGGTTGAATCGGATTGGGCTGAGACGGCAACGCTGAATCGGCGGTAGATGAGAATTCGGTGTGGAAAGCTCTTGCTGGTCTCTTTTTCTTCTTGGTACGAGCTGGCGAGGAGATGCTCAAGTTGTCGATGTTGGACGAGAGATCTTCCTGGCTGATGTTGTTCGAAGTGAAGCCATTACCACCGATCGGAGGAGGTACTGGGAACGACATTTTGGCCTGTGAGTTGATGGGTTCGCTTCAGCGGGTGCAACTCGTTGGTATAAGCGATTCAGAACTTGACGCCAAGGGGGACAATCAGGAATTGCAAAGGAAACCGTGTTGTTGCAAACAAATGGTTGATCATAATTACACGCTTTGGAGATCAGAAGCTGTGAATGTTGGATGGTATGTGCAGGTGTGAGAGTGAGAGAGTGTTAATGATCTTTACCGCCATATATAGTATTATTGTGTGTGAGAGTGAGAGTGCCAGTGTAAGAAGAGAGTGAGTAGAGTGAGTAGAGAGAGAGAGAGGAGGAGACATAGGAAGAGAGATAGGAGGAGAGGAGAGTAATGTTTCTTATATTTCCTTATAGAGGTGTGGGTATGTGTATGAATATTTTAGTATTAGTTATAGAGTGGAATGAATTGTATAGTGAGTGAGTGAGTGAGTGAGTGAGTGCTTTGAGTGGCTTAGAGTGTAGTTATAGAAACTATTGAGAAGTCTGTACTGAATTGTACTGAATTGTATGAGAAGTTTATGTAGTGAGTAAGTGCATTATAGCTGTTACTTGAGAGTAGAATGAATTCTATGTGAGTGAGTAGGCCAATGCTTTTGTAAGTATAGTTATAGACTATCAAATTGTATGTAGTGTTCATCATGCCATAAAAGAACGTATATTCTTTGTATCTTCTCCATTTCTTTGCGATTATACTGAGAGTAATGAGTGATATTCACTTAGAGCGTCTTACGCGACAGAGTGAGAGAAAGAGTTATAATTAATGAGGAACGCTGTCAGATATTCTCTCACACCCAAAGACATAAAAAGAGCTCAAAAATAGTATAAAAAGACCCTAAGATTAACCAACATAGGCTCCATTACTTTAAACACTCTTTAAACGCTCTTTCATACTTCATTACATACCACATCCACCAAAGAACAAAATCACCTCCTCCAAAGTTGAATCTTTACCTCCACAGAAGGCTGCGGATTTCCTACTTCGGATATTCTTATTGTTGAGCCTTTCATCCTGTCAAACGAGAAATTTCATCTCTCAGGGTCTTGCATCCCCAGATTCGCTGCAAATGAAGCTTCTGCCACCGGTCCTCGCTAGAAAGTGCCTACCTATCAGAACTGATCTCTGACAAGCGTATTTTCACTTATTTCTAACGGCCTTAACCCATTCATTTAAGAGCACACTCCTTTCGTAAAAATCCCCCCATATCGATTTCTATATATATATGTATACCTACGTTTATTCTATTAAATCTTCGCATCCCAAATAGAGAACATCCCTTCTTTTTACAACTCTCTACAACTTTCTACAACTTTTAGCACTTTTAGCTCTTTAGCATACTCAGTAACCCTATTACCTCCATCTCATCTCAACACAGTGACTTACTTATACCCACTTTACCGCTTTAAGGTTACCGTCCGAGAAAATAACATACCAAGCTTTCTTCTCTGCTACCCTGTACCCAGGAAATACTGGCTCTCGCTGCGGGTTCCCTAAAAACGGTCTCATCCGGGGTTCAATCTGCACCCGTGCCGCAGTAACGCAGCAAAAAGTCCCGCTATTTTTCGCCCCAAGGCTTAAACATTCCAGTGACTGTCACGCCGCTAATCCAGCCCAACTCTGGGCCTAACCAAAACCGGCTCAGAGCATAGAATGACACAAGAAACCCCAGTCAACACCATCAACGTCCATCCAAAGCGCTCCAAAACTGTCTAAAACCCATCTAAAACCCCATAAAATCGCATCTCATCACCTCTTATCTACACCCCCCACATGCACAATACCACACCCTGTTCCCTTCTCTTTCTGATCCTCCCATCTCTTACTGGCCCAACTCTCCCTACGCACTCTCCCATCCAAGAAATTCCCACCACCACACAATTAGTGACAAGAAAAAACAAGAAAACAAGAAAAGGCACAAAAGCAACCAAATACTAAACCTCTTTGTCATCAGTTATTCTTGCCCCGAAACACTAATCATCGTCACGGAGTTGTCTGGGCGAGCTTATTGTGACTATTGTGAATTACTGTGGGCTATTCTGTGCTAGTCTAGACCGTAAATACCCTCGACATACACACTCCTATCGGCATCTACTCAGCCTATAGTTTAAACACTATATATACCCAGTACAGTCTCTAGAACTAGAAAATGCAGATATGACGGCCAACGCTCTGCAAGACATGGCAGTACAGCTGCTTCTATTTCTACAGCAGAATGACATACCCATAAACTGCTCGGTGTACTCTCTAACAGCAGGAGTCCTCCGTTTCCAAGAAATTGCAACCAATATATGGCACAATGACTCGTTCTCGTTCCTCCCAGCTTACTATATCACCAACTGCTCCATACCGCTCTTACTTCACCTCGTTGCCAACCAGGACTATACAGACGTTGGAGCAGCCGAGATCAAATCACTCCCATACAACGATAGAGACAACGGAGATACCTTTGTTGCACTTCTTTTCACCATCAGTGGATCTTGTGTGTCCTGTTGGATGCTCTCCTTACTTCTCTACTTGTCACCCAAGCATAAGAGAAAACCACTCATAGCGCAGTTCGCTACAATATTCTATTCCGTTGTAACTACCATCATCCTCAGCCAGATCACAAGGGGGTCCTCGGACGAATACTATAAAGACACTCTAGACATTGTGCGATTGCACCAAATCGTCTACAATGATAACACCTACCGTGTTACAATTGTCCTATCACAACTATCGATCCAAATAGCGTGGTTCCAGATCGTGCTAAAAATTTCGAAACAACGGGCAAAGTGGATAACAAGTATCGTAGGCGTGGTTCTAATAATAGCGTATACCATAATAAGTGTTTATTTCCAGGTGAAATACAACAATACCGATTCGATATTCGACTCCACCAGCAGTGGTTATAGTCGTTTCAGGATCGCCAGAGTCGCAATCAAGCTTCTCATTGTGTTATGGCTCGCAGGAAGTTTGCTATATTTCACTACTGTGATGAAGAACCCAAGGAAAGTATGTTATTCCCGTAGATTATTCCCCTTGGGGCTTTTCAACTGGTTCTTAATAGTCCTACATGTCACGCTTAATATCCTTACAGTGAGTTTATACCAACATAACTGGCTCGTTAATACGTGGTTGTTCTTACTTCCTTATCTTGTGGAGATCATCTTGTTGACCACTGTCTGGGAGTGGGTTTTCAATATCCGCTACTTGGAGAAGCGATTCGAATTAATGGGTGTTCTAGGCAGAAGAATCAGTTTAGAAGATGTCATAAGTTTGCACCTGCAAAGTGGGTCGAACAAAGTGAAACGTGTCGATTTAGTTACAAATTGGATGAGTAGATTCCTCAAAACTCACCATGCTATAGTGGCGAAGGACGATTCAGACACTTCGATTGAACTAAAGGATGTATCGACAACTTCCAATGAATCTTCTAAGGGCACACCAGCGGAATCCAGAACAAGACAACAAACAGAAGAGCATGAAGAGGATAGTGAGCATACAAGACTCACAACAACCGAAGAGTTGAACCAACAAATAGCACCAAACCAGGACGTGATACGGAATTCCACGAACAATACACCCAATGGAGACCCCAATGATAGAAGTGGTTCAGGCAACAATAACAACGACCCAACGAATAGATTTTCAAGCGCTGGTAGCTTTGACGACGAATACGTCGATAACTACGACATTTGGATGGACGACGATGATGACGACGATGACGATACTGCATTACAGTATACCAATTATCATCAACGTCAGCAACAACAACAGCAGCAACAGCATGCAAATTCACAGCCGCATGTTGGATCTTCCACTGGAATGGAAGAGCGTCCTCCACCATTTGAAGTACACCCAGGATTTAATGCTGGCGATTATTGGAATGATCGCAAGGAATAGATTTTTTTAGTATAATGTATTATTAATATAGGAGAAATATAGGATATACCGTAGCTATTGTGATACTTCACGTTGTGATTCTGGGTCCGATTCAGGTTCTCTAGTTTAAAAATGAATAACAAGACTGTTATTTACCAGGTTCTATCCAACTCTATAAGACAACAATCGTATAACAAGACAAATCCTTCACTCTTGCTGCAAATCAAACAAAGCTCTATATACCAGATCTGATCTACCAGATAATGCAGGGCCATTCATATTATTCTGATAATTTTCAGAGAAGTAATGAAGATACTTGCCATTTTTAATTCCTTCCAAGCCGGTACCTATCACTCCATACATGTTCAGTCCTCTCTATAACATACCAACACTTGCTTTCTCAAAGATATATAACTCGAACATCGTATATCCTTTCTATAACCACCACCTCTATAAATCTCTAACTTAACGTACGACCAAACCCTCGCTACCATACACACACACACACTCACCACTCAATCCTATCACGTGCCTTACCTCACTTCCAGAATCTTCTGGAGCCTTCGCACTCCGCGCTTAACTAATAAAGCCGGAACCTTCTCGAATTCTGCAGAGCATTTATTTGCATTCTTTTGTAAGGTGATTTAGAAGATAAGTGACCCTTTGATAGGAGTATTAGAAAAGAGCTGATATATATAGATACGATAGGAGCAGTGGAAGGGTTGTTGTTAGAATTAGTTCTTTTATTCTGTTCTTTTGCTATTTAGTTTTCTTTAGTGGTAGATAATTGTATTGACTGACTGACTGACTGACTGACTGTGAATCATCATACTATATATACAGTAGTAGCTATTTGGTGATTGCTACTAAAACATCCAATTGTGCAAGATGTTATCCGCCAAAATACCCAGAAATTCCATTATTGCTCGCCAAATGGCATCCTCAATGGTCCCAAAACGGACCTTGGCCAGTCTTCCCATAACTTCAAAGTGGTTGGCTACTGAGCGTGATGTCAATGCTAGCGTAATTGCCCCAAATGTTACTAGATCACCAACAATAAGGAATACGACAAATTTCAATATTACCCAGAAAATGAATTCCAATGGATTCAATGGAATTGCATCAACCACTTCGTTCACTTCGTTGGGATCCTTGAGGCTTGGTGGTGGCTTGAGATCATTCCATTCCAGTGTACCCCGGAATTTGCAAATGCAGAAAAATCCCGATGAAGATGACAGACCAGCCTTGGAAAAGTACGGTTCAGATTTGACTCAGATGGCAAAAGACGGTAAGCTTGATCCTGTGATAGGAAGAGATGAGGAGATCCGTAGAACCATTCAGATTTTATCTAGAAGAACCAAGAACAACCCAGTCTTAATTGGTAATGCTGGTACAGGTAAAACAGCTATCATGGAAGGATTGGCCCAAAGAATCTTGAAAGGAGAAGTACCAGACTCCATGAAGGATAAGAAAATAATAACTCTTGACTTGGCTGGTATTATCTCTGGTGCCAAGTATAGAGGAGACTTCGAAGGTAAGCTTAAGGCCATCTTGAAAGAGGTTGAGGAACAGCAGGGCAAAGTCATATTGTTCATTGACGAGTTTCATCTTTTGATGGGATTAGGAAAGGCCGAAGGATCCATTGATGCATCGAACTTGTTGAAACCTGCGCTTGCCAGAGGAAAGCTTTCTCTTTGCGGTGCTACTACGATTGAAGAATACCGCAAATACGTAGAAAAAGATGCTGCGTTGGCAAGAAGATTCTCACCTGTTCAAGTTCACGAACCATCTGTTCAAGACACTATTTCCATCTTACGTGGGTTGAAAGAGCGCTATGAAGTTCATCATGGTGTTCGTATAACGGATGGAGCTTTGGTAAGTGCTGCTCTTTACTCAAATCGTTACATCACTGATAGGTTCTTGCCTGACAAGGCAATTGATTTGGTTGATGAAGCCAGTTCTACTTTACGGTTACAACACGAGTCAAGACCTGATGCTATTGCACAATTAGATCGTGACATCATGACAATTGAAATTGAATTGGAATCCCTTAGAAAAGAGGAGGACCAATTATCTATCGACCGTAGAACCAAATTAGAAGAAGAATTAACTGTCAAGAAAGCAGAATTGGCTGAATACACCGAACAATGGGAGTCAGAAAGGAAACTGATTG
Source organism: Scheffersomyces quercinus (assembly GCA_030556775.1). Classification (NCBI taxonomy): domain Eukaryota; kingdom Fungi; phylum Ascomycota; class Pichiomycetes; order Serinales; family Debaryomycetaceae; genus Scheffersomyces; species Scheffersomyces quercinus. Next base: position 477,385 of record JAKTUQ010000007.1, on the reverse strand, counting down.
ACGACATTAAAAAGGCAAAGACAGAGTTGGAGCAGTCTAGATTTGATTTGGAACAACATCAAAGAGAAGGAAACTACGGCAAAGCTTCAGAATTACAATACGCAATCATCCCACAGTTAGAGGCTAAGTTGAAGGAACTCACCGAGAAAGAAACAGTGTCCTCGAATTTGTTGCATGACTCCGTGACCTCGGATGATATTGCAAATGTTATTTCAAAGATGACTGGAATTCCAGTAACCAACTTATTGAAGGGAGAAAAGGATAAATTGTTGGACATGGAAATTATCTTGAAGCAGAAAGTCGTGGGTCAAGATGAAGCAATTCATGCTGTCTCTGATGCAGTAAGACTCCAAAGAGCAGGTTTGACTAGTGAGAAGAGGCCAATTGCTTCTTTCATGTTCCTCGGCCCAACTGGTACAGGGAAAACAGAATTAACAAAGAGTTTGGCACAATTCCTTTTCAATGATGAATCATCAGTGATTAGATTTGACATGTCAGAATTCCAAGAGAAGCACTCTATATCCAGATTGATTGGCTCTCCTCCGGGATATGTTGGATATGATGAAAGTGGTGAATTGACGGAAGCTGTCAGAAGAAAGCCTTATGCCGTCGTCCTCTTTGACGAATTCGAGAAGGCACACAAAGATATCTCTAAGCTTTTGTTACAGGTTCTTGACGAGGGTTCATTGACAGATTCACACGGTAAACATATTGATTTCCGTAACACGATTGTCGTCATGACTTCTAATATTGGACAAGAGATATTGTTAGCCGACAAGGATACCCCTGACAATGGTGTCATCTCTGAAGGTACCAAAGCCGAGATCAATGAAGTATTAAAGCATTATTATCCTCCTGAGTTTTTAAACCGTTTGGATGAAGTCTTAATATTCAACAGGTTGTCTAAGGAAACACTCAGGAGTATCTTAGATATACGTTTGAGAGAAATTCTGGAAAGATTAGCAAACAAGAGGATGTATTTGCAATTGACAGACGAAACAAAGGACCTTCTTATCGATCTTGGTTACGATCCAGTTTATGGTGCACGTCCTTTGAACAGAGTTCTACAGAAGCAATTATTGAACCCATTGGCAATGTTAATGATCAAGGGTCAAGTCAAAGAAACAGAAACTGTGACTGTTGAAGTCAAGAATGGAGAAATATTCGTGAAACCTAACCACGAAGAAGAACCGCAAGTTTAAATACTGTATCGACACGGATAGGTGATAATACCATCAAAACAAAAATCTTTTATTGTACATATTCTCTTCTTGTATATATTATCAATAATACGTATAAAAAACTTTGTACTTTTGTATGCTACTCTAAAACAGAAACTAAAAGATAGAAAATTTAATTCAACATTGTTCTATGACATTACAAGACCTTTCCGACAATAGGGCCCGATGATTCTTGTGTTTGAACTCTCTTCAATGACTTTCCGCCTTGTATCTGTCCCAACAATGCTCCGATGTCCGGCGCACCACCGAGTGGCGCACCACTTCCACCAGAGGGTGGTGGCGGTGGTGGAGGTGGTGGAGGAGGAGGAGCAGCCCCACCTGGTGGTGGTGGTGGTGGAGCACTAAATGCTGGAGGTGGTGGAGGTGGAGGTGGAGGAGGTGGACCACCACTTGGAGGAGCATCAAATGGCAAAGGTGGTGGGCCTCCACTTGGAAGAGGTGGTGCCTCAAAAGGAACAGGTGGTGGTCCATCTGGGATTGGCGGAGCTCCAGTAGGAATGGGTGGAGCTTCAGTTGGGATTGGTGGAGCATAGTCTGACTCACGAGGAGCAAAATCGAAGTCATCTTCTCCATTTCTAGGTGCTTCCCCAGGCGGTGGAGTTTCCCATTCATCTGAAGAAGGAGTTGGCTCTCTTGCAGGGGTAACAGGAGCAAGATCTTCCTTCACCAGTTCTTGTTTGACAGGGCTAGGAGGCTTAGCAAAGGATTCGCTTTCAGTTTTCTCCTGTTGTGGAGTATTCTCTTTGGACTTTGGGGGAGGAGCCATTCCTCCGAATAATAAACTGGCCAATTGAGCGGCACCAGCTCTGCTTGGTTGGTCATCTTCACTTTCATTATCATCGGAGTCACTCCATCCTGAATTACTCAGTAATCCTCTCTGAGAGGCTCTTTGAGCAGCCGCTTTCTTAGGATCAACACTGCTATCTTTGCCAGTTGGCTTGAAGAATGGATTAGTGTTGTTTCCAGTAGGGGTTGCTTGAACCTTCGCAAATGGATTGCTTTCATGAGTCTTAGGAGGTGCATTGTTGACCTCCTTGGTCGCCTCATTTTGTTTAGGCTGTTCTTCCTCTACCTTTTCTACTGGAGTTACAATTGCAGCAGGGGTAGTTGATGCAGCAACCTTAGGCTGAGAAGATGCTCCATTTGGCCCATAGGTTGGAACAGAAGTAGTTGGATCTTCATCAGAATCATCGCTATCTTCTTTGCTCTTGATAGCTTCCATTTCCTTTCTAAGTTTATCCAAGCGAGCTTGCTTTTGTTTTTGCTTTTGGGCTTTACGCTCTCTCTCACGGGACTCCAACTCTTGCTTCTGTTTCAACATTGCCGCGTATTCTTCGTCATCATCGTCATCTGAAGATGAAACTTCTGGAAGTTCTTTTTGAGCAGGAACTTGGGCTGGAACATTGGCTTGTGGAGTTTCCACCTTTTGCTCTACTGCTTTGGGTTCCGCTTTTTGCTCTGGGACCTCTACAACTGTCGGTTCTATTTTTCTTTCAACCAGATCATTATTGGCCGTTGCTTCAGAGTTGGATGCACTGACTGAAGTATTTCTGCTTCTAGAGATACCTAATTTGGCCAATCTTTCGCTCATCTTCTTCTCAGCTTGAGCTTTTATGTAGGCAGATCTCTCCTCAGCAGTTCTGTATTTTTCTTTAGGAGCAGGAGGAGCCGAGTTACTATGAGAAGGACCGCCAACTACTTGACGAGATTGTGGTGCAGTTGGGGCAGTGGTTGAAGAAGTTTGCGGGGCAGATTTGCGCTGGCTCTCAGCATATGCATTCAATTCTCTCACAAATCTTGCTACTTCCTCTGAAATTCCATGGGCTTTCTCCCATTTGTCGGAGCCAACTTCTTCTTTGTTGCTGACCTGCAAGTGAGTGGCACATTCATCCTCCAATTCCTTAATGGAGGTTTCGATATCCTTAATAATCTCAGATTGAGCGTTCCACTCAGTCTTGGCTTTTTCATGAACTTGCTTCAACTGCAAGTCTAAATCGGCGTTTGACCCACCACTACTAGCTTTACCAGTCAATGCAGCCATCCTCTGCTTCAATAATTGCTTGGAGTGGAACTTTCTTCTATCTACATCAGTAACTTCGCCATTTGGACCGGTTCCCACAATGGACAGCTCGTCATTCTCCGGATTCCAGTCAGGATGTTGCTTTGCCAACTGTGCCTTGAAAAGTCTGACACGAGCCTTTGCAATATCATTATTGACTCTGTATATATTAGAAATCAAACTTGGAACCTTATCTCTAGTGAGGGAGTTCAAGTCGTCCAACATACGCTTCTTTTCTTCAAATGCAGCCTCTTCTAAGCCCAAGCTCACAAGTTGTGCCTGAACATCTCTAATTTGACGCTTTAATGTATCTATAGCAGCATAGTTGCTTTCAGATTCTCTCTTTTGGGCAGGGAAGGCATCAGCATCCCTAGCATCTTCGGCATCTAATAATATCTTCTTTTCCCTAATAAGTTTTTTCAAATCGTCTACTGACAAGTCAGCATCAGAAGAAGATACTACACTGCTTTTAGTACCGTTGTTATCACTATCATCCGTTGTGCTTTTTCTTCTATGACGGGAGTTGGAGACATAACCGAAGTTCTCATCGTCGTTCTTGAAACGAGTCCCGTCAGGTTTAGTTTGATTTGAAGAGGTATTGTTACGGATTGATGCACCACCTCTCAATGAATTCTTAAGAGTATCCATAGTGTCCTGAAGGTACTTGTTGGATGGTGGAATCAATTCTGGTGGCAACCTCAATGGGAGTTCATATCCATTTAATCTTCTGTACACCAAATGCATAGCCACTGCAAACTCATCCTTGTTCAACTTACCTCTATCACTAGTATCAGCCAATGTCCAGATGGACTCCAAGTCTGGTCTGCTCAAACCAGACTTACTGAAGACGTTCAACGCTACATTTCCGTCAATAAATCCCCTTCTACCAGTGTCCCAAGCCTGAAAAATCCCGTCGTAAATTTGCTTCTCTTGCTTGGTGATCTTACCTGTAACATTGGATGACAAGTTTCCACCCATCTGGTTTTGAAGATTATTACTCGAAAGTTGGGAAGAAGGCAAAAAGTGCTGTTCCATAGCATTTAAACCTGGAATTCCCCCTGTTGGCATAGAGACAAAACCCCACTCACCTGGCTTACCTGTTGGCTGAGCTTGAAGTGGTTGGAATTGGCCAGTTGGCTGTGGTTGGAAACCAGTACTTTGAGATTGCAAGGGACCTGTTCTTTGAGCGGATAATTGTGGCTGGTAACCGGTCGTTTGTTGTTGCAAACCGCCACCAGTTCTTTGGGCTGAAATTTGTTGAACTGGTTGAGCTTGGAATCCATTGGAAGGACCAGTCTTCTGAGCTGGAATCAAACCAGCGGTTTGCTGTGGCTGAAGTGGAATAAGAGTGCCTCCTCCTGTTCTTTGGGAGGTCAATGGAGCAGCTGAAAAGATACCAGTTTGGGAACCTGAGTACGAGTTAGGACCTGTTCTTTGCATGGTAAGCGGAGCAGCACCACCAAAACCGGTTTGCTGCGGCTGGAACGATGTGGTTGGAGCTCCACCAAATGCACCAGTCTGAACGGGTGCTGGTGGGTTGTATCCAGTGGACTGGGGAGCCAACCAGTCATCCTGAGCCGGTTTTTGTGGAGCAAAACTGGCAAATGGAGTGTTTGCCAAGATCTTAGTTGGATCTTCTGGAACGGTGAAATTAATTGCGTCCACGAAACTCTTCACTTCGTTGGCCCACTTCTCGGGCAATACACCAGGCAAAGGCTCACCTCTTTTGGCCAAACTACAAAGATGAAGACTCAAAGCGAATTCTGGGAAGAGTAACGAGCCCGACTTGTTGGTGTCAGAAAGACTCCAAATTTCGGCCAAGGTGACAGGTTGCAATCCTGAGCGAAGTAAGATGTTACTGGCCGACTCTCCGCTGATAGCCAGCTCTCCTTTGGGAACGGCGGTTCTGAACAAATGCTCGAATTTCTTCTGGTCATCTACAGTGATGAACGACAAACGGATCGAGGGGATCTTAAGGGTGCTATTTTCCACTGTGGAAGCACCACCGAATCCCGTTGGTTGGGTCTGGATGTAACCGGTAGCCTGAGCCTGAAGCGGAGCTGGAGCATAGCCAGTGGGCTGTGGCTGGAAGCTCTGGAAAGCTTGAGTTTGCAGCTGCTGCAACTGGGGTTGTTGCAATTGAGGTTGATAGAAGCCTGTATCCTGGTTCTGGAGCGAGTTTTGCTGCTGGTAATAGCCTGTTGCTTGAGGCTGGAAACCTTGGGGCTGATACTGATTCTGCTGCTGGGGAGCGAATCCGTTACCCGCGTAGCCTGTTTGCTGTGCATTGAACGAGCCCATAGGCTGCTGCTGTTGCAGCTGGTACGGATTGTACATTCGTGCAGTGATTGGGCTTGCTGGCGCTGAGATCGGAGGCAAACCACAAGAAGAACACCCGTCATTACCAGTAGTGAAAACTAGCGATCGCTGAGTTGGAGGAACTGCGACCAGAAGTTAGGGGGTTTGGTGCACGTGAGCGAGTGGGTGGGTGGGTGAGGAAAGTGAGGTTGGAAAGTGAGGTTGGAAAGTGAGAGCGGGAAAAATGAGTGAGGAAGAAAGTGAGTGAGAATGGCTGTGCGTGTGTGTGTGTGTGTGTGTGACTGAGAGAGAAGTGAGAGGAGTGAGAGGAGTGAGAGGAGTGAGAATACTACAAATACTGAGAGACAAAAGAGAGAGAGAGAGAGATAGAGAGACAGGACAGACAAACTAAAAGAGAGAGAGACAATGAATGTTATACATGTACACTGAGAGAGTGGGAGACACTGAACACTGAGTGTTTTACCTTTATATTCTTCCCCTTATATGTCTCTATTGATACATAAACTACCATTGATTTGCTTGTCAATAATATAGTACAAATGTAATAGAGATGAGATAACTGGGGAGAGAGTCCTGTATTAATAGTAAGCTTCAACAGTATGGATATGCTAGTGTGAGGATAACTGGTATAACTGTGTGGCAGAAAATGTAACTGAGACCGTAGAAGAGACAGAAAAATGAGTGTTTAAGTGGGTTTTTAGTGTGGAGGAAAAGATGTTCAAATGAGAGAGAGGGGAAGTGAAAGTGAGAGTGAGAGTGAGAGTGAAAGGGAAAGTGAGAGTGAGAGTTACAGTAAGGACTACCAGAATTATATGGAGAAAATGAGATTCACTATAAATGATTTCAGTGACGATCTTTTAATAGTGACAGTTTTGTAACAGTGAGGATCCTCTCTATGCTAGAATGTCTCCATGTTTCCACCAAAGTGAATTCCAAGTTGCAAACACCAACCGATATGCTTCTTCTCCACCACTGACTAATATCAAAGAAATTAGAGGACGGGCCTATACGGGCCATTAGAGAGAGGCACCTGTGACCATGAACTATATATGCCAATTGTCAAACCTCTCAATGGCTTATTGATACTAACCGATCTGGATCTGAAATTGCCGCATTGCTGCTTTGTCAAATCTATGCATCTATCGGATTTACTTAGTAAGTCAGCCCTTCTTGTAGACCATGAATTAAAATTATTTATTATCTCCGGTGGACTTTGGCTTATTCAATTGTGCATGGCTTTTCCTTTTGCAATCATTTCCTTCAAATCTCATCGTTGTCAGTTTGTTACATACCTTCACTTTTCTTTTCTATTGGAACCTTCATATCTCCATTCAATCCATAGTACACAGCGAGGCTTCCTTCGTCATTGGTCGTGACAACTAGTCCCAATAGTATGGACATAGAATGGACACAGTAATCACTTCTCTTGCATTCTTCCTGTCGCAACTATTTGTAAGCTGCCACGCGGGTTCTGGGACGGCCCGCCATTATGCCGTCTAAATTATTATGGAATTACCAGAGCCGCCCAGGACTCCATTTGGCACTAAGTGACGAGTTCTCCTCACTGCTTTCCATCTATGTCGATTAAGTATAAATACATCTAAAAATGTCAATTTTAGGGTCGCAAAAATATGCACTAGTATCAAATACGCACCAGTAATCTTTTTGCAACCCAATTCACTCTCGCGATGTCAAAGTACGGGTTCCAAAAAATCTCCAGAGATGTTAAACTAGCACTACCAAATCCTAATACGCCAACCTCTCAGGTTGCAGTAGATTTGCCTACATCTACTTTATCTAAGTTCTTCTTGGATTATGCTGGCAAAAAATTACCAGCAGAGGTGTTAAACCACTCCTTGAGAGTGTATTTCTACAGCAGGGCCATTCTTAAGGACCAATTCCCTCAATGGGATTTGGATTTAGAAGTGGTGTTTGTCACCTGTTTGCTCCACGACATTGGAACCACCAAGGAGAACATGGCTGCAACCAAGATGTCCTTCGAATTCTACGGAGGCTTTCTCTCCCATGAATTGGTGTTGGAACAGACCAAGGGCGATCAAGACTTCGCTGAAGCGGTCTCTGAGGCTATCATCAGACACCAAGACTTGGGGGACTCTGGATTCATTACTACCTTGGGCTTGGTGCTCCAGCTTGCAACCATCTTGGACAATGTTGGACGTCACAGCGAATTGATTCACCCAGAAACTTTGGATGCTGTCAACCAGAAATATTCCAGAGAAGGCTGGCTACAATGTTTTGCCCATGCCATTGACGAAGAGAATAAGTTAAAGCCTTGGGGTCACACCAGTGTTTTGGGTGAGAAGAGTAGAGAACGTATTTTGGCAAACAAGTTGAAGTACGAGAAGTCGTAAGGAGGTTTTAAGTTTTTGGGCCTTTCGTTTAAGAGGTTCCCACCTCTCATTTCGCTTCGGAGTCTACACATTCTTTTATGTTTCTTATGCCTTAGACCACTAGAAATATAATAGCTCGCTCGACTATGTACTTGTTACAAACACCTATACTATGCACATAATTTTTATTTCTAACAAGCCAGCTTTTCTTGCAAACCAAAATTATTCTAGACACCACCACCAACTCCTCTTTCTACTATTCAACAATCTCCATCCTACTCATCCTCTATCCCATCTCCTCTACCCCTACTGAGGTTTACATGTCTTGTCAATGATTTTGCAACAACTGAGGATCCTCTGGTAAAATGTCTCCATGTGTCGTATTTCTTTATCTTTCACATCAAATGTCGCATTTCTTATTTGATTTAGAAATCAACGAAGTGATGTCTGCAAAATGGTTGTGAAAACACGATAAATGGCACGTAATATAGCAATTAGTAACCTTAACATAGATGAGGTATCCAACATATACCCCCAAATCTGCCTAAAAGCTGCAGCGCTGGATTATTATATTAAGATTCACTCTATTCCGTAAGTTACGTACATATTATCTAAAAATCAAACTTTCCACTTGTAATGGAAGATTCCTCTAATAGTCTGTATTCGACAATAGAAATGAGGTAGAGACGGTATAATAGACTTTTCATAATACTTCAATAACCGCCTCTTACTTAAGGACTTCGTCCCAAAAACGAACTTCCAATTTTGTCACCTCGTTGAAGATACCCACCAACTCCTCAAGTCTATCATCTGAAATGTCCTCCTTTTCCATCAATTCCTGAAGCGTCTGTTTACCTTCATCATATGCACTAGCATACCATTCTGAATTATAGTCATCCAACCATGATTCGTACACTTCCGAGGTCTCTTTGTCCAACTTACTCGTGGTAATGTCGAATTTCTTTCTGATTTCAACGCCAAATTTTCCAGCTTCATAATATCCATGCAAACAAGGAGCTAATGCCACCTTTATCCCCAAGAAGTTCTCTTTATTACCGATATCCAAGAGGTAGTTGCAGTAGTCCAAACATGCCTTTCCTGGCTTTAAGTCTATGTCAAGATCGATATCCCTTTCGTAATCAATATCATACTTCTTGCAGAGCTTCTCCTTGTGCCTCTCAATCTCATTGACGATGTTTCCTATAATGAGAGCTTCGGCGTGTGTCTGATGGTATGTTGGAGCTGAAGAAGCAGCCAATCCATGCATTTGTGCGTAGTTGACCAAGTAGTAGTAGTCCTGTTTAAGGAAATAAAGGAATCTATCAAATTCTAATTGATCTTCTGCCAAAAGCTTAACAAATGGATGCTCGGTATACTGTCTCCAATTCTCTTTCACCTTCTGGTGACTTTTAAAGTATTCTAAGAAAGATTGCTTACTGGAGATGATATCTTGGTGTACTTTTGAAGAATGGGAATGAACTACAGCATTGTATGATACCTCTGGCTTAACATTGTGGTTAAGTGGGCCGTGACCATAGCCTAATTTACGACCCATGGTCAAGATACCTTGATGGATAAAGTCAATTGATAAGGCAATAGCTTCCTTTAAGGGGACACCTTTAGCAACATTTGCAGCTATGGCCGATGCTAAAGTGCAGCCAGTGCCGTGAGTGTCCCTGGAATTAATGAATTTTGAAATAAAAAAAGTAGCTTCATCAGTAGCTGGTTGATACAAAACATCAACTATCCCAATATGTTCTTCGTGTCCTGAGTAATCGGTTCCCTTAAATGGGGAATCATTTCTCAAATCCCAAGGAAGATGGCCACCTTTCACTAATATGTTCTGGCACTTCAAAGCACTCAGTAAAGACTTCACAAACTGTAAATAGTCATCCTTTGTCTCCACTACAACACCATGAAAATCATTACCTACGGCTATGCTACTAAGGGCTTTGGCTTCTTCAAAGTTGGGAGTAACTAAGAAAGCGTCCTTGACTAAAGTGTCTACGCATAGTTTCATTCCCTCCTGGTCAATTAACTTGGAACCAGATGTGCTGATCATTACAGGGTCCAAAATTAACTTTATATCGTGTTTCTTGATTTCTAACAAGTACTCGCCCAAAGCAGCAACTGCTTCTGTCGTAAGCATCCCCGTCTTGATTGCTTTCAAGGGCTGTTCCTTCTCCTCATATCCATGTACGAAATCCTGAAAGTTAAGGTCCAAAATAGTCGAAATCAACGCTTTCGGCGTTTTTTCAAACGTCTTGACCAATTGAGTGTTCTGAGCAGTCAATGCTGCAATACAGGTTAAACCATAGACTCCATGGGCACTGAACGTTTTCAAATCGGCTTCGATCCCAGCACCTCCAGAGCTGTCTGATCCAGCAATGGTAAGCACAGCAGGCAAGTCAATCTTTTTCGTCACCTGTGGTGATCTGAGCAGTACAGTCGTTACTTTCGTCATTGCTTACCGTCTCTTATGAGCTTCTACATCTCTATAGACGGATTTTTCATGTCCATTTAGAACCATTGAAGTAATGGTTTAATTTCGCAATATAGAGTACGATAAGCGCATTTTTCATATGCGCTTATAGGGTGACGCATTCATTTTTTTGCATCAAGAATTGCAGCAATTAAATATGTCGTAAAATGGGTTGAGTATTAATTGATCATGATATTAGGTTGAGTTTATAAAAGCATATATAGTCTATTACATAAATAACGTGGTATTAAAGGGTTATCCTTGAGATTTGGATAACGTATCAACTTTTAAACAATAGGAAACATTTTACCAATCATGCACACCTCGGTAACTGCATCAGTTGAACTTGTTACTCTTTACTTTTCAATGTGGTGTAAAAGTCAACTAACTGAAGTTCACTAGTTAAAGTGTCTTCTCTATAACTTACTCTGATATCGGGAACATTGGTTTTCTCGATATCATGGCCCGCGATGCCACCCAAATGGTACTTTTTACCTAACCAGTGCTTCTTGATGCTTGCCTCCCAACCAGACTGTCTCACAGAATTGTAGGCCAACTCACACATATCGACACCTGACAACTTGTAGATTTGCGCAGCGACAGAATATTCTTCAATCAATGGCTCCTTTGTGTACGAGAATTGAAGAGGATCATCTGTAGATAATGAAACATTCAATCCCTTCTTGAAAAAGTTGTGGAATGGATTCTTGTCGTAAGTCAAGAACAAGGCATTATTCGATAATGGAGACATAGCTAACCCGATTTGGTCCAAGTAGTACAAATACTGAATGAATGGAATTTTTCTCAATAAGATTCCGTGTGAGATCGAATGCGAAGTCAAGAAAGCGCTGATTAAGTGTTCTGGGTCACCAGCTTCACCACAGTGTGGTCTTAACACAAATGTGTTGAAGTTCAAACGCTCTCTTAACTTGTTCAATGGAGTCATATTAGCGTAAATGTAGTACAAGTAATAAGAATAAGGAGGATTTGTTGCACTGTCCCATTGTCCTGCGACTGGATATCTCTTAGATTGCAATGGTCTCTCTGGTTTCGATTCGTCGTCAACAGAATCGAACCCAATTACTCTCTGTAAGAACACATGCAATTTTGGATGAGATTGTGGATTCAATGTGACCTCATACAATGGCTGGAAAAGGTTCTTGAGGATATCGTTGAAATTCTTCACATTACCATTCTTTTTATACAAATCGTATAATCTTGGGACTTGGATTAACCAACGAGTGTTGTGACTGAATAACTTGTTATCCACGATCCATGCTGCGAGTCTATCCCACTCATCGATGCTTCTACCGTAGATGGAGATTCTGAGTTCTGTCATCTGATACTTGGAACCTTCAAGATCGTCAAAAACCTGCTTCGTTAATTCAGCAAGGTATCTACCATTAATATAGTTATCAGTTTTCAAGAAGATTTCTCTCAATCTGGATTCTCCAATTGGGTTATATTTCAAGTTGAATTTATCAAATCTGTGGAACGAGTCGGTGTGAGCATGCATATCCAAAGTATCGATAGACAAGTCATAGGCTGTCAATTTCAACGATTTGAATACCTCGTCCAAAGTTAAGATCTTACCATCTCTGAAGATGACCTGCTCATCTGGCAGCGTTTTCAACTTATATTTGATGAATCTTAACAAGTGCTTCTGATTCATACATGCTGAATGATGAATGTGTGTATCCACCTTACGAACGTTATAGAAATCTCTATGTGGATTACGTTTAGACTTCTTGTTTTCTTCAAAGTCGTTCAATAACGAATACATGTTCCACTTGGCCTCTAAGTACTGCAATCTTTTAAAAGCAAATGACTTCGTTGGTCCATCAGAAGAAAACTTGATAATGGTGTTCAAGTCTGAATAGTAGTCATGCAAAGTCGGAACCTCTACAAGAGATTTTCCAGTCGCTTTATCAAATACCTGATAGACATCTTCTGAGTTCAAGCGGAATTCAAAGCCCTCTTGAGGACCTGGAATTTCGCATTTTGCAAAATCAAACTCTTCTTCCTTCTCGTTCACAGCATCAGGAAGCTGGTTGAATTTGTTCTTCGATTTGTAGGTAGGTTTAGGAGGAGGAGGGTAAATGACCCAGCCCTCCTTATTCTTTGGATTAGCCATCTCATCTATTTGCAAAGACGCGCCCAAGTATTTATGTCTGAGGTCGAGACAGAACTTGACGTTCTCATAGAGCTCAATCAACTCCTCCGAAGGGTATTCCTCTGGCATAGCATTAGCACCAGCGGAATTTTGTACACTGTTACTATTCTGTGGTGCAATGTTTGGCAGTGGACGGTAGTGCGACGTGCTATGGTGGTTTTGGGGTAAGTCGATAATTGACTGTCTTCTCTTAAGAGCAGCGACAGGACTTGAAGGTTGACCGATGTGGAAACCTTCCTGTGCGCCGTTCCCGTTCTGGTGGTTGCTGTGCAACGCTTCAAACGTCTTTACCTTCAAATCGTGGTCCTTGATGAACCTGTCTTCTGTGGTTGAAAAGTGGGTCGAATTGTAGGATTTGGAGAGGTCTTCGTCGCTGTCGTTGTTGAAGTGGTGGTGTTCGAACTCGTCATCGGCGTCGTCGTGCGAGTAGAGGTCGTGGTCCTCGAAATGGCCGTTTGGTTTGCCGCTGAATTCCATGCTGAAAGGGGCCATTGCGAGCGAAACAACACGACTATGTATAATTGTATTATTATACTTTCTTATATCCACGCGCCAGCAAGAGCTTGCTCATCACTAAGCAATGAAAGATAGAGAGATCTGAAATTGAAGAACTCCGAACGAGGAGACGCCAAGGGAAGATTAGAATGAGTACGGCGGTGTGGATGTAGAGCATCACGTGGCGATGATCTGAGGGGAATACGAGAAGGAGGGTAATTTTATAGAATGTAATGGAATAGATATGGTAGGTATCAAGTGAAATATGGTGTGATTTGATGTGATATGGTCTAAGAGAATTGGTGTTTGAAATGCTATCGAATTTTATGAAATGTTATGAAATGCTGTAAAATGTTATGATGGAATGCCATGAAAGAGTGAGTGTATGTGGTGTGGTCTGTATGGTAGGGCATATAATATATTGTAGGCACTAGATATACTATATATCAGTACCTCACCACCTGATTCATAGATCTCTTAATCGATAGACGGTCAATTGACCCCCCACGAAGTTCACTAGTACAACCCAATGAGTTGCATGGAGGAATCTACATATACACCCCCACTAAAGTATTATACTTACACTAGTCTTCCAGAGTAATCCAGATCTACAATCTATTTAAACTGAGTAAAGGATATGCAGTATTGGTTCCAGAAAAACGTTCCTCTTTGGGACGTTGCTGCATCTTTTGACAGCCCGTTCTGGCACAGCTGCGAAGTTCTCTTGGGAGAGCAATGAAATGAACAATGAATGGAGAGGGAGTTTTATGTGACGTTCAGGAAGTTGATGGAGGTATAGATGTGGGTCAGAAAGAGGGGAAATAGAGTTAAGTTGGAACGAGTATGGAAAAAACCCAATCGCTAGCCAATAACTGGGAGGATATATTCCCATGGGAGGGCAGATTCTTCAATGGAAGACGCTGTCTGGTATGCTCCTCCGGACTGTTAAAGAAAGAAATTCCGAGAAAAATCGGGTAACACAAGAACAAAGAATGATACCTCCATATTTGACCTCATGATATTTGCTGTGGTTTCTTTTAAGCTTCTTAATTACACTTTCATAACCCCAGTTGCTACTAATCTACACCAGTCGATATACTTTCAAGTTGTGGCTAAAATACACATAAATATTTATTAATACGGAGAAACAGAAATTTCAAAGAAATCTAACGGAAGAATTTAGGGGGTGTTCAAGGTATAAGTCGTAGCATTGGAACGCTTTTTTTCGTAATGGGTTGGTGGTCTGTCTAAATGAAAAGAGCAGCAGACATACCAGCAGCACCAAAGATGACGGCTAACAAACTGGCTCTAGATGACTTGTGGGAAATGGAAGCATTAGAAGTACCAGATGAAGTAGAGGCACCGTGGGTGGTGGTAGAAGAAGAAGACTTCTTGGTGGTGGTGGAAGTAGACAAAGTCTTGGATGGAGCAGCGGTAGAGGCTTGTTGAGAAACCATTGAAAGGACGTCTTGTCTTGCTTCCAATTCTCTCTTCTTTAAGTTAAAGATTTGCTTAAAGTCTCTAACCAAAGCAGCCTTTAAGTCAGGGTCTTGGATGGCCTTCTCAACAGTATGAGTCAAAAGACCGGAGCTGAGCAATTCTTTAACAATTGGGGTAAGGGTAGAAATAAGGGATGAAAGGTTGATGCTACTAAGACCAGCACCGATGTTTTGGAAAGCACCTTCGAGCAAGACAACAACAGTGTCTTGGAATTCGCCGCTCGTGAGAAGAATGTGGACTGTGTCGTTAATCAATCCGGATTGTTCAACTGCAGTAAATACGGTGGTCAATAAGTCTTCAACGTTGTCTCTCTTGTCAAGGCTATAGTTCAAGATCTCGTCAACATTGTCCTTTGGTGCTGGAGCACGCTTGGCAACAGCATCGAAGAAGTCTCTCTTCTTTCTAGATTGTCCGTAGACAGAAGCCAAGTAAGAGAGAGTAGAATCATTGATATCGGACGATGACGAACCAGAAGTGGCTAAAGTGGCGGTTGGAGAATCGCCAGTTGCTGGGCCAAGGGATTGGGCAAGACCAAGAGCTTCGGATAAAGCAGAAAGGTTAATCGAAGCACCAGCGCTGTTTGTTTGTGGCAAGTCACCAAGGTCGAAGGAAGCAGCAGCGGCAGCAGTGGTAGGAGCCTTAGTTGTGACAGGAGCAGCAGTTGTAATAGGAGCAAAAGTTTGAGCAGCTCCAGTTGTGGCAGTAACCTTCTTGGTTGTTGAACTGCCGTGGAAGCCAAGAAGAGCTCCAATAGCACCTTCTACGTCACCCAAAATGCCGCCGAGAGCACCAGAGTCAAGGAATTTCTCGACAATGCTGACAACAGAAGGAATAGTGTCTGGGTCCTCGATGACACCAGCGATGATAGAGTATAACAAACCAGATCTGTCTAAAGCAACAAAGATAGGAGTGAAGTCAACCTTTGCGAGGTACGGTAAGGTGTCGACGACAACTTTGGTAACAATTTCTCTAGTACCATTATTACTCAACAAGAAGACAAGAGCTTCTGGAACAAGATGTGTGTCTTTTAATCCAATCAAGATATCGTCGAGATATTTAATGTGGTCATTCTCTGTCAACAAGTTGTTGGTAAAGCCAGCAATGCCTTCATAGTCGATGGAGTCGAGGATCTTGGAGTAGTTGATGGAACCCAACAATTCTTCGACAGTGGAAATTATACTTCTCTCTGAAAGCTCGACGGCAGTGAAGTCTCTTTCAGTGAGTTCAACATCGAACACTTGGTCGATTGCTGGTTGGGCTGCCACCAACGCCGTGGTGGCCAAAAGGGTTGTAGCTACAGTAGTGAATCTCATAATCAATAGTGAGTTCTTTTAAGCAAGCTGTCTTTTTTTAATTAGGTATAAACGAAGGATTGACAGGGGACTAACAACAACTTTCTGGATTAGTAAATAGTAGTCCTCGATGATTGACAGGGGGCGGAATAGCCTCCCTATATATATATAACATAGACAACCACCTGATCAACACATTGGGGTGTGTATCCTAGTCCCATATGCATATTTTCACGCCAATTGACAGTTGGGGTATAGTTTAGCCACAGATTCTTTGGACCTATTCCCTACCATTTACACTAGTTTTCTGATTGTTTTTTGCAGATATTCTTTCATTTTGCGACTCTTGTCCGGATTAGGAAAATAGCTTGATTTCCCAAAAGGGAAATTTCCTTCAGGAAAACCGGTTCGAGAATTTGCGGCCGAATCAAAGTTAATTAAACAGCCTAATCGGGTAATTCTGAGCATCAGTTTATTGCAGTAATAACGATGAAAGCGTAGAGGGCCCATTGTAACGAAGTGAAGGCTCTATTAAGGAAGTATTGCTACTTTTAAGGGGAAGAGGGCAGCCGGCAACAATGGAAAAGATTGTTTGATCTCATGCCGACTTTGACACATATAGAGACAAGCTTTTCACATTCATTATTAGGTGCTGGGCGCCTTCTATTTTGTTTTTACCAGAAACAGAGAAAGACTCGAGAAGTCGGTCGACTTTGAGAGGGGTTCTATGTCAATTGAGCGCCTTCATGGCTGTAGAATTGTCTTGAAGTAGAGTCTACAGCTGAATTTTAAACTCGGGCTACTACTGTATGCTGCATCTATGTACCTAATGCTAAGCTCGCTAAGAAATGTTATGGAAGAAGATAAATGGGGAGACGGAACCTGAGTTCGGTTCCACTGCTGTTAAACTTGAAGTCCTCAACCTTATTTTTGCGAGGAGGGTTTGTATGGTGCTCATCTGCCTCTGTCAAGCGAGTCGCTTCAGGATTCTCATCCCCGACTTCCTGATTTGCACTCGTACTCAGTTCATTTTCCTCTTTCGCTTCTCCAGCAAATAGATTTAGGTTGAATTTGAACACGATGTAGTACTTCAAATCCATTAGTGCCGAACTCTGAAATTGCTGTGATGAATGCTTTGGGATATTAATTGATCCGTTTATTAAGGTACTTTTCTGCTCCGCCTTCGGCAAAATTGCATTTGGTAATGATGCCCCATATGTATTGTACTTTACGCTTCCCGTAACCCTGTAACTATTGGTAAAGTCCGCTTTCTCTCCAGGAGCTTCTGTTATTTTACTTGAGTGGAAAATTTCGTGGGCTTCAAGATGGACAATAAAACCAACAATCTTAGTTGTCGGGCTGTTTTCATCAGGATTGATATCTAAAATGAAGTTTATATCATCACCAACGTGGTAATATGGTCGAGACAAACTAATCAAACAAAGTTTGCTGTTGTTCACTCGAAGTTGGAATTGTGTTTTCAAGTGATTAGGCAACTGTGGAACTAGTTTACCCTCAATCTGCTCTTCCTCTTCTGCTGGCTCGTATGTATGAACACTCTTTTTCCTTTCATTTGTCGACATTTTGGGCATGTTATACAAATCAGATTCTATTAACTTCGATAGATCTTGTAAGAATGCCTCTCTTGTTTCAATCGATTCTGCCACGTTACCAAGGAATTGAGGTTGTACCACCTCTTCCTCTTCGATAGTTTCTACTTTCCACTCCTTGTCTATTTTGCTTTTGTTTTGGAAGTAGTCTCTCTGTAACCATCTTTCACTAACACCAATCCTCTCACCTTTGATATCCAATGGAAAGTAAATAGAATGAGAACCCAATTGTTGACCCGAGCTTTGCAGGAGATTGACAATCAATGAATATTTGATACTGAGTAATCCCTGATCACATACTGGACCAGTCAGACGTGAGTTGTACGAAGGTGGTAGGTCAGTTGGTCTGGGGAACTTGATGTGAAATGTCTTTGTGCTCTGGGGTTCAATGGTCAAGTCTGTGAATAAAAGTGACTGTGATGTTGAATAGAAAGGTATAATTGTTTCGGTAAGTTCCTTGGCTGGTATTTTTATATCTGCTTGTGAATCTATGGTAGAATTAAATCTTGGTGGCAGATATGAGTTGAATGGAAATAACAAATCGTGTACGAAGTACAATTTCGTTCTGTCTATCCAGTGATTAGTTGTTCCCGCATGTTCTACTATCAAATCGCCCACCCCGCCTAACTTACCTCCCACAATTAATGGGTTATCCAAGTTCTCCTTGATAAAAGAAACTGTATCCAACCTGTCCAGTATTTCATCTGCATACTGGCCATCATCACCATCATTGTCTTTATACTGGTTGATATAGTCTCTGTTGGCCCACCAGTGAGGACTTTTGGCATTCACATCCATGGAACTAGCCGAAGTGTTCAAGCCGAATTTGTAGTTTAGCACCACATAACCCATTAATTGAATATAGCCTAGGAAAATACTCACGTCATCTGACTGTGGTGTTGGATTTCCCTCCATCAAATGTGTCGACTCGCTTGTTGAACTGAAGATAGCCCCAAACCAGCCAGTGTTGTTCGAACCATTAGCACTACCATTACCATTAAGACCTGATTCGTCCTCTGTTTGAGCAGAAGAAGCGCGGCTTTCTTGTGGATTTATAGTCACATTTTTGTCCAGAATGTTGTGGAAACTGATGAGACACTCATTTAGCATTGTGTCTTTGGACCCTATTACTGGCTCGTTGGCGTTAATGTATGTCAACGAAACTGCCAAAGAACGATCAACTTGTTTGATAAACGACGGTTTGGCACTCTCCAGAAATCGCTCAATCGAGTGCTGCAAGCTCTTACTGGGCATAGCTAAAGCAATTGGGTGTTTTTATAAGTGTTTGTTAACAAGTGGTCGTGATATCACTAGATCTCTTAGAAGAGATACTGGTACTGATATGATCATATAATGTCGCATAATTAACGGATCGGTGTTTATCTTAAGGCGTGGTAGAATTTACGATTGCAAATCGGACGACATTTAGATCTGACGACGACATTTCATCTTGTCACTAGCTATTCCTATGGTTATTCCTATGGTTATTACAGTCAATGGCAGACAATAGGAGCATTATGTAGATTAGTTTATACAATCCCAACTAAAAAGAAACAAACAAACTGACAACAGAAGAGGAAAAGGAAATAGAAGAAGAAGAACAAGAAGAAGAAAACAACATAAATATGATTCAGTAATGCATAATAAAAGAACACTGGCCGAAAAATGGTACAATACAGAGTTAAGACACAACAAAAGGTAGAACAAAGGTTAGAGTACCGGAATATTAAGAATATCATTACCAAAATGTGTCATAGGTACGATTAAACATCGTCTTTTGTCCAGGTGCTAAAATTCATTCAGTTCGGCCTTTTCGAAGATGACATTTTATTCGAGACCAATTCATTATGTCCTAGGACGTACGCCCTAAATCGCTCCTTCACTCATCTGAAAATCACCTTCTCCCATCAGAGACTTCCGATTTATATCAAAACTTCGAGCGGTCGGTCTAGATTGCCTGAGGGGCCTGAATACCGTCCTGCTGAATATGCGCAATATCCTCCTGGGTAACACTTTGTCCGTTCTCGTCGTTTCCTACACCAACAATCTGATGGAAATCAAGAATCTCGCTATACATCATAACTCTCCAAGTATCCACTGGCAAGTCCGCATCATTGAAACTCCAGTCGAACTTGCTTTCACAGATAGGCTCATCAGTTGGATCGTGGTATGGCTCCATGTATGGGTGGGTTAAAGCATCGACAGCACTAATACGCTTCTTAGGATCAAAGATTAACATTTTAGCTAATAAATCAATTGCTTCTGGTTCCACATGGTGGCATTGGGCAAATCTTTCGCTGAAAGGTATTGGGTCTCTGTGTGGAAGTGATTGCACGAATCTTAATGTGTTTTCAGAACAAATTGTGTCAATCACATCGGGTGGTGGCGAGCCTAGCAATTCGGTAATGATAGAAAACTGGTGGACATGGTCCTTACCAGGGAACAAAGGCTTACCTTCGATCATTTCAGCTAGTATACAACCAACTGACCACATATCAACCTCTGTATCGTACTTCTGCCATGTCAACATGATTTCAGGAGCTCTGTAGTATCTGGTTGAGACGTAACCTGTCATTTGGGGATCTTGAATTCTGGCCAATCCGAAGTCACAGATTTTCAAGTCGCAGTTCTCATTGATGAGAATGTTCGAAGGCTTCAAATCTCTATGGATCACGCCAGCTGAGTGGATGTACTTCAAACCACGGAGGATTTGGTAGGTGAAATATTGGATGAACTGCTTTTCCAATGGTCTGGACGTCAAAAGACGATGAAGATCGGTACCTTGAAGCTCGTTGACAAAGTAAATATCCTCCAAAGGCGAGAGGAAGATGTCGTCCAATGTGATCAAGTTTTCATGGCGCAAATGTTTCAATAATTTCAATTCACGGTATGTTCTCTTGGCCAACACCGATGTCAGAAACGGCTTCATGATCTTCTTCACGGCCACATTCTGGCCCGTGAGCTTGTCTACAGCGGAACAGACGAGCCCGAAAGCACCCATGCCCACCGGGTTCAAGTCGGTGTAACGATTGGTGATCTCGAAGACTGTGCCGAAAATCTGTGTTCTGGTGAATTCTCCGTCGGATGACATTGTGGTAATTTATAGGTGTAATAACGAGGGCAAAAGCAGTCTTTTTGGGTGTGAGATGAGAATACTGTGATGAACAATTCGATGGCTCGTTCTATAGGGCAGCTTCTGGGATGTGTGTGGTTGATCGTTTTGACGTTAAACGGCGATTTTTGTGGCGATAACTGGGGGTTTTGGTGTGTGTTGACTGAGTCTTTCAGTGGGGTCTTGCAAAACAACAAATACTGGAAATACCACACGATTGGGCAAGCGACTGGGTAGTGTTTTTCTGGTAAGAACTGACAAACTAATGGTCTTTGATGGACTACCGCGTTCGAAATCCTCAATGCTGGGTCGATGGTGTGATGGTTGTGAGACCTGATGAATGCCGCTGTGCTTGCCAGTAATACTGTGTTACTCCACTACTAAGGAGTAACGGTCAAAACAGTTTCCAAACTGAGGAATGACGGGTTCGCGGGCGGCGTGCACATAGTGCCTGTTAGACTAGCAGAGATTTTAGACCAGCGAGATGATAAGAGGGAGGAAGAGGAGGGGGAGATGAGAGGAGGAGCGTTGGGTAGAGGGGGGTGGGATTTTGGGGTGTTATTTAGCTCGTTAAAATGGGACAATTTGGGAGAGTAGATTGGTGGTGTTTTGGAGGTGAAAAGTGGGATTTTGGGGCGAAATGATCGGACTTAGAGGTCTTAGAAGTGGGCTCTCTCAGGGTGTAAAAATGTGTCAGAGACAGTTAGTGAGAGTGAGAAAAGAGGGAGAGCAGCGCGAGAGAAAAAGATAATGCCGGGTGGTGCATAGAATGCAGCAGAGTCCTCAGATTATTATGGGAAGATTGAAATACGGGAGATATTTAGACCGGAAGTGCTTACTATTAAGGAACGGAATTGGGTGGGGTTCATAGAAGACGTTAATGAAGAAGTGCTAAAAGTTGGAAATTGGTAGTGGAAATAGAGACTCAAAAAATTCGTAACAGGCCAATTGTTGGAAATTAATATTAGGTGACAGTCTCTTCGCAAAAGCATATAGAAATGATATCGGAAAATGTCTTCTCCAAAGAGTTGCAATATGTTTCAAGTATTTGGTGTATTTCTTCACCACTCCCATCCATGTCCTTCACGAATGGGCCACAGTATCCATTATCTACGATTGTAAAAAAAGGGAACTTAAAGTTGTATACCAAACGATATATGGAGACAAAGAAGATTCTCTTTGATTCAAGGAGTAGTAGTCTCGAAGAGGAAGCAAAATCCAAAGATGTCGATGATGTAGTCAATGATTTTGATCAATCGAAACAGGACTAGAGCAGTTAAATTAAGTGATGACGCCTGTTCTTCTACCAAAACAGAAAATAAACCCATCCAGAAGGCGATTAGTATTTATCTACAAGAAGATTCGCATTTAATCATTAAATATAGCAATCAGATAGTAACTATTCTGTCTTTGAAGCTGTAGTATTCCTGACAAAATGATCAGGTAGAATTGCCGCAAAAAATGGAGATTTTTTTTTTTTGGTAGTCCAGTGCTATCGTCTTTGAAAATCAAAGCGAGTGGATGCAATAACCACAATATGTAGTTACGGTATTACCTCAGCGAAGACATATGTATTCGTAGAATTAATATTCAAAATTATGGCACTATGAAATCTCCATCGACTGGTCTGCAAATCATCTTCGAAGGGTCAGTGTGAACAAATTCCGGTTATTGTATTACCGGATGCCTGAACAAGTTCCGGTCGCTAGTTGCACAAATGAACATAAGCCCCCCCAAAAGACTGGAGCAGGGATCAACGGCAGATTGCTGGGCAGTGCGGGATGGGGAGCGGGATGAGAACAAGACGTGTTACACTGGGCGGTGTTGTCGACACTTGCATTTGAGAGTGAATTGAGCTTTAGGATTCAATTTGGCTTACTGGTGAGCCCTTCCATTGGTCTACAGTTGGTCTGTTAGGTGATGAAAAATTTGAATTTTTCGCAATTTATTTATATTTAGAATGAAACTTATGCGTGAACGGTGAGTTCATAGAGGGTGGTGGTTGCACAGTTTCTTGGTGTAGCAAGAAAGAGAGATTGATTGGGTCATAATTTGCAAATATTCCTGGATATCTTTGCTATAATACAAGAGAGAGTATAATCACCGTCAATTCACCTTTTTACTATCCACAGTTTCCAATCTTCCCGTTGCAACTGCCATAAAAATACCACCTCTAACAGAATCCTTTCCACCTCTACACCTACGCAAAAACCACTGCCGCACGCGGTTGAACGTCCTACCGGTCGCCGCATACATTCCTACAGGTTTTACCGAAATCACGAATTATACGGCCACACCGTTTTCGAAGCCTGGCCAAGAATTGCAAAAACCAATCTAGATCGACTCCAAACAATCCACCCGACCGATCAAATTTCTTCTAGAACATCTGGTACCAGCCACGAATCGCCCCGATTTGTCTCGTCCCCTCCTCCTTTCTCACTTGTCCGTATTCTCTGCCCCACAAGGCATGGAAAAGAAACGCCATTTCATGCACTCCTAGTACTAGCATGTAGCCCAAAGTTCTTTTTAGGCTGCCTATACAGAACGGGAAACGGAATTGGTTTCTTCCATAGAAGCCATAGTATTATTACAGTGGAATTAGTATTATTGGTATTATTGGTTGTATTAGCAGTATTAATTTTCTTAGTAGTATTAATTTTCTTATAGTAGTATTAATATTATTGATATTACTGTTGCAGGGAGCAATAACAGTGTTTGACGTGGAAAGTAAACGTTGCAAATTGAAACGTATATATATAGATATCTATTAGTTGTAGATATATGAATATTAGTGATAGATATAGTGAGACCTTTTCATAGTTGTTGCTTTATTGTTCATTAGCTGTGCTCATACTCAATCTCGTCCTATTAGTCAGTGTTAGTATTCGTTAAGTACTATTGTACATTGATAGTATTGTAATCTTAACAGTGTTTCTATCACACCTGACAGCAAACGTCTTCAATTGAAACCATTAAAATCATCACATTGGCTATTGCCTGTTCAACACCCATAGAAAACACTCAAACCATGCCTTCAATCGACCAGGGTGCTACAACCATCTCGTCGTCCATCTCGTTGGTCAAAACCATCATCGGAGCCGGCTTGCTCTCCATGCCATTAGCATTCTCCACCGACGGTATCGTCGCCGGTGTCTTTATCATCTTACTAGCAGCTGTCACTTCAGGTTATGGTCTCTTCCTCCAGGCATACACTTCCAAGTACGTACCCACCGGACATGCCACATTCTTCAACTTGTGTTCGGTGACTTACCCTACATTGTCTGTAGTGTTTGATATAGCCATTGCAGTGCAATGTTTCGGTTGTGCTTTGTCTTACTTAGTATTGATTGGTGACATTACCCCTACTATCATCACCTACTTGCCATATATTGCTCCAGAACACCACAGAACCTTCTGGATCTTGGCCTCCACAATCATCTGTGTGCCACTTTCGTTCCTCAAGAACTTGGATTCGTTAAAGTACACCTCTATCCTCGGACTCGTTGCTATCTTCTACATGTCCTTGCTCGTAGTGGGCCACTTCATAATAGGAGATGTACCAAGCGAATTGAAGGGAGACGTCGTCCTCATTCCACCAACAGTTACTGGTATTTTCAGTACATTTGCCATAATTGTGTTTGCCTTTACTGGCCACCAGAATATGTTCTCCATCGTTAACGAAGCAAGAGACAAGTCTTTGACCAGTCTCACTGGACTCATAAACTTAGCAATTCTCCTTTCTGCTGGGCTCTTCATTGTCGTCGGTTTGTCTGGCTACTTGACCTTTGGAGATAAGGTCAACGGAAATGTCATCTTGCTGTACCCTAACGCATGGACCACCAGCTTGGGTCGTTTCTGTATTGTGTTCATGGTGATCTTTTCGTTCCCACTCATGATCCACCCAGCCAGAATTTCCGTCAACAATATCTACTACTGGACCAGAGTAAATCTCTTCCACCAGCCGGAAGCCGAAGAAGCTACTGCTCCAACATCAGAATCTACAGGTTTATTGAATGATCCTGAAAACCACGAAATTTCAGCTACTAAGGCACAATCACATATTGTTCCATTTCCAGATAACGTCTTTATCGTCATTACTACTGCGTTATTGATTGCAGGCTACATTCTTGCAATTAGTATCAAATCCTTTGCATTGGTTCTTGCTATAGTTGGAGCCACTGGATCTACTGCAATTTCTTTCATCTTGCCAGGCTTGTTTGGCTGGAAGTTGATTGGATCCGAGCTGGATGACCCTAGTGTGTTGGAAGTCATATTCAAGAACCTCTCTTTGGGTTTGACGATCTGGGGTTTTGTGGTTATGGTGTTGTGCTTGTACACTAGTTTGTTTTTGAATCAGGTTTAAAATGGTGACCATTGCATTTCGCCATTGTGAAGATTTATTAGAGAGAATGAGAAGTGAACGTGAAAAGTGAAAAGATATATGGTAATGTCATGGTAGGTTATTTGGTGAAAGCAGTAATAAAAGATCTAGAGAGATCAGAACATAAAACAAGTTCTTATAGTACATATTAATACCTGATTGCCGATACAGCCTTGCCACAGTGGAGTAACAATAAATATATCTATATATCTATATATCTATACATATGCTACCATGATAAATTATTTACACTAAAATTATACACCTTCACACCATAGAAACAGAATAACATATAAGTAATAGAAAATCAGATAGCATACAATGTACAACAACATACAAAGACGACTTGCAATAGTGGACAACTTGGAAATACTAGACAACAATCTCCATCAAGTAGTTTCTATCAATTTGCACCCATTACTCTCCTACACTCGCTGCTCTCACTACAGTGACCACTAACATTATATAAGCGAGGCGCACTAACTACTATAAAGGCGCTTAACTATGACAGTCTCTCCACAATTCAGATTGGTGTGAAAAACTGGAACAGTGGAGAATGTTTATTTAGTGATAGTTCTCTTTCTTTTTGTTGTAATTATATATAAGTAGCTAACAATTGTGTAGGGGTTAATTTATTATTGTAGGAATTACAAAAGGATAGAAGCCGAAACGACAGTCTAGTGAAGTACAATGTCCTGTGAAGACGAGCATTTTCACTCGCATAGTCATGGAGGAGGCCATGGAGATGGCGACGATGATGGCCATAGCCATTCCCACCAACATGACCATGTCCACATTGCCCCAATTCCTACTAACATCTCCCAATCATTACTTTCCAAAATAGACACAGTCCACTTGACAGCATTGAACTTGGCTAATCAGTCCGATGACTTGCAGAAATTGTTCAAATCACCGGAGGACAAGTATAACTTGAAGCCCGTGATTAAATCAGATTGCGATGCCCAATTGATTATAAACATTCCCTTCTTGAATGCTTCAGTCAAGTTGTTTTCTCTTATATTGAGAACAAACGGAGACAAATACTGTCCTAAAACCATCAAACTTTTTAAAAATGACACAGAGATCGACTTTGACAACGTAGAGGGGAAGAAACCTACCTTCGTTATAAGTCATCCACAGATTGGAGTTATGTACAATGATGATGATGACGAGATTCCAGAGACACTCGAAGAAGATGGAGACTTTGTTGAGCACTTCTTGCCACGTCATATTTTCACGGGGGTCCAGCAATTGACGATCTTCATAGAGAATATTCATAATGAAGAAGAGGAGGACGAGTCTCACCTACATTACTTAGAGATCAGAGGAGAGTATACGGAGTTGAACAGGGACCCAGTTATTACATTGTACGAGCTGGCTGCTAACCCTGCCGACCATAAAACCGTGACAGCAGAGGAATATGCTAACAATTTCACATTGTAGGGAGAGTCGACGTTCTGAGACCAAAATAATTGAAAAGAGTTACAAAGAAGTAAATTACAGAAGATTAATTGCCAATACAGTTATTTAACATGTCGGATAGGGTACTCTATTTATCTAATAATTCTTGTAAGTACTCAATAAATGAAAATGGGAGGAGTTTCGTAGGCGACTTAGTGAGGGGTGTTTTGTTGATCGAATTGTGACGCATAAATAAGTATTTTGGAGTTCGCTTCTATCTACTGATTGCTCAATACTTCAGAAAGCCAATTATATACCGATATCTACATTATATTCCTTAAAACATTTGAATTATTATTGCATCAATTTCTTCGAGAAGTTGCAAAAAACCGAGAGCAATGCGAAATGCATATTCCTTAGTACAAGTTACTCCAACAATTGTATTTGAAGTGTAGCTCCTACTTCTACCTTAGCGAGTATCTCCTATATATATATATGCCCAACAATTCAATCTCTAGCCTGCTTCCCTAAATTCCCCTAAGTACATACCACTATACACATCGTAATTCACGTCTCTCCCACACCCAACGTTTAAGGTTCCAATATGACACCCTACACATACAGCATGTTGCAGCCTAAAAAATACCATCACCAGAGACTGCTGCCACCGAAACTACACGACAGATATCCCCGGATTGAGTGGTTGAAATATGGGATCTCAGTATGCCAGCATCACGTTACAAACCCGCTCGTGAGCCACTATCCACTGCGACCATTCGGCAACCACCTCCTCCACCACAACACTCAACCGAATACAACAACTCGCTGCCAATGCTACCACACCACCACCATGACTCCCTTAAAACCCACGTCAACATCGCACGTGACTTCGGAGTCCGTTAAACCGACCTGCTCTCCTGATGCGACTCACTCATCGGCCGGGATATACACAGGGACCCAGTGATTCGACGACACCACAATTTTCAGATATATAACTCCAGGGATAGAAGCTCGTTTTGCAAAACAATTGGGTTGACATCTCTTTTTCAGTCGTTGTAGCGAAATTCCATCAATTACACTGCAAAATCCACAACAATGCCTAAGTTAGTTTTAGTGAGACACGGTCAATCCGACTGGAACGAGAAGAACTTGTTCACCGGTTGGGTCGACGTTCGTTTGTCTGAGACCGGTGAGAAAGAAGCCAAGAGAGCTGGTGAGTTGTTGAAGGAAAAGGGCATTGTCGCCGACATTCTTTACACCTCCAAGTTGTCCAGAGCCATCCAAACCGCCAACATCGCCTTGGAAGCCGCCGACCAATTGTACATTCCAGTCAAGAGATCGTGGAGATTGAACGAGAGACACTACGGTGCCTTACAAGGTAAGGACAAGGCCGAGACCTTGGAACAATACGGTAAGGAAAAGTTCCAGACCTGGAGAAGATCGTTTGATGTTCCACCACCAGTCATTGAGGACCACTCCAAGTTCTCCCAAATCGGTGACATCAGATACAAGAACGTCGACCCAGCTGTTTTGCCAAAGACCGAGTCCTTGGCTTTAGTTATCGACAGATTGTTGCCATACTGGCAAGACGAGATTGCCGCCGACTTGTTGGACGGCAAGACTGTCTTGATTGCTGCTCACGGTAACTCGTTGAGAGCCTTGGTTAAGCACTTGGACAACATCTCCGACGAAGAGATTGCTGGTCTTAACATCCCAACTGGTATTCCATTGGTTTACGAATTGGACGACCAATTGAAGCCAACCAAGCCAGCCTACTACTTGGACCCAGAAGCTGCTGCTGCCGGTGCTGCCGCCGTTGCTGCTCAAGGTACCAAGAAGTAAATTAGCGGTTAGAAGAGATTCTGCAGCTTAATACACATTAGAGATTTTCAATGGAAATTAAGGTAAGTAATGTAGATATTCAGCAATTGTAGAAGTGATTTAGAAGTGGTAGTGACTATGATGAAAATGTAGGTACCAGCATTGCTGTTTTGAGGTGTATACGTAAATTCGAGATCAAGTGACCGAAATTTGAGGAATTGAGCTCTTAATCAGAAGTGGAATACATCAATAAGCTATGTTGAGCGTATTTCGAGTCAATTGACCTGAAAAATTGGGTGTTTGGCTGTTCAATGGATATTCACATGGAACGATCAACGGTATTAAAGGTTTATATGGAGAGTGTGGTTGTGTGTGTCGCGTATAAATGTCTAGGAATCTGATTTGCGACAAGCCACACGAGAGAGAGAATATAAAGAAAACAATTAGCGAGAGTAACTGAATTATCGATTTGAAGTTCTCGTTACGGGGAGCTAATAGAGAGCTAAAAGAGCACAACAAAGTATACTTCACTCTCGCTGTGTTTTCCAGTAAACCACGTAGAGAGTAATAAGAACCATAGTTCTATATATAGAACATACCGTTGATCTTAACTCATCAGTTTTTTGTTTATTCATCTTTTGTTGTAGACAAGTATGAATATGAATACCTTTCTTTATTCTTATTTATTGGTATTAACTGTATTGTATTCTTACTAGGGACCCAGTAGTTCTCTGGAGCTTCTCTCCACAGAGTACACCACAAAATAGATATTTCTATTACCTTGGTGACGATTCTCACTCTTTTTTCTCCCTAAAAATTCTCCTATTCTCCTTACTTTTACTCTCTCCCTCTCCCAACACACTAAATCTCTCGCTAACTTTCTCTCTCTCTTTCGCACTCGCTCTGTATACAGCGCCTAACATCGAAAATCAAATTGAAGACATGGAAATAAATACTTACAACCAGTGTTTTGTATGGCTAAGTCTATTCATAGAACACAAGTGACTAACAGTACACGTAGCTGTCGTTTGTATCGTATTGAATTCATCTTCAATTCAGCGAATCGCATCGTATAGGATTAAAAAACGGGGAAATCCACGCCGGTACTTGGTCTATAACTGCCATTTGGATCAATTAACTGCTTTGGTTTTTTCATACAACCAAAACAACTTACTCAATAGTTGGCCAATTCATTAATCAAAAGAGTTATTTTTGGACTCATTGATAATCACAAAAGTACTGCCTTTTTTTGCCACGTTTACCCTCACTATAAGATCGGGATTCACAAGAAATCAGTAAGAACCGCTCATAGAATATAGATATGTCGTTCAATTTTGGTGCTCCAGCTCAGGACGCCAATAAGCCGGCGTTCAGCTTCGGTGCTCCAGCTCAGGATGCTAACAAACCCGCTTTCAGCTTTGGTGCCCCAGCTAACAATGCCGCGGATACAGCTGCAAAGTCTTCCTTCTCATTTGGAGCTGCTGCAAATACTCCAGCAAGCACAGACGCCAACAAACCAGCAAATGCATTTGGCGGCTTCTCAAACCCAAACAGTGCTTCAAATAGTGGAAGGAGCACACCTGCCTTCTCATTTAATAAACCTGCTGATGCTTCTGCTTCTAATTCAGCTCCAGCCGCTTCTTCAGGTGGATTATTTGGCGGTGCATCTGCTACTGCTAGTGATGCCCCAAAGACTGGTGGCCCTTTCGGTGGGGCATCCAGCAGCGCTCCTTTTGGAGCTTCAACCGCCACCGACTCCGCTTCTAAACCTACAGGCGGCCTTTTCGGCGCAAATACAAACGCACCAGCTCCTTCTGCGGGCTCTTCTATGTTTGGTAGTTCCGCCAACAACACAGCCCCTGCACCTTCCAGTGGTGGATTATTTGGCTCAGCAGCAAAATCTGATGATAAGTCCGCATCAGGAGGTAGTGTGTTTGGCAGCAACAATACGTCATCTGGATCTTTTAGTTTTGGAGCAAGTAAGCCCGAAGAAAAGTCTGACAAACCAGCTCCATTTTCCTTTGGAGCTGGTTCCAGTTCTACCCCTTCTACGTCGCAACCAGCATCTAGTGGATTTGCTGGCTTTGGAGCCAAACCTGCTTCTACCGAGCAGAACAAAATTGAAACAGCTGCTCCATCTTTTGGTTTTGGAACCAAACCAGCTACAGAAGATGTTCCTAAATTGAGTTTGGGTGGCCTCGGTGCTAAGAATGACGAAAAGAAAGACTCTGCTACTCCATCTTTTGGTGGCTTTGGTGCTCAATCGAACGAAAAGAAGGATGACAAGCCTTCTTTGTCATTCGGTGGATTTGGAGCTAAACCAGAGGAAAAGAAAGAATCAGCTGCTCCAGCTTTAAGTTTTGGAGGATTTGGATCTAAAGATACATCTTCATCTACAACTACTTCGAAACCTGCATTATCACTTGGTTCCTTTGGAGCAAAGACCGCTGATACCAAAGAGGCACCAAAGTTATCATTTGGTGGCTTTGGCTCAAAGCCAGAAGAGAAAAAAGATACCGAAGCTCCTAAGTTATCATTTGGAGGACTTGGATCCAAGCCAGATGAGAAGAAGGACGGTGACAAACCAGCATTATCGTTTGGTGGTTTTGGCGGTAACCTTGGCGATAAAACTGCGAAGCCAGCTACTGCCGGGTTTAGTTTAGGCAAGTCTTCGACACCAGTTAGTGGTGGATTGTTTGGTGCCAAGAAGGATGACACCACAAAGCCAGCAACAGGAGGCTTCTCCTTTGGCAAAAAAGAAGAAGAGAAGAAAGAAGACAAGCCTTCTACTGGATTTTCACTTGGATCAAAGGCAGAAGACACTAAGCCTGGAGAATCGAAGTTCACATCAACCACAGCTCCATCTGGAAGCACCACGACGGCCACTACTACAGTAAATCCTCAATTAAAGCCAACTAAGATAGAACCGGTAGCCGTATCCATTGATAACAAGACTTTGGACGACCTCATTATTAAATGGTCCAAACAATTAACCAGCACATCTAAAATATTTGATTCGTATACCGATAGAGTGAAAGAATGGGATCAGCAATTAGTGGAAAGTGGAGATGAGATTTTAAGATTAAACCAAGACTCATTGGAAGCAGAGGCATTACAAGGTAAAATAGATCAACACTTGTTGTTTGTTGAAAATCAACAAGATGAATTGGAAAAGATATTGGATAATTATGAGCAACAGGCTGACATTTTGTTGAACAATATTGAATTAAACTCGAGCAATAATAACAGCAGAAGTGCCGATGCTGGTGCATCGGGTGTTAACTCAGGCTCTGATGGCACTTCAGTGAATGTATCTTCTAATGGCGACAATAGTGGCACTTTAAGTGTAACCGACAAGTTACGTGAAAAGGCTTATCATAATGCCGAGTTATTAGATGAGAGGCTAGACAATTTAGGTGATAGTTTATCCACATTGATAAATGAAATAAATTCCGTGAGTGAAGTATTCACCAAGAACTCCATCAGCGAATTTTCTTCTTCAGGTACGGCTGCTGCAGGCACTGCTTCTGCAAAGGGTACAGCCAGCTCTGATATTAAGAGTGCAAAGGGAGAGGAGAACCCAATTGAGGAAATTGTTAAGTTATTAAACTTGCACTTGGAGAACTTGAAGTTCATTGAGGACGGAGAGGACAAATTGAAGGCCAAGATCGATAAGATCAACCACAACAAGAAGATTCAGTACTAGAGTGGTGATGTTACTGAAAAGTATAGTTGCTCCTGTATAGGTAATTGTAGAATAAATGATATATAATAGTTACGGAGACAGAGTGTAGAACACCGAGAGATTATAAGGCAGGATACAGTGTATTGAACGTTGAAGTAAAAGAATAAAAGTATGATGATTCAAGCAGTTGTATGGAATAGTGAAGGAGGGCCCTAGCACAGAAACCATGGCAGAGGGAAGGAGCTTAACAAAAACACTTCACCCATATATAATATACATTTTTGCATCCTATTAAGTCATTAAGTGAATAACTCAATTAAAAGAAAGGCCTCCCCCCGTTTTCTCTACTCCAAAGCCATCCCACGGAGGAAAACTGAAACTCTACATAGCAGATCTATACCTTGTTCCCCAATGTTCCCCAATGTGTCAAATGCCCCACTATCTCCCTACCAGGGCTTCTTCTTCTCTGCCGACCTCTCGATGCAAGGGAATGCCGATTGGCAGCCACGGCACTTCGTATCCTACAAATACGGTCATTACGAATCGCTATTTACCGGGATAAAGAATACAACAAACGTAAACCCACTACCCATCATAGATCCGCGACACACAGCCAAGTACTAAACTTTAACCACAATTTCACTTGCTTCGTTGCTCCTTTTCACACCCAAAAGGCACAAGCAACTCCACTTTCGTTCTTTACCCGATCGAGGTAGTCCTGTCGTCCCATCTGCTCCAATTATCCTCTACATTGCACCCCACATTTATGGCCCATGGTACGTTTAGCGATAAAATTGCATATGCCTTTTTGCGACCACCCATACTGTGTGATGGTGTAGTTTTTACCGATGGACAATGAGAAACCCCACCTCTTGGCCAGATCGAACATACATCATCTTATCTGGGTTGGTGCGAGTCGTCGGGTTTATATAGTGTAGTAAATGAATATGGTAATATAGTGTATATATAGTACACAATGGATATTTAAGCTATATATTATATACATATCCAAATATATATATATATATATTTATATTTTTCATTCTATAGTACACTTATATATATACGATATATATTACATATTTATACACACATATATATAACACATATATATATAACACATATATACTCACATATATACTCACATTTACCTAGCAGCAGAGTCGTTCATACTACCGTCCAAGTTCTCGTTGTGATATATATACCCGTAGTTCAACCTATATATATCGAGTCCACCACCGTTTTAGTTTTTCACTGCATAATAGCTTGTTAACTATTGTTTATATATTCTGTATAACCTGGTAGCTTGCTTTAGTCTATCCACCCTGTACTAGCAAAAGAAACCCATTGATTCCTCCACCATGTCGCAAGTTTTATCGATCATCAAGTTGTTGTTCAACCCAGACGTCTCAAACAAGATCATCTTGGACGTCGCCCTCGGCCAAGTGAAGGCTATTGGCTACGCCAAGGTCCTTGCTTTGCTCTTGAGCTTGGGAACCGTCGGGGTCTCGTCGTTCATCAAGATCCCTCAGATTAGAAAAATCATCCACCCTAAGTTGTTGGAAGGCAAAGCCGAAGTGGTTAACGGGTTATCGCTCGAAGCTTTGAGCATAGAGAGTTTCAACAACTTGGTACATGTTGTGTTCAACTCTCAAAACAAGAACCTGTTCTTGAACTACGGTGAGAGCTTGCTCGTCGGGTTACAAAACGTCGTCATCATCTTGTTGATCAAGTACTACCGAGCCCTAGCATCGGGAGCCATCAGCTTGGAAGGCAAGGACTGCAAGCAAAAGGTTGAGACCGTTGCTAGAGAATTGGCCGAGCCAGTTGCCTACATCCTTGGTACATCCATTTTCTTGACCCATTTGGCTCCAGAAGGCTTGATCTCGTTATTGCAGATCTTGAACATTCCTATTTCAATTGCTGCCAAGTTGCCCCAGATCAAGCAGAACGCCAAGTTAAGAACTGCCAGACACTTGTCCACTTTTACCATCCGTGCCAACTTGGCCGGTTCGTTAATTAGAGTCTACACCAGTTTGCAAGACCTCCAAGCTAAGAGAAAGAGAAACAAGGTCCAAGGCGGCGATTGGGTCTTATTGGCTGGCTACTTGACTTCGTCCGTGTTGAACTCGGTATTGGTTGGCCAATCTTACTTCTACGATCACGTTGAGAAGAAAGACGAGGAAGAAGCCACCAAGAAGTTAGAGTAGATGTTTTGAGTGCCATTTCAGAGAAACGGTTATACGTGACATGACAATATACTGTTATGTTTATCAGATCTATATTTTTACTAGATTCGTCTTAGTTATATTTATTGTACAATTAATTGAAGCAGAGATAAAAGAAATAGGAATAATCATCCAATTGAGTAGATATTAGAGTTTTGGCCTATCATTGTGTGTTTATTTACGATAATCGTAAAATTCGAGCATAATAAGACTCATGTAGCAAAGAATAGAATACAATTGAATAAAACAAGAAGTTGTCCTTAAGAAATCACCAAACCAAGAAGAATATTCAAACTCTACATTCTTCGGTTATTGCCTCTACTGAATATATAGTAATTATATTATCTACCAATAGGAATACACTAACACGAAGAAGCACACACACGGCTTTCCATTTTTGTGCAGTTGATATATTCCTATCATTTTACATATTTACATATGAAACTATTGCACCCACCAACTAGTGAGAAATACACTAATTAAATCAGCATTTGAAGGTGATTCATAACATACACACACACACACACCCAATCACCACACACACACACACACACTTAACACATAGCACATATTACATGCTACATTACTCCATTACTACATTACTACGGTCTAGCCGTACGGAATCTTTCACTCACGTCACGGGACCACACCATTAAAGTTTTATGCCTATGGCTGCTAAATACTGAACATAGAACATACCAAGACATATGGTTGACATATATTATAATTAATTATAATTCCATGTTTTATTTCTAAAATTTGTATTTTCCCTCTAAATATACAGACATTTGTAATAATCCAGACAGCACCTCGACACATGTCTTCTCTGTTACTACCTTCTTCCCCAACAGCACAGCTTTTAGCACACCGCTCACCACAGCATGTCTTATCCCAATCGGGAAAACGGTTGCGCCCAGCCGTGATTTGATTTCTCAGCGATTTGTTCATCGAAAGTACTTGTAATTACAAGTCAATGTGTTCTCTTCTTTAGCCCAGTACTGGTTTCCTCGGGAGAAAAAGACCTAGGAACAGTTACATCCGCCGCAGAATCAAATATGGTCCATACAGCAGAGTTCTTGCCTGAAACAGGCACCAAAATCAGCTCTATCTTACAAGGTGGCTACAGCCATCCATTATCTAGAGAATGGCAGATGGAAAGACAGTTGACCAAGAATATGTTCATTTTCCCGCTTTTCATCACCGACAACGAGGACGAGGAATCGGAGATTCCAGCATTGCCTAATATCAAGAGAAGAGGTGTCAACAAGTTGATCCCTTATGTAAAGACTCTCGTAGACAAGGGATTGAGATCGGTGATCTTGTTCGGAGTGCCGTTGAAAGAGGGAGTCAAGGACGAGCTTGGAACTGCTGCTGATGACCCCGAAGGGCCTGTTATCACAAGTATCAAGGCCTTGAAGAAAAACTTCCCTGATTTATTCATCATGTGTGACGTTTGCTTGTGTGAATACACTTCTCACGGTCATTGCGGTGTCTTGTACGAAGACGGCTCATTGAATAGAGAAAAATCGGCATTAAGAATCGGTGCTGTAGCAGTAAACTACGCCAAGGCTGGTGCCAACTCGGTGGCTCCATCTGATATGGTCGATGGTAGAATTAAGGACATCAAGACCGGTTTAATCAATGCTGGTTTGGCCCACAAGTGTCTTGTCATGTCCTACGCCGCTAAGTTCAGCGGAAACTTGTACGGACCATTCAGAGATGCTGCTGGTAGTACCCCAAGCACCGGTGACCGTAAAGCTTACCAATTACCACCAGGTGGTGCTGGTTTAGCACGTAGAGCTCTTTTGAGAGACATGGAGGAAGGTGCCGATGCTGTTATTGTCAAGCCTTCAACCTTTTACTTGGACATTGTCAGCGACGCTTCCAAATTATGTCGTGACTACCCTATCTGTGCATACCATGTCAGTGGAGAATACGCTATGTTACATGCCGCTGCCGAGAAGGGTATTGTGGACTTGAAGGGAATCGCCTTTGAGAGTCATCAAGGATTCTTAAGAGCTGGTGCAAGATTGATTATCAGTTACTTCACTCCTGAATTCTTGGAATGGTTGGAATCATAGATTCCGAGGAAGAGTTTGTAAATAAGAAATATGTACTTCATGAGATTGAAGTACATACTGAGAGAAAGTTCAATTGTTATGACATTTTAGCATAATTGTTACAGGTTCATGAAGATTTCATTACTAAATGGGCACTATTTGCCCATCCTATTAATATTAGTATTATGCATTGTATATAGTTACTCTATGAAAATATTCACAAATGAATATATGAAGTGAAAATGATGAAATAAACCACAGTTGATTAGTAGAACACACCTCTCAAGAAGCAAGTGGTTCGTAGGATTGTGGTAGATTGGTCTTCTGTTCCTCCTCTTCTTCCTGTTTCTGTACTTCTTCGAATGACTTCTTTGGTGCATCCGGCAAAATTCCGACTTGAGGAGCTTCTGGTAAATCTGGGACCACCACTTCGTCTTTCTTTGGTTGTTCCTTAACACCGTTGACTTCTTGTTCCAACCTTTCAAGTTCATCATCGACTTCAACTTCCTCCAGCTTGCTGAGACCACTGCCCATACCTAGGGCATCGCCTATTTCGTCCACCTTCAACTTCTCGTCTTCGAGATCGTCCAAGATCTTGTCGATCTTCTCTATCTTCATCTCATTGTTGAGTTTCTTCAACACCTGGTTACCTTGTTCCAAGCCGTATATCACATCCTTCTCGATCAACTTGAATTCGATAGTTCCTATCAAGCTTTCCAAGTTGTCGAGCTGCTCACATGTCTTGACAATAGTTGATTGCTGCTGTTTCTTCGAACGGAGGTAGAATTTGGCCCTGTCTGGCTGGTTGTTCTTGACGGCTTGACGTGCAAGGTTAGTTTGCTTATCGATGACAAAAGTGAGTCTTCGTTGGTACTCTTTGAGCTTGTCTCTTTGTTGCTTTAGCTGGAAGATGGCCCTGTCCTGAGCGGTGATCTTGGGCGTCGAAGGTTGTTGTCCCATGGTGATGATGTAGGTGTGGATGGCACTAAGGAGAAATGCTATAATGTGGAATTCAACTGGCAATGGCAATGAGTATTATAATAGAAGGATATCCCTGAATATGAGGTGATATGATATACTTTCGGTAGATGAATATATCAAGATATGATGTCAAGATATGGTATGTCAAGATATGGTATGTCAATGTACGCTGTATGAATATATATCAATAGATGTAGATATAAATATAAAACACTTATATGTAACTTGAATATATAAATATAAAACAATTACAAGTAACTTGAATATATTAATATCTATAAATATATGCGAACAACAAGTTGTAATAAAGAAATGGATTCAGATAACCACAACTCACAAATAATCAAACTCACAATGAGACGCAATAATCGAATCTCGGTTATCAACACTTTGCGACACTGCGATGTGAAGAGTAGAGACTGGGTAGAGGATTAGAGGTAGTAGTAATATTCAGGACTGAGGGTGGGAGAAGGGTGAGTAGAGGAGAGAAGGGTGTGAGAAGAGTGAGTACAGCGAGAGGAGATTAAGAATGAGAGTGGCTGTGAGTGAGTGGTTATGATTGTGAGAGTGATTGTGAGAGTGATTGTGAGAGTGATTGTGAGAGTGATTGTGAGAGTGATTGTGAGAGTGATTGTGAGAGTGATTGTGTGATTGTGACAGTAGCAATGGGATATGTCATCATTGAGTGTTATAGTGATATTGAAGAGAAGAAGAGTGATTGTCAGAATGAGAGTAGAACTACAGTGAGATGGATAATGAGAGTGATTTTAAGGATGTAAGCCAGTGAGAATGTCTGGAGAATAACAGTGAGAAGACTGTAACACGCACCACAATATGTCCATTAACAAAGGAGAGTGTGGATGCCAACAGCCATCAAGGTTATGACGTGAGTGCAGGAGGATACCAGAGTATTGTGGTGGTACAAGCAAAGAAAGAAGTATTACACTAGAGATAGGAGGAGTTGAAGGTGTTAAGTAGAAGAAGTTAAGTAAGTAGAAGATGTTAAAAGAGCACAGGGGTAGCAGGTACAATTCGTACGAAGTAAGTAGTATTTAGTTATCGTGAGATGTTATACTCGTTCAATAGCAATAAATTCACAACAAATCATAACTAGGATGGATGCAAATCAATGAAGATAACGATAAGAAAATGAAAATGAAAATGTCACTCCAATGACTCCAATGACTCCAATGACTCCAATGACTCCAATGACTCTAATGACTCTAATGACTCTAATGACCCTAATGACACCCTAACGACGAAACCAGGATTATTATAGGAAAACCGTTATCGTTATATGTGGCATGGGTAAAACTTTATGATGTGACGTTTTGATTTTGTGGTTTCATGGTTAAACTATTCAATTTAAATGTACTTCGACACTATACTCCAGCTTTGGCATTGGTTAAGAGATACGAATGAAAACAAAGGTATCAATGTAGCAATTACATCTCTATCTTGGAACCTATAAAAGTCAATGCTTCGTCTTATTCTGCTTTATATCTCCTCTCCCTAGGCTCACTAGATAATCTTGCTATTTTGCAATCATCATAACTACGCACCCACTACCGGGCCAAGGCTTAACCCCCATTATCCCAATATCACATTATCCCATTATCCCCAGCCCATTAAGACCGATCCAGTAGCCACCACCCATAGCAACTATAATTCAGCCAATAGCAGCACCGCAATACAGATATACGAGATTACATCTATCACCTAAAGCCTACAAGGCGACTAGCGACGTCGGGCAAAGAAAATTTCACTATTTCATCCACACCATCATACATTAGACTGCGAGGCATTAGTGCCAATCTTCAGATGGGCTAGACTAGGGATAATCTTTCCTAGGAACCAGAACGAATCCACGGCGACCCAACAAAGACTATCTCAACCACTCGGCATTTAACTGCTCGTATCCACTACAATGGCCTTGTATCGCTAGTTTCGTCTTTACGGTATGTTTCCTAAAATAGATGTAAAATCGAGGTTCCAAAATACCGTTCTTGTAGGCTCGCTATGGCGACTGAAATGAATTAGAGAGAGACTGGAATTTCAGTGGTTAGAGCATAGTGCAAAAGCCGGCAATTCCTTCTAGACAGATTGTAGACGCCGAAAATGCTTTTACTCGGGCTCTGGGACTCTAGAACTGGGGTTTCCAGGGTTACTGGTGGTGTGTTCTACTATCTTGCTAGTTGATACCAGATTGGGCCTCCGTATTTGGTGTGGTGCAAACAAAGGAGGGCAGAGAACGTCGGTGTGGAGCTTATATACAAACAAGGGGCCAAGGAGCGAATGTCCGCCTGGGAGATACTCTTGCCCAATAGAGACCCATGGAAGTTTAAGTTTAGTCATTACAAAAGAGGAATAATCCAATTGTGTAATTAGGCCCTGGACTGAATGTCATTTTGTCACTAATGGTTTTTGTCAATTGACATCAAACGTCACTAAGTTCCCCCTAAGTGATTAGACTGCAGTTCTATTATTTTCACCACGAGTTATTTTCTATTCTACGGTGTTTACCCCAACCAAAAGGAGGTGTTGACAGGTCGTTGTAGAATAACACACACAGCTCTGGCCGAGGAGTAGAGTCCATGTGTGTGATCTTGACAAAGCCTACACGGGGATTTGCTGTTGTCGTATTTCGCAGATCGTTGGGAGGAGAAATTTAGCGAGAACTGGTGGAGACAACGTAGTGAGAGCAATGTTGAGGAGATAATCTAATCTCAGGGCTCGGGGAGACAGAGGACACATAGGGATAGGGAGACAGAAAAGGACCTAGCCCAGACGGATTGCCATTGCCATAACACGGCAAAGGGCAAAGGCACACTTTCTAGGCGGCTTTGGTACCCAGGTACTGTTTCGGTAGTGATGTAGTTGTCTATATTGTCTTCCTAATGGGGTAATCGGAGTCTTTGTGGTGTCGCTGGGAAGTGTAAATAAATGAATTCTCGTGGGAGTTCTAGCGACGCCAGGGAGCGAGTGCGATAGCAATTAGTGCGAGTTTCACTAGGGGAAGGCTGTAGCGACAATAGTACGGATGCCCTTGTAACTCCATGAATCAAGACGAGTTGTTTGTTGAGGATATTAGTCATTTAGACTATGCACTTAGTAATTAGGTGTAAATGGTGTAAATTAGTAACTGGAGGTGTGTAATTATCGGCTCTCTATATTTAAAGTAAACTCCGATAGCTTATTTATTGCCTAGAGTAGTTTGAATCAAATAGTCTACTCCGAGTTCTACCACCCCAAACCCCACCACCGCCTCTCTCTCTCTCTATTTTCTCTCTCTATTCTCTCCACTCCTCTTCCTACGCTCACTCACCTTTTCTCTCCCTAAACTCACTCTTCCTCCTTACGCACTCTCTCCACCTCTCCACCCTCTCCCTACACACTCTCCCTAAACTCATCCATCCTCCCTACAACTCCCTCCTCGCCGCGGCAGCTGTCGGTACCACAAAAAAACGGACAGCCAAGCACTAATTTTTGTTTGTCATTATTATTCTTCATTGTCCAAAAGCTAGTGACTACACATCCCCATCGGCAACACAACCAACCCACCATCCCTCTGCTCAGACTGCAATTGTGTCCGGAGCACCAAGCCACCATCCGCACCCAGTCAACGTCGTTCGTAAGTCGTAAGTCGTACCGGGGCCCGTTCTTTTGGTAGTAACCGCTGTCGTATCGTTAGTTATTATTAGCACACCAACCGCTTCTATTCTTAGTAGCCAATAGATACGAGCCGCCTTCGGGAAAACATTGACGTTATAGCATTGCAACAATCGTTGAAGCTGACAGTAGTATCTCCACTGTCATTCAAGCTCATCGGCATCCGTGGCTGTCGTTGTATTCAATCCAACTCCGCCGTCGTTTTGATCTCACCGGTGGTAGACCGAGCCAAGTGTCAAAGTGTCGTTGGTCGCTGTTGTCATTAGTCATTATTGACAGTAATAGCATTGTTGTCGAATAGAAGAAACCACAACTTCAAACCAGGTCGTGCTGTCGTCCAATCAGTCGTGTTATCGTAGACTCCAACTTGATCCGTTTCAAAATATTGAAATAGATCTGTTGTTAAACAGTCAAGGAAGTCAAGTTAGCCACCAAAACAAGTGAACAGTGATCTTGCAAGCTTAAGGTTTCAGTATCTTTAGTTGAAACCGTCCAATTGCATCCCAGGAATCTAGTCTACTACGTATCTAGCGGCACTCTGTTCCAAACATACATACGAACGTTGTAATTTCAACGTCAACAATCGAGATTCACCGGACTTATTGCATTGTACATTCAAAAATCACACTATAAGTGCACACAGCCATGTCAGGCAATAACTACTCGCATCCAAAGCGGACCAACTTCGGCCACCAGGCCGTGAATATCCCCGCTCACCTCTTGCCACAAGCATTTATAGATCACCAACAGGACCCACAGCAACTACAACAATCACAGCAACCCCCTCGGCCTCATCCATCCCAAGCATCTCAGCCCCTTCATCCTGCTCCGCCAGCTCAGCCGCGTTACAACAATCAGGCTCCACCAGTACCACCTCCTAGTGGACAATTAGGCCAAGGGTTCCTGCCTCAACCAACGCCAGTGAGACGGCCACCACCACCAAAGCCGTATCCAGATCCTCCAAGACAGCAAAGAACGCTGCTGGGCCAAATATATCCACTCATCAACCAAGAACATCAGAACATACCACAGCCAGACGAGCATGGAAATTATCCACAGGGTCAAGATCAATTACCACTGCATCCACAGTACCTGCTCCATAAGGCTCAACCTAAGCATCAACAAATAGACCCTGGTTATCCTGTAAATGAGCTTGGACTCCAGGAACCAAGTACCGACGCCCCTTCCAATATTGCCCCAGCCTCCAAGGCGTACTCTAATAGAAATCCGTCGGCACTGTCTTTGACATACGATCAGACCCCGGGATCTGGATATGGAAATAAAGTGCCTCCAAATAACCAAAACAGTTCCATGAATAATAGTAACAGTGGTAATAGCACAAATATCAATGACAGGCAGGCGAATGCACAGTATAGTCAGCCACCACAGAATCCTCCATATCCGATTAATAGCACATTCGGAAATTCATTCAAAAGCCAATCTCTTCCAGGATCACCATCTATTGTCCAATCACCACAATTTCCACAACCTCAGCAACAACAACCGCAATCACCGCATTCTCCACAACAGTATCAACGTAGACCTGTTCGTAAAGCTCCTTCTAGTAATCTTCCTCCTATTCAAACCAACCAGGTATTGAACGAGGGCTCACCGGCAGGAGTTGGCCCTGGAGCTGGAAGAAGAATCGTGTCTTCTCCTAACTTCCCACAATATAATTCATTTGCAAGCAGTCCTATGGGCCCTGGAGCTTACAACGGAAGCGAGTCGAGGACGAAGTCTCTTTCGTCCTCGTCGCTGAAATATGGTCAAATGATGCAGAGAGGACTGCAACTGCAACTGCTTCAACAACAGCAACAGTTGCAGAGCCAACAAAGTAATAATCACAGACCACTTTCGAGCGGTTCTGGTTCCACGTCATCGCTTCAACACACGTTCCTGTTGACAAACAAATCCCGTTCGTTTACTTCCATAAGCAAGTTGTCGTCGTTATCGACAAAGAAATTCAATTCTTCAAGTTCGCTTGCTAACAGTAACAAGCTTGACCGTACCTCGACTATGGCATCATCTAAGACGGCAGTAATGCAGCCATTGCCATACAAATCCGCTGTGTACCCTGCCATTCTTTCAGAAGTTGCTAAGGTCTTCAAGGAAGCAATTATTTTGACGATAAATACGAAAGACGGTTTAGAATATCACGATACCTTCACCGGTAAGATGGCAGTGGATATAATTTGTAGAATTATCAGAACAAACGACAGGAACTTAGCTCTTCTTTTGGGCCGTTCTTTGGATGCACAGAAATTTTTCCATGATGTCACATACAACCACCGTTTGAGAGACTCTGTACACGAAGTGTACGCATTTAACCATGTGTACAGTGACGTGGAATTCTACCATGAAGATGGAACTAATGGAAACAACGGCAATAACAGTGCTAATAACTCGAAACACGGCTCATTCGTGGACCATAATCATCAATTGCAACAAG
Organism: Scheffersomyces quercinus; assembly: GCA_030556775.1. Classification (NCBI taxonomy): domain Eukaryota; kingdom Fungi; phylum Ascomycota; class Pichiomycetes; order Serinales; family Debaryomycetaceae; genus Scheffersomyces; species Scheffersomyces quercinus. Next base: position 434,076 of record JAKTUQ010000007.1, on the reverse strand, counting down.
CATTTGGTGATAACACTTTTGCACAACCACAGATCGAGCTCCTGCCATCTTTGAATAGCAGCACGTCACTCTCCAAAATGAGTGTTCTGGGTGGAAATAATTCTAATGTAGCCACTGATACTACAGATGCTACTGGTGTTAACGGTGTGTTCACAATCTTAACAGATTGTTATTCGCCTACGTGTACTAGGAACCATCTCTGTTATTCCATTGCTTGTCCTAGAAGACTCGAGCAACAAGCTAGACTCAACATGCAGCCGCAAGGTGGATTGAGAAGAGCCGTTTCTCGTCTTTCATTACACGAAAAGGAAGAGACCAAGACTTTGTGGCACGAAACAGTTCCACAGTCGATTCTTGACAAGTTAGATAAACAGGAGAAGATGCGCCAAGAATTAATCTACGAATTTATTTATACTGAAAGAGACTACGTCAAGGATCTTGAATTCATGACTGATTTCTATATCATGCCTTTAAGGAATCCTGCCAATAACATCATTCCTGAAAACCAAAGAGAAACGTTCATTCATACTGTCTTTGGAGGAGTCGGAGAGCTTTTAAGGTTGGCCAAGAATATGAGTGACTCGCTCACCAGGAGACAGCAGCAACAGAAGCCAGTCATTGAGACGTTTGGAGACGTATTTTTAGCTTACGTGGGAAGTTTTGAACCTTTTATTCGTTACTCTGGAAATAAGGTCTTTGCATCTTTTGAGCATGAAAGACAACAGCAAGTCAATATGAAGTATGCTAGATTTTTGGATACTATTGAAAAGAAACCAGAGTCTCGTAAGCAAGACTTATCATCATTCTTAATTAAAGGTGTCCAAAGACCGGCTCGTTACCAGTTGTTGCTCGGTGGTATTCTCAAAAATACGAATCCAGAGCATCCAGATTACAAGAACCTTGTCAAAGCGAAAGAAGAAATCGAGAAGGTATTGGGAAAAATAAATATTCAAACTGGTGAAAGTACAGACAGGCACAAGATTATGGTCTTGCACAGACTTCTTGGTAAGCAAACGTTAGAAAACAAGTACAACTTTAAGTTGTCATACAACAACCGTATTATCTACCAGGTTACATTGAGTAGAAAGAGAGATAACGAGAAGATCGATTTGTACCTTTTTGAACACGCGTTATTGTTGGTTAAGCATAAGATTCAGAACAAAAGAGAGCAGCACAAGGTATTTGAGAAGCCAATATATCTTCCTTTGTTGTATGTGAATTCTGGGTATGATATTCCATCTATAAGAACCCTTATGGCCCACAGATACCGCGGATCCCTCATCTCCGATACTGGAGTAAAGAATAAAGTAGAAAGTTCTACATACATTGGAACTACCTTGAACTCTTCTACCAACAACAAGATGCAACTAAACTTTTTAGGACTTGGAAGTAACCAGGTCCATGCAACCTTATTTGCGGACGAGTTGTCGATTCAGAACCAAATTTTGCAACAAATTTACAATCAACAAAAGAAGCTTATTGAACAGAGCGATTTGTTTTCATTATCCAAATACGAGACAAGACGTTTTCATGAAAACAATAAAATCAACTGTGCCGTTCCATGCTACGGTGGTAAGAAATTACTTTACGGTACCGACTCGGGTGTGTGGGTTTCTACTGTCCGTTCTATTAGTGCCTCATCCAGCGAAAAGATCTGTTCTGATCCAACACTTGTTATCAGCAAGATGTACGTCACTCAGATTGAAGTTGTTGTTGAGTACTCCAAATTGTTAATTTTGAGTGATAAGACTTTGTATGAATTTGACTTGTCATGTACAGACTCGCTTGACCATCAGAAGAATACCAAATCAGGAAAGATGATATTAACTCATGTGTCATTCTTCAAGATCGGTATCTGTGATGGCAGATTGTTAGTGTGTGCAGCCAAGACAGGTAATACTCATTCGATTAGTATCTTTGAACCTGCAAACCCATTCGATAAGAACAACCAACGTAACAAGAACAAGAAATACGACATTCAAGAAGTGACTTTTACGTCTGATCCTATTTCTATTTCTTTCTTGAAGACTATGCTTTGTATTGGTTGTACAAAGGGATTTGAAAGTTTGTCTCTCGAGAAAGGAATGAAGGAGCCAATTTTGGATGAAGCGGACCCTTCGTTGGACTTCGCTATTCAAAGGGAAACGGTCACCCCATTAGGCATCCATAGATTGGGTAGAAGCGACTTCTTGTTGTGTTACGCTGAGTTTGTTTTCTTGATCAACAAGAACGGTTGGAGAACCAACCACTATTGGGACATTTACTGGGAAGGAAACCCACAGAATGTGGCCCTTTTCTTCCCTTACTTATTGTCATTTGAACCCGGATTTATTGAAATTCGTGACTTGAACTCGACCAAGTTATTAAGAGCATTGGTAGGAGAGAATATTCGTTTCTTGCATTCCAATGAGCACGAAGCATTGTATGCCTGTGAAGAAAACGGCTACGATATTATTGTGTCTATTGATTTCTTGAATTTGAAGCCTAAAAGCACATAATGTAAATATGAGAGACGACGACGAAGTTGAAAACAAGGGCGGTGATATCTTTGTATAATTTAATATATTGTTTGATTTTATCTAATGAGAGTTCGTAGTCAATGTAGGGAAGTCAAATATAGCGTTGTCCGTCTAGTTGTCATGATTCCCAGAAGAGATGACGAATTTTAAGACTTCAGAGAAATAGCTACAATATTTACTAAACTACTGGGAGTCGTCCGTAGTGTTTACTGCTGTCTGTAGTGCTTACATCCGTCTGTAGCGTTTAGACCATCTTTTGTTGCCGAGCATAAACCATTAAGAGATATTTCACTCCCAGCAACCAAAGCTTCTTATTATGGCACTTCCTTCCTAACCCCGTGTAAGACAATTTCACTCCAGACGGCAAATTCTACGCCACCATAAACATCTATCGGCTGGGCGCAAAAAACGTCTATTAGAGGCATACTGGCGCAGAACGAGGCACCACCACTATCAGGCAATTTAAGCCGTCTTTGGGTGTACCTGAATTGCTGGTGGAGGAGGATCGGCAGATCCGGAGCAACCATACGTCGATTTCTTCATATTTTCAGATTTTCAGATGGTTCTTTCACCTTGCGTGTGCCACTGATTCCGGGCCTCCAAACAGACATTTTTACCCCGACCTGCTTCACCCACTTGTTTCCCATCTTTTTGCATCAGGTCTTCGTGTACTGTCAAGCCCGCACACACCTGGGAAGGTTCCAGCTTTTTTCACGTGCATTGAAACATGGAAAATAGCCGCAAAAAGCCGAGTTTCCCACGCGAGTGAAGCCGCCCCTCTCACTAACTTAGCGCGACACCCCTAAGAAATTAGAGACAAGCACAGTAAGTACAGTACGTAGTTAAGCATCATGTCGTATAATAAATTGTTTTGCATAGTTAAGTAATCGCATAGTTAAGAAAATCGCATAGTTAAGAGATCTAACAGGGAACTTCTCAATAGAAATGCTGATAGTTCCATCAAAATAGGGTCGATCAAAAACAACCAAAAATTGTCTAAATTTCACCATTTCAATCAGTTTCAATTCCAATACCCCTAGAGACAATCGACACCAAATTTCACTAGGAAAACTCAACCCAATCCCCAAAAGACTACCACTCCTTCTGTCCATCTTCACTTGCTTCTGTCTCTCAATACCGATGCAATATGCACTACCGGCGCGTTTGTTGATTTCGAACAAAATTTTATTTGCTGTCCAAAAAGACGGTTTGCAAACATTGAAGTGTTTGTTTGAAAGCTGTAATATAGACTGAAGAAACGAGCCTGTCATCATGTCGTTGCCATCATTCATCGAGCTCAGTACCCCCAGCATCGAGCGTCCGTTTGGACTCCATCTTTGGCCTATTTTCAGCGCCGCATTCGAAGCAGTGATCGGTTATCCTGCCGAGGACTTCGAATTCATTCACCACAAGACCTTCTTGGCTAGTGGATGGCACGCCATTCTGATCATCATTGTTTACTACATTGTGATCTTCGGAGGCCGTTGGTTGTTGGCTACTCTCAAGGCACCAGCCTTAAAGTTGAACCTTTTGTTCCAACTTCACAACATCTTCTTGACGTTGGCATCGTTAATCTTGTTGCTTTTGGCCGTTGAACAATTGATTCCTATCTTGTTCCACCACGGTCTTTTCTACGCTATCTGTGATGTCAACGCCTTTGCCCCAAAGCTTGTCACCTTATACTACTTGAACTACCTTACTAAATACGTCGAGTTGATTGACACTGTTTTCTTGGTGTTGAAGAAGAAGAAGTTGTTGTTCCTCCACACTTACCACCATGGTGCAACCGCCTTGTTGTGTTACACCCAGTTGACCGGTTCCACCTCTGTAGAATGGGTTCCAATTACCCTTAACTTGGCCGTTCACGTCGTCATGTACTGGTACTACTTCCTCTCCGCCAGAGGTATCAGAGTCTGGTGGAAGGAATGGGTCACCAGATTCCAAATCATCCAATTCTTGATTGACTTGGTCTTTGTATACTTCGCTACATACACTCACTACGCTTTCAGATACTTCAACTGGTTGCCACATGTTGGTGACTGTTACGGTAGTGAGTTGGCTGCAGCTTACGGTTACTTGATCTTGACCAGTTACTTGTTGTTGTTCATCTCTTTCTACATCAAGGTATACAAGTCAAAAGGTAAGAAGTCCGTCGACACAGCTGCTAAGGCTGAAGCTGCCAGCACTGGTGCTTCCACCGCCGTTGAGGACTCTGCTAACAAGGTAAGATCCAGAAAGGCTTAGAAGAAATAGATTTTTGTAGTAGCCGGGCTCGGCTGGCATTATTCGGTTCCCTAATAATTATAATGAGTTATACATAGCACAGGTCTGTGAGGTGTACATCTATCGCTATTGATGAATTAGCTTATAATGTAACTTTTGCTATCAATTTGATGGCAAAGCTGCTTTCTGCGATTTGTGAATATACCATAGATGTCACATAATCAACAGCAGGCCTATCATCTATATTCATAATCTAGTTGATATCCGGAGATGTCCAGTCCATTGAACGATAACATGGCATATTCAGGTACTCACCTCTCCGTGGCTCGAAGGATATCAGTTGGAAGTTGCGATAATAGGATATTCATATTCGGAAATGTGTTGTAGCGTAGATAATACCTTATAGAATCAGGAAAGGAAATGTAGATTGTGTGGTTTATTATTCCAGACCGTGAATTGTTCTTCAACTAGGTACCTTTGTGTCAAACGTTGATTCACTTGTCATTTTAGTAATTGAGAGCTTATTTGGAGTGGTGAACTCTAATATAGGAATTCCGATCTCAAGCTGGCATTATCTCACAGTCCTTATCCTATTCAGTTAATGGACCCGAAATCTGGGACAGAATTAAAGATTTACGACGGCACTATGGACGGCTTTATCAATGGTGAGGCTCAGCCATAGAAAGAAGAAGTTATGGATGTGGAGATGTAAAATAGAGTTACTGTCAACCTTATTCAGAGAGTTATGTGTACTCAGACTACGATACCAGATGGTCAATTGGAATACAGTTGCTAGCAACAGTTGGTTAATTAATATGGGAATTCTATTTGCCCCGAAGGCTTCTCCCTCGTATTCATTTGGCCTCGGGCGCCTCTATAGCAATGCCCACTGCAATGATTCTCTACAAGAGTAAACACCGTTATCAAGAATAAACACCGAAAATAGTACCCCAGCACTGCCTACAACAACTCCCCTTGCTAAACCAAAGCTTCTAATAATAATTACGGCGATCATCGACGACTTGGTGTGTAAATCAAAAATAGGCAAGTTCCAAATTTGCAATCGTGGAACCTGCGGCACAGGAGATAATTTGGAGATATCGCCGCGTAAACCCGACGATGGCTTCGACGTAATCGTAAGCAAATCACACAGGAGAACCACATTTCACGATGCTTAGAGCATTTCTAGAACGGTGAAGAAAGTGTACATGGCAGTACAATGGAGGTTTAGTCAAGTCAGGAAATTTCAGAAAATAAGCCTTCAGAATGGACCACAAATGCCCATCGATGGGTCCCAAAGAGAGGGTTTCTCCAGTTTCTTCAGACGGAGACAAATCATCACCTATTTCGAGTTTTTAGAATCCTGCCCAGGCCCCGTATTCATTTCCGCTTTTGGTAAGTGACAGGTGAATCAATGACGCGGTCGGTGCAGGAAGTTACGGGAACAGATTCGGAAATAGATATAAAGTCGAGAGAAATGGGTGATTTACGAGGCTGGTGATGGCGATGACGTAAGCAGCAAGTATATCCGAGAAGTGGTGAAATGGCAGTCTGTATATGAGCTTAAATGATTATCATTATTATTAATATTTACTCAGCGACTCGGCGAAATTGCACTGTAAGCAGAACAGATACGGTGGTGAATATTCTCTCAATACGGATTTCCTTAGCTGAGCTGCGTTATTCGGGGGAGATATCGGTGTGTTTGAGATGACGGAGTGAGGCTACGATGCTGGCCTCGAGTTTGCAGTGCCCATTGCCTTGCGGTGACATCTGCTATTTCTTGGTATTGACCATTTCGGAAGGAAAAGAAGTATTCCGGTCGATTTGAGGTTCTCCATTGTACTATACGGTTAGGCAGAAATCGGTAGATTTTACAATCGGAAACGATACGGTCGTTCCGACTCTCCTTTATCAAATCCCTCTTGAGCCAAAGCCCCAGACCTGCTCCACCTTTGAAGGCAATGAATATGAAATGTTAACACCTCTCTCAACAATAATTTCTAACCGATGAACGGCTAAGATTCGATGGAAATAGCGCTAGCCTGCACACAGCCGAGAATGGATCTCTCGGAGTGCAAGTTGAGAGAAGCGCTATCCGAATAAACACCGAGTGGATATAAGCGGTCTTAATAATTGAACTGAGAGATGCTCCAATTAATGAGATCAAGATACAACAGCAATGACGATATAATGTCACCGCCGTTCCGGATAGAGGGGCTACAAAGAGCTTAGAGACGTTATTACGTTTCCATCGTAGCCCCCTACGCCAGCCGGACCTCATTACTATATGTCATCCTGTGATTCACAACCTCACCCATATTGTGATCCTCACACTTGCTCAATCGGCGATTCCTCTTTCAGCCTTACCTTCATAGCTTCCATATTTCTTCTAACCGAACCCGAAAGATTTATTTACTCAATCCCGATAGTGCGGGGGAAACCCCTATTCCGGACAAGGGAGGAGGGCCCGTTAAGAGAGTAAAATACCTGGATAGCGAAAATTTGGAGAAAGATGGGGCTATACCAGAACCTAGTTGTGAGCGATGATACGACGGTCAATGTCCCTCCATTTCCAACCAGAGTCCATAGCTTAGTTATTATGGCTGTGAATATTTTGTCGCGGCGAGGAGGAGAATATACGATTTGTAATTGCACCTATCCGATTACTACTATCGGTACGACAGCCACTTGCTGCCATGACGCCTATTACGAAGCTCCCACCACGATGAACAAAACCGAAGCCCCCAGAAGGGGCACGGCTGTGAACAGAACCGTACGGAGGCAGCGGAACCCACCACAAAATGGAAACACTATTTCTTCCGGCCAGTCCTGAGCCCAAGTCTCACCGACCGACCAAGCACTCTACAAGCCTATGACAACACTGTGCGTGAAATTATCTCTCACTATGCCAGATTAACAATAATACTCTCCATCACCGATGTCTCCACCGACAGGTAAACACGACTGGCGGAAACTAGCGCACACCTACGGCTGAACTCCCACACCCGAGATTTTGTAACCTTGGCCTGCTGCCTAATATTACTAACCCATTACTGAAGCGCGTATCCCGACGAGAGAGGTGCAGACTGTCAACCGCCATCGTACGGATTTAACAGGCTGCAGTATGCAAAATAGCGAAATGTTCCAGTTTCCAAATTCCTATTTCCTTGTCAATGGTGGATTAGGGAATAGTTGCCGTTGCCTGGAGTAGTTAGTGGTTGTGTAGATGCTATAGTGCATTCGGGCCCAATACGGCTGAGGAAAATATGTCAACCGATAGTTATATTTATAGAGCCGTCGTTCCTTCGTTTTGTTCTTTTGGAATATTAATCGACTCTGGATATTTCGACCTTTAGTAGATCTTGACAAATCGTGTACCACAGACAAGTACTAGTCGTATCCACTATTTATTTATGTAAATTAGCTTCCTAACCATGAACTCCACTAGCTTATGGCCTTACGCTTTCTCCAACCAACACATTCCACACCCTCCCGCACAGCAGAACAACCATACCAGATTACCCTCGATTCACTCTTTGCTGTTGGACTTACCATCGCTTCAACAAAATCCATCTCCAGCATCTGTAGGAGGCCCAGTATTACCACTCCACGGAAACAGCTATGCATTGCCACCTTTTGCCAGCAGTAACCGTGCCTTGCCATATGTTCAGGCTTCTTCTACATCTAACAAGACATACTTACCACAGCCCCAAAAAGCTGCCCTTTTATTACCTAACAACTTAAACAATGGTACTAACTCCAATAACGCTAACACCCAATACTCCCCAAACTCATATACATCATCAGCAACTTCATCTCGTTTGCTTAGTCCCATCAGTTCCCCATACTCCAGAGGTAACTCATCATTGTCCTCAGATACTATAAACGGCAATGTTCCAGCATACAGCACATCCAGAAACAGATCATCTTCCGACCCACTTGTTAAATCGGAGGACGATGTCACATCACCATTCCAGCTGGTAACGCCTCCCCTCAAGGAAGAAGACAGCTCGGACGAAGTCATGACCGAGCTGGAGTCGACTTCACCACCAAAGAAGAGTTGGAAACCAAGAAAGAAGAGACAATGCCCAGAGTGTAAATTGTATTTTTCCAACCTTGCAACTCACAAATCAACTCATTTAAAGCCAACATCGAGACCCCACATCTGTAAATACTGTAACCGTGGGTTTGCTCGTCCTAACGACTTGTTTAGACACATCAAATGCCACTGGAAGGAAATCGGAAGTGATAAGGGACAATTCAAATGTCCTTTCAAAAATACAGAGACCGGTGAAGCTAACGGAGCCCCGGATCACTGCTGTCACAACACCGGTATATTTTCTCGTTGTGACACATTCAAGAACCACTTGAAGGCTATACACTTCCAATACCCAAACGGTACCAAGAAGGATCAAAGAACAAAGGTTTCAGGTAAATGCAGAATGTGCCAGGCAGAGTTTAGAAATGTAGATGATTGGTTGGCTAACCACATCGAACGTAACAACTGTCCTTCGGCAGTTAACATGGTTAAAAAGGAATAGTAGGCTAGTATATAAATGAATGAACGAAGAAACGGAAACAAATCATTAAAGGTAATAGAAAACGTTTATGTAGTCGTTATGGGGCTTTTCACTCTACTTGGTCAAGGCTTATAGTAGTTTTACTGATTGCAACTTAACCATTTCTAGTATAGAACAACTACACCATTACAACACTATAATTTTTAATGGAAAGTATGCATTGGAAGACACAAGAACTATTGTAAGCAACCCTCTCGAGTACGCCCTTACAACATAACCACATCAGTAGCTAAACTAATTTATGGTGGTACCCTCATCTCGCTAATTCACTGGGGGCTCCCGCATTTCGTGCTCCCTCGCTATTGCTGCGAATTATCCTATTACTAATGTCCACCCTCTCACGTCTACAAAATCGCAGACATTAGCAGTCACCATTCCTTCCTCCAGAGAATCCATGACAAAACCAGCCCAAGTCAACCGCATCTTTCCGCTCCCGGTGGAGCTAAACGGCAAATAGCACCGAATATAGCTGGGCTCGGGAATACGAATTCGCAGCTATTCCCGCATGCACCAATAAGCTTTTGCTACCAAAACACATTCGGTGAAGTCAGACCACTGGAGATATAGGGGACTAAGCGGTGTTTCCGAAGCAAAGTCCGACTTCCAAGCTAAAATAGTTCAGTTGAGATAACTGAGTGGTCGGCGAAGATGGGGCGTTCAATTCTGGAGCACTAGTTGATAGTTACCGTAGTAGTTCTTTAACTCTTGATACGGCTATGACGTAACGAGTGCAACCTCACTAAGTTAACCGATTACATAAGCAAGAGGCACCCCAGCCTTCGCCAACGTTTTGTGATGTTGGGCAAAGCGGCTTGGTTCCAGGGGATTTTTCTTAACTTGCTTCCCATAAGATTGGCCGTATATGCCATTGCCGATCTCTGATTCGTTTTGTCGTTGACTCTGGTTTGAGTTTGTTGCCCTTCCAGCTCGTTTGTAGGTTCTTTCGTTTTTGCCAAAAATAACCTTCACGGCCGAGTTTTTCTCGAGATTAGGTAAGATCGGATTTATTGCTGCGATTTCTGGCGGCTGTTCTTTTGTCCATCAGTTATCAATCCCGATAGTATAGGTTCTCCAGCTCTGCGCCCCAAGACATACGAATATACTCTCGGTACTTACTGTACCGTCTACGTAATATACATACACAGGTATCTAAATGCTGAGTTGTTAACAATCTCTATTAATAGCTGGTAGCGGCATATACTGAGCCCAGAGACTATCATATTCACCTTAACAGCCATTTTCTCCGGTATGGCATATTGCACTGATTCACAATCACGTAGCTTTCTCGTGTCACTATGTGCTTTACTATGTGCCCGCTATGTGCTTAGTATTCGCTCAGTATGAAATGTTGTGTACAAGATGTTGACATATCGGGTGTAACGCCTGTTTCGGCACCGAGCTCTCGGCTGCGATTACAGCCGACGGGTGATATGGTTATATCCATAGGGGGGAACGTTGTAGTTTGTAGAATTAGAATGTTCAAGTAAGGTTGGTTTCGCTGCAGAATAGAGATTATGAGAATAGTCTGAACGAATTAGCTTGAAGGTTATATTACTATAGTGAACGACGTTTTTTTGTGTCTTTTGTGTGAATGGTATCCCCTACCGTTGTATCCGATAACGTGATGGAAGCCACTCCCAGAGCATGGAATGTTATACGAGACAAGCAACTTACCGTTACAACTTCACATGAATTATCGATCCTATAACGGGTTATGGCCGTAAGGTCCATTCACTATCATTGTCTTAATTATTTCCGAGAAGCTCTAATCTGAACCCTGAAGAAACGTCATATAGGTAATTTTTCATCACCTGTGATAGCAAATTCACAGTGAAATATTTCAGCGCGGTTGAAGGCTTTAACTCTCGTCGGCTATAGCCGTGTCTTTTCTCTTTCTCCTTTTATATTTATAGTTATAAAGAAGATTTACTGTAAGGTGTAGAATACCATCTAGAGAACAACAGTGACACCTTGAAACCATGCTATCTGCAACCATCAAGACGCTCATTGCGGTATTCCTTGTTTCAACCCACAAGACACTTCCTTTAGCTTACTACATTCGTTTCTATTACCATATCTTTCGTAGATTCCTTCTAACCAAGTACAGTTACAATGCTAACAATAAGAGGAACACTTTCGGATTCAATCTGCCTAAGGACTGCTTCAAATGGGTCACACTCCAATCTCGTGTGTCGCCCTTAGAGGTAGATATGTACTTGCACAAATCAAACTCTACTTACTTCCTTGATTTGGACATCGCCAGAACCAAGCTTATAACTGAAGTAATGCAAACGTTATTCTGGAACTACTTCGACAATGTCCATGGCGAATTCAAAGGAAAGGGTATAGCCAACATTCCTTATGCTCCAATTGCCAGTGTTCAATGTACTTTCAAACATGAGTTGAAGCCTTTGCAAGCCTTCGACATTAAAAGTCAGATCTTTGCTTGGGACAGCAAATGGTTGTTCATATTATCAAAGTTTGTAACTAAGGGTGACAAATTGCATGCTATTGCTATCACCAAGTATGTGTTCAAGAAGAATGGTAGGCAGACGATCAAACCTTTGGATATGATGCAAGAGATTGGTTTGGTAGACGATGCCGTGCTTGCTCAAGTAGAAAAGAACTACGAGTTGGTAAAGTACTTGGCTAGCAGCGAAGACTTGGAGAGAATTTCCCATCAGTTATAGTTAGAGATCTACCTGAGAAGGTACTACTACTGGCACTACGGGCTTACTGTCTAGTACCAGTGGACCCATTGACAAGCTCGTCGTGGTGCTTGCTCTGGTACATGTTAAGGTCTTCGTGATCTGACTTTTTATTGTATCCATGTACCTATATTTATAGATTTAGAGTTCTCATATTATGGAGTAGAGATGGTGTAGCTGGTATTATGAAGCTCAGAATTATAGACGGTTCCCAATAGCTTCATTATCAGTACAATCGACAGTTAATTTAATATAATAAATAAATATCTTATTTTAATCCTAACGTATAAACAATCAGCAAAATACCAATGATTCTAATCAAGTGAGGAATTTTCATCTTTGTCATTTCTCTAAGACCAAGAGACACAATATCGAACTTAAGCTAATCCAAAACCTTCATGACCTTCCGTTATTGCCAACAATAAGGAACCACGCAAAGTCTCGTAAGTTTCATAAGCAGGTAAATCTATCTGGTTGAAACAAGTATGCGAAGAAGGTAACCTATCGGTGCTTCCATAATCCCTATGGATACTGAACTTACATGTACCATTCGCTCCACTTAACTCCTTAAAACCATTCAAAGGAACCTTCGAAGTACCTGTAGCGAACTGCAACAATTTGGCCCTTTCTTCGTTATCAAATGACTTCACAGCACGCCAGAACCATTGGATTTGAACAGACGAAGGAGAATAGTTATTGTATACTGAATTATTCTGCCAATCTTGAACACTGATGTCAGGCAAGCCAGATATCAAGAGTTCAAGTTCTTGCTCATCAAAAATGGAAACAAGTTCCTTTGGAATAATTTCATGAAATCCAATTAAGAAATTGTCCATCTGTTCGGCAACAGAGGTTTGTAAACGATACTCCACTACCTTTTTGACATAGTCATGCTTATTTTCCTCGGTTACGGGTATATTGCGTCCATTGGGTACCAAGTCAATTATCTTGTGTTCACCATAATCATCAGTTTCTACGGAGAAATCCTCGGTGATAACATCTGTAATATCATTTTCTAACATCCACATGAGTGATTTGAAATACTCAAGATCAAGAGTTTCCATATCTTTCAAAGATACCGGACGACCTAATAGGCGCTTATAGACTGCTCTGGAAAAGTGGCAATCAAGGTAGCTGTTATCGTAAATTGCCTTACCTATAATTCTTCCGATGAATTTAAAGAAGGAAAGATGCTCTGGATTGATGTATGAAGTTCTATTAGGATGGAAGGTAGTTTCGTCAGAAGCTACTGGTGTAAACAATGCGTAGTCGGGATTGAACATCTGTCGAGACAATACTTGATACCATTCTCTAGTTACACCACCGGCATCTACACCGGCTTCACCCTTGAAGTTAATCTCCAACTTCGACTCTCTGAACTCATCTCGGGATTTGAAGAAAAGTGATCTATACGAGTCCAAGAACACCTGCTCTCTACGAATATTGATAGATAACTTCAGATTTTCTGTCTTCTCCTGATGAAGCTTTCTATCGAAGTAGTTTTTCTTATTATCGAACTCAAGCACTCTTGGATTCCTAACAAGCATTCCAAATGGACCACTCATAAGGTTGGGGTTGGTTCTAACCATCTGATTCAAGATTTTCTTGTGCTCATCAGTGAACGAGAAGAAGAGTCTTTCAATAGGTTCTTTTGTAAAATCAACTTTTCGAGCTTCATACTTAACAACATCTTTACTTTGGAGCTCTTTAACACGCGAATGTTTACAAACTACCATGAGCGCCTCAATAAGTGGTAAAAGTGCTGTGGCAACATTAGTGAGATTCTTCTTGTCTTCAAGTACACGTAAACAATCAGAAAGTGCATCCCAAAGTGACCCAAGTGCGAGCTTATTGTAAAGACTAGTCAACTCTTCGATCTCAGTTCCGTTACCAACATTTATGTCATTCTCCAAGGGAGTTAATATAGTTCCGTGATATTCCTCTTTTTCATTATCTGTACCTTCTACGTCGTTCGACTTTTCTTTCTTCTTTTGCTGTTTTTCTTTCTCCTTACTTTCAAACATGTAGTCCAAAGCAGTCAAGATCCTTAACAATTTAGCTTGATCTGAAGAGGCTGCACTGAATTTCGAGAAAGATTTACTCTCAGTGTTGTAACTGCTTGCATTCAGAAGTTCGTTTGTCAAAACACTAAGATCAGAAATAATAGTTTGACCAAGAGCAGCCGCCTGCTCTGAAAGTTCTAAGGAGAAGATCTTTTGAGCATTTGGAAGAATAGAAAGATTCTGCATCGCACTTATGGTTCTTCTGAAAGTTGTATTAGAGCATTCATTGGCTGTCAAAATCTTTATAATTTGGCGGAAGTTGTTTTCCGGAATTATAGGAGCTGAGAATGGAGATTTCTTCTCTCCTTCGCTGGAGTTTACCTTAAGAAGAACATGAAGAGGGCGAGTAGAAATTTGTAGTACCCTGGCTAGAATATCCATGAAAGTCTGGTCATCCTTTACCAAATTGTTTTCAAGTAGGCGCAACAAGAAGTTGATCAGATATTTACTTTCCTTGGTCTGCTCTTTCTTCTTTTGACTGGCCTTTTTCAGAATGAATGGATTCTCATGTTCTGTGAGTATATAATACCTTAGGTGACTATTACGTTCAAGCAAATAATCGATTGCTTCAATAATTTGAATCCCAATGGAGAGAGTAGTCGAGCCCACTGGAAGTGCATGAGTCTTGCTCTCCTTCTGGGTCTGTTCCTTTTCCTTCACTTTTTGGTTATCTTTTTGTCCTGAAGCGCGCGAGCAAATCTGGGAATAGATACGTTCAATGCTCCTCTGGTTAGTTAAACCTTCATGAACAACGGCTATTAACATACTCATAACCTCAACTCTAGTCTGTTTGCTGTAACAAACATATTGGAGAGTGTGGTAGACATGCTCTCTCTGGTGAATGCTCAATGGGGCAAAAAGTAAACGAACTAATGCAGACACACCTTGGCGGTCTACCAATGGACTGAAGAAGACCTTCTTTGATTTTGACTTTCCGAGAACACCGGAGCTGGCCTGGTTTGAAGAAGACGTATTTGCTTCATGTCTAGGGTAGAAACCGGTGTC
Source organism: Scheffersomyces quercinus (assembly GCA_030556775.1). Lineage (NCBI taxonomy): Eukaryota > Fungi > Ascomycota > Pichiomycetes > Serinales > Debaryomycetaceae > Scheffersomyces > Scheffersomyces quercinus. The sequence goes on along the minus strand of JAKTUQ010000007.1, from coordinate 418,975 downwards.
ATCGTACCAGCGTTCTGCAGTGCCGTCACCATCTTCGTCGTCATCATCTTCATCGTCTGAATTGCCGTCATCTATTCCCCCTCTACTTCCGCGGCTACCTCTTTCATGAATTACATAATCTCTTGCCAACTCTTCCTGTTGCAAAATTTCTTCTCTGATTTGTTCGGGAAGAGCATCTAGGAAATCCTGATCTATTTCTCGAGCGTCAGTACCTGTACTTGTAGCATTGGCTCTTCTCTCTCTAACGTGCTGCGTGAATACTTCTTCTCTCATGTCATCAGGCAAAGCTTCAAAGAACTCCGGATCAATATCAGTTCCGCTTATATCTACTTCTCTATCACCTATTCTGACCATAACTGGCTCAAGCGGAGTAGTATTAGCAGCATTCAACTCTCTTTCGCGAGCTTCTTCCTCTTTTCTTGCACGTTCCTCTTCCTCTAGTTTTCGCTTCTTTTCTTCTTTTTCCTTCCGTTTCTTCTCGGTGGCTTCTTTATGTTCCTTTTGCAATTTAATGCTGTCTTCCTCGATTCTATTGACTATGGCAGGAATGACTCGGAAGATGATGTCCTCCTTATTTTTGTTGGGATAGAACAACTTGAGAGTGTCATTCCAGCGATCTCTGGCGGATTTGATTTGTATGTTACTTGGACCACCTTCAGTTGTGACCTGACCGCCATGTTGAAGGTTCAAAATATTCTCAAAGAAATTGGAAAAAGTTGGTATCTGATTGCCATTGAACTCATGGGATGTGCCATTTATTTCAATGGATCCTCGACCATCACGGAAAAAACTTTCTAGCAACACTGCACGAGCCGGGGATGCTCTATCAATCTGTGGAAACCTTGATATACCATGAAGTTGTGGAAATCTGGTGTTTTCAACAAGGCCGCGACTACCACCATTAAAGCTCGAATTATTGCCATAGATGAGATTGATATTACCCGAGAAGCTAGTTCTGCGCCCGTTGCCATTTGAAAATTCGAGGATTTCCAGTTCGGTGTCATTGTCACTTGTATCCATGTCATTGGTACTGTTGTTGAAGGTGTTGTGTTGTCTTCTGCCACGAAGATTGCCACGATGGGAAGAACTATGACGAGGTTGCCCAATGAGATCCTCTAGTTCTTCTTCTACTTCTCCCTCGAACGTCTCATCATCTTCAGCATCTACATCCTCATTATCCGAATCCTCATCACCATCTTCAAATGCTTCGATCCATCCATCTAGTTCTTCTGAATCATATTCACTAACTTCACCATCATCCTCAAAGCCATAAAATTCGCTCTCACTATCTTCGTCATCCCCTTCCACATCAGAGTTGGAGTCACTAGCGCCCTCCATTTCACTATGAGAGCCAATATCTAGTTCGTCTATTATTTCAATATCATCGATACTACCTGTGTGATGACTGTTATAACCGTCGACCTCATATACGCCACTATCTCCCAAATCTAATTCAATATCAGAATGAGCAAAATCTTCGTAACCATCATCAACGCTTTCTTCTTCAACTTCAATTCCCAAGTCCGACAAACCCGAAGAGGCACTCGAGTCAGAAACATTAGACTCATTGTCAGAAGCACTTTCTCCAGTGAGCTCTCCTAATGAGCGGCCGTCATCATCAAAGTACTCCAAATTATCTTCATCGGCTAATTCATCTTCGGTATCGAAATCTACATCATACATACCCAATGTCAGATTACGGAACAAGTCTGGAGTCTCTTCCCTATCATCAACATCTTCTGGTACTATGTCATCATCATCACCTTCATTGGAACCCTTGTTCTCTGACGCATAGGCATCCTGATTCTCAACCTTGGCCTTCGCAATAGCAGATAATGCTTTGAGCAGTGCTTTAACTACTTTATCAATCTGTGGGTAGTTAAGGTCAAGTTCGGCCACTATTCCCGTTATCTGAGCAGGAATCTGTTTGTCGAGAAGAATCTTATTGATATGATAAATGTCCCACTTCGTTGCTTCTGGGTCTAGCTTGAGTCCTCCTTCATCTCTGTACTTAGAGGAGATTACAGACCCGCATAAGTCGAATAAATCTGCCAATTTGCCGTAACGCTCTGACGTCGAGTTAGACAGAGCAGCTGTGTCTTTAAAGATACGAAGCAATACATCCGCAAAGTAGTGACGAATAAATGACATATCGGAGTCTTCAGACTTGGCGTCTATAATTCCTTTCTTTGGAAGAAGGGGGTTTGAGATAAGGGAAGTAATGGCTAGTTTTGCCAATGCTGCGACCATGCCTCTCCTAGCGATCTCAGTGCTACTGCTTATGTTTGACGTAGATGAGCTGGTTCCGGTCGCATTCTCGCCAGAGATGTTGCTAGCGACTGCCTTCTCAAGAGAATGTGTTGGAATGAGCTGATGAATGAAGAAATTGAGTGCAGTTGATCTTGGCTTTACTTTTCCTTTTTGATTGGATTTTCTTGTAAATGCAAGAAACTCAAGTTTTGAATGTTTATATGAACTGAGAAGTTCAGTGATCGTCAGAAGAAGAAAACAAATGTAGTTGTAATTGTCTTTAGGTTGGGCATTCCGTGGAATGTTGGTTGGTTCCTTCGAAGTTGTCGATGCAGTATGATCCGAGACAGCCATTGTATTTGTGTGCTTCAGAACATCCTCCACTTTGTCGTCTTCTTTACACCACTCATTCTTTGTTGCTTCCATCAAAGATTTAAGCAATAATGTCATGATACCTGTAATTCGGGACTGCTTAACGGGATCTTGGATGGGCCTTGTTGTTTCAACAACGTCCGCATCAGCCATTTCGACGTCATCAGTACTATTTAGCATTTCGCCTTCATTCAGCTTCGTACCAGTAGCAGAATCATACTTCTCTCCTTCTTCTGCGTTCTTAATTCTGAAAACGGGAATCTTTTCTCCGAAGTAAAGATCATTACCGTCATAACCAGCAAGTCTGACGTTTTGGGAAACATAATCTACATATAACTCGGGATCGCGAAGAATGTAGGCAGCAGTATCTCTCAAGATTGGCTTGAGATCTTTTGTTTTCTTAACAGATGTACCAAACAGACGAGCTAAATCTTCAGCTAGATATGTCTCCAACACTTCATTGGTTTCAAAGCATCTTCTTAAAAGGACCACCAAGGGTGTCTTAAGCATTTCTATGGAACCAGGTGAATTATCAATTTTTCTCTCTTCTGACTTCTGGCTCAAGGATAATGGTAACACGACTAATTCTTTGAGAAGATCTGACTTGATAATCTTGTGCACAAACTTTTGTTCCCTTGCGAACAAAATCAAGATTCGAACTACAGCTACGGCAGTTTCTGCATTAGTGATACCATGGAGACGTAGAACCCCATCAAAAATGTTCCTTCTTAAGTCGTCTTGAATGACATAAGGGAGTTTTAGATCATCGTATTTTACTTTATCATGAATAGTCTCCTCTGGCACTGGAATATCTTTGAAGACTAAAATTTGAACCAAAATTGCAAGAGAATACGTCATGTATTCTTCATTAACCACTTTATCTCCAATGAGAAGCTCACCGTTAAGAAATTCAGTAAATTTTGCGAATATGCTACCGGACGCTTTGCTCCATCTATCATTTTTTAAGAGAACTTGAAGTAAATGTATAGAAACTGCAAGGCTCTGTCCCTTGTCACGCTTACTGACAAGTTCTTCAATGTCTTCCAAGACTTTTGTGACAACTTCTCTAGGTTCAACAAAATTGGAAATGAAGAGTTCTGCAACTGCCTCCACAGATTTTGGAAAATGACGTGCAACAGCTGACCATTCCTTCACTAAGGCCATCTTCGTCTGGCGCAATGCTCTAAGCTCACTACTCTTTCTATACGTTGGGAAGCCAATCTCGAAATCAATATCATCGTTTCGGATTAGCTCTCCGTATTTCTCCCATTGTTCGCTTGATACATCAAATTGTGGGCAATCGGGCCATTTCCTGTTTCCAATGTCATTAATATCCAGTGAATGGCGGAAAAAGTGCTCAGCCTCCGATTTAGACATACCCAAAGAAACCAAGTAGGCAACTTGCTCTACCGGCGGTGAAACATTCGTAACGTCAAAAGGTATAAACTCAGCATCCAATCCCTCTTTTTTGCCAAGGTACAGATGGCGTGCTGTAGCCACAATCTGCTCAATTATTGGAGCGGGAACGTTTCCAGGATGCACAGCAGCCTGAGTGCTATCGTTCAAGAGAGACAGAGGGCCCACAATCACCTGTAACATATCCATAGCTACCAAACGTAATTGCACTAACAAAGCCAGTGTAACTTTGTTGTCTGTATCTTTCCCATAGCCAGTGTGGAAATACAACTTTGCTGACGGAATATTTGTGAATGTATCACTATTAACACCTTTCGCAAGAATTGTCACTAGGTGAATTAAGGCATTCTTGAGAATACTTCCCTCAGCGATAGTTATGTAAGATTCTGATTTTGGAAACGAATGCAGGAGCTTTTCAGGATCAAATCTCAAAAGTCTGTGCCAAAGTTTCAAAATGGAATCCTTTAAACTATCAAAAAACCCATTCTGAAGTAAACTTATCGCTAAAGATGTGTAGAACAAGTCTCTTGTTCGATCTTTCAGAGACAATGCATACAATACTACATTAGACATACTGAGTATGTAACACTCCCAGTAGTACTCATCGTCGATCTTCACTTCAAAAGCTTCCGTAAGCACTCTTCCAACTTCAATAGTTAAGGCAACTGCTTCTCTACGCCACAGAAGCAAAGTGAACTCTGGTTTTCTGCTCAGACAAAGTCTTCCAAGTGAACTGAAAAGACTCAGTGTATAATTTTGTAAATTGTAATTGAAGAATCTCAACTGAAGAGTGTTTTTGAATTTTGCACTTGTGAAATCTTGCTTTTGTTGTTTAGTAGCCAACGGTTCGGTGGCATATATCACTAGTGGAGGATGGTTGTCTGAAACGTCAAAAGCAGGAAGGGTCTGGTCAGAGACTGATTTTGGTAAATTGGTCCTGATAATGGTCTCTTCCATGATTGTTCTTTTGAGGAGCTGCCCAATATAACCCACAGTCTTCAAACCATCTCCTTCATAGACACTGATGATTTGTTGAATACGCTCCGGGGATAAAGACGTCGAGTTGATGTATATCTCTGTCATTGTATAAAGAAGTGTGATTAAAAGATTGAGCTGTTGCAAGAATTCTGTACCTTCTTCCTCATTACCTTCAGTGAATCTAAGGTAGAAAGAAACATAAGGATCGTCATAGTTGAGGAATTCTTGTATATCTGCTCTCTGAAATTGTTGCTCAAGTCTGGCAAATATTTCAGGAAACCCGTAGTCTCTGCCCTCATCATCGAAATATTTCAAGATTCCCATTAATGCAGAAACCCCATTGGATGTTATATAGTCAAATGGAACATTAGGCATTGTAAGGAAATCCATCCAGAGTTTGAAAGGGATCATTTTCATAGAATCCGTTCCCCATTGTCCGCTATCTTGTAACAATCCTCCTAAGAAGAAGTAAACGTTGTCTAATAAATAAGCGACATCTGAAGCGTCCCAGTTCTCAATTTCTGTACAACTTTCTTCGTTTTCAATGACAACATCGTGTTTACTTCCATAAAGAGAACCATGTTCTGTGGAACTGTAGAATTTAACACCCTTAATACGTTCATTCACATATGGGGTTATCTCAGATATAAGTTTCATTGTGGCTTCCAAAATTACGGGCTTTAAAACAGGGTAATGACGACCTAATTCGTCAAATGAACAACCCAAATTGGTAGCCATATCAGAGCGTACAAGCTCCTTGGAACATGAAAGATTGAGGAATAACTTAAAGAACACCCCAATGGTATCCTTCTCTTTGACTTTTCTGAGGCCTTCGTTATTTAAACAAATAGCACCTATGACTTCAGGTAAAGACACGAGTAGGTTTCCAGAAGGAAGGAAAAAGCTCTCATAGTTGTCAAGAATGGTATCAACAACTTTTCCCTCGTTAAGAATGGAGAAAGCGGTAGGTTCGTTATGTATTATGTAAAACACACAATCAATAGTGGTAGCTAAAATCATTGGTCCAAACACTTGAGGATGAAGAAGAATTTCATTAAAGCTGTCAAGTAGTGGAGAATCAAAGAGATTTCTGAGCCTATCTCCAGAATCTGACTGAATGAGGTCCGAAACAAGTTTTAAAAGATTTTTGATGTAGTTAGCTTGTCTGAATGTAATGGAGTAATGCACGATGGCATCTGTAGGAGCCCCGCCTCCATACTCGGGGTTCTGTAATGCAAAGGAGACCTCATACTGAATAGTGTTGATAAGAAGGTTGAATCCGTCTTTGTCAACGAACTCCTCGAAGGAATCGGGAGCAGCTTCCAAATAGATCGAAGTAAGATGAACTGCAGCAGAACAGGACCAACGGTACTTAGTTCTAAGGTTAAAAAATGACATCAAGTCATTCAAAATGCCACCTGAAGTTAAACGTGGTGTTAAACTTTTTGTGTTAATCAAGTTTCCTAGCATATTGAAGAAATGAATATACCCCTTCTCAAAATATTCCTGGTCCTCCTCGACGACCTTTTTGTTGATATGACGAATGCATTGGAAAAGAACTCCATGATTCACGTTTCCTCCCATGCAACGGATGATGTCACTTCCCCATACCTTCTTAAGAGATATACACTCAAGAGCTTTGATGGCACAGAAATAAACATCTCTAGATACAATCTGCTCGTTCTCAGGCAGCACAAGATCGACAAGGAAACTAAATATGTATGGCTTAGATTCGAATAGTCTGGACGACAGAGATTGGTTGAAACTGATACAACATATAAATCCAATCGCAAGACTCTTAATTTGAAGTAATTTTTTGCGAAGATCCATTGCTGTAGTAGTCTTGGTGTTGAAAGATTTTGCAATTGGTGCTGCAAGTCCAAAATCGAACCACGATTCTCTTGGAACCACCGCAGCAGCTTTATCAAATATTTGCTGCAATGTAAGCTTCCGGACAGAATCTTCATTGAATACTATAGATGATAATCCTTCGGATTCTTTAGCTAACTTTGCTTTCTTGGCGGAGTCTTTTGATTTCGGTTTTTGTCCTAATCCTTGCTGTGGTTTGCTACCAGGCTGAGGTACATCCTTCTTATAGAATGGAAAATCAATCAGCTTCCATTTAGAAGGATATTTCTTCTTAGTATTGAGAGTATCCAATAAACTGAAGTGATCACCAATGACACTAGGTTTGTCTTCATCGAGCGCCTTAGTTTTATTCTTGTTTGCTTCATCTTGTTGATGTTTACTATAGTTTGGCGGCACATCTGGGGGATATGCTCTGGCAATCTGTAGCACCTTCGACTTCACGGATTTATGAGCACCATAGCGCTCGGAGTTGCTTTGACAGTATTTCTCCGAGATTAAGACGGCAACATGCAAAGCATTGAGTCGGACTTCTATAGTTGGTGTGTTTATCAATGCAAAAATACGCTCTTTAGAAGAGTAGATCAGTCTGTCTGAGCAATGGTCAAGCAATGTGAATGTGAACTTCAAACAAGCACAGACGAGTTCCTCATCTTCAGGGGAGAAGAGTTGGAGACCAGGGAACTCTTGGTCGAGCGAGTATTTTTTGATCTTTTCTTCTAGAACTTCGTCTATACGGTTCAATACTGATACCCAGTGCAATAGATCGCCTCTAGGTTTCTCCCAAGTAAGGTTGGCATTGAATTTTGGAGCTAATTGATCAAGTGGGCAAGACGTGAGATCATCAATGAGAGATCTCATTGGACGAGCCATTTCCATACGCTCAATATGGTCTCTCTTCTCGATTATCATTGTTACGACGTCTTTTCTGGTATTTTATTGATATATAGAGCTAATGTGGTTACCTGAAAAGACCTTAAGCGGGTGTCACAGTTATGAGTGTTTCTGGACGGCGGCTATGAGTATTCGACAGGTATATTCGCGCCGGCTTCTGGTCAAGTCAGCGGAGTACAGTAGTAGCAGTGAGACCAATCCAATGTTCAATCTAGTCTACTCCTACACGTATATGCAATGAGCAATGGAGAAATAACCGTCACCTCTGCTTGACTAATAGTGACTTTCTAATCAAAATGGAATCTGCTAGTGATGGTAGGGATGTCGCGCAAGAGAGAGTGTGAAAATGTCGCTATGTCGATGGAGTTATGGGAAGGGGTGGTAGGTAGATAAAGGAGGAGTGCTTGGATTGGGAATTTGGGAAATTCCGGATTTGAAAGTTGGATCTGGGTAATTACAAGGAAAATTGTGTATTTATCAACTTTTCACGAAGAAATTCACTTATCGTGACTACAATCGATGGAGGTATCTCTGCTGTCTCCTAGCAAATTCTATTGCTAGCAAATAGTTGCTAATTAGCGATGTCGCAGTGGTGGTGTGTATGCAGGTATGATATATCTATGAGTGAAGAGGATACTATGCAGGCGTGGCCATTTACAGGTCAATGAATGCAAATCGGAGTTTGGTGACGGGCGACCAGGCAGGGTTGCAAAAGGCAAGAGATGTTGAGGTTGGATGTGGGTGAAGGTCGGAGTGAATTGAGGATACTGGTGGTGTTTTTCCAGATTTTGGTGGCAAGTGGGTGGTCTATTCTTATTCCCGTGTGTCAGTTATATGTGAGGGACATTGAATGTTAGTAGTTAAGGAAAGAGAGAGCAGAAGAGGAACCAGTTCAAAGGTGGTTGTGATTTTATACTTAAGAAGTAAAACAGAAGTATTACCCATTATTTCACCCTCCAACCATTGGAGCCACTATAACTAATACAACAGTACTACTATTCCAATGCTTCAAAACCCCATTCATGGGACTCCCATCTGTTAACTATTATGTGTACTATGTACAGGATTTTTCACTATATGACTTTTGAAGAGATGAAGAAGATAAAGAAGATACATTGAAGTGTAGACTTCTTATAGATAGATACAACTGTAAGGAGTGACGGTTATAATGTCGCATGATACAGCAAAACTGGAGAATCGGGGCTTTTCAAGGAAACGAAAACTTCCCCATGAAACCTCGAATGAGGGCCCCAATAGTAACCATAAGAACCAAAGCACTGCTCCACAAAGACGTACCCTTGATAGCAGAAATACCAATGAAAGCAATCCGCAGCACCAAGTACGCCATAATGATAACATCGTTCCAAAAGAAGAAGGAAAGGGTGGTCTTAATGTAGAAATCCATCCGCTTTTGAGGACAAACGTAGCGACACCAGCACTTCCCAAGAACCATAATCCATTAAACCAAAAGGTCAGGAAATGGTTCGACCCCACTGCCATAAACCCATACTTGAACCAATCTGCTTTAGCTGTCAATCTGAGTCACAGACCTCGACCATTACAGTTTAATCCTCGAGGAAAATACATATCACAAGGAAATGCCCTCAGAGAAAGGATCCGAGCTGAAGAAGAGGAGAGAAAGAAACTAGAGGAAACAAAGGCAAGAGGCTTGACTGCCGACGAGAACCTAGGTGAACATCTATATAAACCGGAATATCCACCGCTTGTGGAATGGTGGGACAAGCCGTATTTGAAAGACAGAGATTATAGTAAGATAGATGATGAAACAAGACTCGTCTTAGACAGCGAGGAACAACCAGTCTCCATTTACATACAGCATCCAGTATTAATACTGGCACCGTGGGAGAAACTGGAAACAGAGACGAAACCCATGTATTTGACCAAAAAAGAATTGAAGAGAATAAGGCGAAATGAAAGGCAGGAGAAGCACAAGGACAAGCAAGATCGTATAAAATTGGGCTTGGACCCACCTCCTCCACCCAAGGTTAAATTGTCCAATTTAATGAACGTTTTGACAAATGAAGCCATAAAAGATCCAACAGCAGTGGAGATGAGAGTAAGGGAAGAGGTCGATGCAAGGTTACAAAAGCATTTGGAAGAAAATGAAGCCAGGAAGTTGACCAAAGAACAGAAACATGCTAAGATTCAGGAACAACATGAAAAAGACCTCCAGAAGGGACTTTTCACCTTGGTCTTCAAGGTTGATAAACTTTCAAATCCACAGCATTTCTATAAGATTGATGTGAACGCAAAGCAGCTTGATTTGGTGGGAATATGCCTTAGAAACCCGAAGTTCAATCTAATTGTAGTGGAAGGTGGGCCTAAAAGTATTAAGTTTTACAAAAAGCTTCTTATTAATAGAATTAAATGGACAGAGAATGCTGCTCCAAAGCAAAATGATGATGACAATTCTGCTATTTCAGTTGACGAGGAACTTGAAGACTTATCTGCTAATAAGTGCTCTTTGGTTTGGGAAGGTCAAGTGAAGGAGTTACGGTTCCAGAAATGGAGCATAATGAATTCTCGAGACGATGATGAGGCTTATGATGTTCTCCAGAGATTTGAAATCGAAAACTATTGGAGAGAGGCGACTGTACTAGAGGAGTAGGTTTGTAGACACAAAAATTGTATATTAGAATTGTATGTATTATCACTGGAGTTTAATTCATAATTTTCGGACGAATAGTTGCAAAATAGTAGAAAGTACCCATTGAAAGAAATTAAATAGAATGAATTGATATTCGGAATAATATAGACGATATTTTACATAGTCATAAACAAATATAGATTTCAACGGGAACACGTATTTCAGTGTCTCATGCCCTTGTAGATTAGGCTGCAAATGACATCACCCACAATATAATTCTAGTGTGCGGTTTGGAACCAACATGTCAATCTTTCATCGTAAAGCAATTTAAATTTTTTTAAAAAAACACACACTCTTAACTTATAAACGGGTCTCACTCCTTCAGTACAACAAACTAAGCATCATCCTACCTCAACCTTTACAAATCACGATCAATACCTTCACACTCTTATTCTCACCAATGGCCAACCTCACTATAATGGGCCTCTTTTGTGTAATGTCGCAGCTCTCCACACTACCGTGTCGCCCATATCGCATTCTCGGGCTCGGAAAAGCTCACTTCGAATTGGCTACTCTTCATTGAAGAAGAGTGTTCTTCTATGGAGATGAATAGTATTCAAGTAAAGCATTGATTCACTGAAAACATGGCCGGCGCTTACACTATCTTAGGAAGGCAAGTTCCAGCACACGTGGTAAGTGAAATCGGAAGTCAATTGTGGAAATGAGACGATGGTGATGGTAGCTATTGGTCCTTTGACTCGTTGAATTGTAGATTACCTAAAATTAGTACTAACGTTAATTCTAGCTCTCCATTGCCACTTTGGCCTCTGTAACTGCTATCGCCGCTTGGCCAAGAGCCAAGTCCGATGCTCCAGCACCTGCCGCAGCTCCTGTCGCTGCTTCTAAGGAAGACGACTTTGACTTGGAGAAGTTCCTTAAGTATGTAAATTTTGATGCGGTGAACGAATAAGAGAAGAACCGGATGTGCTCAGATGAGATAAAGAGAAATCGAGGAAACAGAAGGATACATTGACGTCTGCATGACCTGTTATTCAAGAGATTTTATTATCATTTAGGCTTGAAACTATTCATGCCGCCTCTTAAGTCCTCTCTTTCAATTAAGGATAATTACTAACCACTTATTTAGCGATTTGACTAAGGAAGAAACCAAGTGAGTTCTTTACTCGTTGATAAGGCCGTATTAAGTACAGCCGAGTTGATTTAGTTATGACAATTAGTTCGATAAAAAGGTAATTCGCTTCATAGAAGTTGTATAATGAAAAAGAAATCAAAAGACAATAAAATGTATACGCCATTGGATGGTTTACACCAGTTTTTATCAATTGAATACGTAGAGGCCATAATAGGCTTGTAGATGTTCATACTGCCCATGGATACATGCTAAACCTGGTTAACTCCAACCATATGAGTTGCCATACTAAAGAGTTCTTATATAAGTCACGTGCCTCGATTTGTTGCCATTAAGTCGTGTACCCACCGATACTGTCAAAACCTATACACAGGAATTCGTACCTCTAGTTAACATATTAGGATGATAGGATGATAGGATAATAGTTTGACGAAGTAGTATCTTGCCTTTTAAAGATCCGATTATGAGGTTCGGACATGTAGAAAGCAACTTCTGTTGCATTATAGTGGGAGTATTTCAATATTTAAGGTCCAAAGGAGAGGGTCAATTATTGGCTTGTTTAGGCGAAACGAGTATGGATTAGCATTAATGGAATAGATGCAAAAAGTGTGGAGGAAATGAAAAATTCAATTACCGATAAGGACTTAGATAGAATTATGTTTCCTATTTCCGGTTACTGATTACTTCCTTTAGTAGAACTCAATAGATCCCTCTCGAGAATTTCATTTTTACTTCTAGATGATCGCTTATACTTTTCTAAAGTCATACATCGTTTGAAACGACGTCACAGACTTAAGCACTTCGTGATTCTCTTTAAAACTCGTTTTGTCAGCAGGCTACGTAATGGGACTTGAGCACATACTATCGACACATCTTGTTCTTTCTACAACTGCCATTATCTGCCATCATTAGATTTAGTAATATCCACCTTCTCGCCCAAAATCCACAACATCCGAAGAAGAACACCAAACAAAGTATCCACAGTTAAGCACAAACAATGCAAAACCGCAGATTAATGTACATCTTCTTTCTCGATCTCTTCCATAGCTAGCATAATGGGACGAAATTCCAGTTGTTTATCTCTTCTTCATGCATCTCATTCCCAATGGGCTCGGGCATCCTTCCCCATCGGTATATTTACTTCCATTTACTCCAGATTGTTATTATCGAGATCTCCGAATTCAGCAAATGAAAACAGAAGCCGCGTCCGCTGTGTCGATATGAAAGATAGCATATCATTACTAATGGACGCAAAGCCAAAGCCGATCACGCCTTGTGTTCGCCCGGACACGTCTAGTTGCAGTTCACGTCATACAATGGAGCTAGGCTCATGCTTAGCTGTGATCTCGTGCGCGTTGGAGAGCTTCTCCGAGGACGAATAGGTAACACCATTTGATAATCATCTATACCCTATCGTGACACCCCATTGACCCCCTAAACCACTACAGACCCCGTAAAATAAGGTAAATAGGACCATCTAACCGTATACCACAGGCCACGAGACGCCCTACGCCATTAAGTCTCCGACTACGGGAATTATTCTCACCATTAGGGATGAAACGAACCCTAATCTGTGCCCATGTATTCTCCATACACGTCTGTGTACACACGCGCGCGTTTTAGTTCGTTTTGTAAACACGATCTTATTAGTAAGACGTGTGCGCGAACAAAACTCCTGCTATCAGCATGAATTTGTCAGATCCCTCGACTTCATACCCTCGCCATCGGGACCTTAACTATGAAATCCATCTAAGACAGACCCCACTGCACCCTCTCCAAATCAGGATTTGTTTACTTTTCTCGCTTGCCATCGCAATTTTCTTCGTTTGAGCGCGACACGCCCCAGCTTTGTTTGGATTAACGCGTCACAGTATATAACGCGGCGGATATCCTGTTAGTTGGATTAACAAATAGTTAGTATTCTTCTCTCAGCATAGGTCTCTTTGAACAACCTAACCATATTACTATCACATACCAACCATGTATGTCAACAAACGAGACGGCCGCAAGGAGCCAGTGCGCTTCGATAAAATCACCGCCAGAGTCCAGAGATTATGTTACGGGTTGGACCCAAAACACGTCGACGCGGTCGCTATCACCCAGAGAGTGATTTCTGGTGTCTACCATGGTGTCACCACCATCGAGTTGGACAACTTGGCTGCTGAGACTGCCGCCTACATGACTACCATTCACCCAGACTACGCCATTCTCGCTGCTAGAATCGCTGTTTCCAACTTGCACAAGCAAACCACCAAGCAATACTCCGCCGTGTCCAAAGAGTTGTACGACTACATCAACCCAAAGACTGGATTGCACTCTCCTATGATCTCTAAGGAAACCTACGATATCATCCTCAAGCACTCGGACGAGTTGAACTCTGCCATTGTTTACGACCGTGATTTCAACTACAACTACTTCGGTTTCAAGACTTTAGAGAGATCCTACCTTTTACGTGTCAACGGCAAGGTCGCTGAAAGACCACAACATTTGATCATGAGAGTTTCCATTGGTATTCACGGTGACGACATTGAGAAGGTCATTGAATCTTATAACTTGATGTCTCAACGTTTCTTCACCCACGGTTCTCCAACTTTGTTCAACGCTGGTACCCCATCTCCACAAATGTCTTCTTGTTTCCTTGTCGCCATGAAGGACGACTCTATTGATGGTATTTACGATACCTTGAAGACCTGTGCCTTGATTTCCAAGAGTGCTGGTGGTATTGGTTTGCACATTCACAACATCCGTTCAACTGGTGCTTACATTGCTGGTACTAACGGTACCTCGAACGGTATTATTCCAATGGTTCGTGTATTCAACAACACTGCTAGATACGTTGACCAAGGTGGTAACAAGCGTCCAGGTGCTTTTGCCTTGTACTTGGAGCCATGGCACGCAGACATCTTCGACTTCATTGACATCAGAAAGAATCACGGTAAGGAAGAAATCAGAGCTAGAGACTTGTTCCCAGCTTTGTGGATTCCAGATTTGTTCATGAAGAGAGTCGAACAAAACGGTGATTGGACTCTTTTCTCCCCAAACGAAGCTCCAGGATTGCCAGAAGTTTACGGTGACGAATTCGAGGAGTTATACGAACGTTACGAGAGAGAAGGAAGAGGTAGAAACACTGTCAAGGCTCAAAAGTTGTGGTACGCTATCTTGGAAGCTCAGACTGAAACTGGTACTCCTTTCATGTTGTACAAGGATGCCTGTAACAAGAAGACCAACCAAAAGAACTTGGGTATAATCAAGTCTTCTAACTTGTGTTGTGAGATCGTTGAGTACTCCTCTCCAGAAGAAGTTGCTGTCTGTAACTTGGCCTCGATCGCTTTGCCATCTTTCGCTGAGAAGGATGACAAGTCTTTGTGGTACAACTTCGAGAAGTTGCACGAAGTCACTAAGTCTGTTACCCGTAACTTGAATAAGATCATCGACAGAAACTACTACCCAGTTCCAGAAGCCGAGAGATCTAACAAAAGAAATAGACCAATTGCCTTGGGTGTTCAAGGTTTGGCTGATACTTTCATGGCATTGAGATTACCATTCGACTCTCAAGAAGCTAGAGAATTGAACATTCAAATTTTCGAGACTATCTACCACGGTGCCGTCGAAGCCTCTATTGAGTTAGCTTCTGAAGAAGGTCCTTACGAATCTTACGAGGGTTCTCCAGCATCTCAAGGTTTGTTACAATTTGACTTGTGGGAGAGAAAGCCAACTGAGTTATGGGATTGGGATGCCTTGAAGCAAAAGTTGGCCAAGCACGGTTTGAGAAACTCCTTATTAGTTGCTCCAATGCCAACTGCTTCTACCTCCCAAATCTTGGGTAACAACGAATGTTTCGAGCCATACACCTCTAACATCTACTCAAGAAGAGTGTTGGCTGGTGAATTCCAAATTGTCAACCCATACTTGTTGCGTGACTTGGTTGACTTGGGTATCTGGAACGATTCCATGAAGAACAATATCATTTCTAACAATGGTTCTATCCAGTCATTGCCTAACATTCCAGACGAGCTCAAGGCCTTATACAAGACCGTTTGGGAGATCTCACAAAAGCATATCATTGACATGGCTGCTGACAGAGCTGCCTTCATTGATCAATCACAGTCATTGAACATCCACATCAAGGACCCAACAATGGGTAAGCTTACCTCTATGCATTTCTACGGTTGGAAGAAGGGTTTGAAGACTGGTATGTACTACTTAAGAACCCAAGCTGCTGCCGCTGCTATCCAGTTCACTGTCGACAAGACCTCTGCTAGTATTGCTGGTGATACTATTGCCTCCTTGGAGAAGTTGAACCAAAGAAAGTATATTGTGAGGGGAGGTTCTGCTGCTGTTAGTGACGTTGACTCTGAATCTACAAGATCAGTTTCTACCGAACCATCATCTTTGGAGAACTCTATCGCAGAAATAAAGATTTCTGATGATAAGCCAGAGGAAGTCATTGAAGAGATCAAGGAAGACTCTGATGCTACTGCCACTGGTGCTGATGCCGAAGGTGATGCCGAAGGTGACATCTTCAGTTCCAAGGTCATTGCTTGTGCCATCAACAACCCAGAATCATGTACCATGTGTTCTGGTTAAACTGCATTGAAACAGTTCCAATAGAGTCTGCTAAAGTTAGTTTGCCTTATGTATATTATTTGTTTTGTTTGATCCCATATGTATCACAACCTGTTCGTTTCTATCTAGTTTTAATTAATAAGTTATTTCAGAATTGCAGCTACGTAAGAAGTATTACGTGGATTCGATTTGCTGTAGTACAGTAGATAGATGTTATGAGTTTTATGTACCACCAGCCCCCTTTCTTGTTCACATTTTTTTCACATTTCATGGTCTTTCCAACACCAAAGGGACTAACTTCACCCCTTACTCTCTCCTGTCCAGCAATCCTTTACTTCGATAAACATCTTCCTCGTCTTCTTCATCACCTTCTTATAGGCACCTCTCTCACAACTCCCCACCCCTCTTATCCGAACCTGCCCATCGTGATTTTGCGGCCATTGCGACTGTACACAACAACACCCGTGCCGCAACGCATTATCTGAATAATAGCCGATTATGAACGTCGAAGAAGACGATGGTATGGACAACGACTCTTTCTACGAGTGCTACTGTTGTTGTAGGAAGCGTTTCGGAGGCTACAAGACGACTTTTACCCCGAATACATGTGCTGTAAATAATTTCCCCACACTTTTGCATCACACGATCGCCGGCGCCAACGTTGTGTAGTAGAAAAATAAACTAATTTGAACCGATTCGGAATCGCTAGTATGGGAAAGGGTAGATACAGTGTTCTTAACGAAGGAAGAAAGAGGCGAGTGGAAAGTATACCGTTGGACACGTTTGACACGGGAGAAGAACTGAGTGACGAACGACACGAGTTAAATATGAGCGGTCCGGCGTCGTCGCAAGAAGACGTTGACCAGGTGTTTGAGGATGACTATGAACAAGAGTCTGAGGATGACGAAAGTATGGAGTTCATGGAACGAGATGGGTTTTATGGCCAAAATTATCGAAATAGGATAGCCAGGTTCTTTTATTTGGTGTGGAATGGGCCAGATGAGCCTGAAGATCCGCCAGCTCCAAGAATCGAGATTTTGAAGGGACTAGAAGAGCTCCCAGAGCGGTTTAATCGGTCGTTAGCCAAGGAGTACAGAGTAGGCATGTTAATTTTCTATTTATTGTTCTGGTTCGGGCTTTGTTATAGTATACTCATTCCGTATCTAACTATGCCGTCGACGCTATCAAATGATCCGGATGTTCGAGTAATATCGCTTTCGTGCCAGGGAAACTCCGAGTTCTGGCGGGGGAAGAATGGAGCATGTGGCCTTGATGGGACGCTTTGTCCTGGTTCAAAGTTAGAGCAGGAAGTTGTGTTTAGGTGTCCAGCCCTATGCGATAGAAGCAGTTGGACTTATTCGCTTATACCAATTGGGGACCAAAGAATCAAATATAGAGGGTATTTCGTGGGAGGAGGAGATAAAGTACAAAATAGAATAGATAAAGATCAAATATCAAACCCATACCGAGCAGATTCATATCCCTGTGGAGCCGGTGTTCATGCTGGAGTGATTTCTCCCTTCTTTGGTGGTTGTGCCAGAGTATCCTACAAAAGTAAAGAGCAGAATTCGTTCAATTCGACAAAGGGACATTATGGAGTGAGTGATTCAATAGAATTCCTCTCATTCTTCAAATCGTCATATTTCTTTAAGAAGTTGGCTAGTGGAGTTACAGATGACGGCAGCTTCACACATTGTTATGATCCTAGACTTCTTATTTTGATAGTGAATATCATTCTAGGCATTCCAGTGGCCTACTTGGGCAGTGGAGCAGTCGCTTACTGGACCATCAGTATAGTAGGGTTCTGGACTATTTGTATGGCGACGGATCCTCCGGTGACAGTGGATGCAACAGATCCTGAGGATTTTGCCAATTTGATCTCAATTGGATTAGAGAGGTTCTTACCGACCTGTTGCATTTTGTACGTTTTATGGCATTGTTCTGCTAAGCGTACTCTTTCTGAGCCTCCATCGGATTCAGGTGCAAAGGCTTCTCCATTAAGCAGATTGATATACTGGTATCCATTATTCTGGTTGGGCGTTTTGAACAACATGACGTTTGACAGATTGCCAGTAGATAGATTAACTCTTCACGATCTCAAGGAACAGAGCGGTGCTCTTTTGGCTGTTGGTTCAATCATAGGAACAATCCTTGTTTGTGCCTTCATTCAGGCTTACAAGATATGGTTATCTGGAAGATTCCGGAAGTATTTAACAATCTACGGAGGGTTCATCATTGGGTTAGTCTTGGTTTCCCATTTGCCTGGGTTGACTTTACGTATACATCACTACATCTTGGCCATGTTGTTAATCCCAGGATGCGCTACAAGAGGAAGGACTGCATTGCTTTTCCAGGGAATCTTACTGGGCTTGTTTCTCTCTGGGGTAGCCCGGTGGGGACTTGCAGCCATTGCCGAGACAGTCACATCGTTAAAGAGAGATGATCCGCAAGGAAAGGTATTTCCACCGGAGATATCCAGCTATGATGTCGTTAGTGGCAGTCTTTCTTGGAAGGGTCTTTCGGAAGAGTACCTCTCGCCCATTGAGTACAAGATGTACGAGAAGTACTCGTCTATCTCCGTCCTTATCAACGACGTAGAGAGATATGTCGGAGACAAGGTGGAAACTATCAACTTGAAGGAGATATTCAACAATTCTACGGAGTTGACTCTGGAGATAGCCGAAGCTCTAAAGAGTGGAATTAAAGACAACGACGGCAATATCGCCATATATGTCCGTGTAGGACGGAAAATACCAGGCACCAATGTCTATAGTGACTTCACGAATGCAGCCGTTTTGCATTGGCCAAATGGTAATATGTCTTTCCCGCAACCGGGGTTAACCTAGATTTAGACCGTTTGAGACGGAAACTAGGATTATTTAATAGAGTAACTAACAAGAGCGAATTTTTAATGGAAATAAATACATTTTCGGGGATAGGTTTTTACGTAGATAAATAACGTATTTATAGGAGGTTGTACAAGTTCTTTACTGTTTATTACAATTTTATAATGATTACTGGAGATAATTACATTTTGTGGTTTCCAATGGTTCCCAATAATATAAGAGGGGCGGCAAAATAATCACTAAATGAATTAACAGAAAGCAATTTAAAAGAATATATTTAAGAGAATGCAAATTAGTTTCATACTCCATTTTTTCATGAATAATCTTTTAACTTAACTCCTTCTATTTTACCCCCCTATTTTGCAACTCTACCCTTGCATCCAAACAAAATTTTAATTACACCTACAAAACAAACCATATAATTAAAATATTCGTATATTGCCACTTACGTCCATTTTCGGCCCCGCTAATACCGCGCAACCTTCTTTCGGTTCCAAAACAACTAGCGCACCTAGCGCACCAAAGTCATCGGTGCGCTGACTTGCTGCAATATTTTTGAACCCCTCTGTAAACATTAACTTAATGATAGTTCCAGTTCTTTGTAGTAAGTAACAAGAGCAGGGTAGATATGTTTGTCGTGGTTAGAATATCGCCAAGATCTATCTACAGCTCTTCAAGGTGCTTGTTTTCGGCAATTACCCCACAAAATATACTGAAACCCAGGCATCTCTCGCAGCAAACCCATTTATATGATAAGAAGGCTTGGGGGAAACAACCAAGCGGGCCACTGAAAATCCGTGTTAAATGGTTTTACGCCACCGATGTACCTCTTTCAAAGCCGGATTGGTTTGAATATACCAAGGAAAGCGATGCTAAGAAATTTATTCCGTTTTCCGACTACGATTCTCGTCAATTGGAGAAGCGGTTCCAAGAACTAGACAAGCTGAATGGTTCCTCAGATGTATCGCCAATAGTAGAAGTAAATGAAGATAAGTTGTTCCAGGTGGATTTAAACAAACTCAACCTTTCTCCAGTCTATTGGGAGGGCCCCGTGTACGAAGTTCGTAGAGGAACTTGGTTCGGATCCGATGGTATCCCCCTCCCTAGCCATATTGCAAGGGCAATTGAAAGTGGATACCAGCGATTCAAACCGTATAACTTCAAAATCAAGGAGGATTTGAGGGAACTACGTGAGTACAATAAGGATTTCATCGGACAATTCAGCAAAATAAAAGATCGTATTGAAGAAGACGTCAATTCGGATATCAAAGTCGATGAAGAGCCAGATCTCATTGAACTAGATGACGGCCAGCTTGTACTCTTCCACAATGGTACTGATGCTCTGATATTTCCAAATGTGATTAGATCCACGTTTGACCTTAACGTACTTCGTAAGTTTGGCCCCAGGAAAATTCCAATGTTTCCAGTCACTAATATTCAGCGTGGATACACTGATGAGTTGGGAGAGTCAATATTGAGCAACTTGGCAAAGGAACCTATACCGAAGTTAGCAGATACACTTGAAAATGAAATTGGACCATTCTTTGGTTTTCCAGGATCTGAATCTGCTACCGAATCTGAACCAAAAGAAGCAAAGACAGCAAAGACAGCAAAGACAGCAAACAACCAGATGAAGGATATTTTGGAGACTGATTATGATCATGATGTATCAGCAACGACATCGAATAGAGATGTAGATCATCTCATTCTTTGTGTTCATGGTATTGGGCAAGTTCTTGGTGATAAGTACGAATCCGTCAACTTCACTCACAGCATTAATGTCCTTAGGAATACAATGAAAAGTGTATACAAATCAGATGACAGATACAGACATTTGGCCTATCCCGGTGAAGCCAAAAAGACTGAAACTTCGTCTGCAAACAATAAAATCCAGGTTCTCCCTATTTCATGGAGACACAGAGTTGACTTCCATCCCTCGAGACCAGTGGAAACGTTTGATAAATTCGGTAAGCATAGGCTTCCGAGCTTGTCACAAATTAGTGTCGATGGAGTGAAACCGTTACGTAATATACTTGGCGATGTCATTTTGGATATATTACTATACTATGAACCAATGTATGTCAAGCAGATATTCGAGGCCGTTACTGATGAGTTGAACAGAGTATATGAACTATACAAAGAAAGAAACCCCAATTTCAAGGGAAAGATCCACATATTAGGTCACTCCTTGGGTTCAGCTATTGCTTTGGATATCGTGTCTAACCAAACAGTTACAATTGGTAAAGATGTCGACATCAAAGATGAGTTGAAGTTTGATGTCGACGGCTTATTCTGCGTAGGATCTCCAGCAGGTATGTTCAAGCTTCTTGAAGAGAAGAACATCGTGGCTCGTTCCCTCGCCGAAGCGGATAATTCTGACAAGTATATTTCACCGAAATGTAAGAATCTATACAACATATTTCATCCATGTGATGCAGTTGGTTATAGAATGGAACCGCTAGTCTCTCCAGCATATTCGGTCTTTAAACCAGAACCGATTCCATTTGCAGTGAAAGGTTTGAATGAACAAATAAAAGAGTTTGCAAGTTTTGGAGATGGTCTCTCTGAAAAGATTACGAAAGCCTCAAGTTGGTTTACCAGGAGTGGAACTAATACAGCAGAGGTAAGTAGTGTTGAAGAAAAGGCGGCCCAAGAGAATGCTTTGGGGGACATTATAACCTCGCTAGCTCGAGGCGACAAGAAGTCAGACAGCAAAGGCACTTCCAAGAAAATGGAACTTGATGGTGCCAAGTTGAAACCATTACTAGAATTGAATAGAACGGGTAGAGTTGACTACAGTTTGCCGATGGGAGTGTTTGATATCTCCTTGATTGCAGCTGTCAGCGCCCATATCTCGTATTTTGAAGATGAAGACACTGCTGGGTTTATTATGAAAGAAGTATTATCCTCTGATAAGCCACCAGCTAAGTCAAAGACCTTCTTAACTATATAAATAAAGATAGTTACAATAATTTATGCATTTACTATAGAATGCTAATATACATATTCATTATCTGAATCCCTGTAATTTGTATAAAGGAACTCAACTGAACTAATGGCTCATACACCTTTCTTTAGTTGTTTCTTCAATTGAGATGTATTCTCTTACTCAAGCAATAAATCATCAATGCTCTGTTCAGCATCGTGCTTAATCAAGTTCAACATACCAACCGGTAAGATTGGCTCTCCGTTTTCATCAACAATGTAACGGAACGGCATTTCAGTAGACTCGTACTTGTTATATCTAATTTCGGGATAGTCCAAGAATTTGATATCCTCGAACTTGACCTGGTCTTCAATAATTCTTTGCGTCGTTCTGATGGCAGTGTCGGTAGTCATCTGAAGTGCTCCCAATCTTCTACCAGCAAAACCGTACTTCTCCCTTAACAATCCTGTTCTGTCAATTCTTGGATGAGATCCTAAGATTCCTCCAAAGACGAAATAGTCGAACTTTTCAGCATCGCTGGTTGCCAATTCTTCGGTTGCTGCTGGATCCAACAAGCATACTCTCTTCTTGTCTAAACCCCCGTCTATGTCAATACATTCCTTGGTGGTCCATTGTAAGCCCAAGTCGAGCAATCTTTTAGGAATATCCTTCTCTGTGGTTTCGGCCGGCAAAGAAGTCAAAACCAAATTCTCTTTGCCGACTTCTTTGATAATCTGGGTATACTCCAAGATGACCCATTCGGAGAAACCCTCCTCCATATGTTCTATTATGTACTTCATGTTACTTCAAAAATGGGAAATTTTGTTATTCAAAGATATACAGATTAATGAGAGTAAACTCTTTACTTCTTTACTATCTTCCTTATGTCTAATGATTCTCCTATTAACGGTTAATTGATCTCTCCATCATCATAAAGCTCATCTTCAAAACCGAGAAGCATCGAATTTTTCCAAAAATTGCGGACGGTAGCGCGCAGTTGCGGAAGTTGCAAAATTTATTTACCATTACAATATATATACTAATACATTAATTAATATGAGGCTGAAATGTATTGTTTTGGAATATATTCATGGTTGAGCTACCTGAAAACGATGACTAAATTACTGAATACGGTTTGTCTACATACTTGAAATTTAATTTCCATATTATACATTAATAATTGATGATTAGATACACTATAAACACTACTCAAAAATTCAAATTAATGGCACAACCATTTTGTCATATTTACTTCTTGGAGCAACAAGAAGAAGCACCCTCAGCACCAGTGGCGTTGAAAGCCAATCTGGATGTCTTGTCCACGTTCAAGGAACAGGAATCGGTACCAGCGTTTCCAGCCTTCACTTCCTTGGTGGTTCTAGCATAAGATGGCTTTACATCAAGAACTGGGTTCTCAGTGAAGAAATGTCTAGGTCTCAACATCAAGTCAAAGATCTCGGTAGGCATAACTGGGAAATCCTCAGGGGCTGGGAAATGTGTGATACCAAAGGTGTGGAAGAACAAGATGTCTGTGTCTTCAATAGCTTCGGAACCGTCTCCAATCCATTTTCTCATACCTCTGGAACCGTCACCACTCCATTGAGCAACATGCTCACCAGAAGGATGCAATCTACCGTATCCATGGTCTTCGTCTTGGTATGGAACGACTTCTGTCGAGTAGACAGCCCATGGAGCTCTCTTGCGGACTAAAGAGCCCTCTTGAGCCAAAACTGGGGAACAGAAAGTAGAAACCAACTTATAAGATGCTGGCTTGCCTGAGTATGCGTTGATGGACTTAGGGTTGAAGATGTCCCAAGTTCTGGCTGTAGAAGCTTGAGCATTGGTCAAAGAGTCTTTAACGGTTTTGAAAGTGGTTCTCTCGGCGTAAAAGGCGTTACCATACATGTTTTCTTTGGAACCGAATGGGAATGGAGATGGCTTAGCATCACTGGTAGCAGCGGAGTTACCTTCACCATCAATTCTTGGATGAATTCTCAAGGAGAACAAGTGCTGATGGTTGTGGGCATTCACTTGTGGGTAAACCTGAGTTCCCCATGGACCGGTAGACTCACCTTCAGCGCAAACGTAAGTGTTCAAGATACCAGTCAATCTGACTTCCAACTTGATGGTACCATCTTGTCTGAAGATCCAGTATAAGCAGTATTCGTAGTTGGCTGCAGTGAAGATCTGGGAGACAATCAACTTCTTACCTCTAGTGACAACAGTGGTTTGGAAATCATCTCTGAAGTCAGAGTGCTTGAATAACAAACCATCGTCCTCTTCGTGGATACACACAGCGTTCTTTACAGTAGTTGGTTCACCATCCTTGTTTGGGAAGTGAGCATCCAAGTAATGGATAACACCCTTACAGTCACAACCCAAAGACAATGGGTTGGTACAGTTACCAGCACCATATTCACCGATATCCAAAGCGTGCTTACGTTGGTGAGGGAAATCTGGAGAACCGTAAGGAACAATCATCTCGGAAAGAGAGATTCTGTGGAACATAGGTCTGACTTTTCCGTGGTCGTTGTAGCTAATATCACTTAAAACGATACCTTCTCTGTAGTTGAAACCAATGTGGAACTGGAAGTTGGACCAGTTCATCACATTTCCTTGCATTTTGAAATCAACACCTTCTGGTTGGGTGACATTGTAAGGCTTTGCATCAGCACGGAAACCAGATGGGTTTTCTGGGGTTCCAAACTTCTCCAGGATATGCTTAGGGTGGAAAGAAGAGTGCTTGTGCTTGGAAACCTTTCTTCTTCTGTTTGGAATATCGATGAAAATCACCTTCTTAGCATTCATGTCGACAATTGGACAGAAATCAAGAGGGTGGGAGTAATGGGAGTCATCTTCGTCTGATCTCCAGTACATAAGAGCTTGTTGCAATCTTCTAGAAGCACCCCATCTTTCATCGTAACCAATGGTCCATGCATCACAGTAGATGTTGGCCATTTCAGAAGCTGGAATACCACTGATTTCACACTGTCTGATAACTTCTGGGTCTTTTCTAACGATATCTTCAGTATCTTGCAAATCAGCAGGTGTCAAGATAGGCTGAACACCCTCTGTGCTTCTCAATTCGATCAACGAGGCTGCTGGAATGTCAACCACACCTTCTTGGATAGCAGAAACCCCGTCTTCCACGACAACAAAGTACGCTAAACGTGGGGGTAATGGGCCACCGTTTTCTTTCCAGTTGTAGTAAGCTTTCTTGACTGGTTCTCTCAACGTGACGGTATTGAACATGATCTTACGACCGGCGTATTTCTGCTTGACCACATCGGAGACCTTCTTGATTTCCTGCGGAGACAATGGGTCCAAAGGGTGGGGGCCACCAGTGGAGGCGGAAGTCATCTGAATAGCAAGCTGTGACAATCTTTCCATTGTAGAGTTTTGTCTGTCTATGAATTTCAACTGTATAACTAAGAATCAACCTGACCGACCTAAGAGAACAACCTTCCTAAAAAAAGACAATTGTTCAAGTTTTTCTTGTTTGGCTATGAGAAACAAAATCCTCAACGGCACTCACAACTTCAACTGGAAATAATACACCTATATATACCATCAACTCCATTCCCCATCGCCAAATCACCACTATATCTATCGAGGCCAAAATAAATATATTCCGCCCGTCTTATCGCACCTAATCGGGACATCTGTTCCCGTGTGAGGCAGCACCTTCTGCATTCGGAAGGTAAGTGAGCACGGGCATTATTGGTGATTTTGGCAGACACTGCGATTGGGGACGGGGCAGGGTGATTGCAAAAAGATGGGGAGGAGGTGTGGTAGATGGTGGGAGTAGGAAGGTCAAAGGTGCGATCTGAGGTGAGAAACCGTGGGTAATCGTGGAATTGATATTTTGCGGTTGTTAATCATGGAATCGTTATTTTGCGGTAAAGTTGTTAGAAATAGGTAATGGGGAGGGTGTAGTAGGAGTAGGATGTCGCCAGAAGTATTGTTTCTTGGGGAAAGTATTGAGATGAAAAATTGCTGTTGAAGTGGGTTTTGAGTGAGAAGAAGTAGTATTCTTACGATCTAACGTTTTAATTTCAAATAGTTGTATAAATGATCCCAATTAAGTATATTTAGACCGCTCTCGGTGCTCTATAGTTGAAAAAATAGGTTAACGTTTTACTATTCATTAAAATGATACTTGTAAAAGAGCCTGAGGCTAGTCCGCCAAGAATATCATATCTTTTGGCGGATGAGGTTTCTTACAAGAAAGATTAGATATTAGCTTCGATCTACACGAGAATGGTTGATTTTCCAATGCACTTCGTCGTCAACGGCTTCAGCAGAGTCTTTGTAGAACTCAATGCGAAATCGTATACGTAGGTCATTTTCATTGGGTATTTGCTTCCCTTTATGTCTTCAGTCTCTATTCAAAGTTCAAAACAAAGCAACATTTTAACACCAGCAGTCTCTTAAAACCGACTCTTCAGATTCCGGTCAATGCAACTGCAACTACTCTCTATGTTGTTACCTTAAGTAATCTATGGATAAGGTAATGGCGTGATATGATGGTATGCAGGTGATTAATGCTGTTTTACTCCTCTACCAGAAAGACCTAAGAAAGACATAATGCAAAGTAATACAGTATCTAGTGATCCCCAAGACTACAATAGGAGTCAAACGTGGTCGGATAAGAAGTAGGGCAACGTACTGAAAACCGTAGGTATATCATCAGACTAAAGACTAACTCTATTTCTGGCCTCACATTCGCAACCATATAGCAATAATATTTTGCAGCTATGCAAACTATAACCATCCACATCTAGAATAGAAAGTCAGATATATACATATATTGCTATTAAATAAATATATTAGTATTTGCGTAATCGTTAAAAATGTAGAACCAATCCATCCACAACATTAGGAATATCATAAAAACGGGCATTATCGCAGCATAGCCAAGGGTTAGTTGCCTTGGCTAGAGAACTTCTTTCTCGACAACATTTCTATCTTAATCTCAAAGATTATCCAGATTGCGAGGGGTGCTATTATGAAACAACAAAGATTAAGCACATTCCAGCAATTGATGAGTGTATCATACAATGAATCAAATGCTTGAATCAACGAGAGAAGCATCCTTTGTTGAACACAATATGAATATGTTATCGAGTCGCTGCAGGAACCAGCTGCAGAAGTAGAAGTGGCGGCAAGGCCACTGTGCGATAAGTAGTTGATTAAAATCGAACTAATGAACTGTATCGAGCTCTTTGGAGGAGAAATTGGTTTTGAATGCACTGGAGACGCTGAGGTTTGTGGGCCGTCGTTAATGATCAAGTTGATCATGTTAATTAAAACGTCATTAAATATAATAATGAATCCTAGGGAGAAATTAAGGATAATGCAGTCATACAACCAGATGAATCTGGCTAATAAGCCTGTATACTTGTTGCAAAAAGCCAAGTGCTTGTTAGCAAATGCAATTACCTTCACAAACTTCGTGAACGTATCGATAGTAAACGTAACCACCAAGGCTACAAAAATATGGTCGAATTTAAATTGAAATGTGCTCGACTCGTAGAGAATCGACGACGACGTCAATTGGAAAGTTGATGGCAAAAACACCGTAGATGCAATCAATACAATGAAGAAGATCGCAATGTGCTTCTTGAAGAACTTCTTATGATAGAATTGTGGCAAAAGCGAGACTCTCGTCTGTGGAGAAGGTGTCGCCATTAACAATTGTTCGACAGAGTTATTATGGCGTCCATAGTTGAATGTTGGAATTCCTCCTTCTTCTTTTCCAAATCTGGCCTCCTCGTCTTTCTGGATGTATGAGGATAAGAGTTCGAAGTACTCCGAACACCTTAAGATGCCAATAGAGAATAAATGAATGAGGAGCATGGATACTATCATTATTACCGCTATTTCCGTGTCCTTGATGAAATAAAACATATTCAATGATGAGTTCTTAGTTTCATTTACAAGGTTGAAGTCCCCGCTCCGTTCCAAGTACTTTGTCAAGGTCGGCAAATCGAGGACTATGTGTTGGTTGAATAACGTGAAAAGAAGGTTCCATACGGTAAGAACAATCAAGCTTACTACGCAGAACCGTACATCAGGAAATGCTTTACTTGTGGATTGGGGTATAATGGGGAGCTTTTTGGTTATTCTCTTGTACCTGTAGAAGTAGAATACCGACAAGAAACAGCTCAAGCTGATCAGTGTGTAGTAGTAAACGCTTATGTTTTCATCTGAATCCGAAGGACCGTTGAGTTTGGATAAAGCTGTTAGCGTGTCCTGTTGAGAAAGGAATTTATGAGACATGGCGAATCGATGTGATTTGACTGGGATTTGAGGTGAATACACGATTCTTGTTGACTATTTTTGATTCTTGGTGAATTTCTATGATTACTGGCGGCAATAATACCGAATATCAGTCTCTTCTGCACTAGTTGAGACTATTAACTACCAAATGGCTTGAACTCACACGAGATTAAGGCCAGAACTTTCAGTGTGAAGGTTTGATGAAAAATGCCCTGAAACCGGTGCAAACTGGTAGAGGCGTCTGTCTATGTGAAATTGCACTGTGACAGAACGGAATATATATATATCTCGGTATCTATGTCTAAAGATAGCATATACCAAGCCTGGATCCGTTGTTCGGTGCCTTAATGGGATCGCAGCGATTCTTCTATACGAACTGGGGGTATACGAACCGGAACGAGATGGTTCCAAATGTACCAGCAAATGTGCCGTCCGGACTGGAACTGATGGGTTCTGGGTACTACAGGCCGTGGACCAGAGTGTGCCAAGGGTGCAGTGAGTTCTCTAGGAAATCACAATGCAGTAATGCGAGGCGGGTTAATCCACTCGGACGAGTGAAATACAGAGTGGCCGGGACTTGGGTGTTTGTGAACTCAAGGAAACACCACTAGCTAAGAGAAAACAGTAGGACGTGAAAAAAGATGCAAATGAAGACACTTAGACACTTCAACTGAAATCGACTGGGGCCTTGAAATCCCCATCGCTACGGAATACGCATGTAATATATATAATACCCGTGCAACAGCTCCATACCTTAAACGCAAAAACCCTGTCACTCACAAAGCCGGACATGCTGCTTGGGTCGGGCAATTACAAATCCATTACTCAACCTTGTGGTTTGCCCATAGTTAACGCTCTGGTGACAGCTCATTGCTAGCACCAGAAAATATATCTCTCAGCCGTTTTTACCGACTATGGTAGCAAATTTAGTAAGCCGTAGCGTAGGCACGCGCCTAGAAATCATCAATTACAGTTCCCGTTACGGAATCCCCGGTTCGTGTGGATGGTCCGATGTGTATACACTGGTGCTGCATGTGGCGGGTGAGGTATTTGCGGCAGGTAGGGCTAACAGTCGTGTGGTGAGAGCAGAGCAGCGACGGTACGATGGCAAAGAGAGGGACTACCAAGAGTCTAGGGAAGAACTTCACGAAGTGGTTGCATGGGAACGGGTCCCACAAAAATCTGGGAATTGAACACTCGATTCAAGCTGGTTTAACTCCTCAAAAAAGAACTGTAGAAATTTAGAAATTTACTCTGCAGCAATTTAGTCGTCCCAAAACTTCCCTACCTCAATTCCTTGGCTCCTACCATATGCTGCTTCGGTAAGACTTGGTTATTTGCGGTATCCACCGATATATCCCGCGTTGTCTGGAGTCTCGAACCTGTCACCGTTTCACGGTCAACACTTGCTCGAAACAATGTATAGGTGTATAGGGCAATAACTACAGTTGGGGTCCGTAATGACGCACCTAATTACATATGCTAAACAAGACAAAGAAGAGCAATGACCCAGTGATGCACCAATTACCAATTTTCCTCATTAGTCCACCTCATATATGACTCCTTGCATCCACCTAGTATTTGTCAAATTATTTGCACCATTTGACCTACTGTACGGGTGCTAATTTCATGCCCAGGTGCTTAAATAGCGGAGTTCCATGACTTTGGAACCGAATCGAACAATCACATCTGATGGTACCCATCAAGCAAACATCCTCTTTCGTTACAATACAAAACATGGTCTAATCCACCCACATGGACAAGAAAGGCCAAACTAACAACAGGACTAATAGATGCTCCTCTCCTCTCCTCTCCTCTCCTCTCCTCTTCTCTTCTTCTTATTCCCCATCCCCGACATTTGCAGCCGAAGTATTTGTCACCTTCCATCATTCTTTGTGTCAAGAGAAGAAACCCCTTCGGAGAGTAGACACGTGATCTCGGTGTTACTGATTTTTCATTATAAGCATGGTTGAAGTACATGAAATATTTATGGACTACTGGGCATTTTCCACCGAAAGGAAAGAAAATGGAAGTCTGAGGTAACAATACTCAAGATTTTGATTTGCAATACTCAACTTACGAAAAGCTATAGAAGCCCACTATATTCAATGTTCTATCTACTTCGAAAGTGTATACCGATTCGCGGCTATACCGAGACTCCCATAACCCCAGTTTAAGCCTCGTCTCACCCGAAGGTTTCAAATACCTTCTAAGTCGGGTCAACTTTGTACCTGAATTAAAATTCTTGGATGCCCTAAAATCACCTTATGCCTACTGTAATCTACAAGCTTTTGATATAATATAAAGTATATTTAGACTAGAGAGGACAACAGTTTATAAAAAAATGACTATAATAACAGATTAACAAAAAGAACAGTATATGATTTCTCTTGGCTAGCACTCTTATAATTTGTCGTAGTATTCTTCGTAACCTGGGACTTCTGGCTTCAAACCTTGTCTGATTCTCTTCTCCTTGACGACAAGACCTGGCTTAGAGGCTGGGTCAGTGACATCACCTGGCAAGATAGACCAATGGTCGAAAATCATTTGTGGGAAAGCTTGACCACCAGTTGCTTGTCTCAATTCACCGGTGAAACCGAAGGACTCGTTAACTGGCAAGTAAGCCTTGACAGTGAACAATGGAGTACCTGGTCTTTGCTCTTCAGAGATGACTTGACCTCTCTTCTTGTTAAGAACGGAGTAGATACCACCAATGGCGTTTTCTGGACATTGGATTTCGACCAAGAAGACTGGCTCTTGGATGGCTGGTTGAGCCAACAACATGGAAGCGTAAGTAACTCTTCTCATGGTTGGGATAATTTGACCACCACCTCTGTGGATAGCATCAGCGTGCAAGGTAACATCCAAAATGTTAACTCTGACGGATCTGACGTTTTCACCAACAACTGGACCTTCCTTGGTAGCCCATTGGAAAGCAGCAACAACGGAATCCTTGATTTCGTTCAAGTATTGGACGGCCTTAGTTTGGTCAATAACCAAGTTAGGACCGTTACCGTCAGGACCGAAACACCAGATCTTTCTGGCGTCAGTGACATCCCAACCGTGCTTGTCGGCCAAGATTCTGGCTCTGGCCTTGAAATCGTCTCTTGGGTTGATAAGACCGGATTCGATATCGACAGAGACTTCTTCGTCGATTGGCTGAGCCTTGACGTAGATTCTGTTGTGCTTGTTTGGAGACTTAGACAAAGCGACCATGGAAGATTCAGCCTCAACGGTTTCTCTGTAAGAGACGACAGGAGGAGAGATTCTCAATGGAACACCAGCGTGGTCGTTTTCCAAATCGGACAAACAAATTTCCAAGTGCAATTCACCGGTACCGGCAACAATGTGCTCACCGGACTCGTTCATGGTACATAAGACACATGGGTCAGACTTGGACAATCTCTTAAGACCTTCGACCAACTTTGGCAAGTCGTTAGCGTTCTTGACCTCAACGGCAACTTGCACGACTGGGGAGACAGAGAACTTCATGACCTTCATGTTGTGGGAGGCCTCGTTGGTGGTGATGGTACCAGACTTCAACAAGAACTGGTCAATACCAACCAAACCGACAATGTTACCGGCTGGACAGTCATCGATAGCTTCGACGAAACGTCCCATCATCAAGACGGTTCTTTGGATAGCCTTGACGAACAAGTCCTCCTTCTTACCAACTTGGTAGTTTGGACCTTGAATTCTGACCTTTTGACCAGACTTAACAGTACCAGCGAAAACACGACCGAAGGCGTAGAATCTACCCTTATCGGAGGTTGGGACCATCTTGGAGACGTACAACATCAAGTCAGCCTTAGGGTCACAGTTTCTAATGGCGTTACAAGAAGCATCGTCGGATGGACCCTCGTAAAGGGTCTCAGCTCTGTAGAATTGAGCGGTAACTGGGGATGGCAAGTGAATGATAATCATTTCCAACAAAGCGTCAGCAGCTGGCAAGAACTTTCTCATGACAACCTTCAACAAAGCCTTACCTTCGAGGTCCTTCTCTTCACCCTTAAGGACAATCTCCAACTTCTCTAACAAAGCTGGGATTTCATCCTTCTTGAAGTTCATGATAGCAGCGAACAAACGGAAGATTGGGTCAAGAACGAACATGTTGAAAGCTCTCTCAAGAGTCTTTCCATCAGCGTCCTTGTCCTTAGAAGTCCACTTCTTGGTCTTTGGGTTGAAGTAAGAGTCACCCCACAATCTCTCCATCATCTTGATTCTGTCGACACCGAACTTCTTGGAGTATCTGGTGGCGAATTGTCTGACGGTGAAAGCCCAACCGTGCAAACCGGAACCGAAAGCGACGGTACCCTTGTCTGGGTAGACTTGAGAGTCACCCAAAGCCTCATCGACGTAAGTGGCGATGATAACGTTGACGGATTCAACAGTTCTGGCAAAGGATTGGTACAAGTCCTCCTTGGTGACTTGCAATTCTAAAAGAGCTCTGTCAACCTTGTTAATAATAACAACAGGCTTAATTCTCTCACCCAAGGCTTGTCTCAAGACAGTCTCGGTTTGGACACAGACACCTTCAACACAGTCAACGACGACTAAAGCACCATCGGTAACACGCAAAGCAGCGGTAACTTCAGAGGAGAAATCAACGTGACCTGGGGAGTCAATCAAGTTGATCAAGAAAGAGTTACCAACGGTCTTTTGCTTGATTTCCTTGACATCATCGTCAGTCATGGAAGCGTACAAAGAGATGGCGGTGGACTTGATAGTAATACCTCTCTCTTGTTCATCCTTTCTGGTGTCAGTGAATCTGGCTTCACCGGCCTTGGCAGCGGAAATGATACCAGCTCTCTGGACCAAGGAATCGGTAAGGGTGGACTTACCGTGATCGACGTGAGCAATGACGGACATGTTACGCACATTGGTAACCTTGTCCATCAACTCACGGATTTGTTCAATAGTGAAAGCGACTAGAACGACAGTTAGTAATTGCAATTATATGGCATTTTTTTGGTGGAGCGGTTCAATTCGACGGCTACGATGCGGATCTCGATCCCCAACCTCGCTTTCATCCATATTCCTTCGTCCCAGTGGGTCTGTTCGCCGTCTTCTGCTTCTCTGGTGCTCGCTGACAATTGAGAAAATTTTTTCTCACTCATCTGATCAAGGAGAGTAGACGGCGTCTAATCAGACAGCCAAAGACGATAGACAAACAGCGCCAATGCATCGGCTTTTTCCTTCAATTCCTCATGGAACCCGTGTCGCAGTGCCGCTCTACATCTAGTACATACCCATTTTGAATAGTTATTGGTTTGAACGTTTGCTGACCAGAACCCTCTAAAACAGACAAAGAAAAAGTGGGAATGAAAAACCTTTTTTTTACTTACCACCAGAAGACGTCCAGCACGAGGGGACTGGGATGCCACGACATGCGACATTGTAATGAGGAAGTCCAGAGGAATGAGGTTAGTGAGGGAAGTGCGAACAGGTGAGCCAAAAGGTGATGTGCGGTGTTGGGGGAAGAGGGACTGTAGAAAAGAGACAGCAATGGTGGGGGTAGGTTACCAGAGATTACGTAAGTTGTAGGGTTAGGGTTATGTAAGGGGGTTAGAGTCGCTTACGTAATCTCACAGTATATATCAGACCGGGCCTTGATTTACCCTCACAAAATTCACCCTCCTCTGGAAATCTCGGGTTACCCGGACATGCATTTCGCTTTTACGAAGCGAAAACCCCCAAGATGGGGTAGTATAGCCGTTTGCCATAGACGGCGCCAATTGGCATCTTGTTTGGAGTTAAAACGCTTCCTTTACCGTGACGGCAGCCTGCAGTGACCTCGTACCACCAGTCATCCAAAGACACCCATTGCACTCCCAATCCCTATGCTTATCTCTAACCAGGAAAATTTTTCAGAATGACCGGTCGTGTGCGTGCCAACCCTGCCTGCTGCAGTGCAACAAAAAAATGTCGCATTACAACCTGATTTCATCGTTGGTGTCAAAAAAATCAAAAAATCAAAAAAATCCCATCTCGAGCTGATCGCTGGCAACTGCGAAGTTCCAGATGCCAAATGGCAGTTTTGAGGAGACTGCGAAGATGATGTGAGTTGAGTCACGTTGTTTTATGTCACATGCCTCTGACTCGCGTGACTCCGGAGTCAAAAATTTAATAATGCTACTCTTCTCTTATAGTGTCTCTATATGGAGTAGATGAAAATTAAGATATCCATTGAATTTGCCAGATTTGTTGCAAGGTTCGTAGTTTGAAGAAGTCTTCTGTAGCCACTATCCTCGCCACAACATGTCTGTGACAAT
Organism: Scheffersomyces quercinus; assembly: GCA_030556775.1. NCBI lineage: Eukaryota > Fungi > Ascomycota > Pichiomycetes > Serinales > Debaryomycetaceae > Scheffersomyces > Scheffersomyces quercinus. The sequence goes on along the minus strand of JAKTUQ010000007.1, from coordinate 384,549 downwards.
AACCGTGTTAATATCCGGCTCCGGAACGAACTTACAGGCACTTATTGATGCTGAAAAGGCAGGAAAGTTGGATGGAACCATCACTCAGGTAATCTCCTCCAGCGAAACAGCATTTGGGTTGACGAGAGCTTCCGATGCTGGAATCGCAACAAAAACTCACATATTGAAGACCTATTACAAAGGCACTACCAAGGATCAAATAGCAGAACGTAAAGCTAAGAGAGAGCAGTTCAACAAGGACTTGGCCAACTTGCTCATCTATGGCTCCACGGATGGAGTAGCAGTAAAAGACTATGTCAAGCCTCAATTGATAGTGTGTGCCGGGTGGATGTTAATTCTTTCACCTGCTGTCTTGACACCATTAGAAAAAGCCGGTATTACCATCATTAATTTGCATCCCGCATTGCCTGGAGCATTTGACGGAACGCATGCCATTGACAGAGCCTGGAAGGCTGGCCAAGACGGAGAAATCACCAAGGGAGGAGTCATGATTCATAGAGTGATTGCTGAAGTGGATAGAGGCTCGCCAATTCTCGTGAAAGAGTTAGATCTCATAAAGGGCGAGACCTTGGAGGAATATGAAGACAGAGTGCATGCCGTAGAGCATGTAGCAATTGTAGAAGGTACGAACATCATATTGAAGACTTTAAAGGAAGAGTCAAGCGATGTGGAGAAGGAATTCTCAAAGTTGGCTATTTCCCTGGAGAAAAAGTAGGTTTTGAAGAAGGGCCCGACAATATTTGGCCCTTTATTTGGGTTATTTCCTCCCGTGTAGTATAGATAAGAGAAATACATGCATTAAGACAGATAACAGACACGGTGATGAATGTATTGAAGTGTAACGTTTAATTCGGAAAGTTCTTTGGAGATGGGCAAAGATGTCTAAACCTTTCCAGTAGGTAGAACCCGACTCAAGGAGACGTAGACCACTATCAGTCCGGTTCGTGTGTCGAGAGTTTATTTGGGAGTCTCCACGTAGAAACTATCGACAAGACAGATGAAGCATTACTGACTAATTTAATTACTAGTAATGGTGGTAGCACAACATAATTCTTATCACAATTCTTCCTCTTCATGGTAATTTTCACTACACTCTTTAAATTTTGCAGCTATTCTCAATATATCCCAGCACCACTATCTTTCTTATAAATATATGATGTATTGAAAAAGTATATAGGAAGAGGTTATACAGACGACATATAAACGTTATTGATTTTATGATGAAGGTAAAGGCATGCGGTTATGCAATGGAAACAGCTTACAAGTTAGCAATGACTTGCTTGGTGAAGTGTTGGGTAGAAGCAGTACCCTTCAAGTCACCGGTTCTGTTCTCTGGACCAGAAGCAATGGTCTTCAACACGGCGTTCTCGATCTTGTCAGCATCAGCGTACAAGGACATGTGTCTCAACATCATACAAGAAGACAACAACAAGGCAGTTGGGTTGGCCAAGCCCTTACCAGCAATGTCTGGAGCAGAACCGTGGACGGCCTCGAAGATGGAGACCTTGTTACCCATGTTACCGGATGGAGTCAAACCCAAACCACCGATCAAACCGGAGGACAAATCAGACATGATGTCACCGTACAAGTTTGGCATAACCATGACGACGTCCTTGTACTCGTTAGGGTCGGCAGTCAATTTAAGGGAAGTGTTGTCCAACAACTCGAAGTCGAGCTTGACGTCAGGGTATTCCTTAGCGATCTCCTTGGCGGTGCTGACGAACAAACCATCGGACAACTTCATGATAGAGGCCTTGTGGACAACCAAGATGTGGGGCTTGTTGATGGACTTGGCGTATTCGAAGCCGTATCTGATGACCTTCTCGGAAGCCGGCTTGGTGATCAACTTGATGGATTGAACGACACCTGGGACAATGGTGTGCTCAATACCAGAGTACTCACCCTCGGTGTTTTCTCTGATAAGAACGGTGTCGACGTTCTTGTATGGGGTGTCGTAACCGACAATGGACTTACATGGACGGACGTTGGCGAACAAGTTGAAGGTTCTTCTCAAAGTCAAGTTCATGGAAGTGTGACCCTTACCGACTGGAGTGGCCAATGGTCCCTTCAATGCAACCAAGTTCTTGTTGACCGAGTCGACGGCAGCTTGAGGCAAGGTGGTTTTACCGTCAATCAACAAAGGAGTGACATCAACTGGCTCCCATTCAATTGGGACGTTGGCGGCAGCGTAGATCTCCTTGACGGCCTGGGAGATTTCCATTCCGATACCGTCACCCTCGATCAAGGTCACGGTGTAGGTACCGTTGGAGTTCTTCTTACCGGTGAATTGACCGGCAATGTAGGTTCTGGCGAATCTTGGGGCAATTGGAGCGGATCTGGTGAATTGTCTCAACATGTTGGAGGCTTCGGGCTATATGTGATCCACGGCGGAGTAGACTATCTTACTACAAGCAACTGTACTACAGAACAAGAATCAACAAAGACAAAAGAAGATGTCGCTAATTTATAAATCCTCACCAACTGAAAATTTTGGCGAGACAAATTAGGGATCACTACGAGGTACCGTGTAGGAGAAGGGAAGTGTAGGAAGAAGAGGCCCACCAGGGAAAAATTCTGGCGGTGAGAGATTAGTTGAGGTTAAGGTGCCAGATTGAGAGATATTGAGACTTTCCTATGCGAACGACACCAACCGTCGGTGTGGTTGGGTAGCTTCCTGGTGGGCATTGAGACATATTCCGGCAGTAGTGATTGATTTGGACGGAGATGTCGCGTAGGAGACAGTCGATGGAGGACGAGGTGGTGCGCAGCGGGCCAATCAGCAGCGAGCATTGGCTGTCGGAGGCAGCCCTGTCGGTTCCGAGCAGGTTTTGATTGGGTTACGGAGTTGGGTGCGGACTCCGAGCCGACCGCGAGATGCCCGGAAGTCATGGAGATGGGATGAGGTCACGTGACCTGGATGATCCCCGGTCGGCGATGATGGAGATTTGAATAATGGCTCGCCGATGGGGGCAGAGAGTAGTGGGTAAGAATTGAGAGGCAGTGTGTGTTTGGAGGGAGAGGGGTGTTTGTGATTTCGTCTGATTTTAAGGAGAGGTTGAGATCTTCGTGTGTATGTCCAATAGTACTATTCTAAAGACATGCCTTGTTGGTACCAATCTCAAAGCGAGGTGACAGATGAAATTGTTCGCTGGAGTAATAAATTAATTGGGCTCCGCGATGAGCGAGGGGAGTCGCAGTTAATTAAGGGGAGCGCTTTGTGAAGGATTATGATTTGCACCCAGTGAGAGTTGGGGAGAGTTGGGGAGAGTGTTGGTGAGGATAAGTTTATGGTAGGGGTGGTAGGTGGTAGGTTGAAGTTATGAGTTTGAGTTGAGTAGATTGGTGGTTCGGGTACGATGCGAGATGCGTTGAAGTAGAATGAAGTTGGCGAATTGACTGGGGGTCTTGGTGGGTTAGGGCAGATATCATAAACGTGGTAGTTACGTAGTTGTTGCGAAATGACTTTGCAACAGGATCGAAATGGGTACGCTTGTGTATTCATTCCTTGGATCTGTTATTTATTGGACTTTATGCGATATCGCAATTGATGTGCCATTGAACCTTCAGAATCAATGAGATCCTGGTGCACCGTGTAATGATATCAAACGAGCTCTTTGAAATTAATTCATGTATCAGTGGTAGAGCCTTGGGATCAAGGAATGATATATAGAGAATAAGTAGAACACGAATGAAAATTCCTACAAATGATTACCATCCATTGTATAGGATAAGAAGATAAACCAGTAGTCGTATTATTGGCTTCTACTGGCGTCTTCCTCTTTAGTCCGCTGCAAAAGTAGCTGTGCCTGTTCTAATTTGGGACCAAATCTCATTAGCTGCAAAAAAAACATCTTCTGTGACAGTGAGAAACAAACGGGAAGAATCCAATAAACCCACTCTCTAGTAGTCCACCATATATAAGGAATGAAAAGTGCTTGGAACACATTTCACAAGTGTTGTTATCTATGCACTTCACCAATTAATTCTTCAATTCACAGATTTATTTAATATCTTCGTTATTATATTATAAATAGTATTAAATCATCAATAAGGCCAGATCGCATTGACTTTCCAAATGATTCCAACCTACAACAAGGCAATATCTACTTTTTCCAACCGAGAGACGCTCTAATACATTTCTACCCTCTCATCTCACACACTACACTCCTTTACAAACTCACCACATAGTCATCACCTAGACTATTCCACCAATATAATGCCCTGCTGCTAGATCATAAAAGTCGTGCACTTCTCAATATGAAAAACATATAATCTTGACGTGTTTAGGTACCAATAAATACTTCACTAACCATTTGATCTTCACAAAAGAACAAAAGAAAGCCAAAATGGCAGGTACATTCTTGTCATGGAGGCAATTCTACTTCGTACCTCTTGGACTCCGCTTTTACTTTGCGTTGTCGAATTCGTACATACATCCAGATGAACATTTCCAGACTTTGGAAGTTCTTACAAGTAGAATATTCAATTATTCTACTCACGTTCCTTGGGAGTTCAGTTCAAATGACCCGGCAAGAAGTATGGGTGTCTTGTATATGTTGTACGGGCCAATACTTTATGCTATTAAGTTTCTCAAATTAGATGTTTCTCCACTTCAAATCTGGTATATCTTACGATTGCAAAATGTCATTCTTGGATGGATCATCACTGATATGTGCATTTACAGATTGCTTCCAACGAAGCCAGAGAGAATAAAGGGTGTCTATTTTACTCTCTGTTCCTATGTAACTTTGGTACACCAATCACACTTATTTTCCAACAGCATAGAGACCTATTTGGTTATTCTTTCTGTTTTAATCATCAACAATTTGCGGTTTTCCAATGAAACAAACGAAGAAGAGGATAACCACCATTGGAGCTTGATATGGCTTGGTATCATAATATCATTTGGTACATTCAACAGAGTCACTTTCCCTGCATTTATCATATTACCCTTTTGGTTTGTGCTCCAATACCTTTGGTCTCACAAACTTCAGACCACCTACTTGGCACTTGGATTCTTGGCTTCAACTGTTTTGCTAGTACTTGTAGATAGCATTTCGTTTGGAAAGAATTTAGAGGAAATTATTTCTGATCCCTTCAACATCCAAAATTACATCATTACTCCATTGAACAATCTTGTTTACAACTCAAACTATTCCAATTTATCTCAACATGGCATTCATCCTTATTATACACACATACTAGTGAACTTACCACAGATCCTAGGACCCGGACTATTCTTCTTGTTCAAAACGTCATATTGGAAAACAACTCCATTTTTAAGCATAGTGAGTGCAGTCCTTATCTTATCACTCATACCACACCAGGAACTCAGATTCTTGATGCCAATTGTACCTTTGGCTTGCTGCTGCTTCGACCTCTTCTCCCTTTCCAGAAAGGACGAGGGTAAGGCCAAGAAGTCCGCTTGGGGTTCTATTCTCATGAATTCTTGGTACGTATTCAACGCTGCTTTTGCAATTCTAATGGGAGTATTCCATCAAGGAGGTGTCATTCCAGCTTTGGACCACTTTCATGTTCAAGACTTCAATTCTGAATCTCTGCCCAATACTATCCAGGTATGGTGGAGAACATATTCTCCTCCTAGTTGGCTATTGGGAGACAAGGGAAACACACTCCAGGCCATAACTATGAATGATGAGAATTTTGCTGAAGGATATACCTTGGATAGCTCCAAGTCTAACTATCTTTTCGATTTGATGGGATCAGATCAGGACAAAGTGTTAGATCTTTTAGCTGAATTGCAAGCTACTCAAAAAGAAAAGACAATATATTTCGTTGCTCCAGTTGCTTTGTTCAATAGTAACTTCAAAAATGTTTCTAGTCTAGCATTCAATGAAACATGGTCCTACACCTATCACTTAGATATGGACCATTTGGACTTTAGTGAAATACAAAGTCTTAGACCTGGGTTAGGAGTTTACCAACTTATTTAATCTTGGAACTACCTTTTGACTTATTGCTACTGTCTACTGCATTTACATTTCTTGTATCTACTTCATATCTTCCTGCATTAAATTACATTACAACAATATCTACTTGTAGAAATCGAATTTGTCGTGTTCACTGCCTGTCTTCACCTGCGCCGTGTATGCTTCTTCTAAGTCACTTTGTAAGATCATGTATCTGTTCTTTCTGACTGCTCTCAAACCAGCCTCTTGCATGATTGCGGCAATCACGGCACCAGATAATGGGTCATTTCTGATAATTAATGAGTCCAAGTCTACTTCTGGGGCCAAGGACATCTTGGAGGCAATTGTGGAGAAAATAAGTCTTCTCTCTCTTCTGTCCTTCAAAGATGGGAATTCAATCTTTCTGTCCAATCTACCAGGTCTCAACAAAGCTGGATCCAAAGTGTCAGCTCTGTTTGTAGCCATAATAACTTTAACGGTTGAAGTCTGATCGAAACCATCCATCTGGTTTAATAACTCCAACAAGATTCTTTGCACTTCTCTGTCTGCACCTGTTTGAGCATCGAATCTCTTTGTTGCAATGGCATCTATTTCATCTATGAAGATAATTGCAGGCGAGTTCTCTCTTGCTAATCTGAAAACATCTCTGACCATTCTTGGACCTTCACCCAAGTATTTCTGAACGAATTCAGAACCGTTGATTCTGATGAATGAAGCAGTGGAGGAGTTGGCGACTGCTTTAACCAACATTGTCTTACCAGTACCTGGTGGACCGTATAACAATACACCTCTTGGTGGATCGATACCGATCTGGGAATATAAGTCACCTTGAGTCAAAGGCAATTCTACGGCTTCTCTGATCTCCTGCTTTTGCATATCCAAACCACCAACATCGGCGTAGGTGACATCTGGTTTTTGGTCATCTCCAACAATGGAAATAGACGAATCAGCTTCTGGTGGTAATATGTCCACCAATGCGTTGGAATGACGATGTAATGCAACGGACGAAGATGGCTTCAAGAGCTCTCTGTCCAAGGTGGAGAGGATTCTGACCACATAGTTGGAACCTGTAGTGGAAGAGACAATACCGGTGTTCTCATCGATTGGTTCAAGGAACTGTCCGATGACCAAAGGCACGGACTTGATTCTCTTGACTTCTTCCTGGGCCCTGACAAGCTCTCTCTTTAAATGGCGTTGTTCGTCCTTGATATAGTCTTCTTGTAAGAGCAAGAGGTCGAGTTCTTTCTCCAATTTCTTCAACTTCAAGTACACATCCGAAGAATCTTCTATCTGGTTATGTTTTGAGAGCTTGCTGAAAGGTGTGGCGAAGCTGTTTTGCGTCTCCAAAAGCACTGGATCTTCCATTTTTTGGCTATATTTATCGACTCAATTGGTAGTACTATGGAAATAGCTGATCTATGAACGGTGGTGTGAACAGTAATAAGCAAATGACTGATGAGGGTAATAACACTCAACTACAATGAATCAAAGCGGTTTTTTTCCAGCGTATCTCAATTTCTACGGTATCTAACTCGGATCCAGAATGACTTTTCACCAATTGTTATACTGATACCATCAACTCGCCAGAGTAACTACCAACACTACTCTGTTGTCTCATTCAGATTCAGTGGCGATTGGAGGTGGTTGGGTGGGGCACGACTTGAGCTTTGAGTGTGGAGTGGAGTGTGCAGGAATGAGTAAGCAGTGAATGCTTTGGTTGCACAATGTAGTGTGAGGATTAGTGAGGATTAGTGTGAGGAGTAGTGTATTAGTATTTTAGGGGACAAATTATAGAGAAGATGTTTATGTGTGAAAGGAGGGAATTTCTAAGAGAGATAATAGGATAGGTAAAGTTGAGACTTGGGTGATTATTTTAGTGAAAAAAAAAAGACTTTCTGTTGCGGTCAAGTGGGAAGGCGGTGATTTTACATATCTATCACCGCAGACGAGCATAGTGAACTGAGTAGAGCTGTGAGGTGTAGATTATGGCTTGAATTGACTTTTTGTGCCTGAATTAGAGAATATATAATTGAGATGGTTCAGAACTTGCTAGAACTTGTAAAAATTCTTTATTTATTGTATGAGAGCATTATTATACGTGGTGTTATATTTCATTTATTCTTGATTCCTTAGCAATAAGTTGGTTTCGTCAATTTTTCGCAGCAATTCTTATATTTTACGATCGTTATAGTGTCTACAAATTTTTGTATGACATATTTGGAATGCTTATTTCTTATTATAAAAGAAACCAGTACAACGTACGATTTCACAAACACAGACATTGGCCTCTTAACTAAATTCACTTCCGGGTCAAAGCTTACGATCCTCAAATCTGTATCACAGTTGCTTTTATTGCCTCTAATCTTTATTTACATTGTTCTACTTAAAGTATATAGTAAGTATACTTCCTATCGTGCATCCCAACAAAACAGTCACAAACGAGAAAATCTCCAAGTCTGTCTTGTTGAATTGTAAAGTGTCTATATCTTTGTTTAACAAAGTTCTGTAATCTCTTACGACTTTGGCTTTGATACCTTGCCATGACCAGGAACTTGGGATGAAAGTAAGGGAGTAGGAAGAGGGCGCTGCCTTTTCATCCACTACTACATCCGCAATATCAACTATTGGTGGGGCTATTATTGACTCTTCCTTCAACGATTCTACTGGCTCACTAATAGCTTCATCCAAAGGTGCCTCAGACTCGTCATTGAGCTTATTCAATAATGGTGCCAAAGTTTTCCTATCTGTTTCTGAGATCTCAACCAATACTTGTCTGACTTTATCCTCAAAGGAGGCAGTGAGCTTCTTTCTCTTCCATGGTTCTACAAGGAAGGTAGCAATTATGAAAAGAAACACGTTTAGACTCATTAAGAACCATGTACCCCAGGTTGATGCTCTTCTAATTTTATCAGACCAAATCTGCTCCTCGTGATATCTGGTTAAGATCAGCTGTGTTAATCTTAACTGAACAGCATCTGCCCTCAGCTCCGCTTCACTTAATTTGGTCTCCGCTTCCGTTTCCTGCTGTTCGTTTAAATGGTCATTTCGGTATAACTCCGTAAACCGTTCAAGCTCTTCAGCTGTCCAATTGTGCTTTCTCGTTAATAAATCGTTGACTTCACGCTGCAGAGCAGAGCGACGAAGAATTGCTTCCGAATAAGTATGCTTGCAAGCCTTAACTTCATCCTTTGCTTCTTTTAACTCAGTCTCAAGCGTTTGGATTGCCTTCTTTAATTTTTCTATAGCGGAGTATCCTGTCACGTCGTTCAATAACCTTGTTGCTTTTAATAGCGTCTCTTGAAGCGAGTCAAGCGACAACTCGAGTTTTTTGTAGTATTTGTTTCTAAGTTCCTCTTTCTGAGAAGGTAAGTTACCAATTTCTCTTTTTATGGCCTCAGTAATGTCCTTGTATGTATTGGTTGAGTTCGAAGGTGCTTCTCCAGCTTCAGCTTCTGTCGTCGAGGCAGATTCTTCTTTAACCACTTGATCAGAGTTGGATACGCTCTCATCACCCTCTTTGGGCACTTTAGCCACCTTTTCTTCGGCATTTTCCTTATTGATTTTATCGTTAGACTGTCTCAGTGTATGTTCTGCCTGAATTAGACGGAGTGTTTCATCGTTTCTCTTGATTCGTTCCACCTCTCTGGCTTTCTTTTTGATCGCTTCTGAACCGAAGTTCGTCGATTCTATGATTTGGCTGAGTTTTGGGTCGTCATACTTCGGCACTTCTTTTGCAGCCTCTTTCTTGGCCTGAATATCTTCAATTCTATGTACACCAGGAAATTTGGCTTTCTGTGATTGGAACCGTCTTCCAAGTAACAACAGACACCGGTGCGATCTCCAGAGTAATGACGGGACAGTGACAATTCTATTCATGTTGTCAATGAGCCTCTTGTCAATATTTCACTCTTCTATATGCTATTTTCTAATACTACTACTACTAGTATTAATTACGTCAAACACTCTACTTTCTTCAAAACATCTAATATTCAAGTGCTACCATCTACAATTCTAAATCTGGAGAAAACCGCTTGTCGGACAAAGCCAAATTTTGGGCTAAAAGTGAAAAATATGGCCGATATTTCACAGCCGGTTATGGGGCAAAATGGAGCTAAATTGTATTAAGGAAGTCAATTAGAAGGTTATGTAGGTGAATATAGTAATTGCTGCTGCTGGGGTCGTAATATAGAAAAAGAAGCTATAATGGTGGAAATAGGTGTACTTTTCACTACGTCGTTGTAGTTGTTTAATTGGGAGCGCTCATTAATGTTTAACACTAATAAGGTGACGAGATACGATATAGGAAATAAATAGAAGAAGAAGAAGAAATTCTATGTAGTATAGTTTGTATCTGTCTCGCGTCCTTCTGGCAACTTGACGTTAACCTTTGTTTCATTTCTTTTCAATACTACATCTCTAAGTCTTCTTACACTCCTACAATAAGCCTTACGCTTCTACCCCAGGAAACGCGATAACAATTTTCATTAACTCATTAATTATACACTTACATCAAAAACAACATAAGGCCGTTAGTGAAAACCCGAGAATGTAGTTCCATCTCTAACAATCGTGAAAGATTCTTAAAAGTTGGTGTCAACCAACTTCTTGGACAAAATCCAGTCGTCACTCTCAACGTAGTCCAAAACGACAATACCAGCACCCTTCTGGAAAGAATCCTCGATCTTGCTCAGAAGTAAAGCGTTGGCAATTTGTTGTGGCCAACAGTCGTGGTCAAAGAAGTTGGAAGCGGAAGTGAAGTTGACAAACAACTTGTTGTCGTTGTCCTTGGTGTAGTCTGTAGCCTTGGTAATCAAATCCTTAACGTATTCGACCTTCTTTGGAATGTCATCGGCCTTTTCGACTTCACAGAAATCCTGAACAACGAAAGTTCCTCTGTCGTCGTCAGTGGTATTGTAATGCCACGAAGCGGCGTCGAAACCGAAATGGTTCTTTCTGTCTTGGTTTTGGACACCAAATCTTCTGAAGAGAATGGCCTTACCTCTGGCGTCACCAACCTTAGGGATGTCGGTGTTCAAGTACCAGTTGTCCTTGTTTGGGTTGACGTACTTGTCCCAGATGAGGTTACCGAATTCGTTGTTGGCGTTGTCCCAGTCGTCAGAACCTTCTTGCTTCAAAGATACAATGACGGTCTCGGATTTGTTTTCATTCAAGAAATCGTAGACCTCGTCCAAAGTGTCCTTCAACAACTTTGGGAATGGGATCTTGACCGGGAACTTACCATGAATAACTTGCAAGTCCTTGGCTTCGTCTCCTTCCTTCAAGAACTGCTTACCGGCTCTGATATCCAAGAATCTGACACCGTGCTTCAACTGTTCGGTGACAGTTGCTCCTTGGCATTGAACCGATGGCAAAGCAGTGTGGCACGCAGCGGAGTTGTGGGTACCTGGGATTGACAACTTCGAGACTCTGGTGTTGTCGTCGATTTGCTTCAACCAAGTCTTGTAGTCTACCATTTTAGCGATGAGGTGAGTGCGATGAGTGGGGTAATAAATACAGTGAGAGCGCTACTACGAGTGAAAAATTGGGCCTAACGGTGTATTGGGGTGTCAACGTCAATGTCAAGCTAATTTTCTGGGTCGTCAAGTACAATTGAGGAACAACAGCAGTTTATAAATATTCGCTACACGAAAAGGGACAGACAGGAAGAAACACGGCTCTTATAAACCACCAGTGACGACGCCAGTACCGTCTCGTTTCATGTTAAGGGGAGAATTTCCGGTAGATGAGACCGTCGCCCCATTGGGTTATGACGTAAAACGAGACGTGAAATTCGCTGCATTAGTGGAGTCGGCGAAGAGTCCAGAAGCTTCACTACATGACAGAGGTGGGGACCAGGGCTTATTGGCAGAGAGAGACGGCGATATACATGGTGCTGGAATTCCAGTAGATGTAATGTAATCTTAAAAATAGGGCTTGCTAGGGGAAGAATACTAGTATTGGGTCAGTTATATGAGGTTCCATGTGAATAGCGAGCAACTGAGAATAGTGAGAACAGCCATGTGAGTGTACCTGGAAATGGAAATGTGCTGCTTTCTATGGCAGTGCGGAATTAGTTAGTGTCGTACTTCGTTTGTCATTTCTAGAATGTCTAAAATGGAGATTAGACACGCGACGCATATAAATTAGATGGTTCGACTAACATATGGTGGGGTGGATTGTAGATATTGGTCATATAGTTATGTGGATATGAATATATGAATATATAAATATAATATTTATTTATAATAATGGCTTGGTATAATCATTTATGGCGGTTTTCATGAAATCTATGAAGAAAATCGTGTTAATTATGCTCTATTTGTTGTTATCTCACTTATCAAGCGTTGATTGTGCTGGTTCATACAAAAAATATCATCTTTACTTCATTCCTTTCCATGGACACTTGATTTTTCTATATTACCCTCTATATATTTTTAATAAACCGTAGTATAATATATCCCTAGAGTTTTCTGAAAGCTTATACGTCTTCCATATTTTCTGTGTTAAATTTCATATTGTTATTCAATATTTGGATGCAAAAAAGTTGTCCCATACGTCCTTTGGAGCCTTGAAGCCCCTCGTCTCAGGAACAAAGAGCCACATACCCACGAAGTAGCATACACTGATTACGACAAAAATGTAGAAAACATTTCCACCAATGAGATTCTGCAAAATAGGGAACGTGAACGCAATGAGTATGTTGGAGAGCCAGTTGGTACATGTACCAATGGACTGAGCAATGCCAACAACTTCGTGGCTTGTCAATTCCGAGATCATCAAAAATGGAATTGGACCCAAGCCAATGGAAAAACCAATGATGAAGCCAAAACATGCAGTAATGACGGCAACATCGAAATGGTTGATAATTCCAATCGCTATGACTAAGGAGCATACTCCACACATAACGATCGAGACTTGTAGTAAAGTTTTTCTACCTACACGGTCGACAATAGGCGAAATACCAATGGCACTCAACACATTAACAAATGAGAACGAACAACTTAAGACCAAGACGAAGTCACTTCCCGACTCCTTGTTGTTGAACAAGTTATTAAGGATTCTGACACCGTAGTAGACAATGGCGTTCATACCCACAAGTTGTTGAGCCGTCATGATCAATATAATCGCAATAAACTGGCTTCTGTACTTCTTACCGAAAATGAAGTCTTTTGTTGTGACTGCCGGAGCTTCATTGGAACTTCTTCTTGAACTGGATCTCGAAACAGGCTCCAGAATTATTGATTCAGCGGGATTACCCTCTTCTAGCAAAGCCGAAGTTTCAGATAATTCTCCGACCTTATTGCCTCTGTCGTTCGAAGAGAGTTGTCTCCAGTGGTTGATTTCGTAGTGCACTGTGGAACTGTCTGATCTCAAAGTATGGAGGATGTCTGTAGCAGATCTGTGATCTTGCCCTTGTAACACCATCCATTTTGGCGATTCCGTGATGGTGAACAAGAGCCCAAATTGAAGTAGACCCAATCCCAGCGCGAATAAAAAGATGACTCTCCATTGCTGGTCGTTCGAAAAGAAGTACGAGACAATTTGAGCTAAGAATATGCCAACAGTAACAGCAAGTTGTAACAATGAACCCAATAAACCACGACGATTCACCGGAGCCAATTCGTTGATAAGAATAGGCGACATAATTAAGGCCGAACCGGCAGCGAGTCCACTCAAAAATCTGCCCAAGTTAAGGAAAAATGCTGAGTTGGCCAATGCCATGGTCAATGATCCAGCAAAGAAACAAAGAGCATTGAACAAACACGTTTGTTTTCTACCGTAAGTAGTAGAGATCGAAGTTGATCCGAGAATCGTCGACGAAACCAATCCACCTATGGTGAACATAGTCGTTATTAACGCGATACCTTCTTCAGACATAGGTATGCATTGTTCGAAATCATGCTTCGACCAAATGGTGTCTTTGTAGTGGGGAAGAGGGCCCGGTTTGTGGAATTTGCACGATAAAATGTCCACCGGAGCATTCAACTCTGCCAAATGGAACCCAAACTGCAATGTTCCCAAGCAGACAATGGCCGTGGACCAGCCAAGACTGAATGTCACCAGATGGTGTTTATCGAGAAAGTTATGTATGGACGTCGGAGCGTGCATGGTACAAGAGATGCTGGAGAGCCACGAAGCAAGGTGACAAAGGTGTTAACAGGGAACCTAACGATTGTCGAAACTGAATGGCTAAATAATACGAATTCCCGACACGTATATACAAAATTACCAAGAACTTCTGTACTATATATATTTGTATATATTTCACCAGATCAACATCACTCTTCTGTTGCTCGATAAGCGAAGAGATAAGAAATGTGCTAATGAAAAAATGTGACAAAAAATGAGTGAGCAAAAGAAATTTTCACTTGCAGGAATGGACGTTGGCGTAGAATAGACAGCTATTTGTAGTGGATGATGGGATATGGAACATGGGATGTTAAGGGGCTCATTGGGACCGAGATAGCAAGTGTAGAATCATGTAGTCAGTGGTGGAGTAATGCAAGTGGAAATGTACACAAAAAACCGGGCTACCGTAACGGTGAAAAATTCTGGTTGCAAGGGACTGTGGGGAAGCAGTGATCTCAAATGCCCAAATCAGAACGATTGCTGCAGCGTCGGAGAATTCCGAAGGAACAACGACGGGTTCCAAGCAACCTTCGATGTCAAACTGTACACGAAATAAGAAGTTCAGGCCCGAGAACAATCGGGGTCCCGGCTTCGAATGCATCAGAGGAAGAATCTCGTAAGACTGCTTCGAATCGTGCAAAACTGTGGGTATTTGCTTGCGCGTTGGATGCCCGGTTGCTTTTTGCAATCATTGCGATAAGAATCACCGTCGGAACAATAGATTGAATGTATTGCTCTATCATGTACTGTAGAATGCATTATATGGTAGCTCATACGAATTTGTAGTCATCTGCATCAAGTAATACATTCCTCTTCACACACTGTTTAATGAACCCCTCCTTCACCACCGAGGGAATTCTCGTGGTAAGAACATTCCCTTCGAATTCTAAGGCATCACTGATTGACTTCGTGATAGAGTTCACTTTCTTCAAGACTAGCTTTCGATCTTGGGTTTCCGAATCGTTGGTAACAACTATAAATGAACATCCTTGGTAACTGTCCAAGACTTTGCCTCCAAATCGTTCTATCCGATCTTTTAAAGTCTGGAATGAGAACTCCAGTTCCCCGAGTGAAATTATATGGAAATTGATACCATTAAAGAGGAAACGATAAGGTAACGGAATTTGTAACTTTTCTAAACTATCAATGAATTCATGTCTATACTCGGACATCTCGTGATTGGATAGTTTGACAAACTTACTGTTGTTTAACTCTGCAATGGATTGATGAATGATATAACTATCACCGAATTCATCTTGTTTGTGTTTGAAAAGTTCCCAACGTTTTGTATTATATATAAATATAGGTTCCAATTGAACCACAATATTCCTGTTGATACACTCAAAAAGCCAATTTGGCTTAATTAGGTCAATGCCCTTCTCCAAGTATCCTTTACAAGTTGGAAGCTCTCTTTCCGTCACAACTATATACTGCTTCTCGCTGAATTTATCCAAGGAATTAGTAATAGTTCCTCCGTACTTTTTGACAAGCTTAATTAATTCATCCCGGCTTATTCTTTCTCCATTTTCACTTACTTTGTCACTGAGTATAACGAAAATGAAACCTTTGAACAAATCAGATTCGACCTTCACAGCCTTGGGTTGCTTTGTTTGAACAAAAGAATTCTCGATCACTCGTCTTTTCTTATTTGCTGACTGGGACTTGTCCAAATCGGTTGAATACCTTTCTTTAATGCTTCTGTACTCACTAATAGTTGTACAATCATGAATCGATTTATCTTCTCTGATGCTACGACAATACAAGTTATGCAATGTCGTACCTACAGCATATGTCTTTTCTATAGTACAATCGATGGAACGGGCCTTGATTTCAAGCACAAGAGAATCCCTTGGATGTATCCAGTGCATGGGCTTTTTGGCACCAAATTTAAGCACTTTGGATGGCGGTAGTTGGTCTTTGTATGCTATCCATTTATTATGCGTTATTCTTTCAATTTTGTCATATTCCTCTTCTGTGAAACCATTTCCACAGGTACAGAAGCTATAGAAGATTTGATCATCGTCGTTTTTTAACCCACACATATAAGAGATCTTTACCCCAGGAATCTTACCAATAACAGTTAGATCCAAGTTTTCTCCAAACTTTTCCAAGTACTCTGGTTTAACCTTTACCCAATGGGGGTTTCTTTCTCCAACGAAGTATTTCAGTTGGATATGCTTCACTACAATTCCTTCACTTCGAGAGCTGACTACTTTCTTTATCGCGTTCTTTATGTCATCTGGTGTTGCTCCTAACACAGCTGGCAATATTTCTAATCTGTGGGGAATAGGATTAATAATTTTCTGCAAAAGATCCTTGCGGAAGAATAAGGGATGGTTTGTCAAGTTAGTGCCATTGATATGCAACACATCAAATACCAAAAAGAAAGGATAAGATGATTGCTGTTCGTACTGATCAATCGTCGTATACTGCCGGACCGACTCTTGAATAGCAGATGATTTTAAAGTACCAAACGGTAAAACAACGTTCCTCTTGAAGTCCCAGGCGACCATTTCACCGTCCAAGATTATCGAGTCAACCTTCTTCGGGAAAGCATCTATCAAGTACTTGGTAAGGGATCCAATCTCATAATTTTCACCATATAAGAAGGAATAATCTTTCAATCTTCTTGAGTAGAATTTGAAATGCTTTCCTTCTTTGTGTAACACCATTCTATCACCATCCATTTTCTCCTCCATGTAGAATTTTCCCAGTAAATTATTAGCTTTATACATCTTCTGAAAGTTTTCCTCCATGGGAACAGATATTGCCATATCTTTGATCAACTTGTCATAGTTCTTGTTCAATTTGAATGACAATTGGGGCCTGAATGGTGATCTAGGATGCACATTTAACTCTTCGGGCTTCAAACGGACCGAAGGATCGAGAAGATAATTGAAAGTCTTTTGTAGGTTATTGCAAACCTCGAACAAAGAAGCACCATCTGGATGCCACGTCTGTAAGAAGAATGATTCGAATCGTACCAAAATCGACTTCTTCAACAAAATATGCAAGAACCATCGAACTTCTGGAATGGAAACAGAATCTAGAATTGGTTTTAGGATGGCGATTTGTTCATTTGATTTCTTTGCGTAGTTCAACAGATCTAGCTTTGCGTTCATTTCCGAAACAGAATACGTATGTCTTTTGGGGACTTCGTCGTTATCACTGAAGACCGTAGTTTTTCTTCTATTAGCAATGATTCTCGAGGCACGCAAAGGTAGGTCTCGAAGATTGCTTGAGTCTGCACTGAAACGTTTCGCCTTCTGGAACCCGTGCTTCCAATGGTATAAGACTTGGTAATCTTCAGACTCCAGTGGAATTCTGTACATTTTTACTATCAATCTAGCCAATGTAATATCTCTGATGTAGTAGAGTCGTCCATCTTTGTCAGGAAAGATGAGACGCGCAGTAGGGAAGATATCATCACCAATATGGATCCTGAAAGTCTTGATGAAAGTTTCAATTATAGCAGCCTTCTTCTCTGAGACCGTTCTGTAGTTTCCCAAGTTGGTTTTGTTGGCTCCGTCTAGTTTGCTGAAGAGTTCATCAACTACAAACTTATACTGAGGCTCTTGATGATTAGTAGGAGCCGGAACATCTTCCAAAAAAGCCATCTTGTCGTAACAATTTTTCTTTACCTGTAGAATACTTAGCTCTCAATGTATATACATACTACATCTACTTTCCAATTGAGTCAGAAACAGGGTCTTCTACAGCAAATCAAAATATCAATACTCCAATATCTAATAGCAATGCTCATTAAATCTGGGGTTTTCCGCGTTAACAAAAGTTGCCTAATAGAGACGGTTGCAGGAACGACAGACTCAACTGCAAAATGAGATGGTTTCTAGAAGTCTATGATGTTAATATAGCGGGGCAACAAACGAGGGCAATGCTATAAACAATGAAAGTCGAGAAATACGCAACGCGGTGGAGAATGTCGACAATTTTGGAGAACGGTGGACAATGTTAGATATGTCGAAACGATGTGCTGAATGTGTCAAGGCTGGAATTCACAAGGCTCGCAGCAAGGTCAGACTCGGCTGTGGAGCAATTGCGTGGATGTCTTGGTGCCAGAGTTCATCTGCACAAGAACTAAAGAGAAGTGTTCTTATGCGGGAGGCTATGTGGTCAAGAAACGGAGGAATTGGAACCTGGGAGTGCTCTGAGCACCACAATAGTGTGATAACTTGGATTTCGTGTTGCACTTTCCATCCGGGATGCCTTGACCCCTTGCAAGTCAAGAGAACAGAGAATGAGGTCAGCATACAACACTCTCGTTTGCCTTATCGGACGGCCTCAAATGTATTTACGACTGCCGCAATGTGCAGATAACAATCTACGGCTACAACATCAGTGAAAACACAAAAGAGACTGGACCCCAGACCAAATAATTGCATAAAGTTGGTTCCCAATGGGGATGAAGGTGGTGGAGAAGACTCCCTTGGCACCAGATGGGATACACAACGTCCGAAATAGGGACGATTTTTCAATTAAGCTTTTGTATGGAAGACCCCATGCAGAGCAGTATTGTGAACAGCCATGAAATATTATATTTTGTCAATAATGAGTTCTATGTGAAGAGGATAATTATTCACGTAACTGTGTCATCTCAGAGCAAGATAAAAAATCATGTTAAGGAGCAAAGATATTTCCAATCCTTTTCACACTCATTCATAGCCTTGATTGAACCCGGTATTTCTTGGGGTGTACAAGAACTCTGCTTAGTACTAGCTACTACTCTCAATATCTACTACTCGGTGTTACCAGCTCGCTCCAAGCCTTCCCCAAGCCTCTGCAAATGACGTAATTGAAAAGTCGTCGTTCCGGTATGCGATGTGCTTGTAGATGAGATTGTTTTTTTGGCCACAGCTAATTTACGCATTTGTGTAAGTGTTGATGCGGCGGCTTAGGCTTAGAGTACATCGATGGCAGTTTGTAAATTCCAATTTCGAAGTTGTCTCTGGATATTTTTGGACGGGGACCGAAGAGGCTGAATCGACGACTTTCAACTCTCACAAGCGACGGGCATCGTGTCGAGTGTCCTTTCATTTGGGTATATTGACCGCGCCTTGGGTCGATACGTCGATGGCATGTAATACTGTAAGCATTGCCAAGCGCAGCACTTTTCCGAAGCCTTCGTCGTTATTGTGGTGGAAATGATCGCCGTATTTTCCCTGATAAGAATATTCCCAAACTATCCGCTCGCAGATATTCTGTGGATATTTTGTGGCCCTTCCTTCGTGAGTGACAGGCTCCTGCTCAGTAAACCCGCTCGTTCCTGGGCCGTGAAAAATTGCCCTCACAGTTTAGTAATGATTTCTAATTTTTTGGGCTACCTGCGGTGATTAATTTCTTAGCTGATGTATTTTTGCCGGATTGTGCCCGCTGGAGATGGGCTTGGATTCCCATAGTTTTACCACGGTTGCTAAAACCGCATTTCTTGTAGTTGGTGGGATTTGGATCCCAGTTCTAACCCTCACCTGCCTCGTTACCAGATGATACAATTCGAGGCAGCGACCACTCTACAATCGAAATGCATGATTTCTTTTTTCCAGTTTTTCCGTTGCTGTGAAGAGTAAAATAAATTGCTAAAAAGCTTGAGATAGAGCAAACCCCCGACGTCATCAAACCGGCCTCTACGTGAAGCCTCCCAAGCAACACGAGAATAGTATAAATGAAAGTCAGATCCTAGCCCTGAGCCGTTTTTCACCTCATGTTGGAGTAAGCCTGATTCCATTTTGTTTTTGTTTACCACCGTGAGCAAAGCCTATATATAGATTCTGGATTTTTACCTGCTTCTACCTCTTCCTACTGTATTGTGGTCTGTACTCTTCCATAGGAACACCCATGCGCCGCTACCAGCGCAACAATTACCAACACTGCCAGCAAGCTGAACCCACATTCAAGCATCTCATAAATAATATTCAGACGTCCGATTCCTAATTTATTTCCGATTCGGCTCAATTTGTAAAAGTGTAAGTGATTCTTTTCCATTTCAGAATCTCATCACACACCCCCTTAACAAAGCGGACAAATAAAAAAAAAAAAATTGTGAGATAGTTCTTACATTTCCTATATAACAGGATTGAAGTACTTGAGTAGTCACATTCCGCTTGACGCTAAAATCCTAAATTTTTTGTCATAATTGGTCAAAACTCGTCACCAAGACGTTCTACATCGTCTATACTTGGCTCCAACAGAACAAGATACCAACCACTATCGCTCAAGTGTCCATTCTGTCTCCTATCTGCTCCCAAACGTTCTAGTTTTCCCGAGCACCCAGATTATTCCGACCACTTTTTTCGAGGGCCACACTTCCGATCCCGCTTCCGTGCTATACGATCGCATCAGTACTAGATAAGGTCCAGAGTATATCTCTAGGACTCTTTCCCATATCCCTAGCATAGACTCACTAGAGTCTCCCCCGGAGTCACCCCCGCTCGCATTGCCGAAAAATGCCCTTCCATATCTCAAAAACAACCATTTTGGACAAGTTCAGCTCGAAGCTGTCTTCTCAGCCCAGCTCACCGCCTAAAGTGGAACTAGATTCGAGCTCCAGCACCGGTAGCTCGAGAAATCTCCCCATGACTACAACCACCAATAGCAGTCTTGAACTTCCTCCTTCCATAGGAGAAGGGTTCAGAACTCCTTCGCCTGGGTTCGACAAACCAATGATGTTACGATTGCCTAAGATAGATACCCGTCTTTTTTCAGACGATTCCGAGGTGTCTTCTATGAATGGCAGTGCCTCTAACTCTCCAATCACAGCACCAGGTTCCAAAGTGGACTCGAGACTCTCGCCGTTAAAAGCGCCCAGATTGACCATTAGCAACGATGCTACTTCAACATACTCGTCCAACGGCCACAGAAGAACCTTATCCGATAAGGTGAAAACCACACCACTGTCGTTTGTAAGACACCTGAGAATCTACTCGCTGGAGTTGAACTCTTCAGACCAGTCGCTTTCACTGTTGACTGGAAAATCGCTCTTGCTTCTGAATAAGCTTCAGACTCAAGACTTACCTCCGGAATTGTCGCCTATAGTGAACTTGATAAACGCTCAGAGATTACGAACATACGCCATCGGAACGTTCCAAATTCCTGCCGTCTTTGGAAACGAAACAGCATGGTTCGAGGTCGAAGCCAAGTTGACCGGTAACGAATTGGCAATCTGGAGACCTTCGGATGACGAGTTCACCGTAGAAAATGATAACACCGAGTTCAAACCCAAGTATATCAACTTAATCGATTCCAGAATCGAAGTGTGCTCCCAGGGAGAGAAGTCGAACGAGATTAAAATCTTCCAGGACTTCCAGGACGAAAACACTCTTTTAATCAAATTCCACAACTCCACAGACCTCACGGATTGGGTTAGTGCTATTTTCTTAGCCAAGTTTGAGCACAACTCGTTGAATGAAGCTTTCACAGCCGTGATTTTGTCTTTGAAGGGTTCGAAGTTGGCCGATATCCATATTCTTTTGGCTTCTAAAAAGAGATTCCCCAAATACGAATGGTGTCACTTGCGCTTGCCCCAAATTTCGTCTAAGTGGATCAAGGTATATGTTGCCATCTTACCCAGCGACAACAAGAAGACTGGAGGAATTGAAATCTACACGAACGATAAGATGTCCAAGAAGAATCTTATGGTTTATATTCCACATGTGACAAATGCATACAATGTCTACCCTGAACAGGTGAACATGATCGACTTCAACTCAATCATGAAGTTGAGTGGAGAAATCTATGTCAACAGGCAGTACGCTCATCTCTTTACTCACAACGGCGAGACACCACCGAGCTCACCTTCTAACCTTTCGCATCATTCATTCAGAAGTCTTAAGAAATCCGACTCGGCTTCCAGCCTTTCAGCATCAGCTCCAAGCACTCCATTTCACACGCATTCTAGAAACGTATCGGAAGCATCTACCAACTCGTTCTTTAACAATGCTCCTATGGCTAAGGCGGAGTCTGCAGATGACCAACTTCTTCAACCTAAGAAGCGTCATATTCGTAACCGTAGTGTTTCGCAAGGCTCTTCATCTTCCAATTTAAGCCCAGGCAACCCCGAAGCTTCTCCACGTAAGACTTCGTCGTTTTTCAAGAAGAACGTGAACAATTTCTTCGCTGCCGATTACGTATACCTCATGCCAGTTGCTCATCCTGGTGTGTCGGCAATTGAAATCATGATCCGTAACTACTTCCACATCATAGATTCTTTCAAGTTGTATGGAAGACCAAAGCATTTGGTCAGCGACAAATCAGACGCCCAATCGTTATTGTTCGGCTTACCATCATTACCACACTATCAGTATCTTTCTATCGACGATGCTCATCGTTTAGGTGAACAGTGCTTGTCCAGAAGTATTCAGGAGAAGTGGACCGAATTCGATTGGCGCAAGTACTACAAGGCTGACATTACCAAGAAGTATTTAGATCCAAAGAAGACATACAGAGGACACGGAGATATCTCCAAGTTGTACAACAACTTGACGATTGATTTCGAGGAGATTTCAAGCCCCACACTTATGATGCCAGCAGACTTCTCCAACTTCTACGTTAGTCCTTCTGCCAGCGATAGCAACTTTCAGTTCACCGCCCCAAGCACTAGCTCCTTAGGAGAACCAATCAATATGGATCGTGAGAGAGTATCGTCACCATTGTCATCTATGTATCCTAATACAGAGGTAGAAGCTGCCCAGAATGGTCACAGTTACACTAACTCCAATATCAACAATTTGAAATTGAACAGTTCTGACCTTACAAACTACGCTTACACCGAGCCAGGTACTTTGGAGCCTATTATAGACATGCCCACTCCAGCAGAGGAGATCTACCCATACAAGAACTTAGTTGATTTGAGTTTGAAATGATGTTAGCACGCAAAAGTCTACCCTACTTTTCATTGGTGAAGTAGCATTCAGTTCTCGACGTCGGACAGGCCGATAGTGAATGATCTTGTATTTGTCCTTTTTATAGAATCACCATTTAGAATATATGCATTGAATTATAGTCATACCAATAGCCATACAAGTAGTAGCACTGTTGTAGATAGAATGCTGTTGTAGATAGACTAGGGCATGTTGGGCGCCCAATTGCGTGAGATGGAAGAGATAAGCTACGACAGGGCTCAGCTGCCATCGTTTAAGATATCCACTTTTGATGGGCCAATGTTGTAACAATGTAAAACTACAGAGATGAGATCGGGTTTCCAGCGTTACATCCTACGCTATACTACAGGGAGGGCTTCTTGTTTCTTGTTTTTGCTTCTTGTTAGTTGCCTATTCAGTCCACTACAACACGGGATGACACATGGCCATTTGTAATCATTCGTGATGAAGTCACCCCATCCAGTCATGAAACCAATTTCGCTAAAGCAAAATATGGCATGTCCAGCTTCATTTGTGTCAAAGTTTACTGTTTACCATTACTACAGTAGGAAGAGTGTGGATATAACGCGACCAATGATAGACTAATTTAACTCTGATCCAATGAAGTTACACGTCTGGTGCCGACTTGCACGTCTGAACCCAGGCTACGGGCTATTTTCTTATCCCCAGTATGGGCCCAGGCTGCTATACGCTGAATAACACACGTCTACGCCCGCATTGAACAAGACACGTCTGTTTACTTCCTGAGACTTACATGTCTCTGTCCTTCCTTATTCGTAGACGCCTAGACGTGGTACCGTGTAGCTCAATGATGCGGCAAGGGTTTCCAGGTTTACGTGTCGCATGCATAGATATCAATCTATTGTCACGCGTGTTACTAATTGTAGACATTTGTAAACACAGATAACCTGTAAGATTCAGTGAGATCCAGCATATGATGGAAGGGAAGCGAGACGGAGAAAAGAGTCCAACCAACCAGTGGCAGAATCCGATTCGTTGTATTATAACTACCAGTATCAATTGATGACCCCCAGAAGACCAAGATAGATACCCAAAAACCCACTAAAAGACCCCTAAACCCTACCAATCATTGCCCGCTGCTCAATGCTACTAATCCTCCCCTCCTTCACTTACTGGTTTTACTGCGTACCAGCAATCTTTCGGTCACGTGAAAAACACGATCTCAACCTGCAAATTTCATCAGGATGAGCTTGCTGCGTTAAAGAATTTGTCACTATAACCATAACAACTGGCACCTCTTTACACATACCCGTTCACGGATATTGTTTTTGCATCAAGGCATATATAAGACAGCGAGAATCCCCTAAACAATTCCAATTTGAGATTTCTTTCACTATTGAATACAACAATCATACAATCTACTGTCGACTTTCCACCTGCCCTAGCCGACTCAGTTACACGTCTTAGACCCAGAATAACACGTCTAACCCAAAAACAATTAATACACCTACACTCACACAATGTCCATCCAAGAAACACCAACCAACGGTTTGACCGGTAAGATCTCGTCTTTAGACATGACCAGCATCCAAGGCAAATCATTAACCGATAAATTAGCTGCTGAGGCTGCTCAAAAGGACGTGTCTCAAAACGTCGTTGCTGCTAAGAACAACATTGTTGCTCCAGTAGAGACCAAGGAAGTTGATACCGACAAATTAGAGCATGACGAGTTCTTGGCCAAGCACAAGGTCCACCGTCACAACTTGAAGGCTATGGAGAAGGATGAGCCATTGTTGTTGGAGAACAAGCGTCGTTTCGTTCTCTTCCCAATCAAGTACCACGAAGTCTGGCAAATGTACAAGAAGGCCGAAGCTTCCTTCTGGACTGCTGAAGAAATCGACTTGAGTAAGGATACCACTGACTGGAACCACAAGTTAAACAAGAACGAAAGATACTTCATTTCCCGTATCTTGGCTTTCTTCGCCGCCTCTGACGGTATTGTCAACGAGAACTTGGTCGAGAACTTCTCTGCCGAAGTCCAAATCCCAGAAGCCAAGTGTTTCTACGGTTTCCAAATCATGATGGAAAACATTCACTCCGAGACTTACTCTTTGTTAATTGACACGTACGTTAAGGACCCTAAGGAAGCTGACTTCCTTTTCAATGCCATTGACAACATTCCATGCATCAGAAAGAAGGCTGATTGGGCTTTGAGATGGATCTCTGATGACGAGGCCTTGTTCGGTGAAAGATTAGTTGCTTTCGCTGCCGTTGAAGGTATTTTCTTCAGTGGTTCTTTCGCTTCCATCTTCTGGTTGAAGAAGAGAGGTTTGATGCCAGGTTTGACTTTCTCTAACGAGTTGATCTGCAGAGATGAAGGTTTGCACACTGACTTCGCCTGTTTGTTATTCTCCCACTTGCAAAACAGACCAGACCCAGTTATTGTTGAGAAGATCATCACTGAGGCCGTCAAGATTGAGCAAGAATTCTTCACCGACGCTTTGCCAGTCTCCTTGTTGGGTATGAACGCCGAGTTGATGTGCCAATACGTCGAATTCGTTGCCGATAGATTATTGATTGCTTTGGGTAACAAGAAGGTCTACAACGTCACCAACCCATTCGACTTCATGGAAAACATCTCTTTGGCTGGTAAGACCAACTTCTTCGAGAAGAGAGTCAGTGACTACCAAAAGGCTGGTGTTATGGCCAAGGCTGCCGATTCCAAGTCTGCTGATAGCAACTTCTCTTTCGACGAGGACTTCTAAACTACAAATCTACTACAAATCTCTATCTAGAAAAGTTTTGGTTTAGCCATGGTAACGGTTGTTTTTGTTTTTTTTGTTTGGGTTTTTCACTTTTTGTCATTTCAGTCATGTCCTCATGCCGATCTACCATGTATCATATTGATTGTTTTATGTTTCACAGCATTGCTGTCGCTTTAATTCTGATTCCAAGAATCTTACTATACTGTAATTATTATAATTTTTTATAGAAATCCATATTTCTACTGTTTAACGTTAAGTATCTGTAGCCTTTCGGATAAGTTATAACAACAAGGATGCACGTTGGTATTAATTAAATCTCCTGCGGACTTTATTATGCGGATGCATTATCACCAGCCTTATACTCAGTATAGCGGTAGATTCCAGATATTCTCTCTATCAAGTAATTAACTTCTATCATGGCTACGACTTCACTCTTCTAAATAAATATGCAATAGAGCATTGCAGCTCATCACATCCATGACTTGAATATTAAAACTACAAAAACGAAAGAAAATGTTCACCAAAAGTTTGCTACGACTTACAAGGTACCTCTTACTAACCGAAATCACCATTACCTATTCCATATCAAGTAAACTAACTACATTAAGACCACTCCACCAATTCATATTCACAATGTATACAGCGCTACCAAACCATATTTTTTCACATCAAAAAAAATTTAGATAACAAAATCTTGAAATATCGATTTCGATAACCACTCTACGGAACAACTAGAAGCCATTAATATCTAGAGCAGAATGGCTAAGGGGAAGAATAAGACGTCTGAAGAGAGGACCAGTAAGGCTAGAACTTCAAATGGACACAAATCAAAACAGCATCATATAAGAAAGGGAAGACAGGAGGTAGGTTCTACTACATCAGTAACCTCATCGAAGGTTCCTGCCAAGTTGGCAATGTGGGATTTCGACCACTGTGACCCTAAGAGATGTAGCGGAAAGAAACTCGAGCGTTTGGGGTTAATAAAAAACCTTAGAGTTGGCCAGAAGTTCGCAGGTGTGGTTGTTTCTCCAAACGGTAAGGGTCCAGTATGTCCTGAGGATAAGGAGATAGTAGAGACTAATGGTGCTGCAGTAGTTGAATGTTCTTGGGCAAGATTAGATGAAATTCCTTTCAACAAAATTGGAGGCAAGAATGAACGTTTGTTGCCATATTTAGTAGCCGCAAACCCTGTCAACTATGGTAGACCCTGGAAGTTAAACTGTGTAGAGGCTTTAGCTGCCTGTTTTGCTATCGTGGGCCACTTGGATTGGGCTGAGTTGTTGTTGGAGAACTTCTCATGGGGCCTTGCATTCTTAAAGATCAATGAGGAGTTACTTCTGGTCTACCAAAAGTGTACCGATGCCGAATCTATACAAAAAGCCCAGGATGAATGGTTAGAGAAGATAGAAAAGGAGTCCAAGGATCGTAAGGAACAGGCACACACTGGAGATGTGTGGATGATGGGTAATGTTAATAGAAAAGATGGTGATTTGGAGGACGAGGATGAAGAAGAATACACAGACTCAGATGATGAGGATAGCGAAGTTGAATACGATAACTTAGGTAATGTGATACCGAAAGAGAAAACTTCCAAGTCTCAAGCAGTTAAAGAGTATCTGTCGGATGAAGACGACGAAACCACCGATTCAGAGGATTCTTCCCCATACTACCATGATTTGATAGCTGACAAAGGTCCTAAATATGATAGTCTTGGCAATCTTATAGAAGAGGAAGGAGAAGACGATGAGAGTGAAGAAGAAGACGAGCCAGTGTACGATAAACTCGGGAACCTCATCAGCAAAGTAGATATCAACAGCGAAACATAGACAAATAGCACATTCATAATAATTCATTGCAATATTATACAGAGACGTAACGTTATGTAGAACTTTTCACCATATCTGGATCCTTATATAGGCTTTTCGCAGTAATTAACTCTTCGACTCCTGCTATTAAACCCTGTAACACCACACCAACCATACCGTTGAAGAATTACGAGACCCGTACCAAACTAGACAAATACCTCAATTTCCACCCTTTACATCATATTTCACCACATTCATGACATTTTACAGCACTTCACAACAATAACCCCTAGCCCATACTTTTTCGCAGTAATTAATTCTTAACTACTGCCATTCGCAAATAGATAGAATGCACCAACAACACTATAGAAACAGCCCAGAGTATCTCGCCTATCTTCCGGGTAAAACTGACCAAATTCAACCACAACATACCCGAGCTAACCCTAAACATACTTCAATGTTCAATATCCGTATTTTCTCTAAATCCATCCCATGCAACATCTCCTTTCTCCAATATCCACCGTCCAGACTATGGCTGTGAAAAATTTGTTGCACCCAAAAATCTCGGAACTTTTGCTCATTTTATCCGGCCTGAAAAATTGATAGAAGATAGAGAGCTTATAAATAGAGAATGATTCCCCAGAATTCGTAGTGAAGAGCTATTGTTTTATACATACGATAGCAATTGGCTGTAGGAGACGTAGTTTCACTTGGTTCGTTGTGTCAGTGCTATTTATCACGGGAAAATGTCGGAAAAGAGCCCAGTAAAGGGCATCCAGTTTGCTATTGATAGAGGTGGAACCTTCTGTGACGTCATTGCTAAGATCCCCGACCATCCAGATCAAGCATTCAAACTCTTATCGGTAGACCCCCAAAATTACAAAGATGCTCCCACAGAAGGTATTCGTCGAGTATTGGAATCGGTCCACGGAGTTAGCATTCCAAAGGGTGAAAAATTGAAGTTGGACAGCATAGATAGCATCCGTATGGGTACCACAGTTGCAACCAATGCCTTATTGGAAAGAAAGGGTGCAAATGTGTTGTTGGTTACCACCAAGGGATTCAAGGACGTTTTGGTAATTGGAAACCAAACTAGACCTAGCATTTTCGACTTGACAGCAAAGAAACTCAGTCATTTATATGACATTGTATTGGAAATCGACGAGAGAGTGACCATTGAGAGCTTCTCGGAAGGTGGTGGAGACAAACTTAAGATTGATGAAAAGTCTGGTTATCAATTGGAGAAGGGTGTTACAGGAGATGTAATTAGGGTATTGAAAACACCTGACTATGACAAAGTAAGACAAGACTTACAGTCTATCTATGACCAAGGTAAGATCAAGACTATTGCATTGTGCTTATTGCATGCTTACGCTTATCCAGCACACGAAGCTAGAGTAGCCGAAATTGCAAAGGAGATTGGATACACTGTGTCCGTATCCCATCAATTGCAACCAATGATAGGTATGGTGAATAGAACATCGTCTACTGTGGCAGATGCTTACTTGAGTCCCATAATCAACGAGTACATTCATAATTTTGGAGAAGGATTTGAAGGCGGATTGGAAGCATTTGGAAACAAGCTCTTGTTCATGCAATCGAACGGTGGTCTCTGCCCTTGGTATAAATTCACTGGATTAAAGGCCATTTTATCAGGACCAGCTGGTGGTATGGTAGGTTATGGCGAAACCTGTTACGATGAAGTTTCCAAAAAGGCAACTATTGGATTTGATGCTGGTGGTACATCCACAGACGTCTCCAGATACTCTGGTATACTAGAGCACATCTATGAAACTGTGGTCAGCGAGGTCAGTTTGCAAACTCCACAGTTGGACATTTCTACTGTTGCCGCAGGAGGTGGTTCTATCTTATTCTGGAGAAATGGTATGTTCGTCGTTGGCCCAGAATCGGCAGGTTCCGATCCAGGCCCAGCTTGTTATAGAAAAGGAGGTCCATTGACAGTAACGGATGCAAACCTTTTCTTGGGAAGATTACTTCCAGATTATTTCCCCAAGATATTCGGTCCCAAACAAGATCAACCATTAGACTATCAATTGACAGCTACGAAGTTTGTAGAATTGACTGAAGAGATAAACAAAGACAAGGCAAAAGAGGGAATTCATTTAACACCAGAAGAGGTGGCTAGTGGGTTCTTGAAAGTTGCAATTGAGGCCATGGCAAGACCAATTAGAAACTTGACAGAAGCCAAGGGTTTCAACACCTCTGACCATAACTTGGCTTGCTTTGGTGGTTCAGGTGGACAGTTTTCAGTTTCGTTAGCAAAGAATTTGAGCATTTCACATGTTGCCATCCATAAGTACTCGTCATTGTTATCTGCGTATGGAATTCAATTGGCCGACATAGTTATTGAGAAACAGTCTCCTGCTTCATTCACATACGCGAAAGATAGCTATGAAGCAATTGACTCAAAAGTTAAGCAATTAATCGATTTGGCATTCCAAGATTACAAGGACCAGTCCTTGACCAATTTTAAGACTCGCGTTGAGGTCTACTTGAATATGAGATACGTTGGATCTGATACTCACTTGTTGATCCCAAGAACTGAGAACGAATACGACGCTGATGTGAAGTTTATTGAAAGACATAGAAACGAGTTCGGTTTCACCTTGGATAGAAAAGTATTGGTCGACGACGTTCAAGTATTGTTGATTGTAGAAAGTGAAGATAAGCAAAAGCACAATCCATTCGAAGAGTTCAATAACTTGACATCGACTACAGTTCTACAGGATTCTAAGGTCAATAGAAAGATTTACTTCGATGGTGAAGGATGGTTGGAGACTTCTGTTTTTCATCTTCCAGACCTTGAGGTTGGATCAATTATTGAGGGACCTTCTATTATCATTGATAATACTCAAACCATTTTGGTGGAACCAAAGTCCAAAGCAGCTATTTTATCTGATCACATTTTAATTTTGGTTGATCAGGAAGTTAGACCACTCTTATCCAATAAAGTTGTTGATCCAATTCAATTGTCCGTTTTCGGTCACAGATTTATGTCCATTGCTGAACAAATGGGTAGAACATTGCAACAAACTGCTATTTCTACCAATATCAAAGAGAGACTTGATTTCTCCTGTGCTTTATTTGACCGTAATGGTGATTTGGTCGCAAATGCTCCTCATGTTCCAATCCATTTGGGAGCCATGTCATTTGCTGTCAAAGCTCAAAAAGATCTTTGGGATGGTAAATTGGAGAAAGGTGATGTCCTTGTCTCCAACCATCCTCTGGCAGGTGGTTCACATTTGCCCGATATCACTGTTATCACTCCAGTATTAGATAATGACAATAATCCAATCTTTTGGACAGCCTCAAGAGGACATCATGCAGATATTGGATCAATCTCCGCTGGTTCGATGCCACCAAATTCCAAGACAATTTTTGACGAAGGTGCGTCCATTGTGACACATAAATTGTGCTCTAAAGGTATCTTTGACGAAGCCGGTATAACAAAGATATTAGTTGATGAGCCCGCCAAACATCCAGGTGGTTCAGGTACAAGAACGTTGAATGACAATATCTCCGATTTGAAGGCCCAAGTATCGGCCAATTATAAGGGTATCACTCTTTTAATGAAGTTAGTTGATGAGTTCTCTCATGAAGTCATCGATTTATACATGGGAGCAATTCAGTCTACTGCTGAAGTTGCTGTAAGGAATCTTTTGAGAATGGCTTTCCAGAAATTTGGTGGTGATCCATTGACCGGTTTGGATTACTTAGATGATGGTACACCAATCGCCTTAACAGTGACAATTAACAACGAATCTGGAGACGCTGTATTTGACTTTACTGAATCAGGAGACGAAGTCTATGGAAACTTGAATGCACCAAGGGCAATTTTGTATTCTGCCGTCTTATATGTCTTGAGATCGTTAATCAGCAGCGATATTCCTCTCAACAATGGATGCTTGAGACCTATTATCTTCAAAACCAGAGAAGGCTCTGTAGTACATCCTTCATTCGAGGCAGCTGTGGTCGGTGGTAATGTGGAGACTACTCAGCGTATTGTTGATGTAATGCTTAAGGCGTTCGAAGCTGCCGCTGCATCGCAAGGTACTTGCAATAACTTTACATTCGGAATCAATGACAAGGAACATAATATTTCTTTTGGATATTATGAAACTATTTGTGGTGGCTCCGGAGCTGGTCCAACATGGGATGGTCAATCGGTGGTGCAATGTCATACAACTAACACTAGAATTACCGATTCCGAGTTATTCGAGAAGAGATATCCTGTTATTTTACACGAATACTCTGTCAGAGATGGATCCGGTGGTGATGGTCTCCACAAGGGAGGAAATGGTGTTATCAGAGATATCGAATTCACCTATCCCGGTTTACAGGTTTCCTGTTTGATGGAAAGGAGAGCCCTTGCCCCATTTGGTTTACTTGGGGGAGGTGACGGCCAAAGAGGGAAGAACTACTGGTACAGAAAGTCTGAGACCGAGGAAGGAAAGTACAGACATATCTCATTAGGAGGCAAATGTAGTGTGACAGTCAACAAGGGAGATAGAGTCATCATCATGACTCCTGGCGGAGGTGGATTTGGATCTGCTCCCGAGTCTAACTCTGTTGCAGCTGCAAAAAAGCCTACTGTCAACTACCCAGTGACGAGCAGCACTCCTAGTATTCTCACAGGCTCTGTGGGTATGCGCTCGATGGTCCAGGAAACCAACTAAATACTTCTGTTTCCCATGACCCTACGAACATGAAGTCCCGTACATTATTACAACAATCCCCATAAATGAATCCTAATTATAAATAGAAATACACAATATGCCATTGTATAACAATCCGGTAATATGCAACACTCTCACATGTCGCAAATCTCGGTATCATAAAACCACGACACATAATATGACACAGACTTTATATAGCATATAACATAGAGGTGTTAACAGTGCAGTTGTAGGATTCTCCACAGAATAGTGATTAATAATAATAGTTATACCTTCTCTTTCGGTGACTTGTTAAGTATAGGCAACAGGAAACATTTACTTCGGCGAGAT
This sequence comes from Scheffersomyces quercinus, assembly GCA_030556775.1. Lineage (NCBI taxonomy): Eukaryota > Fungi > Ascomycota > Pichiomycetes > Serinales > Debaryomycetaceae > Scheffersomyces > Scheffersomyces quercinus. Next base: position 352,037 of record JAKTUQ010000007.1, on the reverse strand, counting down.
AGGGAAGTATGTCTCCTCTGCAGAGAACAGTAACACATCTACCGTTGCTCTACAATCCATTTCTAAACTGCTTGTTCAATAACCCTCACTATGACAAGCCTCCTTTCAAGCAGACGATAGAGGAGCTTAAAAACCACAATGAGTTCACGATTCTCGTACCACCAGCACAAATCCTCCACCAATGCTACGATCCAGCAACGGAATCGTCTTCAACAAAGGTTCTCCTCCGAGAATTGTGCTACAATAATGAGGACTTCATACGATCGCATATTATACGAACTGGAACGTCGTATTCTTCAACTATAACACCCATATCGAAGGTCCAGCTGGTGATATACAACACAATGAACGGAAAGCAGGTCCTTTTCAAGAATGGCATGATATTCATGGGCAAAGGTTTCAAAAAGAGCCTTAAATTGAACATTTTGTCATTTCAATATTTCACTTCGTTTTGCGATTACTTCCCGAAAGGTAGCAAATTCATGATCATATATGTAGAAGATAGCTTAATTGGAAGCTTCAATCCTGTTCAAAGATCTAGGATACTTCCTTCTCCCGAAATTGTACCAGTACAATTGAAAGCAACAGAAACTAAAGAAGAAGTCCAACACTCGATAACATTTGAGAAACTCCTTCGAAGCTTCCCATTGCTCTCCAAAGCAGTATCAGAACGTTTCTATAAACTTTTCCATCACAACAACTATCAATTTCGGGTGCTACGAACAAATACAAGAAAAAAGCTAGTTCACATAAAGGTGGAGTTCCATTCTATGTTAGACGAAGCATATAAAATCATTCTGGACAGTGTAAAGGTTGACAATCCAGATAGCGAACAGACTTATAATATCATAAACCATATACTCAGCATATATCCTGGTCTAGATTTGAATAAACTAGTCCATGAATACGTGGAATTAAATCTCTACGATAAACTTTGGTCTCAGCTCATATTCCAATTCAACTATTCAAATGATGATAAAGAAAGTTACGATGCAGAGGCTATAAAAGTATTAACGGCAGAAAAATATAACAAATTGTCGTGCTTAGCTCTCAATCAACTTGAAATTCCAGTGGACAAACCTTGGATAATGAATGAACTCCATGAGAGGGTTTCTAGGGCAATTGAAGAATTCTCGAAGCTTGCAGATTCTTCTATTGTGAATCTGAGTGCAAAAACAAAGATCATAGTCAATACAGTAAATATATTAACAACTTCCTTGGTTGAATCAACTTTCATTATAGATGCAGATACATTAATCGGACTCTTGATTATGGTCGTTATTCACTCGAAGGTGGATAACCTAGAAGCACACTTATATTATGTTAAACATTTCAATTCAACCGATTATACCAACGACGGTCATTTCAATTACATCGTGAGCAATTTAGATGCTGTTCTTTTTCATCTATCGTCATCTATGAACCAGGAACCTGAATATTCGGATTTGATGGTTCATTCTCAGCAGAACTTTGAGTTTTGGTCTTCGATTCAGAATGAAGATCTCGATGGACTCATGACTATTCTAGATGGTATCGCAAAAAAATTTGAAAACACAGAGATTCCAGGAAGCCACTTTTTGAAGAGTAGAAATATCAATGGTGAATCTTGCTTGATGTTTGCTATCAAGTCCAAGAATTTTCATATTTATAACGCTTTGATTAACGACTACCCTAGTTGGTTTACTATAGATGATATTCTTTTCGATAAGAATATTTCATCCAACCAGAACCTACTTATGACGGCTCTTATAGAAGAAGCTCTAGATATTGCAGAGGACTTGGTCTCTGCAATCCAATCTAGTGCAACACCAGAAGAACAATCAGCCTATTATAACGCTCAAGACAATTCAGGTAGGTCTGTGGGTCATTATTTGTTCCACGATTATGAACTCATGCATATCATTGGTGGAGCCATAGATTGGGAGTTAAAGGACCTAAACTCGCATACTCCACTTTTCAGCTTGTGCCGTTGTTATGACCATCCAAACTACCCTACCTTAATATCGGAAGGCTTCACTTGTGTGTACAAGAAGTACGGCACAGGTAATGTCAACTTTGATAAGCACATTGATAAATCAGGTAACACATTGTTGCACATAATTCTAAAGAACATTCCAGAGTCTCAACTCCTTTCAGAAAAGAAGAACTTGATTGATGTTAATCAGTTAAGTGCAAAGAATATGACACCTCTCACACTTTATGTGAAGTATAACAGACTAGAAAATCTCAAAGAGTTATTGGGGGAGGAGAGACTCCACTTTTTGTATGAAGATTCGAAGAATTGTTACAATGTGTTTGATTATCTAGGATTTCTGGTAATGAAATCAGCGAGTCCGAATGAGACTTTTAAGAAAATAGAAAAGTTGACCTTCAAATACTTCATTGATTCTTTCTTTCCAAATGTTCCTATAAGAAAGCTAGCAGCACTTAATGCTAAATATGATGCAAATAAAAGAGACTGGATCGTTTTCTTTCGATCCTCAGATGGTATATCCACTCATAAATCTTTAGAGGCATTAAAACAGATCATGTATTTCATGAAGCTTGAGAACCCTTGCACGTACTTTCCTGATAAGGATATTATCTGGCTCAATTTTGGTCAAGGTTCAACGACTCCTTTCTTTCACAAGCATAGAGTGAATGAACTCATCAGCAATTTGAATATTCTATTGAGAAGCATGGTTTATCAGAGCAATTCAGGCGAATTTTTCGAACGATTCCTCGAGGATAATAATAAAATAAAGGACCGACTGACTTTGGACATAATTCAGGAAGCCGGGGCAAGGCAAGAAAGGAAAAGGCTTAGTCTTGGCGAAATAAAGCTATCGTCCACTCAAATCCACGATATCCAGTTTTTCTTGAACTTCTCCTTAAATGATTTATATAAGTACACTAGCATTTTTCAGAAGTTTTCCAAATTGGTAACGATTGCTGATTTGAAAACATGTGACGTTCGATCGGTGTATTCAGCGGCATTGTTAAAGTTGTTGAAAGAAGATTTAAACTTTACCGATCTTGATTTGACTAATGTTAGGAGGGAACATGAACATCAGGGGTTGTCATGGAATCTTTTGCACCTGTATATTTTCTGGATAGAACATTGTCTTGATGAGCTTATCAAGAGCATTCTCAAAATATTAGAGGAATTAAAGACGTGGACGGAATTGTATCATGACATCAGAGAGCTCAATAGTGAATTACGAAAAATTGAAGAGAAGGCGCCTAATGCTAATGCTGGTCATTCTGATTCTACTGCAAATGAATCAAACACCCTCAGTAGGAGAAGCACATTTTCTATTGATCCGATTCCCGACTTGGATTTAGAAGACGATTCTACCAATGCATTCTTCAACTTCAGCAATATCATGGAAAGCAAGAGGACGAGATACAAGAAATTGATTTTTGCGAAATCAGAGAAGGTCAAGCAAATAATGAAACTCAATGTGGATCTCAAATGGGAGCACGAAGTGATTGCGTCTGAGATATCTAGTTTCCTCAAGTTCAGATCTGATTTTCTTCGCTTTGGGGTTAAAATGTATACGAAGGACGAGCTCAGGCGTTTGAAGAATAACAAAATGGAACAAGAAAAGCTCCTACGCGATATGCGAAGCTACAAGAAGGACCATCCTAGGAGGGAAGGAACATATTGACGGTGACGTGGTACTTTCTATCAGTTTCGTATCAAATTTGCCGTCCTTTTGCCATCATTCGGAAGGTCATTAGAATTCGCAGCTGCGACACATTCCTAATCGGGATGTAGTGGGGCAAATTCTTTACAAGATTGCCATGAGAAAGTATTAACAATTCAAGTTTACAGGACTCATTCCTTGGATGATATATTTACAAGATATTTAACTCAATGTCTGTGTATTACATTGGACATTGCTAGGCCAAAGACTACAGTAGTTGCTTATTCATTTTTTGCAACTAGTAGGTGTCTCCATATCGCTGCGGTACCGTCTTACGACAATTCATAGAATATGGCACATTGATCATATAGTCTTTTTAAATTGAGTGTCATATTCAGTATGTGTTTTGAAGAGTATAGTCAAATAGAAGTATAATTGAGGGGCCATACCTGGTACTTTACTCGTTTACATAGATAGTTATATAACATTTAAGAATTGATTATTTGAAAAGTATTATCCCCAGGATTAATTCAGGACACATATACGAATAGACATACAAATCCATATACAAAAATATTTTACATATACAAACACAACTCCGTTATTCAAATACAAATACAAAGACATAAAAATACACTATACCACCACACTCCATGATAACACCTTCGTACTATAGAGTATTTCCACGTTCCCCAGATTTTCTCTGCACAAAGAGATTAGAACCTTCCAGAAAAATCTCCAACGCCCGCCTTTTTTCCCACCACGTTACCAACTCGCCGTTTACATAGAGAGACTTCCCAGTGAGAAGTGAAACATTTTTTATACTTTTCTCACAAACTGCACTGCGAGCCGTTCCCGTATAGGCACTTTTACATTCTTTCTTAGTGAGACTTTCTCAACGTTCTCAGCGTTTTCAGTGTACTCAGTGAGACATTCGGCTCTCCGTAGAGAGGGATTTTCTCAGTTTCTCAGTGCGACGGTGACATCGGTGAGTTTCTCCAGCGGACTGTTCTGTTGGATTCTTTTAATTCTTTGATTCCTTTTATTCATTGGTTTCTTCTCTTTAACATTTGATCGTTATCTTTATTGTCATTTGAGTGTTCTTCTTATTAGCTGTTCAATATCGCTAGTTTCTTTCATACTACTCGCACCCACAACAACACACAATCATGTCTTCCGTATCAAATAAGGACGTGGCGTTGTCCATCATCAACTTCTTGAAGCAATCCGTAGCCAACAAGGACATCGCCGAGGACTACGCCGAGTCTGTAGACGTCGCTATTGACTGTATCGCTGACGCCTTCGAGGTCGAAAAGGACAACTCTGCCAAGGCCTTCAACGGAAAGTCGTTGTCGGAATTGGTCGCTGCCGCTTTGAGCTCAGCTCCAGTAGCCGCCGCTGCTGCTACTTCTTCCAAACAGGCTGCTACTAGCGAAGTAGACGAGGAAACCAAGGCTAAGGCTGACCAATTAAAGGTCCAGGGTAACAGAGCTATGGCCGCTAAGGATTTTGCCGAAGCCATTGCCAAGTACACCGAAGCCATCGAATTGGACGGAACCAACGTCGTTTACTTGTCGAACAGAGCTGCTGCTTACTCTTCATCTTCTCAGCACCAAAAGGCCGTTGAAGACGCTGAAAAGGCCATCGAATTGAAGCCAGACTTCTCTAAGGCTTACTCCAGATTGGGGTTGGCCAAGTACGCTTTAGGTGACGCCAAGGCTTCCATGGAGGCTTACAAAAAGGGTTTAGATGTTGAAGGTGACAAGAAGTCCGATGCTATGTCAAAGGGCTACGAGACTGCTAAGCGTAGAGTCGAAGAAGAGCTCGAGAGATCTATTTCTACTCCTACTGAGGAAGACACAAGTGACTCTGCTCGTTCCGTTCCTGGTGCTGGTGCTGGTGCCGGTGGAATGCCAGATTTCTCCAGTTTGTTTGGAGCTGGTGGCATGCCCAACTTGTCTGACATGATGAGCAACCCACAAGTGATGCAAGCTGCCCAACAGATGATGCAAGATCCAAACGCTTTGCTGAACTTGATGAGCAACCCAGCCGTGCGTCAAATGGCCCTGAGTCTCGGTTTAGGAGGTCAGGACGGAAACGGTCCAGATATGGCTGACTTCATGAACAACCCAATGCTCAACCAATTCATGGGCGGAGCCAGAGGTGGTAACGGCAACAGTAACAGCGGTTCTGGTACCAACTAGACGTTCATCCCGTACTGTACTCTATACATTTACACTTATACAGTACACTATAAAATCCAGGTGTCTTTCTTAATGCCTTTAATTCTCTGTTAGATACTATTCTTTTTATATAGGGTAATAAATAATTTCTCGGTGCGATTTTGCGACTATAGTAGAAGTGAAAAATTCCTTGAGATAACAGTTATATGATAGAAGGTCTGTATCAGCGATGTTGGCCTCACGTCTTGTAGGTGTCTCTAGCGTGTGTCGCCTGGGTACTTCCCAGCTTCGGGCTTTTTCTGGTCTGAATCATGTTCTGGAGCGGTATAGGCATCTCTATAAGAACTTGAAGTTGGACTCTGTACCAGATTTACCAGTGAATGAAACTGTTCCGTTGGTTTGGCAACAGTATAAACCCAATAAAGGGTTTGAAATTGACGCTTCTTTGCCTCCTGTTCTCATGCTCCATGGACTCTTTGGATCTAAGCAGAACTACGGAAGCGTAGGAAGGAAAATGACCCAGTTGACGGGGCACCCAATCTATGGTGTCGACTTAAGAAACCACGGCCAGTCTCCGCATAGCAATCCCCACAACTATTATACGTTAGCACAGGACGTGATACGGTTCATCGAGGAGAGAAAATGGAAAGAGATCGTATTGGTGGGACATTCGATGGGAGCCGTTACTGCCATGCTAGTTAGTCTCTTAAAGCCCAGTTTGATTTCAAGGTTGATAGTCATAGACAACAGTCCTGTTACTAAGGAATTGGCCCCGAATTTCACCTACGATTTGATTGCAATGTGCCAAGTCGAACACCAAGCACCTGAATTGAACAGCAAGCCACCGGCTCTCAAAGCCAAAAAGATTGATAATACACTCGAATTATATGAAAAAGACGAAAAGGTACGATTCTTTTTAAAGACAAACATAATAAAGAGCAAGGCTACGGAGCATCCTATTTTCCGAGTTCCTGTCTTAAACTTCCTCAAAGACGGAGTTCTCGATCATTTAGGAGCTTGGCCAGCTGAGAAAGTGAAGGGGCAGAAGTTTGATAAGCCGGTATTGGTCATGGGAGCCAAACACTCTAAATTCGTTCTACCAGAGTATCTTCCCGAATTTAAGAAATACTTCAGCAATCTCAGCTACCAGGAATTCGATTGTGGTCATTGGATAGTTACGGATATGCCTGAAGAATTTGTGAAGAGTAGTATCGACTTCATTAATGCTTGAAATGCATAGCTCAGTTCATTATTGGACATAGAATTCTTAAGTTTAGATCAATGTATACATAGACATATAGATTAATACAGATTCATAATCAGAATAATAGTAACAACAACATCATCATCATCATCATCATCATCACTAATTAATAAAATATTACTATTATCTCATCCACCCTCCAACCATCCACATGAATTTTGGAACACTTACCTTTTCTGGAACAGTACGAGCATATGCTATATTTTTCATGTAGTGAAGATGAAAATGGAAAATGGAAAATGGATAATGTGGAGTGCGAGAGGGTGAGTTTCCTTGTGTATCCTAGTTCAAAATGAGTGGTGAGTATCATATGAAGTGCTTCTCTCTTAATATTCTTTATACTTGCAGATCCGGCTAAAGATCCTCTTTCTTCCACCAATTAATGACATGAAACCGTTATACTTTATCTTCTCCTTCCCAATCCCAATCCGGATTTTGCAGCACTCAAGTGGATTCTCATTTTTCAGCTCTCAGTGAAGCAATCGCTGTTGTAATATCACACCAAGAAACACCAACCACTACGGAAAAAATGTACATTTTAACGTGGTTTTATGACTTATACCACTACTCGCAATCATCATCTTATAACAGTAATGCTCTTACCTCCTCCATGAACGTCATCTTCTATCCTATCCATCCACGACCATGGCTCCTCCAACCATCTCCTCCCGATTTCCACGTGACCATCTGCCATCACTAATCTAAATGAGCATCGGTCCAGAATTGATATAAAAGGACGGGCTTTCGCACAGGCCAAAAAAATGTGTACACAATGACAATAGCATTAGTATCTAATAGTAGAAGACTTGGTACAGAACAGCAGCGGTTGACGTTTAAATAGCAGAAATGGCCGAGTATTCGTCGTCGGGGACATCCGATGATTTGTCGTTACCGAAAGCGACGGTGCAGAAGATAATCGGTGAGATATTACCCAAAGACATCGCCATATCGAAAGAGGCCCGTGAAGCCATCACAGAATGCAGTATTGAATTTATAATGATGCTTTCCACACAGCTGAATGACATTGCCGAAAAAGAAGCAAAAAAGACCATTGCCTCGGACCACGTCGTTAAGGCGTTAGAGGAATTGGACTTCCACAACTACCTCGAGATCATTAACAAGGTTTTGGGCGAACATAAGGAGTTGTTGAAGGGCAAGGAGAAGAAGAACAACAAGTTCCAGAATTCTGGGTTGTCCGAAGAAGAATTGTTGAGACAACAGGAGGAGTTGTTCAAGAAATCAAGAGACCGTTTGCAGAGCAACACCACTGCTCCTCATGAGAACGTCAAGTCCGAAAATGCATAAACCTTATAGAGATTGAAACGCAGAGCCGGCGCGTGTAAATTAGTGTTTAATTGCTAAAGTTAATAATGATTACGACTGTATAATAATTACGATTCTTTTATTAAAAAGTTAATATATGTACATTAACTAGAGACTAGCATGGTGTAGATGACTGTAGGTATTGGAGGATTTCTCATCTTTGACGCCTGTAACTCCCAATATCTCCCAAAGGTTGGCCGATATATATGAACATCGCTTATGAACAAACACACATCAAAATCAAGTGTAAGTTGAAATTGAACTAAAACTGAGAGTCTCATGCTTTCTTTCACTAAGGACTCCTCTTCTTTCGTCTGGGCTGAAGTAACTACTCGTATCCCTTCTTCATGCTTTTGCTCGAAATAGGAACGTCTTCCGAGCACCAGTTTAACCCAAAATAAGCTCATACAAGATGATCACGATATTTATAGCAATCAAGGGTATTCTCATCAACGTTCTGACCGCTCCTATCAAGTTTATAATCTTGCTTTTCACTGAGCTTCCGTCGCCAGAGTCCAATCCGGTGTTGTATTGTTGATATTGTGGCCCGCCACCATTACTGCTAGCAGAGGATGATCCCCAGCCAATTCTGTTGAGAAAACGGTCCTCACTGAGCACAGCAATGCCGTTGACCGTTAGTATAATCACGTATAAGAGCTTTCCCAAACCAAACATCTCGTGGTGTGTCGCTACTGCAAAGAAAAACTACAGCACCTATCTCTAATTATGACACTCACCCATTCACTTATTTTGTATGGTTATGGTGAGCCTAACTAACCTGTAAGAAACAGCACAACGAGCAAGCATTAACCTGTGATATTGTAGGTACCAACCCGCAGTTTTCTTCTCTATTTGTTTGCTTCGCTGTAATCTGTAAAATCACGATTTGAATATTTTGCGGCACGGGTGTTTCCTGGTTATACCGAAAGGTAAACATTGAAATGGTGATATTAAAGAAAGCCATAATTGTTCTTTCTAGGGTTGTAGTTAAGATTGTAGTTTCAGACAGACATAAGGGCTTTATAGTGTACTTTGGTAGTGTGGAATGTTAGCGACGTCGCCCTCGAAGCAAATTAAAGGGAGGAAAAAGGACTCTATCGAACAATTCATAGGAAGTCTGCAGTTGTTTCTAGAAAATGGACTCTCTCAACTACGTTATATGATCCTCATCGAAGGGCTCAGTGTACCGCCGGGATACGATCAGTGTCCATATAGGTTGTACGTGTGGCTGATATTGCTACGAGTACCAAACCTTCCAACGGACTCGTATTTGCGCTTAGTCGCTCGAGTTCCTAGCGAACTTCAGAGTGAAATATACAGCAAGATCCGAAATGATACCTTCAGAACACTCATGAACGATAAGAATTTCCATCTGAAAGTGTCGGAGGAATCGCTCATCCGCATACTCTGGTGTGTGGCAATAACAACTGACAACAAAGTCGGATATGTCCAAGGCATGAATGTGCTTTTGGCACCTATAGCATACACCTGCAATAGAAGCGAACCACAGGCATACGCTCTTCTACATAGTTTGGTGACAAAACATATACCACTATACATCACGCCGAACTTGGACGGAGTTCACACCGGGTTGAGTCTTGTTGACGTAGTATTGAAGATTATAGATCCTGTTCTCAGTGACTATCTTGACTCCAAGTTCTTGAAGGCTGAAATCTATGCATTTCCCTCAGTATTGACATTAAGTGCTTGCACGCCTCCATTGAAATCTGTATTAAAGCTTTGGGACTTCCTATGTGCGTACGGAACACATATGAATATCTTGTTCGTTGTGGCACAATTGATCATTAATAGAACTGCATTGCTTAACTCGGAGCAGCCCATGAAGATATTGCGTAGCTTCCCCAACTTGGAAGAAAATGAGATCATAAAGCTCAGTTTGAGTTTCATTCCAGAATTACCCAAAGGACTTTATGATTTGATTACTAGACACGGCTACGATAGTAATGTGCCGGCAGAATTGAAGCACTTTCTAATGGAACATAGGTTATAAGAATTATAATTACTTCCAGAGAATGAGTATCTGTTATACTAATTTTCTTGGACTTCTACGCTATATTATCTCATGTTCCCTTCATTAGTAGAAGAGATGTATATTTTAGTCTTTACTGATGATTAAATTTCCCTAGCTTACGAAATAATGTAATGACGACTTTAGAATAATCCCAATTTGTAGTCATCGTAGTCATAGAAAGCACAAAGCACTACTCTATCGTTGTACAGTCTTCCAGCGAGTTCTAGAATTGCTTTGAAAGCCTCCTCTTCATCATCGAACTCAATGAAAACTTTTCCTAATCCAGGCTCGCTGAATTGTGCTAAGCCAGGAGTGTAGTCGTTAGCAGGTCTAGGAATCTTCAACGATTTGATTTTTCCTAATTTGGACACTTCTTCAGCTATATCGTCAAGAATAAAGCGATAGTTGTCATCGTCTATCAAATCCATGGCTGACACAATGTTAAGCAACTGAATTACCCTCAGTTTTGGATGCGTTGAAACGTGCTTGTTTTGGACTAAATCCTTCAATGTATCAAAGTTGATATCACAATCTTGAATACTTGTAACATTCGGTACAATGCAAGAGAAGAATGCGTGTTCAATAAGATCAATTTGTAACATCTTCTCAATGTACTCTTGAAGTAAGAAAATTGCTTGGTCTGTATCTTTATATTTTACAGGGTCGACATAGAATTCGACAAAACCCATTCCAAATGAATCTTTAGTACCGACTTGCCTTAAAAGCTGGAACGCTTTGATTGGAGCTATTGTCTTCAATGCTTCGATTATTTGTGTTTCAGTCTGCTGATCATCTACTTTGAAGGTAATCTTTCTCGGGCTGTCCAACACTTTCTCCTCTATCTCGTCTTCTTTGATTTCTTTGTAAGGTGGTAATGATTGAACTAGATACTCATGGGGTCTCTCCAATTTTAAGGTGAACTCCTCGTCAACATCTAAAGCATCCTCCACTTCCTCTTTGAACTCATTGTAACTAAGTTGTAAGTTCAATAGGGAAGCAATTATTGTACAACAGTAACTGCTGTGAAACTCGACAATTAAATTTTTGTCATCCTTGGTCTTTTTCTTGCTATCTATGTTGTTTATTTTTCTTTCATCCATATCAATCTTCTTCAAGAAGTTATTGAGATGATCTACAATCATCAAGTAATTGACTTTATCGAAATCAATACCTGATAAGATCAAAATCTTGGAGCTACGAGAGTCTATCGGATCAATCTTAGATGACTCAATTAAAAGATCGTGCTCTGTCGAGTTTATATCTTTGACGAGGCCTTCCAATTTAGTGAAATCAACAGGTCTCGGATATCCTGGAAGTGGAAACAACCCAGATAATTTAGCTCTTTGTGCTGTGACTTGCTCGAATCCTTTTGGCTTTACACCCCATCTAGAGTCGAACACTGATAATCTTTCGATTGACATTACTTTAGAAAACTCTTCCAATTGTGCTTCTACTTCTTTGATCTTCTGTTCAAGATTTTCTGTCGGTGGCCTACTTATCGCTGCCGTTCCTGGAATTTGAGACGTTCTGTCTTGTTGCTGGTTTGCTGCTAGTAAGTGTTGCCTTTCCCTATTCACGAATGGACGAGATACATTATCTCTTTGATTGTGCTGCTGGTTTTGTCCTCCTCTAGGGTCTCGTAATTCCCTTTGATCTCTTTCGTTTCCATTTCTTGCCCTTCTAGGAGGGCTCCTCTCTCGAGCACTATCACGATTTTCTGGTCGATACAGACTTCTACTACCAGTTGCTGCAGGTCTCTGCTCTCTTCTTGGAGGGTCATGATGTCTCACTTCCATTACTGCATTTCCTGAAGCAGTCGGTATATATTCATTGGAGGCTTCTGGTGCAGCGTTGTAGGTAGAGCGCTGCTCCCTTGTGTCTCTTGTATCTCTTGGATTTCTTCTGTCGATTCTGTCACTTCTAGGACTGTAAGACTCGGTTGGTCTTGGCACTGAAGGAAGGTTTGATGGTCGCAGACTATAATTAAGTGAAGGTGGCTCGTCTCTTCTAGAGTAGGAATTGCTTCTATCCGGACCATCTCTTCTTCTGTCATCTCTTGCTCTGTCATCTCGTCTGGAATCGTGGTGGGCGGACTTATTTTTGTCAACTCTTCCAGAACTGTGGTTATTTCCATGAGGCTGTCTGCTTGGTAGCCCTCTGTCTTGTCTTCCAGAACTTTGGTTATTTGGTCTATTCTTTCTGTCGTCTCCTCTTCTTCCACTTGAGTACGAACTCAGCGCTCCATCGTCCCCTCTTCTATCACTGGCAAACGAGTTCAGTGGGGCATTGTTTGCACCGTCATCACCTCGCCTGCTGCTAGCATAAGGATTTGCGTTAGCTGTAGTACTACCTCCTCTTCTGTCAGAGCCATAGCCTCCAGCGTGATTGGAAGCACTGCTATCTGGTGCTCTCAATGAACCAGACGGTCTCTGTCTTGAACTGGCATTCAGACCTCTGGCAGATCGTCCATTGGGGCCACTTGCTGCAGGTTTTCTGCGGGGATTATTCATATCCTACTACACTGAGCCAACTGCCAACTTTACTACCAAGTCAAGTGGTATTCTTATTTCCCTGTACAAGAAAACAATAAGAAGAAGAAGAAGAAACAACCAACCGAAAGCTGTTTCGATATTCCAATCGCTAACATTAGCGCTGTTTGAAAAGAGAGGTTTCATCGCATTTTTTCGCTGTTGTAAGCTGTAAATGGAGGGATGGGTAACCTGTAAGAATTCTGAGAAGAAAGGGCGAGTGCTGCAAATTATGGATGAAAGAGGTGTGGACTGAGAGCAGGCAACCTGTTGGTTTCAGGATGAAGGTGAATGGTGTTTGGTGGAAGTGTTAGTGGTTATTGTTTGTTTAGTTTAGTAGTGCTTAATATTTAGTGTTTAGGTCTCTATTCGCATTGGAATTATAAACGATGTTATATTTGACAGAAATGTGCGTATGGGCTGTATTTTGCTTCGATAATGGAACCTATTGGATGCTATCTCAGCGATCGTAGACATGCTCTCCAAATATAGAAGCATGCATTTTGTATAGCATATATAGTAAATCCACTCCTACTATATAGTCTGAAGCGCAAGTGCTCGTAAATAGTTAGATATAATAGTACCGTTGGTGAACAGCATAAAGGATTTACAAATTATGCTCCAGATGTGTCCATAGTTGGGATTTGGAATGCGGAAGAAGTTCTTACTTCTTACGAAACAAAGCATATATAAGCAAATTATTTTATTAAATATACAAATTGACTGTTGATTATTACTTGTGTCATAGAGCAAGGTAACCAGTTCTCTATGAATCAGTTATAACTCGTCGTGTTCTATTTCTTCAACACTTGGCTCCTCACTTTCTGAAGATTCAGATTCAACAGTGGATTCAGTCTCCACTGAAGTAGAAACAGGAACTTCCTGTTCATCTTCATCTTCCTCGATTATTCCAGCGGCTTCCTCTTCGTTGTTCTCTTCTTCTATATCAGCTTGATCGGCCTTCTTGGCCTTTTGCTCTTCCTTTATTTTCTTTCTCAATTCCTTCTGCTTTCTTCTCTTGAGAAGTGCGTCGTATTTAGTATTGAACAATTTGATTCTCTCCTTGTGGCTAGCTTCAACATCACCTATGTCAGAAAGCATCTCAATGATACGTTTCGCTAACTTGTCGTAATAACTGTAGACTTCCTTCTTCGATAACTTTGCAAATTCTTCTTCACCTGCATTAATTAAGTCACCAACAGCAGTAACATCTTCCTTATATTGTGCCAAATTCTGATCAAAACGGATCATCTTATCGTCACCTTTAGATAACAAGTGGAATTTAATTCTATCGTTTTCTTTATCGAAATCTAAACTTTGATTTTCATATTTTTGTCTAATCTCACTGATTTGGCTTCCAAATTCCATCATATGAGATTGGATAGTCATGATTATTTTAGTACTTTGTTCATACAACTTTGTCACTCCTGCAAAAGATAAGTCTGTTTCAGACATTTCGGCGACGTCTTCCAACTCTTTCTTTCTGTTGCTCAACTCGTAAACCCTTTCCTCGATTTGTTCAACTGAAGCCCCATCGCTGTCGAATTCTAACCATTCAAGAGTATCACGGATAAATTGTATTTGTCCCTGAAGATATTCTTCACTCAATTCCTCAAGTAATTTTGATTCTTGGTCCTCTATGTATGAACGTAAGTTGTAGCACTGACCCTCCAATATGTTCTTAGTGTGGTCGTACTTAATCTTTTCCTCATCTTTTGCATTTAAATAAGCTAATTTGTTAGCAAGTCTCTCTTGAGTAGTTCTCGATAATGGCTTAACATGAGTGAAAACTGATTTTGGAAGCGGCACAGATACTGGTCTGGTGGCTCTCTTTGTAACCACTTTGGCAGTTTTGTTGGTAGAATTGTTGGTGACTTCTTCGTCATCGATTAATTCTGTTACTTCCTCCTCTTCGCTTTCGCTATCTTCCTTCTTTAATAAATTCTGGAAGAATCCTTTCTTTTCTTCGTGATGAACGCATTGGATTTCCAATTTGGTCAAATCAAAAATTTTGCTGTTGTCCAACTTAAATGTGGCAAAGATCTCCTTGGTCTCCTTCGATTTACAACTCAATTTCTTCGCCTTAGAAAGTAAGTCCTCGACTTTATATGTCTTGAATAATTTGTCATTTTCATACAAATTAATATTCACAGTGTCATTCAACTTCCCTAAGCTGAATCTAGAAACTTCGTCAATTCTCGATCCCTTTGGGAAGACTACTTGCAAATCGTTGGAGTCATCAATGACAATTTCATAATTGTTGAAATTCTTTTCAATAACCTTTATTTCAGTTGCCTTTTCGAATTGAGTCTTCAATTTCAAACCTCTCAAAGCTACACCTAAAGCACAACTTTCATCAGTATTGACTGATTTCGAAATCTTGTCCTCAGTAACTAACGTTATCAAATGCTTTTGCACGAATGGAACTCTAGTGGATCCACCGTTTAAGATTACTGACTTAACGTCATCTAAGGTAATAGCTGCACCCTTCACGGCGTCCAAAACTGGTTCTGTAATACGTTGCATCAAGTCAGAATTAAATTCTTCGAATTCTTCTCTAGATACCGAAGTCTTGAAATCCCTGTCATCGATAATGGATTCTAAGGATACCTTGAATTCGTTGTTGACAGATAAAATGAGTTTAGCCTTTTCGGAGATATCAGCCAATTTGGCAGAAATCTTCGGTGTCAAGTCACTTTCCTTCAATTTGAAGTGCTTTAACAACTTTTCCAATATGATACTATATATCGAGTTGGTGAGCAATTGACCTCCGAATGTTTCATCGTAAGCCACGTTTTCCAACTCGAGAACAACCGAACCGTTCGTAAAAGGTGTGAATGAGAACAAAGTAGCTACTGTAGAACCTGCACCCATATCATACACTATATGATATTGCTTGATATCATTGTAATCTTCTTTTTCAAATTTCTTCTTAGATAAATAATTGAGTGCTACAGAAGTACCTTCTTCTACCAATCCCAAGACGTTAGAGAAGTTGGCCAATTTCAAGGAGTCCAAATAGGCTTGCTTGGCTTCTTGGGTGGCAAATGGTGGAATACCAATAGCCACATCTTCGACCAAAGGAATAGCCACTGGGTTTGCTTCCAAGTCATCTAAAGCTCTCGCCTTTATCTCGTTCAAATGCATGGCCATGACTTCCTCAACGGTGAATACATAGGTTTGGTTAGCGAAGCCCAAATCGAACTTGATAGCTCCATTTCTGGAATCGTCACCTATTAATTTCACTCCGTAGTGCAGGGATAAGTACTCCCTTACGGCCTGGTCCTCAATAGATTTTCCCAACAAGGGCTTGATGTCGAGGATACAAGATTGGGGGAATCTAGTACATAATGATCCAGTTTGAGAACCATATACTCTCTCGATATCATTCTTGTGAGAGCGGATGGAAATTCCAGACAAGTCTTTTCTCTTTCCTTCGTCTGTAAGTACCATCTCGAAATTGATCCCCGGAGCAAGCAATACAGCCTTGGTGAACTTTTGACCATAGTCAAGTCCAAGTATAGCTGCTGACACAGTAGTGACCAAACAGGCCCAAAAGAAAGCGAATTTCATGTTGCAAATTAAATTTTTATCCGCTTACAATGATTCTGCTGTACTTGTGGTTGAATCCAACTCCTTAAACTGTTCTTTTTATACCGTTAGTTCTATACCAATTGAACACTTGTTCTTCTATGGTCGGTCGCTAGCTATATGCGCTGTAAGTTGTTGAAAAATCGATCACGTGCCTTAGATTCGGTAGATTTCCATCGAACAAATGCTACCTACAAGAGGCGTTCCAAGTTGGGGTTATGAAGTCATGTGAGGGGTCAGGTGGGTATATGCAGCGATGTCATAAAAGATTGGAGGTTAGGCTTGTCTCCACTGTTCCTTTCTTCATACCGGCTGTTTCTTTCTACGTTGAGTATCCATCCAATTGTATTTTCTTCTCCGATGGAAGTATGCATCTATTTTCTAACATCGCTCTTATTTTCTCTCTGCTAACAAAAATGACGTGGTTCTCATAAGACGTGCGCACATGAATACTCTTCAATAAATTCACTAGCAAAAATGGTTTGGTAATTTTATTCAGCACTATGAATAGAAGACAGAAAGTACTGGATGGAAATTATAAAATAGGAAGTATTTATTTAAATGGGAAGTCTACCTAGAAGTGTAAGAACGACGCGTAGCTGTCAATAATTAAACTATTTTCTGTGTTGCAATTGTTGGCTGTAGCCAGTCGAGGAGGTTCGTCGTTCAAACGGTGAATCCTTTGGACTATTTATGAATCCAACATACATTCCAGAAGCGAAAGTACTATTGTTATTGTCATATATCTGATATCAAATGTAATGTCTCCCGTCAATTGTTCAAATATTTATCGGCATCTCAAGATACCTGATCACAACTAGTATTCCAATCATTATTTAGATTCAAGATTCTGCCAGTAGGAAAATCGACGTTTCTTCTTTCTGTCATTGTGAGGACTGTCAACTTGGGTATCACTAACTAAAGCCAACTCCCATTAGCTCTGCCATCTTGTTTTCATCCGTATTTGTGCGTCAAGATTCGTGCGTCAGCTTTAGTTATAAATACTCTAAAAAATATTTCAGGCCATTGGGCTGCACGGTACTTCTAGAATCTAGAAAACGGCAGTTATATTTGAACTCTCGAGGGGTTGCATAAGGGATGGACGACGATCTATCACAGAATAAACGTTCACATGGATCCCAATATGTCACGAGGGACTAGTATGTGATCGATTTTCAATGCGGAGATCTTTCTGCCCCACATTAGAAAGGAAAAAGAGGACAAAAAAATAGGCTATAAATTGTGAACTGGATAAATTGAATTTGTGTTTGGTTGTTCTAGATAAGAATCATTTGAGTGTGTGAAAGAGGGTGTAGTTTACAAAAGATAACAACTTTTAAGAAAGTAGGTTCTAGTTAATCCATTCTAAGTTTAGTAGCCTTCGTTATTTGCTATAGTAGCACTCCCGAAGGCAGCATTTCCTGGAACACAAATGATCCAAATAAGGCATAAGATTACTTCATGTGGAGAAGATTCAAGATTAACTTACTCTCTAAAATTCTGGTTTGATTGTGGTACTATGGGTACAAAGGATCCACAAATCCCCATTGATTGAATGGTATAAACGTGATTTCAAGACTAATCAAAGTTACAAGTTACACTTTATTGATCAATGAAAGCACGGGGTTGGAATTTTTGCAGCAAAACGTTTTCGATCAGTACCCCTAGGTGTGTTTAGGCGCTTTTTCATTTCAATGGTGCGAAACCTTTGTCCCATTCCCCTCCTCATTTACGTGAGCTCGATGTCGACCACAACATACAATTTCAAGAGAAGCTGTACATAACAATCCCTTGGTTTAAGTTACAAGTGGCTACTACTCTTCTGTCGCAACTGACGCGTGTCGCACCAGAATTGCACTACGTCATACATAATTTATTATTCCACTGGCCTCAGATTTTCAGGAACGATTAAGCTAGGAAAGGAACTTGCTATGTGCAGTAAAGATTAATTTCATGGAGAATGTAGTTAAACGGAATATGGTTATTAAAATGGAAGTCATTGTATCTTATCTATCAAAACGGTTCTACAGCAATTTTCGCGTCTTCTTCTGCCATTCTACTCCGTACATCCTTACTTTCATATGAGTGCCATTCTTTCCTCGCCTTTTTACCATTTGATGCACGAGAAAGGATACCAATATTAACTGGATCCTGTATGACTTCCAGAGCTACTCTGGTTCACGTGACGGAACCTCCGCGGAACCATCGACGGTTGTAGAGTACAGCAACAATACCTATGATACGATAAGGAAGAGGCTTTAGACCCATTATGGCAACCGACGTCGATTTCTGTGGTTGTGGACCCGTCTCGGGTCTTGATCGGGCTCCGCGATATCACCAATCTGTGAGTACACAATCTCGTCCTTGACCAGTCTTCATCACCGCCGTCTCAACCCGGACTCATACCGTTTGCGTCATAGTGAAATTTTTAATTTTTCTTACAATGAGAAGAGCAGGATTTTTTCGAATGAGTATATAATCGTGGTGGATGTCTCAAAAAATTTGTTTGTAGATTCCGATCTCCTTTCGGATTTTCATTCCTCTTGGGATAGCATCTCCCCTTAGTATAGCAACACGTATAGTAGCATAGTTAGCAGTAGCCAAAATGGACGCCGCCGAAGTAGAAGCATCGAAGATGTACATCTCGTACAACAACGTGCATCAATTATGTCAAGAGTCTTCGGACAAGATCAAGGCCTTCAAGCCGGACTTGATCATTGCCATTGGTGGTGGTGGTTTCATTCCAGCTAGAATGTTGCGTTCTTTCTTGAAGGAACCAGGTCAACCAAATGTCAGAATCATGGCTATCATTTTGTCTCTCTACGAGCACGTTGGGACTGTAGGTAGTCAAGTAGAAAAGCCAGGTACTGATGTGGTCAGAACCCAGTGGATCGACTACAACCAGTCCAAGGTCGATTTGGTTGGTAAGAACATCTTGATCATCGATGAAGTGGATGACACCAGAACTACCTTGCACTACGCTGTTTCTGAATTGAAAAAGGACGTGGAGGAACAGGCTAAGGCTAAGGGAGCTGATCCAAAGGACACCACCTTCGGTATCTTCGTGTTGCACGACAAGGTCAAGACCAAGAGAGCTGACTTGCCAGCTGACATAATGAACGGTAACTACTTTGCTGCTAGAACCGTTCCAGACGTTTGGATCGCTTACCCATGGGAGTCCACTGACATTGTCTACCACACCAAGAGGGCTATGGAGCAAGGAAATGACGTGTTTTTGCCATCTACTACTGAAGAGTAAATTCTAAACTCACTCTTTGGAAATAAGGGGTCACATTATCTACTTTGTTAATGCTGACATCGCTATATTCGTCTTAGATCTTTCTGCAAAACGTTGTACATTATTTAATAGAAAGCTATATAGTAATATATATTATGCCGCAAGCCTAATATATCCTAATTAGACTAAAGCTGTAAATAGGAAGCAATGAATGATATGGGTAATAATGTAATGATGCCCTTCTCAGATATACTCACTGTAATGAATTCTAAACGTATTTCTAATATATCTGGCAAGACGAGGACGTATAGCAAAGAATTCACTATCTGTCATATCCGGCTTCTCCAATTCCTTAACAGAAATCAAATAACCTCTCATGAATATTAATACTACCGCTGTAGCAAAAAACGAAGCACCCACTAGAGCCGCACAATACTCGAATTGAGTAGGATCCAACACCGGCTTCTTTAATGCTATTCCGACGATGGGTGAGGCAATGCCTGTAAGGCCGAAGAAGACGAAAAACATGCAAAATGTGACGTTTAACTTTGAAAACCTACCTCCAATTGCATGAAGAGTGATTGTACCAATTGTTGGGAAAACTGTTCCTGATAGAAGACCGTTTATGAAAGAAAAGATAATAGCTTGAACAAATGTCCTTGAAGGAATCCACATAGCAAACAGGAAAATTGATATGAGCAAGTACAGAATAGCTGAAACCGTAACAGCACCATATCTGTCGCTTAACAACCCTATGGTGGGTCTTCCAATCAATATACCGACGGAAGTCATTGCAGCTACTATTGATCCATCGTGAGCAGAATATCCCAAAGCAATGGTCCAATTGGAAAGACTATACAAAAGAACCACATATCCAAGCATACCAAAGACGACATACCCAACTAAAAACCAAATTCCGGGCATCAAGAATACTTCTAAATCGAAGAATGTGAACTCAACCTTGACATCTCTATTTTTCTCTTTCAAACATAGAATGGCAACGGTAAAAACAAAGAGTGAAATGAACGATTGTGTTCTCAAGGCCCAGCGAACGCCGTGATTCTGCAACACTTTTTGCATTCCTAAGTTGAAAACTAGCCCACCAAGACCTGTTCCGCCTGTGGCAATGCCCTGAGATAATGTAAGCATTCTGTCTGAAATTTTGTATTTGCCATTGGTCAACGGCTTATTTCTGAACCAATGCGGTAAAACGGTGAAAGTAGGCAACCCGATGAATACCAATCCAAAGGATTGTAATAATCCTTGTGTCAAGTACAATTCCCAAAGTCTATGTCTAGAATCAAAGCTAGACATTAAAAGAGCTGCGAATTGAAGAATATTTCCAATCATAAGCGTTTTCTTCATTCCTATTAACCCATTTATGTAATTAACAACTGGTCCAAAGACTACTCCTGCTCCAAAACAAATTCCTCCAATGGCTGCGAAATCCATCTTAGTTGCATTGGGATATACATCATTGGTATTGTAGTATGCAAAGTAGATTGCAAATCCACTGTTATTACCCCAGGAACAAAAGTTGAGGAAGACTGTGCAAACGAGAATAACAAAAGCGTACCCTCCATTAATATCTGGATCTTCTACTACGATTCCATTTTTCTCACCAGAAGACTGTTCAGAAAGCTTTTCCAAGTCTATTTGTAACTTCTTCTCACTTTGAGCCAGTGTGAATGTCTCCAATGCTCCTTTCTTCTGCTCCCCTGACTCCACATTCACTGAGGATCCTTGCGAAATAGTACTCGTACTACCAAAATCTTTGTCTTCGTTTGTCCCACTCATTGTAAGTAGTTCGCTGTTTCATATGAGACAGCACAATTGAAAGATTCCTCACATATGACGAATTATATAGCTTATATATTGCCGTCAAGAATATCATTAACAGAAATAATAATGATTCTTTTGGCTTCAGCCCTGCCATTAGCTACTACATTAGTAATTTGGGAGCAAAAACTTATCGCCCAAAAAGGGTAATATCCTGCGACCGATGATACGGCCGTATGTATAGCTCCCATACCGTCCGAATAGTTAATTTCTGGTGGAACTATGTAATTGCCACAGAGAAGATCTGACAAATCGTGACTATCATAACCATCGATAACGTTTGAATCCCTTGTGGTGACAATCTCAAGTCGCATTGTTCCATTAATATACTACGCTGTTACTGTGCTTACAGAGAATAGTTTTGTGCTAGATGTGGCGTTAATGGCATTGATTGTACTGATACGTTGTAACTATTAGATGCCAATAAGTTTAGTTCGCACTACTCTTGAACTATTTGGGAGAATATTATTTAATTTCTCCTCCAAAAGTTGCTGCTTTGCAGGGTCCGATCCCAGACTGGTATGCTGCAATATCACATTATGAGAGTCGAGGTTTTGGAACATTCTCGTATTCACGAACGAATGAATTTCCCGAGTAGCACCGGCCACATACGGCCATACGGCCATACTTATATAAGAAGTCCGTACTAATCGATTTCAATGTAGTCGGGACTTCTTGAATGGTTCTTGAGCGGAACATGTCCTGTGTTCTTTTCTTTGCGCTTCTTACTCTGTCTCAATGACTGCCCACTACCTCCGAATGCCTTAGCCTCCTCTCTTGCCAGATCTTCACCATCAGTGTTTTCTGGTGTAGGCAACACCACAGGAAAACCAAAGAATAATTGGTTGCTTGGTAGGTTCAATGGAGCTGGAGGTGCATCTGGATCCAATTCATCTATACTATAGCTTTTAGTGCTCTGCTCTGTAGGCTTTCCTGATAACTTCTGTCCTGAACCTGCAAATGATTGCAGAGATGATGTTGATGCTTCAGCAACAATATTTGCATAATTGATAGATTTGGCCATAGTAGCAGCACCCACGCCTCTATTTACACTGGATGGATCAATTGGTGTTGATGAAGGCTTTACGGTCTTTGGCTTGTACTCCGGTTCTACATACCCAACTGGAGGAGCAAAGTCTGTTTCCAAATCTGTCTCGACCACACAGATTCCATTTCCCTGCGACGTTGGTTTGACCTCTAACACCTTTATTCCGTAAATGGAATCGTTGTAGTTGATTTCAATGATATCATTGACGGTCAAAGTGGAGAACTTTCTCAACACATTTTCCAAGACTGCTTTAGGATTCGATATATCCAAGAAGTCCACTGATTGGGGTTCGATTTTGACAAAACTACCAAGTGGCAAATCACAGTTGCTGATCTTGAGCAACAGGCCGGGGTTTACTTCCAAAGTGGACATCATCCATTGTGGGATGTATGCTCTTCCCTCTTCCGCCACAAACTCAAGGACACCACTGTGTGTTTTGATTTCTTTGGTCTCGTTGGACAATTCAAACAACATTGGATACCGTATGTGCAACATTGTCAATTTGTTCAAAGCTGACGGAGGAAGGAAGATCTTGCCGCCGAAATTGGCGTCGTCTTTTCTTATATTATCTGGCATCATTGCGATAGGATAGCATCTGAAATAGTCCTCAAATTTGTTGTTGATAGGGGCAGCAAAAGGGCTGCCGCTGAAGAGATCCGATCCGAATCCCGAGAACATTATGTCAATATGTAACTGTCCAAGCTAGTCAAAATTGTGTTAAAGAATCTATTAATACAGGGAAATAGAAAGGAAGAACAGTTGGCTGTAAATAAATAAGTGCACAGTTAAGGAGAATTGCCATCATATTGTGGGTACTGCACGTATTGTCATATGAGTGTCTCACTGCCGCTGAGCTTAACTATGGTGCTATCCTATATATGCTTACTGTTTGCCTGCTTAATTGTGCGCTTAATGGTGCGCTTATCTGTGCAGCTTAACTATGTCATTCACAGTATAGCTTAACTATGGGGGCATTAGTATTGTATGTTACTATGGGGAAAATGCTGTAGAACTGGAAAAAATTCTACTGAACTGTCGATTTTAGATAATATTATTCTAGCTTATATCCCCAATTGGAGGAACTGCTGCAGAATCAGTAATAGTGTAATACCTGTTTTGTCGTAGCTCCAACTTGCCATATAGTTTTGTGCTAATTAAAACACATTAACACAGAGTCAAACAAAGCCTACATTTATCTCTTAATACCAAGTTCCTTCAACGAATTGATCTATTAACTAAAAAAATATCATGCTTGCAATATGCTACTAGAATTGACTAGTTCTTGGCCTTTTGATGAACAATCTGTAAGATCTGTTCAAGCATCTCTTGCTTGTTCTCTGGAATTCCACTAAATAAGCCTTGGTATTTGGCCGGGTCTTGCTGCTTCATGGCCAGTAAATTGTCAGCTATCACTTGGAAAGCGTTCACCTCATCAATTGGAGTTTGTTTCATGGCCTCCAATTCAGCTTCGTCAGCCTCCAAATCGTCGTCGTAATAGGCTCCACCGTACTCGTCATCGTCTTCGTCGTCTTCAGTGGCTGCAGCATATTGTCTCAGTGACTCTTTTTGTAAGATATCATTTCTGGCCTTAATGGCAGAAGGTAATGTTGCAATGTTATCCAATAACAAGTCCACATTTTCACCAATTAAGTCTTGTGGCAACAAGGATACACCCTGGCTACTTAAAATAGAAATACTGGCCAATATTTGCAACTTGCAACCGTAAACACTTTGGAAGTCAGACGAGTGCTTGATCCACAACTGATAGAAACTTGCCGTGAACCCCTTTTCATTCAAAAATTGAATAGTATTGACTGGGTCAACATACAATGCACCAAAAATGACCTTTAAAATCGACAAATGATGTAACATGTAACCATCAAAGGCATCTTGACTTTCCAAGGTGCTGAAGATTTCGTAAATCTCAGGGAGAAATTGTGGTAAGATAGGCACGAATCTAGTGTTCATGGCCAAAATGATCAACTCAATAATCTCGAAAGTGGAGTTTGCAAAAAGAGGATCCAAGTTGTCACTTTTCAAGAGCTTGAAACAGACACCGAGTAATTGCTGAACATATGGGGTGGAGACAGTTACGTCAGGCTTGGTGAAACCATGATTGACAATACTCTCAAAGAATGGTTGGAAGCTGTCAAAATATTCATGAGCATAAGTGTCAAATGATTCGACACATACCTCGAAAATCTTCCACATAACTGGTGATACAGTACGTGTGCTGAGTAAAATTGATTCAAGGATCTCCACAGCTTCAGTTAAAAATGAAACTTGAGCGTTTTCGAGAATGAATTTGATCATATCCAGTAATACATGCTCCAAGGAAGCGGCAACATCAGGTGAAGAGCTCATAGCAATCACTAAGGTCGTCAAAGTACCCAAAATACCGGCTGCTTGGTATTCCTTTTCTACATCAACGTTGTTAACATCAGTAGACTGCTGTTCCAATAACTCGGCGGCCAATCTAATGAACTGATCCACCAATTTAGAAGCCAATTCGTTGGCATATGGTTCTAAGTTCTTAGCAAACTTTTCGACGAAAGTTTCCATGACACTAGTCAATATGTCACTCTCAAACTTTTTGGACATTTCCAACAAGGTACCCATTAACTGAGGTGCCTGGACAGCAACGTGCTCAGCAACCAAATCTTCTTCAACTAAAGTACATAAGGCGTCAACAGCAGTAAGTTGAATAGGGAATTGGTTATCCTTTTGGAAACAGTTGACAATACCCTGGAAAATATCCTGTAAAACCTGTGGATCCTTGTAGTTATATCTGAACATAGCTAATGTATCACATGCTCTTGCCGTTAACCAAGGAGTCTTAGCAATAACATCCTCTGATAATTCAGGGTAAACGAACGTATGCAAAACTTTTTCAACTTGGCCATGGACAGGTGAATTTTTGCTATCCAACTTGTATGAAATGGTGGAAAGGATACGGAACGCACCCTCTATTTCTTTGGCTACCGCAATGCTGCTACGGTCGCTGGCTCTTCTGTTGAAAACATCATTGACAACAGCCAAGAGAGTGTTAATTGTAACTGCAAATCTCTTAGCTGACAATCTGAAGATGAAGTTTATGGATGCTATGTCAGCAGTATTGCTTTCTCTGTTGGTGTCGAAGAAACGTCTAATGTACTCATCGGAATCGTCTTCGTATAACTCGATGGAATCATCGGTAGCATTCAATGTAGGCAAGATGACGTGTTTGATTATAGCATCGATTTTATCGTTGATTAAGCTCCATGCTGGGGTGTCAACCAATTGTTCCAAGAAGGAAATAAGATGATATAATGAAGCTTCATTCAACCAGATCTTCTTCACTGACCAGTCCTCTATGATTTTCCAGTAAGCGTTCAATATCACTGGTACGAAGTTTTCCAAGAAGTGTGTGGCAAACTGGTTGCTTGTCTTCTCCTTGGTAGTAACACCTCCACCGTGACGACTCAACAAACGGTGTAAATTACCAAAACACCACTTCACGGCCTTAACTCTTGGGTTATGGTTTCTGTTTTCTATTATGTCATCATTCAAGACTTCATTTGGCAAAGGCTTGTTTATGATAAGGATAAGGATCTGACACCAGTTTCCCAAATTTCCAGAATCCACGAGGTATGATGGCAAGTAGGAGAATGTGGTGAACTTGAAGACCTTGACGATCAAGTAGAGCATTTCATCTGCAATTGCAGAGTCGCTGTTGATAAGGTTGTTTACAAGAGTCTCTAATTGAGGGTAAATTTCATTTGTCACATCTTCCAACACGGGATTCGAGGCATTAGCCACGTCTAACCCGGACCATCTATAGTTCTTGGTATATTCGTACAAGCAGATTAAACCAGTGTACACATGATCGACATTAGTCTGGTCATTAAGCAAATTCTTAATGATGGGCACTATACCTTCCCATTTCTCTGAACTGAGAATGTTGTGCAATGCAGTAGCTAGCTGTAATCTGAGCTGGTTGTTCTTGTATGTTTTGATCAAGGTTTGGACCAATTTCTCCTTGATGTCGGGTTTTTCAGCCTCTCTGATGGCTAATGGGCTTGGAGCCTTGTTTTCAGGCGGGGTCCAGTAGTTGACGACTCTGTTCTTGAAGAGAATTGCTGCTGACACCTGGATTCCCAAAGGTACACCTCCTTCTGTGATCAACTCCAACAAATAAGAAGTGAAGCCGGGTTGTTCCTCGTACACGTGCAACTGTTGTTCGCTGTGTTTTCTGACCTGCTGGTCAGCATCCAAGGTACCAGCCAAAGATTTGAGGAGACTGTCTCTGTCCATGTTGTAGTAAGTTACCTGTGAAGATGGATGCGGAAGCAGTGTAAAATAGGGTAAACTATGAGCAACTACTTAGCAATAATGATACTAAATGCTGAAATTTAGCTTAGATCGATATAAGCAACTGCTGGAATGCAATAGTACGAATCACCACTTTATCTCCGGATTTCCTCACGGTCAATAGTGTCTATTATCGGCCTACTTGGAATTTTTCACCATCTCTCTGAGATGTTCATAGTTAACAGCGGCTAAGGAATCGAAAATTTTTGTTCACCGGATGGTTGTTTGTATGCAGGCGTTGTGTCGGTAGTGGAATAGTGGGTTCTGTGGAAGGGAAGTTACGGTAGTGGTTGTAGGTGAATGATGTGGAAGGAAATGCAGTAGTAGTAGCTGCTGATTGTAGAATGTCGGTTTAGCTTGTTGAAAGATTTTATTTTGTAGTTTAATAAATTTTTTGTAGAATTTTGGTATTATTGTATGGAATATGTTGAGTCTATTAATTCGGGATGTCTACGGAACAGTTTAGAAGAGAGATAAGAAGAGAAACAAACATGCTGATTGATGAAAATGAAGTTGAGTTTATTCTTAGAGTTGAGATTTCGTTTCTTGTTTGTGATAAGTAGTCTCAATAATAGGGCTTCATTCAGATCAAGTTTGGCAATTTCTTGCCCTCTTCTCCGCTTCCATTACCACTAGTAAGTACAGTACTACAGTCTCGCATTATTGCATTCACAACTACACTAAAATTGCAAATTCAACTGCAAAAAGCAAATTCGACCACAAATTCAATACGAGCCGTTATCCCCACCTTTCAGTTCCCACCCATTGCTTACTTCTACCACTACAACCACCACTACCACCACAACCACCTCTTCCTGTTCCACTTGTCGGCTGCAAATAATCCTCCTACCTGCACTTCTCACTCTTTCCTGGTGTGTCCCGTGCCGAATGGCTTCTCTCTGAAATCTCTTTTCCTGCTCTTGTCTGTCTCTCTCAAATCCAAAGTACTCGCTCATTTCTCTCTTCACTCTCACTCTCACTTTCTCACTCTCTTCTCATTTTTTCCTGTGTCTTGTCCTCTCTCTTCTCTCTTCTCTCATTACGATGGATCGCTGTGAGTGCGAAGAGTGCGTACTGAGAAGTGCAGAGGAGAAGTGCAGAGGAGAAGAGTAGTGAGAGAATTAGTTTCTATTTGACACTGCTGTACTATTGTTCTAGCGGCTAGTGTTCTAGTAGTATTATATATTAGAGACTATTTAACCATAACCATGGCAGTCACAGAAATAAAGGGCTTCTATGTCTTGCCCGTGCTGTCGCCAAAGTCTGAGGTTCCTCACTACATATTCTTCAAGAAACATGACTCCAAAAGCTCTGGTTCTTCTAATATCAGCGGAAGAGCTCTTTTCATGTGCAACTTACCCGTCGCTACGTCGACCGCTTCGTTGAAGAAGTTCTTCCAAGAAGTCGCCATCGGGGCCACCATAGAGTCTTTTGTGCCCAGTTTGCTCAACGACTGTCCCCTCGACGTATGGGTCAATTTGACAAAGTTGACTTCAGATCTCGAACTCAACCCAGAACTCATGTCTGCTCAGAATGCCGATGAAGAAGCCGCTAAATTGCCAAAGAACTGTGGTATCGTCGCTTTTGTAGACAAATCAGCGTTCCAACTTGCATTCAACTCGCTCAAGAAGCTTTCGGCTCTGGGTAAGACCACTCCATGGGCTTTCCCAACCTTCGACTCTAACTACTACTTGCAGCGTTATCAAGCCAAGATCCTTGACCCTGAAGTGTTGTCAGAAACTGTCTCGCAGGCATTAATAGACTTTGACCGCGCTGAAAGAGAATCTAAAGAAGCATTACAGCAGCAAACCGAGTTGGTCGACGAGGATGGATTCACATTAGTCGTCGGCTCCCATAGAAAGACGAAAGCAGGTATTATGGGTAAACAGAAGTTGGCAGCTACTGTAGAAGTGGAAAAAGCACAAAACAAGATGAAGAAGAAGGAAAAGGAAGATTTCTATAGATTCCAGTTGAGACAAAGAAAGAAGGACGAGATGAATGAGTTGCTCCAGAAATTCAAGCTTGATCAGGAGAAGGTACGCATGATGAAGGAGAAGAAGAGATTTAGACCATATTAGAGAGGACTGAGATGTACAGCCCAAAATATCCATATTAAGTCATAGGCATTGTATATTAGCATTAATGAACATATTTAATAGATAGAACCCAACCCAAACTTGTGTGTAAGGAGCAGGATTGCAACTAGGCAGGGGATTACAATTTGGGACATTAGAAGCACATCATGCACATATTTAGCAGATAATCAATCCGTGAACGATGAAGACTATGTTAAAGGCATTTCTACTGACTCTTTATATAATGTGGCGCTACCAGCTATCAATATCAGGTAGCACTTTTTTGTATGAAGCCATTAATTAGATATTTCACACACGTCTGCTCTGTTGTATCCATGGGAGAGACTAATTAAATGGTGAAAGAGGAGGCATTGAACAATCACCCAGAGTTTAATGAATCAGAGTATGATTCTGTCATTGAGAAAATTCAAAAAACATATATAAAGCAATCATTTCCGGAGGTGGATCCGAAGAACTTTGAGATACTCTCAACTATTCGTTATGACCCTACGTTAACCACAATACCACCCTCTAACTACGATGAGATAAAAAAAGGCAACTTCTTTCTCTTTGAGGAGCACCTCAAGCGAAATGAGTTCTCTTTGAAGTACTTCCAGCTTCAATTCCAAGATGACTCAGAATTAGATTTCGAGTTGCTGGAAGATTTCTTCCTCAAGCATTTGATACAAGCATTGCGCATATCTGAAAAACCAGTAACCGAGTCCTACAAGGTGAGGTGCTTGATTCACTTAAATGGAAAAGTGGATGTTGAAATTCACAACACTCCGGCCAGAGAAAACCTCCTAGAGGCTATATTATCACCCTCAATATCATCACATAGAGACGATTTGCCAGAATTCTCAGAGAGCAAGAAGTGGGACGTATATTTGGACAAAGAAGTGACCATGATGTCTCCTTTCACGTCGTTTAAGACAACGAATAGAAAGCACTACAGTGATGCAAGAGCTCGTAGTTTGCCTGGCCACAGACCAGGAATGGAGGAAGTTTTGCTTTACAATTCCCAACGAAATCTCATGGAGGGTTCTATAACAAATGTTGCCATTAGAAGGAAAGGAGATGGTAAATGGGTGACACCGCAGTTGAGTGCTGGATGCTTATGTGGAGTTATGAGACACTTCCTTTTAAGAAGGAACTACATAGAAGAGCTGACCATCTCCATGAAGGAAGTCCCTGTGGGTAGCGAAGTATTGCTTTTCAATGCTATAATGGGTGTTGTTGAGGGAAAAGTAGTAGGATAGACAATAGCACAAACTTCTTCTCTATGTAAATAGTTATTCGTTGATGTGCTACTTAATGTACTTAGCGGAAGGTGAATATATGTTTTGCACAGTTTGCAAATGAATGTATTTGATGTGACTTATTTTATCTATGATCTATGTGGTCAATTTAGTTATTTCTTCTTCGTTGTAACCTAATATGTACAAAACGTCCAATAATGACTTAGTATTCAAGCACGAAGGTGCCAATTTCTGAACCTTGGGCTTAGCATTCCAAGCAATACCAAAACCTGCAACAGACATCATTTTCAAGTCATTGGCACCGTCACCCACCGCTACGGCATCCTTTGGATCTATCTTATGGTTCTTGGCAATTTCAAGCAAGAGTTCTGCCTTCTTTTCACCATTGACAATTGGACCTATAGTTGTACCATCTAGTTCAAGGTTTTCGTCAGTACCCAACACGTTAGCATATGCATAATCTAAGCCCAAGTGACCCTTCACATGTTCAGCCAAAGCAATAAAACCACCAGAACAAACTCCCATAACGACATTAAGCTTCTTCAACGCAGTACAAAGGTCTTTAGCACCATTGGTGATCTCTATCTTGTGTTTCAATTCTTCCCAGATGGAAGAAGCGTCGATTCCCTTCAACAACAGCACTCTTTCTGCCAATGATTCGTTGAAGTCCAATTCACCATTCATGGCTCTTTCGGTAATTTCTGCCACCTTATCTTCTATGTTAGCATAAGCTGCAATCAACTCAATGACCTCTTGGTAGATAAGTGTAGAGTCCATATCGAAGATGAACAATTTCTTTGTTTTTCTGGAAGATTCCAATTGGAAGACTAAGTCATACTTTGGGAAATTGGTTAATAATTCGTCTTTCAAGAGTTCTTGGATTTCAGCAGGGTTAGATGCCTCGAAGGAGAAATCTACTGCTCTGGTTGACAATATTTTAGAGGTATACTTCTTGATAGCCAACTTCTCTGATAAGAGCGATTTTACGGCCACCAAAGATTCCTGTGGTAATTCCAGCCCGTGGGCTATCACTGTTAAAGCGTAAAGTTCTGACATCCCTTGGTTCTTATCGTGGTGGAAACACTGAAGGATGATTCAACATGATTACAAGCGTTGGATATTTTTCAAAATGACTCTTTGCGCACGTGCAAGGCCTGTACCGCTCATGCTACTTGGTAGACGGCTTTGATATTTGAAATAGTGACATTGATAAGATAATGTTTGGTTTTCATTATAAAGACTACTGAGAATATTAGGTAAGAACAATTCTGTTCTTGAATATACTTAATCAACTATCAGTAATACTTCCTTGTGTATACTGCCGTAGAAATATCTCTGCTTAGACCATGATCATCGCTACCTGCACCTAAAATTGATGCAAATTGTAGTGGTTCCCTACAAAGCGTGTTTTAATAGTTATAGATAGGAAATGGCAGCTCTTTACTTGTTGCACAAAGAAATATGAGACAGACAACACTAGTAACTAACTTGTACATTGTGCATACCTAATTGCTAATAGAAGTCCCAAAAATCAGGTGTGTCTCTCTTCCATTGGTGACATCACTAAACCCCGTTGTATTCGGCTTTGATGCGCAAGTGTTGCAAGCGAATAGAGGAACCAACAGAAGTGCCTTCCAAGAGCTCATATCCATTGTGATTCACCTCTGTGCCCTGCTACTGGCTGAAGCTCTCCATTTGCAACTCCGTCCCTGCAGACTTCTTCTTACTAAACTTACTAATTGATCAGATCTTGCCCTCCAGCGCTAATATTCTACTTAGGTTCCATTCCCTCCTCCAAACCCGATTTGACACTATCTCCGCAGAGCGCGGTGCACCGAGATCGAAAATTACTAATCATTAAGCGACAGTTTTACGAAGCGCGACCAAAACCGATTCAACTTTACCACCAAAAACTGATTATCTCCGCCAAGAATGCCGTAGAGGATGCAAATCATGCCACAAAGGCTGATAATTATGTTAATTTGCAGACACAGTTTCTCTCCTGACCTTCCCTATGGTTACTGTTAGGTTCTACATTGTTGCTTCGCAGTGGCACTCTATGTCTTCTCTGACTCACTTTACCTTCCCACTTAAACGTCTCACATCTCTATTGCCTAAAACGACGACGTGCTGGAAATTGCTGGAAATTTTGGATTTATTTATTTTGCATTCAATAATGTGGCTCGCTCAGTAATATAAATACAGAGTGAAGTATCGTTAAATTTCAAGCATCGTTATTGTAGAAAGCCACTTTTTTCAGCTATTGAATAGAAAAGGTGAACACTTATCAATTGGACAATTGGAATTAGCATATAAGCTGACTTTGCCTTCATAAACTACAAAAAGCCGCTAGCCACAATGTCTTCCTCTACCTTAAAAGCTACTAACTTGTTCAAGCCTATCAAAGTCGGTGCCGTCACCTTACAAAACAGAGTAGCACACTTGCCAACCACCAGAACAAGAGCTACCCTGGAACACATCCCTACCGACTTGATCCAGCAATACTACTCAGACAGATCCTCCAGCCCAGGTATCCTTTTGGTCACAGAAGCTACATTGATCTCCGAAAAGCAAGGAATTTACACCAATGTTCCTGGTATTTGGAACAAGGAACATGTCTCTGGATGGAAGAAAGTCACCGATGCTGTCCACAAGAAGGGCAGTTTCATCTCAATTCAATTGTGGGCCTTGGGTCGTGTTGGTAAGCCAGACTTGTTGAAGGCTGCTGGTCACGATTTGACCTCTTCATCTGCTTTGTATGAGAGTGAGGAATCCAAGAAGGCCGCTGAGGCCGCTGGTAACCCGGTTAGAGAATTGACCGAGGAGGAAATCAAAGATTTGATTTTCAACCAATACACTAACGCTGCTAAGAACAGTATTGAAGCTGGTTTCGATATCGTCGAGATCCATGGAGCTAACGGTTACTTGGTTGAGCAATTCATTAACCCTTCCTCCAACAAGAGAACTGATAAGTACGGTGGTTCCATTGAAAATAGAGCTAGATTTGTTTTGGAATTAATTGACCACTTAATATCTGTGATTGGTGCTGAACGTTTGGCTATCAGATTCTCTCCTTTCAGTTTCTTCCAAGGTATGTTGGCTGAAAATGAAGAGGTCCACCCAGTCGCTACCTTTGGTTACATTCTTTCTGAGTTGCAAAAGAGAGCCAACGATGGAAAGCAGTTAGCCTACATCAACTTAGTTGATGGTCGTTTTAACGCAGACTGGACTGAATCTGCTGTTGACAACGGCTTTGTTAACCAAATTTGGAAGGGTGTTATCTTACGTGGAGGTAACTACACCTATGACGACAAGAACAACTGGAAGACAGTTGCCAAGGACGTTGATGCTGATGACCGCACTTTAATCGGATTTGGCAGACATTTCATTGCTAACCCAGACTTGGTCGAGAGATTGAAGGAGGGTAAGGAATTGAACGCATACGACAGAGACACTTTCTACACTACCAACAACTACGGTTACAACACTTACCCATTCTTGAACGAGAAGGTAGAAATCAATATCGAAGAAGAAACCAAGAGATTTGGAAAGTCCTTAGTATTGGAGTAAGTCTTGATTTTTATAAAATTTTCAATTCGATGAACTTCATCAATAGTTTCCTAGTACCATTTGTATATTATAAATGATTGATTTGTGATCGCTCCATTGTCTATTGTATTGTGACCAAGGAGATTATGTAGTCTATGATGCAAATATATTACAATCCTTAATGAATCTATGCCTTGACAGTAACAGGTTCTTCTGTCGCTTCCATCCTCAAGTGGTATTCACTTAATCCGATCTCTCCGCCGAGTTTTCTGAAGTTATCCATGTACACAGCATGTTTCTTTTCAGCCAATTGGTTCATTTCTGGCCAGTAGACATCGTGAATATATTCAAAATCAAGAAGTCCGTTGAACTCCTTGTCAAGTTGCTCCTTTGGTACGAAATTTTCAAAAGGTTGATCGTAGATAGTCTTCAGTCTAGTGTACGGATCTATAAAGGGACCCGCCACCTTAAAAAATGTGTATCCTATCCATGGAATGTTGGTGAAGAGGCCTCTTCCCAATCTTTCAGGATAGTGGTTTTGCAAAATGTGTAACACTTGCTTGGTGATGGAAAGGGAAGGGAACTTTGAAGAGAGTTTCATGTGTTCTGGGGCTGCCTTAAAGTCTATCAACAAAGCCAAGGTGTCTTGCCCTGAAGGCATGTACTGAATCACTCTTTCTAACATGAACACAAGATGCTGGACCTGTTTTATAGAAGGAGCGGTATTTTGATATCCATTTCTCAAGTAAAGACAGGGTCTATTCTCATTATCGTAACCCACGATAAGGTTCTTGCCTGTCTCATTCTCGTGAGATACTAAGTCTGCTGTGATCTTTTTCTCGGGATCAGTATGACCAGGAACTTCTACAACACCGAATGTTCTTCTCCAAACCATGGTTTCTTCTATACGTTTGATGGCCACATCGACTTTCCATTTAGATGCTCTTAAATATCTCAAAAAGCACTCCTGGGTCAACCAGGCCAACTCCTCCTCTAATATAGGATGGGTTTCTGCTCCTTGTTTCTCGGAAACGGGGATATCGTTTTTAATGTATTCTTTAAAATGCTCGAGGACCTTTTCGTACATTTCCTGCTGCTCATCATCCAAGTCGTGGTTTGGTGGTTTTATAGGGTTGATTGGTTCACTGAACGGTGTGTGGCGCTTGATGTAGGTCTTCTTCGAGGACGAGCTGACAGCACTATTGGAAGTCGCCCTTGAGGAGATGGAGGCGGTGTCCGAGTTGGGGCTTGTTGTGTTAAGCGAGCTTTCCGAGCCCTTCTTGCTGCGAAACAAGTTCATGGTGCAGCCGACGTTGTGTTGTAGTGTCGAGGTGTTGCCGACGAAATCAAAATGCAAAAGGTAAATACAAACACAGAAGAAGACAAAATAAAGAGACAACAGAAAGAAGATAAATTCCTATTGTTATACGAGTGAGGAACGAGCGAGGAACGAACAAAATATGTCAACCGTAAAAGAAATGCGAAGAACCAGAGACTAAAGCGTTTTCTCCCAGATTGACGTTAACTGTGTAAGAAGAGTAATATGTACAGTATACGAGACACGGAAAGGGAGAATAATGTGAGTGTGTAGTGGTGTATAGAGAAGAAACAGTTGATCGCTTGACTAAGCGTTACTCTAGCCTTCTTCTACATTTCATTTTATTAAGGTCGCGTTAGTAAACAGTGGGCAGGACGCGCAAGTTGGAGGAAGTACGTAGTAGAAAGTATGGGTTAGTTGAGGCGAGAGCGGGTCAGGAATGGGGATACTAAGGAAAATGGATGGAAGAGAGCAAGTGGCGTAGATTGATGATATTGGATATTGTAACCATCAAGGTGGGAAAAAGATGATGTATTTGCTAGGGAAATGGCTCACTCGGGAAAGTACAGAGCTTAAGCCCATGGTGTCTCAGCAAAGAAAAGCGCATTCAAATTTTGCAGCCACTACTCAGAATCAATCGACGTTACGGTACGAATACAACCATATTCTCACCCATTTCTAAGCATATCCCGATGTGGTTCATTAATAGGGTAATGTCACCGTGTTTCACGTTGTGAAGGTATTGGCTAAAGAGAGAATCTCGTACGGAAAGTCTTATTTCCAAGCGTTTCAATATTCAATCAGTATGATATAAATCATCACAGTCATCAAGCTCTACATAAAAGAAGAAGACTATAAAATCTATTTTACATTGACAATCCTCCCTCGATGAACTGTAACTTAGAAGGGGCTCTCAAAGCGATATCTTCCGCCGATTGTCCTGTTATAGCCGGCCAACATCGAAAAATAACAGGGTATAGCTCAACATAATCAAAGTTTAATCATTCTCGTTACTCGCTTTAAATATGATTTCATATTTCTACTACCCTCATTGACTTCTACCAACAAAGTATGTAGCTACTCCAATGTAATATATATCTAGGAGATATTCATATTCGTCCATCACTATAACCTCCATTTGAGCGCGACACCTATTCTGATTCCAATTGGTAGCAGCTTTGACTACCCTGTGCGCAGTGTGTACAAGTTTAGGTGTAAGTGAGATTGAGTAGACACTGTGGAGAAGAGGTATGTTAAGTTAGCATATACTTCTTACACTTCTATCTCCTTAAGACAGTGAGCTTAAGCACTAAAAGAGTTGATAGTAACTATTCGAACAACTCATAGGCTCATACCAAGTTTGAATTGGCCCGTGAACTCCCAATTAGACGGTAATTTCATATACTTCGTTACAAGTAAATTAGAGAGATATCTGAAGCAATTGATATAACAAAAGAAGCGACAAACCATTACAACCCGCCAAAATGACCTCCAAAATATCAATTACAACTACCTCATCATCCTCACCTAAAGAGGCTCCAATTACAGTAGACTATTTGACCAAATTATTGCAGGACAAGTTTGCCAAATCTGAACAGTCTGTGGAAACCAAAGAAATCAATGCCTACGTTCTCGCTGATTTGCAGAAGAAATCATCCAAGCACAAATTCATAGTTCAGTCAACCAAATTGAAGGCACCAAATTCAGTAGTCTCTGACTTATCTGTGCATTCCAATTTTGGAGCCGTATGGGATTCCGAGAAAGATGGCTACATAAGTTTAAAGGTTGAGAATGAAAAGGATATTGCTCAACCAATACAGAAAGAAGCAGAAGAGGAACCCGAAGAATCTGAAGATGTGGTACAAATTGAATCTAAACTTGTGGATGTCAAGGACTCCAGTGTCGATACTACGTTGATTGCAGTGTTTTGGATATTCGTTAATTAGTCATTAGTTAAAAGTACAGTTATAGCATGTCAAGAATATTATACACGAGTTCTAGTTTATCGTTAAGAGAGCCCAATTTCCCTGTATTCGAAGAAATACTCGATAAGTGCCTTTTCAAGCTTTCAAGGATCTCTTTTGTATCCTCGTCAGTGTCAGGATTGAACAGTGAGGTGGTCGAAGATGTCTCCGTAGCCAATTTAATTTTATCACTTTCCAGTGATATATCACCAAGCCCTAATGCATTCCTCTTTTGACTCGTTTCTTTCCTCATACTTTTCATCTCGCTTGCTGTTGTGCACTTGAATTTCTCCAAATAGTCCAAGTCCAGTCTGTAAACTAATTCCAATTCATGATGGTGTCTTTCTAAGTCCTGTAGTTGTTTCAATTCGGCCAGTAGATATGTTTCTAAAAACGTTTTCCTTCTTAGCAAGTGATCGTAGCTTAGTATGTCAAAGGCATCGTTGGATTTACTTACTGACATGGATGATGCGGGAGGCAACTTGGTGACA
Organism: Scheffersomyces quercinus; assembly: GCA_030556775.1. Taxonomy (NCBI): domain Eukaryota; kingdom Fungi; phylum Ascomycota; class Pichiomycetes; order Serinales; family Debaryomycetaceae; genus Scheffersomyces; species Scheffersomyces quercinus. Next base: position 314,356 of record JAKTUQ010000007.1, on the reverse strand, counting down.
TTAACTCGAGAGAGAAATGATTTTGATTCAAGGCTGTTCATCCAAGTTTTTGATATAACCTTTTGGGTTTCCAACATCTTCTTGGAAAAATTGCCTGTTCCAACTGCTGGGTTTCCAAATCTCTCTATCACCTTTGTTAAAGAAATTGCCAAAATCTTATCCAACGATTCCAATGTTTGCTGGTCTAAAGGTTCCCAAAATCTATCTATGAATTTACCCGGTACTCTTCTCTTTGTACTTTCCATTTGGTACATGGACGGATCTATAATCTTGAACTCTTCGAGATGCACTATTCTTCTTTTGCGCGTTATTGGTTCGTCAATATCCGGTTCTACAACGCGGTGTCCTTCAGTCTCTGTGGCAGAGATACCTTCTCTCTCATTATTGATGTCAGTAACTTGGGCAGGGTTATCTTCGTGACGTGTTCCTACCTTATTGACTTCCTCATTGCTTTCCTCCTGGTTACTTTCCTCCTGGTTGATTTCTAGGCTATTGTTTTCCAGAACTGTTTGTTCTCTGATGAGCTCCTCTTGGTTAGCTTCTTCTTCATTAACATCCTCTTGATTCGAGCCCTCTTGATTACTTTCTTCTTCATTAACATCCTCTTGATTCGAGTATTCTTGGTTACTTTCTTCTTCGTTAACATTCTCTTGATTCAAGTCTTCTTGATTACTTTCTTCTTCGTTGATATCATCTTGGACTGACTCCTCTTGATTTGTTTCTTGGTTACTTTCTTCTATTTCAGATAGTACTTGGTCTGTTTCTTGAATAGTCTCTTCCTGGTTAGTTTGTTCTTGATGGCTTTCTTCGTTAGTTTGTTCTGTATGCGACTCCACTTCAGTGGTTCCCTCTTCACTGTTCTGTAACTCATTACTATCTTGTTGCATTTCTTCTTGAATAGTTTGCTCTTGGGTTTCTTGTTGTTCCGTTACCTCCTCTTGGTTGGTCTCCTCTTGGTTGGTCTCCTCTTGGTTGGTCTCCTCTTGGTTGGTCTCCTCTTGGTTGGTTTCCTCTTGATTCGTTACGGTTTCTTGACTGTTCTCTTGACTACTCTCTCGCTCGTTCGTTTCTTCGCGATCAATTGCTTCTTCGTTAGTTGCTTCTTCTTCTTCATTCTCAATTTCGTTATCGCGTTCACTGTCCTGCTCGTTGTTCTGTTCAAGATCCTGTTCGTTGTGTGGTTCGTTCTCCTTTTCTACATGTTCTTCTTGAGGCTCTATCTTTATCACAAATTCTGGACGTCCGGAGGATTCGACCCGAAAGCGGCTCCTCTTTTGAGGATGGGTGGAGCTCGTTTCTCCCTCATTATGTATTCTTCCCAAAGTATCCGACGACCTTGTATTTGACCCAATCGTACTCAGCTCATCGTCTTCTTCCTTTACATTCGCGTCTCTTTCAGCCAGATCACTAGGAACCAGACCTTCTTCAGGCTCTTCTTTTACACTGATCTCGCGACTGGAAATATTTGAGCTTGAATTTGTACCCGATTCTCCAGCCTGAACTGATGTAGATTCCTCGGCGCCATTCAAAGACATTCTACGGCGGTGGAGATAACGTAAATTCAAACGTCATAAAATAGATTCTTAACTAAATGTTTTGTTTATATGAAGAGGAAGCTATATGCCTTGTGCAGGAATTATTATTTCCTTACATTTTGCAATCACTAGAAGGAGTGTAGTAGAGGACGAGGAAAGACAGAATATCTGGGTTTAGTTTGGTTGATCACGCTTTGGTGAAATAAAGCTGGTAGTGTTATCAATGTTGACCTTTTTAAGGAAATTCTTCATAATAAATGTTGAAGTAACTTCTATTTTACAAATAAATGGCAAATTCTAAAATATTTATAAACAATGCAATTAGAACATATATACCAAAATACATGAATTCGAGCACAATACAATTTTCAATTTACAAACACCACACCAGCATATTGAGAATAACTTAGGATAACAATAATAATTATGTATTCCTCTACATCCATTTCCTCCATATCTTGATACTTCTGTTATCGAAGAGATGGGTTCCAAAACGACTATGTACAGGAACCAACATCGCTCATCAGACATCACTTACATATAATGAAGACCAATATATTTCACATTCACTACTTTACACCTCTAAGACTAAAAGGAAGAGCGATGGCACCGCAGTCATGGACCAGGGGTCCAGTGTGTGGTGTGGATAATTGTCGGTCGCGACTTTACCGGTCGACAGATGGGTTGACCATCTGTCAGTTCGGACATGTTATGGAAGGTAATGTAGAGATCAATGACGACCAGGATCAGGCAGTGATCACCACAAGAAGATTGAACGTAGTGAATGTGGACGAGCAAGGTAAATATACCAGTACTGGTATGTCCAACTCACAGCTGGTGGTGTCTAAAAGAAGCTCCAAGCTATACGGTACAGAAGCCAAAGATTTGTACTTCCTTTGCTTGCAAATCCTTCTCAAGAAAGAAGTTGAGGTTTTCGTCAATTTGTTCTTCTCCGATTCCATACGACATGACTTAGTCCAGTTAGTGAAATTGAATTGGCTTAAGTGCCTCCGAATTGTGTACGAGCAGGAAGGCAACGAAGTGCCAAATCGTGAGAAAGAACCAGAGCAAAGCAAGAGCGACGGAAATGAGAGCGAAGATGACGACTTCGGCATGCCGACGGACAGCACCGTCAAGAAAAGAGCTACAAGGAAGGGAAAGAAACACACCGTTTCAACTCTCGATCTAATTTCAATAATCTATTTATCGGCGTTGCAGTTAAAATTTCAACCACTTTATGTCAACAATTTAGTTGAGAACATCAAATCTAATTCCATTCCATACGCAAGGACACTCCATCTCGTCCCCAAGCTGATGATGGACAAGTTGCCGATACCATATCATAATAGAATACAACCACCTCGGTTACCACTGCATTTAGAACTTTATTACAGCATAAAGTTAAATGGACTGCGGTTGAACGCTTCTCATGCTGGCATTTGCAAGAGTTTGACTATTCCCTTAAATTATTACTATCCTTTCGTTTTCAATGTATTATCGGAAGTTCTCCTATTTCCAAATGCTATAGACCTATTCAACATGTTCACCAATTTGATGGATACTCTTACCATCGATAATTTACTACTAGAGTTCAAGAATGATGTTTCAATCGCTGGTGTTGTAAGTTTTCCTGAAGTTCGAATTTTGGGAGCAATTATATTCATAGCTAAACTTACTTTTGTAAGTAACCCGTTCAGTTCTTCTTTGCATCCCAATGTTTGGTTAGAAAAATTGAATAAGTATGAGATGAATAACGAATATTCCTACATAACGTCGAACAATAGAGAGTTATTGGACTGGTCTGATGACAAAATCGACAAATATTGTGACTGGATATATGAGCATATTATCCCGAAGAAGAACAAGACGTATAACACCGAGAATGAGCAAGAGTTGGCGCTAATCGCAGAGCAAGAGGAGCTATCAATAAGAGATAAACGTTTATTTCAAATCTTCAATATGGAAGAAAATGAAGTCGCAGAGACGCCAACGAAAAGGTTCAAATTGGATGCAAAACAGCACGATGACCCGGTAGACTTGTCAATTAAGGAAGTGCTCATAAAAATGACAAAGAAGAGGAAAAAGAATACTCGGAAGGTAAAGTTTGAGGATATTGTTGCTGTAGAAGGAAAGTTACTAACCAGATTGTCTGATATATTTTGGTTAATACCAGATGTTTTGGCGCGGTCATATGAGAGTATAGAACGTCAAGTAAAAAAGGATATTTGCGACAAGAAGATAAAGAAATAGAGGTAGCCAGTAATATGTAAATTAGTGTATTATAATAGATCGTTTTACGAACAGAAATTTCACTGCAGCCTATTCCTGAGAAATGTCTTAACTCCATGTTTATGGAAAATTTCCTGGAAAGAATATGCCAATCAACGGTGAAACTAAAAAGACCAATACTACTCGACCTTTGTGTTGTCGAATTAGGATTTAAACGTTGTCTTGTTCCTTAGCCCGATGTAGGTACAGTAAGACATTGCGGTAAATGCTCTGGATTTAAGAACGCTCATCCGTTTCTGAAGATTACACCCCAACGTAACCGACCAGAAAATAAATACCAAACGAAGCGAATGAGTCCAGAGAGACTTTGTCATATATCGGCGCCCTTAAGATGTTGAAGGCCCAAAGGCTTAAAGTATATCGAGTGCACAAAGAAATTGCCCTGTATGGCAATTTACGATTGCAAAATCACCGTCGGCGATAGATGCAACACTTCAATTTAAATAATATTGAAATTTTTTTATCGACTACTGACATGATGGAAACTCCGGGGATCACCATTGCCTGACAAGTGGCGAGGGTGTACGAGTCCGAGCTCCCTACTTCTCGGCTAGAATGGGTAGATACGAATAGGAGAGAGTCAAATGGTTACTCTACTAGAAGGTGAGTTAAGCTGGTTTTATTAGGGCAACGATCTCATCAATTCACACTCTCTCAATTACCGTAGTCGAGCATATAGGCATTTCGCAGCACAAGAATGTGTGGTACCAAAGCACTAGTAGTTGCAGTAACACCCACTTTTCGGGACGGTTAAGATTGACGCTACTGTTCGGAACCGTACGAACAAGCGAAAGGGGAAATTCTGTACTTCTAGTAATAAATTAGGTTCGTCATTCGGATAATTGTAGGGTAACCTAGGATTCCTTCTACTCTGTGTCTACACCACCCATGCTCATAATATAGAGCTTAACCCAGGAAATTCTCTATTATCGCCCCAAAGGATCCGATTTTGCCTTTCAATGGTATCGTGGGTGCTATTCTAAACCCACTAACTCCAATTTATCTTTCTAATCGCACTGCCGGAATATCAATTCACCGATACAATTGTTGGTAATTAAATGTTGGCCTATACCATCCACGGCGTTTAGCACGTTCGTTGCTCACCCAGCTTACATGCCTCCCTATACTACACGTCATGTGCGGCACGCGAAGCGTAATCCCCGACTCATTCGCTATGCCTCCCCCGGATTTTGTAACTGACTGGTGCAATTGCCATGCACCTGCACAGCGCTCAGCATTTTCTCGTTAAAACACCAAGACATGGCAATAGTTAAGTGGCTGATGTATACTCCAGAAGAGGGGAGAACCCCACACGTCTAGTTCCATGGAAAATATTATCAGGCAAAATATCTGGGGATTCACTCACGGTTGGTTCATGGGCGTTTGATCATACTTTGGGGCAACTGCCGACTGGATCGGGCCCTCTTTCTAACCCAAATGTCGGAGTTGGAGACGCGGTGTGTACACTCCAGGGACTTACAGCCTCCTATAACCGCTTTAGTAGGCCCAGACTTATAGGCACGGAACTAAGCACATTGGTTCTCCTATTAGTAGCAGTATTATTAATACTATTGTTCTAATGAGCGTGTAGTGCTAACGGGGAAAAATGGGGCATGATCTCAGTCTGAAAAGTTGTATAAATACCATGGAGGATCCCTTGTTCTTGTATTCTTCAATCTCTATTTGTTCTTCATCAGACAACTAACAACTAATTCTTAGCAGTAGTCTTTTATTTGATCAATTACTATATTTACAATGTCTCTCCCATTATTTGTTCCAATCAAGTTACCAAACGGTACCACCTACCAACAACCTACCGGTTTGTTCATCAACAACGAATTCGTTCAATCCAAGTCCAAGAAGACCTTCGGTACTGTCTCTCCATCCACTGAAGAGGAAATCACTCAGGTCTACGAGGCTTTCGAAGAAGACGTTGATCTTGCTGTTGAGGCCGCTACCGATGCTTTCCACTCCTCCTGGTCCCAGGGTGACCCACAAATCAGAATGAAGGTTCTTTTCAAGTTGTCTGAATTGGTCGAACAACACGCCGAGACCTTGGCTTACATTGAAGCACTTGACAACGGTAAGTCCTTGATGTGTTCTAAGGGTGATGTTGCCTTGACTGCTGCCTACTTCAGATCCTGTGCTGGTTGGACCGACAAGATCAAGGGTTCCGTCATTGAGTCCGGTGACACTCACTTCAACTACACCAGAAGAGAGCCAATTGGTGTCTGTGGTCAAATTATCCCATGGAACTTCCCACTTTTGATGGCTTCTTGGAAGTTGGGTCCAGTTTTAGCTACTGGTTGTACTACTGTCTTGAAGACCGCTGAATCTACTCCATTGTCTGCTCTTTACTTGGCCACTTTGATCAAGGAAGCTGGTGCCCCAGCTGGTGTTGTCAACATCGTCTCTGGTTTTGGACCATCTGCCGGTGCTGCCATCTCTTCCCACCCAAAGATTAAGAAGGTTGCTTTCACTGGATCTACTGCCACTGGTAGAAGAATTATGAAGGCTGCTGCTGACTCCAACTTGAAGAAGGTCACTTTGGAATTAGGTGGTAAGTCTCCTAACATTGTCTTCGACGATGCTGATGTTAAGTTGACCATTCAACACTTGGTTACTGGTATTTTCTACAACACTGGTGAAGTCTGTTGTGCTGGTTCCAGAATTTACGTTCAAGAAGGTATTTACGACACGATCACTTCTGAATTCAGAAAGGCTGCCGAGTCTCTTAAGATTGGTGACCCATTCAACGAGGACACCTTCATGGGTGCTCAGGCTTCCCAAATGCAATTGGACAAGATCTTGAAGTACATCGACATTGGTAAGAAGGAAGGTGCTTCTATCATCACTGGTGGTGAGAGATTAGGTAACAAGGGTTACTTCGTCAAGCCAACTATCTTTGGTGACGTGAGAGAAGACCATCAAATCGTCAAGGAAGAAATCTTCGGACCAGTCGTCACTATTACCAAGTTCAAGACTGTCGATGAGGTGATTAAGTTGGCTAACAACTCCGAATACGGTTTGGCTGCTGGTGTCCACACCACTGACATTAACAAGGCTATCAACGTCTCCAACAAGATCAACTCCGGTACTATCTGGGTTAACACTTACAACGACTTCCACCCAATGGTTCCATTCGGAGGTTACTCCCAATCAGGTATTGGTAGAGAAATGGGTGAGGAAGCTTTGGACAACTACACTCAGGTCAAGGCTGTCAGAATCGCTCTTACCAAGTAAACGTTTTGCGCTGGTAGTATATAGCTATTTATTTTTATGTCGTAATGTTTCTCAAAAATAGTATGTATATGTTTAACAATATGTAGAATTAAATTGTTGCAAAATATGGTCGCAAAACGCGAATCCCAATTAAGAGCATTAAGGACATATTTTTATATTACAAACTCATGGAGATTAGAGTAAATAGTTGTTGAATAGAGAAACGTGTGTTTCAGGAAAAGGAGGTGCCTGTGGTGGGATAATGCTTCTTTTATGATATGCACAAAAATTGGTTTTCTAATAGGTATTGGATGCTGTGTTAACAGACGATCGCAGATCTGCAGCTCGTAAAATGTAGGCTTTAAGTACTTCAGCTTCGAAGGACACTATGCCACATAAATTTATCACACAATGGTTGCAATTGATGCGACAGAAGAAGATATAGTTATAGACATAGCAGTCTAGGATATTAAATTGTGGATAGACATGTCGTCTGTCTTGTAGAGGAGTAATTTCGTGAAAGTCTAAAAATTTATATATACGGATTTAAACTAAATTGAGAAGATAGTCACAGTGCGAAATGGTCTAGTCTGAAAATGCTATTAAAGTGGTGATAGATTAGGAAATATGAAGAGCAACAGCTGTGGAGTGTTTTAATAAAAGAAAAAAAAGTCAAATATTTGTGTAATCGTAGTAATATATTACTGTTTGATGTATAATATTATTTGAGTATATTTGAAATACATTTGGGCATATTTTGCAGAATTATTGCACAATTTAAAGTAATAACTATAGGAATCAACGTTGCAAGAGTATCTTCCTCCCACATCAAGATAACCAATTAATCCAAGTATCAATGATGGAATATGCCATTGGCTCTAAATAATTAACAACACTCGTTTGGTCATTTTCACAAGCTATCGCTCTTCTACATTACACCAGTTTCATGGTATTGTCTCGTTGAACATTTTCTATAATTTGCGGTCAACAATTGCGTCTTTTTTGATGCCTTGTAGCATACAATGGTTATTTTTACATATTGTAATATTACCGCCTCTATATTCCAGCATTTCTCAAGGTCCCTACATCCTCATAAACGACCCACATTTTTACCATTTACTTCTAAATAGTAATCATACTCGTAGTACTAATAATATAATCTAAACACTATCAGGACACGAATCCAGCACACCATATAGTTGAACCCCCAGATTACTACCATAGCTGCAAATCACCCATTTAGATATCCTGCAGCTACAGCACCTACACCTATCATCACATTACTGTACGTAACGAAGAAAAACCCAAGACTCTCTTTGGCCGATCCCAGAATGTAATAACTTCCAATAATTCGTTCACGTGATATGTGACTGCTTTTTTCCCTCACTGTTTCCTCTTCCCGCACATTACATAATCGACATTTCTCTCTTCTCACGCACAAGAGCACACATCTACGTCGCACACTAAACAATCTCCCATAGTTAAGGTGCGGCTCGTGCTAACTAAGTGCAGTCTTGTTCTTTGGAGTCTCAAAAAACTTTTTCACTCCTCACAAAAAAACTTTTAAGAACGTTATTCTTAAATTCTTGTAGATATTCCATTAGTTAGACCTATCACAGAAATATCATCAAAATGGTATGTAAAGGTAGTCAGTGCTCGATACCGTGAGATCAGAAGAAAGAGAGAGGAGAAGACTGAGTAAAGTCATGTAATTTGAGGTAAAAAGTCGAAGTGAAACATGCGATTGAAGTCGACAGTGAAAAGAATGAGATATTTATCCATCCATAAATGAGTAGAGAGAACAGTAATCAAAATAGACCAAAAACGACTATGGTCATGTCCACGAATTTGTAGTCAGTATGGAGTAATTTAAGCATCCAGAAGTCAATGGAGCTCTTTATTATCGGGATTCCAAGGACGACCCGAAATCCGACAAGGTCACATAGATTGAAAAATTTTCAGAGTTCACTAATACGTAGTATCACGAAATACCAGAAATGCTTCCACGAAGCCAGTTAAACTATCGAATCTCCCACATGAATTGAATGTCCATGAAGCCATATTTGTCCATTTGAGTACTTTTTCAGAACAACATCGAATCATCAAAACAAGAGTGAGAAATCAACGTCATCTTCGCAAACAATATACTATTCATTCTTCTGAGATCAACGGTCCAAGCACATTGTTCTGCAATATAAGCTTAATACTAACAATTATTTTAGAGTGACGCTGTTACCATCAGAACTAGAAAGGTTATTTCCAACCCATTATTGGCCAGAAGACAATTCGTCATCGACGTCTTGCACCCAAACAGAGCTAACGTCTCTAAGGATGAATTAAGAGAGAAGTTGGCTGAAGTTTACAAGGCCGACAAGGACGCTGTTTCTGTTTTCGGTTTCAGAACTCAATTCGGTGGAGGTAAGTCTACCGGTTTCGGTTTGATCTACCAATCCGTTGCCGACGCGAAGAAGTTCGAGCCAGCTTACAGATTAGTCAGATACGGATTGGCCACCAAGGTCGACAAGGCTTCTAGACAACAAAGAAAACAAAAGAAGAACAGAGACAAGAAGATCTTCGGTACTCAAAAGCGTGCTGCTAAGAGAGCTGCCAAGAGAAACGCTGATTAAACTGATTAATAACCTATTATATTATTATTACCTTATTATTCGTTTTTCATTATGTTACTTTAGTCCTAATATCTGTTAAATAGAATAGTATAATACTTCTTTCGGTTTAGTTGAAGTTGTGGGATGCATCTTTTAATAAAAAAAAACTTATGTGTATTATCAAATTGGCTGTAGCAACTTAGAGATGAACAATGGCAACCGATCTACTTGCTACTATTGTAAACTATCTTATGCCTAAATAAACATGGATATCACTTGTGAAAATAGTGAAGGCATCATCATCTCTTCATTGATATACCTTTCCTGCATATCCCAATATCAGAGTATTTAAAATATGTCTTTAGATTATTCTTGAAATAACTGTTCTATAGTGTTCTTCATCATGTCAGAGAGAAAGGCTATAAACAAGTACTATCCACCGGACTGGGATCCGTCCCAGACGGTTAAGCGGAAAAAGAATCCCAACCAAACGATAAAAATCCGTATGATGGCACCTTATTCGATGCGATGTACTAAGTGTAATGAGTATATCGCAGAGAGACGGTCGTTCAATGCAAGAAAGGAGACTACCAATGAGAAGTACTTGAGTACCAAGATCATCAGGTTCCATATAACGTGTCCTCGATGTAATAATCATATCTCGTTCAAAACTAACCCTCAGACTGCGGGGTATACCCCAGAAGAAGGGGCTGTAAGAAACTACGAACCTACTAGAAAGGTCACTTCCACTAACGTACCAAAGGATAGAGAGGAAACAGAGGATGAATTGCTAGAGAGATTACAAAAGGAAGAAGAGGAGAGCGAGAAATATCAATTATTACAAGAAAAGAGGAAAAAGAACCCATTTTGGAATAAACAAGAATCACTTCAAAACGGTGATGTGTATGAGAACTTGGAGAAGAGGATCCTGGAACAGCAGAGGGAACAGGAAATAAATGAACATCTAGAGGAATTACAGTTCCTCAATTCCCAGCTACAAGCAAAGGGAGGATCTGATAAGTTGATTGGAGAAGCAAAAGCTAAGATTGAACAGGAGATTCAAGAGTTAAAGCAAGTTCGACTCGATATTCAAGAGCAAGAGGATGAAATGTTAGCAAAGGAAGCTTTCAAGGCTGACAACACAAACCCTGATCCGATATACACAAAGAAGAGGGCAGTTGAAGATGAAGTAGCCTTTCCACCGACAAAGAAAATAGCCTTAGCGATATCCTTGAGGAAGAAGAAAGTTGAGATCAAAGAGAAATTGGACGTAAAAGACATAGAAAGGAAGACCCAAAAGTTAGAAACAAATACATTACAAAGTGCAATTGGTGGTTATTCGTCGTCGTCGGAAGAAGAAGACGAATGAGAGATAATAATAGATGTATATATAGATTAATGCATAATGATTTACGATAAATTTCCTTCTATGATTTTGTATTCTAAATTAGATAGTTTACATAACTAATTGAAGTAGAAGTCGTTCAAGGTACCTGTTGGCATAATAGGTGGGTCCACAGTCGCATGATAGTTTTTCTGGATCGCAGTTAATTGTGAAATTAACTGGTTAATCAGAGACTTATCCATATCCTTTCTACATAAGCATACACCTCTGACGTATTCCACTGAACAATAGTAAAATGAGCTCAAAATCTCGTGCTCCCACATCTCCGGGATGGTGGTGAGTGGATCCTCACATGTACCTAAGTCTCCTAAGTACTCGATAGCTCTCAAACTATTCAATAAATAAGCGGTATCTTTTCTAGTAAACAAACCTTCGAGATTACCGTAGAAGATAGTAACATCACGTCCAATACCTTCACTGAAGGACTTAAATTTCTTCACAGCCTTTGGATCTATCTTCTTAGCGCTTCCATGTAAAATGTTCTCAAAACCGATACGGATATATGCTTGGATAAATGTGTCAAGCAAGATATTGAAGCCGACCAGGTAAATATCGTAGGAGGCGTATCCACGTAATTCCTCCATATATTCACCAATAGTTTGCACAATTTGTTGTGCCACATTTGGATCATCCTTGGTTTGGGATTGACCGTCGTCATACCATGACTTGGTGAAAACAAGAGAAAGTGCTGGATACAAGTCATTGACAATGATGTCTACTATAGTACGGATAACTTGTGCGTTTAGCTCAGTACTAGGCGTCAAAGTGTCCTCAAATGCCTGCTTGATTCTACCATGATAATTAGTATGGACCTTCTCCAAATATGTAGGGAGGAACTTGTCCTGCAAACGGTCAGTATTGATTTCATAAGTGTTACCAAGAGCAGCTAAGTACTCTATTAAACCAGGCTTGGAAATCTTCTCCAACTCTTCAGACGTCATGTTTTCAATATCAAATGGTTGATCGTTACGGTCACGACGTCTAAACAACCTCTTAGTTTTACTTTCGTTAATTAAGAAACGCTCGTTATTGTATACTGACATGTACTTGTCAAATTCTTCTTCAATAATTTGCTGATAGTTGATAATACGTTTAATGTAACAGATCGACCAATGTTCAATGACACCAACGAGAATCTTGGAGTAACCAGAATCAGCTGCGACATCAGCCTGCTCCTTAAGCATTGCAAGTGGAGTCTTAAAGTCAGGAAGCACAAATGCATCTGTATCTACTTCAAGAGTAATCACATTGTCTTGGGCATCTTCATCTTCAATAACTTGGTGGTAATTGTAGACATCTGGAGGGTCTCTGACAGTAAAGGCAATAGTTTCCTGTTTCATAAGGTTATCGTTCCATTCCTCCATTTTTAATGTTATTACCTTAAGATAGTCTTCTAAGACTACATTCTTGAGATCTTCTCCTATAATGGAACGTTGATCTGCCTTGACAACAGATTTACGCTTTCCTGCCACACTTTGATCTTCTTCCGGAGGTTGCAATGCTGCTACAAATTTACTATAATGGGAGTCATAAGACAAAATTTTCATCAAATCTTCTGCTGGTGGGTCAGCATTGATAACCTCCATAGTGAATTTGTGAAGCTTGTTGTAATAGACGTTCTGAATAAACGTGTCGACGTCCCAACTGGCAGGAAGCAACGGATTAAGTCTCTGAGCCACAAACATCAATTCGTCTTCTAACCATTCCAAGTTGTCATAAACGAGCATCTTATCATGTGAAAAGTGATTTATACAAGCATTGAAAGTTTCCGAGAGATTCTCCTCTAATTTCTCGTAGAAGAATTTCTTGTAGTTACGTCTCTTTCCACGGAAATCAGCGTAGTCTATTGTCTTAGCATCCCTGGTCTGGAGGAGGCCTAAAGATTCCATAAGCGAAAACTTGAGATCTTCCTTAGATTCATATTCAATAATCTTGACTACTCTGAAAACAAGTTGAACATTGCCATCTTTCACCACCTCTGTCAATGATATGATGGCTTCCCCGAGTAACTCTTCAAATTTGGCAATAGTTCTTTTGATAGGATCGGTGATCTTGAATACAATTGATCTAAAGTCATCTGAAAGAGATCTAGAATAGACTTCTAGGTAGTCCAGGAAGTTTCTGGCCTGGGTCAATTCGTAGTGAATAAGAAAGATGTTAGGAAGTGTGTATGTCAAAGAATTCTGGAGCTTTTCAAGCTCGGTATCGATTCTTGAGTCTAGACTATTCAAGAGTTCTCTGTAATGCTTAATATCCCTTCTTAGGTTATCCACCTGAGTGAGGAACTGGTTGACAGCTGTCATTTTACGGATTGTGTCGTAGTCCTTGATGGAGGCTACTGAGTCATCGTAGATCTGGTTAACTTTTCCGATATTTGATTTGATGGAGTTGAGCTTGAGAGCAGCGGCATTTAACTTGGACATGTTTGCCATGATGGAGTCGATCTGAACCGTAGTGGTTGCAGAAAGCTTGACGTCAACAGATCCCTTTTCCTTGAGGAACTGTTGACGGATGGTGGGGATCTTGGAGAGATCGTCCTCCACCTTTATGAGGTGTGCTATACGGGATAGAGCAATATCACTCATCTTGATGTCTATTTTCAGAGTAATACACAGCGACTTCTACCAATTCCACTCTAACTCTTTACTACACGTCTGTATGATCTTGTGTTGTTTAGCTTTGTTTGATTTAAATGAATCAAATGGAATTTTGTTAAACGCCAGCGCGCATAGTTAAGCGAGATTGGTAGCGTAGATAGAGAATAGAGTGTGATATATTTATTGATATGCTTGGTTTAGTAGAATAGGAGAGTAGAGTCAAACATTAGAATAATAAGAAAGTATATTTGGCTAGAGAAACGAATTTATGGATATGTATATGGATATGTAGGCTCATCGAATTTCTATGACAGTGTAAATTAATTGGTATATAAAACAAAATAGTATTAAATAGTATTCCTTAATGTAGGTATATAGAGAGCTAGAGGTCTAGTATGTACTTACTGTATATAATAAGATGTTATGTATAATTAGAACAGTGTATAGGTAATTAAAAGTAAAGCTGAAATTGAACTCCACAAAATCCCGTTAGAGCTGAGTTTTATTTAGAAAAGATCGTAGTATAGCTCACTTGCGTAAAATCCATTTATACCTCAAATCTCCACAATTTCCATTTTCTCAATTGAGATTTAAAGTCGCCATGGACATCATACCTCATAACACTAACCAAAGTCAATTTCCCGAAAACCACAATCATTACGCTTAATTACAGAACGGAAGATACATTCAGCTATATACCAAACTACTTTTCATCTCTATCTTCTTTTGTCCCTGACGTAATCTTCAGTCTTTGTCTCTTATAGTAGCACCAATTCGTACACCCATTCTAATTTCTTCTAACTATGACCGCCCCGCTTATTCTGGTGATGATTGTTATATCTTCTTGTTCCGCCAGAATGATGGTTATTGTAATTATGGTTACCTCCAGCATTATATGGAGATCCCCCGCCCATCATGATATTTCCATTGACTGGACTTCCACCCGCCACAAATCCTCCTGGAGGTGGAATGAAACCTCCTGGAGGCATGAATTGTGGTTCTCCACCCGGATACATAGGAATAGGTGGCTGACCAGGTGGCATGCCACCGGAGAATTGTTGTTGATACATCATGGCGGCATGGAACTGCTGTTGCTGGAAGTGAGCTGCCTGTTGTTGATGTGGAGATACTGGGTATTTTGAACCGGCAGGAGCGCCGTAAGAGTTAGGCAAAGCAGGTGCTCCCATCATAGGATTTGGCATGAAAGGTGATGTCTGTTGCATGATCATACCAGGACCTCCGGCTCCACCCTTATTGTATGGGTTGTTGACAGATGGGAACAAATTGTCGTGGGTCTCATCAAAAGTCGAATCCCAAGTGGGGGGTGTTTGGAAGGTTTTGTCATACACCACAGGAGAATCATCCTTCTTGTCATCATGGCGTCTTCTCGTAGTCACAAACAAACTGAAAGCAAATTTGAAATCCTTAACCTTCTTCTCCTGACTCTCCTTTGTAGGAATGCGATCAGAGCCACCAAAGAAGTCTGCTGGGGAGATTTGATGGTGTCTCTTAGATGAGGTACTTGACGAAACACTTCCGTTGGTAAATGGTCTCTGGTGATTCATTCTTGGCAGAGGATTATTAGGAGAGCGGTGGAATGAAGCCTTTGGAGGTGTTGGTGATATCTGGTTGTGTTTGACTGATGGGGTGAATGCGGCAGCTTTAGGATTAAGCTTGAATGCTGGCTTCTTTACTGCTGTAGGCGACTGAGTAGATTGAGATGGGGTTACTGAAGCCAGAGAAGACACTGCCACAGACGTCTCCGACGATACAGGTGACTGGGAAGAAGTTGAAGCTGGGGCTGGAGCTTGAGCCAGCTTGGCAGCATTTGTTTGCTGTTGCTTTTTAACTATTTCGTCTTGCTTCAACTTATCCTTGGACAAAATTGGTAACAAGTCGGATGGCATCTTGTGTGGAATTTTGAAATTAGCAGAGAATTCACGAAGGGAATTAATTTCACTCTGGGCGTTAAGACGGAACGACTCGTTGTGAGGTGGAAGTTGAGGCTTTGCTGGAATTGAGTCAGGCTTTTTCTTAATGTTAGCAGCAGCTGGAGGTACAGTGGTTGCTGCTGCAGAAGACGTAGAAGTGGCAGGTATGCTAGCAGCAGTTGCAGAAGGAACAGTGTCAACAGTACCAGTGCTCTCTGTGGCTGGAGCCACTTTGGCTGCACCATTATCTTTACTTGTGCTAATATCTGGAGTACTAACAGCTGAGATACTGTCAATATTACTGCTTGGGACTCCTGGTGGTGGAGTACCCTTTACCTTAGCTGTCGCAGAACTGCTGATAATTGCAGGATCATTGTGATATTGTGCAGCTCTTTGTCTTGGAGGAACATACTTTCCTATGGTCTGTCCTCCAAGGGCGTTTCCTCCTTCTGGACCGCTAATTGAAGCATTACGCAAAGCTGCCATCAATTCATCTCCTCTTCTGTCCACTCCAGAATACTTGTCTTCTTCATCCAAACCACTATCATCTACTTCAATACCCCTTTCTTCCAACAAGTGGCGGTCACTTGTGACCTGTCCCTCAATCTCCTTAGCCAAACGATCGGCACGAGCGAGTCTTTCATGATAGTCTGGAGCAGACTTGTTGATTCTTGTTGTGTATAAGTGTTCGTCATAAGTAGCTTCCACACCAAACTTCTCCTCGTTAACCTTAAATTGATCCCATTGACCGTTATCACTACCAAAGGTGTCGTGGTTCGATAAAGCAGGATGACTAGGCGTGTCTTCATCCGGCACCCAACGTTGGAGTACACGTTCACGAACTTGTCCTCCACGACCAGAAATATCAGTGTCCGTTTTAAAGGTAGATTGAACCGCTTGGATGGGGATTGGTTGAACAGGAACAGGTTGAGTAATCTGTTCCAGCTGGACTGTTGGAACAGAAGGCTGTGGAGTTGTAGCCTTTGCTGGTGGTTGCGATGTAGGCAGAGCAATGCTTGGGGAGGCTACAACTTGGTTGGAGTGGTTCGCAGGGGTATGTTTTCCTCTCACATCCACGTCATGAACCTCCAAATCAATCAAGTCTTTAGCATGAATGACCAACTTCTCTGGAAGATCAGCAGATCCATCAAGATTGCTTTTGTCATTGATCAAGCTCTTTCCCACGCTGACTGGGTTCAAAAGAACAACAGAGAGAGCAGCAGAACCTGTTGCAGAGAGATCACCATTCGCAAGAAGTCCTTGATACCGGGATCCATTGGTAGTAGTAGCGATACAACGTTTTCCTAGAGACTTAGTGATAAGATGAACCAATCTGTTCGTGCCCGAGTCGGAACCAGAAATACCAGAGGCAGCATTGGAAGCTCCGTTGGCATTGTTGTTACTGTTTGAGGAGTTACCGTTGGTACTGCCATTGGTGTTTCCATTGCTGTGCCTAGAGTTGGAACGGCGATGGCCGTTCTTCTGTGGGTTTTGGCGGTTGTTGTTACCCTTCATTTTGGATAAACAATCTAGTTCGTAGTATGAATTGCCTTGAAATTCAGTGTCACGTATTACCTCTAGTGGAAGAATACTATTATTAGACTTATACTTGTAACGACAATCAGTACTTAATTTAAAAGCACCCTATAGTAGTAACCCGCTTTGACTATTGCAGGATTTAAACAAAAGCTTCTGTATCGCAATTGTCTAGCAGTATTAACTGAAGTAGAGAGATATTCAGGTACTGTATCAACTTTCGGTTACTGATCGTTCCCTCGCCAATACTAGAGCTCTACTGATCGGTACGATAACGCCACTTGGATGACAGGCGAGCTCTGGACTCAAAAATTTCCAATTCAGCTGCCGCTAATACAGTGATTCCGCTGTACGATTATTAGTCTTTTGGCAAGACTGTAAGTGCTTCTTCCGAGACGGTGTTGATGCTACTGCTTAACACCACGAAATGCTAAATACAAACGACTTTTGGCAGAAGACGTAACAAACGATTCTAGGGTCCGTTTGAAGCTGCAAAAAACGCTAGAAACCGGTCGGCGTAGCTGGAATGACCCGTGAGAATAATCCGAAGGGTTGGAGCAGCGCGATGCGTAGAGTACGACGGAGTATCAACAGCAGTAGTGGTGGCTCTTTCTTTTGGTTGTAACGTTTTATCATTTTTTCGTTGAGTGTGTTTACTTTTCGCGTGCGTAGTGAGAGAGGGCGAGAATAGAGAGGGCGAGCGAGAGAGCGGGTGAGGAGGTTGAAGCGAGTGGGGAGAAAATAGTGAGGAAATTGGAAGAAGTGGTGGAAAATGGAGAGAGAATAGGGGAGAGCTTAGGGAGAGATTACAGAGAGAGAGAGGAAGGAACGGAGGGAGGGAAAGAATAGCAGGGAAAGATTAGAAAGGCCAGAATAAAGGGGAAAGTCAAAGGAAATTTAAGGAAATGAGTATGCTATAGTTAAAGTACATGCCTCTATTAGGATTTTCCAATTCAAAGGCAATTGGAGGTTTAACATATCAATGTAATGGATCTATTCGTGGTATGCTGAGTTGGATGTAACGGTTTGAGTTATTCTACGCAGAACAAGAGAATTTAGTGAGAGAAGTGAGGAGATCGTAGTGAGATCAACAGAATATCATGAAGAATGCTCGGCAAAGGGGATAAGAGTGTTATACGTCTAAATCATTCGATAAAAACCAATCTTCACATAATGAGGTATAATAACAGTATGACGTAGTCGATAGCATGCTATATATTGATAATCTCAATAAAATACCGGTAATTAATCCACAACACTTAGCTGAAATTATCATCGTACGGCCCCGAAATTTTGTGGATATACGCACGGGACTTGACACAAAGCTACAGAGTGCTACGCTTGACACGTAAGGAGCACGGATCAAGATCTAGATCATAGAATAACTTAAAGATAATGGTCCAGCATTCTGCTATTTAATCAAGTGACCTCGAAGTACACACTGAAATTTCTAATGTAGCCACCTCTGGCAATTTCGTAGCCGTTTCACTACAGTTTCAAAGGCACAGCCCTACGTGTCAAAGTGGTTTCTCCATTTTGCAGCTGAACGGGCCCCACTCCCCGTTTAACACCCCGCCAATGATCTGAACCTACCGTTAGTTGACAGGAATTTCTATAATGACCTACTCCCGTAGTTTAAAACTCATCTACCTCCACCGTTGAATGATGACCCGTGTCGTGTTTCATACTCCACAAGTCTCATCTCTTATCTAAGTGAGCAACCCTACGCTCCCCGCTATTTATTACCCAGTCCCACTATGGTCCCGCCCTGTCATTCGTTATTTTAATCGCTATTTTTAGCCGTTATGTATGTGGATGTAGTGATCTGGGCCGGTCACGATACCCGGGAATGATATGAAAAATATGTTTACTCCAGCAAAGTGGAGGTACCGTAAACGGTTTTGAATTGTGGTGAGACGTAAGGAGGTAATTTGAAATACCCTCACTAAATTTAGTGGGGCGTCGCTAATTTCAGTTGTAACTGAATTCTCGCTAAAAGATGGAACCGATGGAATTGACGTTATTTGGTTTAGACCCTTTCTAATAGCGTTGTTTGGGGAAATGAATGTTTGCTTATTGAAGCTATTATGGAAGTTTAGAAACTTTAGTGTAGCCCTCTCAATTCTTTGTATTGCGAAATTTCATATTTCTACTGTATTACTCGTATAACCATTTATTCTTGTATTATACACGATGTAGTGCTTAACAACATATGCTAGTGAAACCAATACCTATTTCTACATGGTCAACGACAGAACCCCAATACAACAAAACAAACTCCTTGACAAACTGCAAATCCGCCTCCGAGTATGGATCTAACTCCATGTCAATAATGTCCTGGTAGGTGAGCTCTACATTGATCTTGCTCGATGATGTCAACGAAGATAGAAGGGACGCGTCCATATCGTCTTCTCCATTACCTCTGGAATCATCCTGATGAATACCGCGAAAGATACTCTGCTGTTGACTGTGGTCAGCCAACTCTTCTGTAATGATTTCATTGATCAAATAGAACCATTTCTTCGTAAGCTTATGAAAGTATCCGACAGTCGCAATTAGTTCAAACAAATCCAAGTTGGTTTTGTGCAAATTGGTAAGATTGGCAGAAGCATCTGCATTGTTGCCGGACTCAACTTGACCAGCACTTGCAAACCAGGCAAAAGCCGACCAGATAGATTCTCTCCACGAAATTGGCTCCGTTGCATATTGTAACCACCAATTAGGCTCCTCGGTGTTATCTACAGAAACGCTGTCTGTAAAAACATCGGCAGTAGTAGCTGATTCAGCAGTATAGATGGAGTTGAGGTCTTCCGTAGACATATTCGTATGATTTGTGAAAAAAATGCCTTTGTTCTTCTTATCACCGCATGAAGAGAGTGGTTTGTAGATGAGTTTGAATTTACTATAGTCCTTTTGGGTTGCTCTTATACGCTTATTACTGTCAAGGTTTGTTTCTGCTACATCTTTTCTCGCAAACACAGTTATATTTTGATCGAGAAGTACTCCAACATCGTATACATCATTTTGGTACATTAAAATCTCGTCATTAGTGGTCCCCACGTAGCCCTTAACCTTTATCAAGTCATTAGTACTCAAATCGTTAAGCCCTATGTTGTAAATGGGTTGGGAGTAGTAGTTATTTTTCTCGTCTTTTGAAACGGTCTCGATGTCCTGAGGGATAATGGATATGAGTGAGACGAGGTAGTCAAAAGCATTATATGTGAAGTATTTGTCGTCTCGTATTTCGTTATTGTTTTCGTCATCCTCATCGTCTTTGTATTCGTCATTGTCAATACTGTTTGTGTCCAGTGTATGCTGATGCTTGTTGATAAATAAGATTCTCTTTCTGAGTAAACTCTGTTTGTATATCACAAATACCAAGGGTCCCAAAGTCTTGAGCATGGCAGGAAGTGTAGTGAGTAGGTGGTAATTCACATTGGGTGATATCACGTTCAGAGATGACCCATTATTTGGAGTAGGAAGGACAGCCAAATGAGATACTCCGACAGGTGTTTGAGCTACAATTCGTTCATATAACTGCTCAAATGGCTTCAAATTGTCGTACTTCTTAGCCTCTAGAAACAGAACGAGGGTTGAATCGAGGACATCAATATACTCCCATCCGTTGCTTATGAACTCGTTTGGTTTCCACGCAGACTTGTCTGAGCGTGTTTTTGGATCGCAGACAACTCCGAGAGAGTACATTCTAACGTTCTTTCTGTCAACCAGCTTGCTGGTGTTAGCGGTATCGCTTGTTTCGTTGTCATCTTCACTTACGACGTACTGGCGGAATCTTCCCAATCCGTAGTATAACTTGCTGCCGCTGTAGTGGCTGACAAGGATGGTTGTCTTCTCGACTTCGTGGATACCTGAGGGTAACACCTTATATTCCAAGCCGGAGAAGTCGAAGTTGGGCACGGACGAACGTGACCAGACGAGTTGATAACCGGCCTTAACGTCAAACTGGACAAGGAATATAGCAACGACACGAGAAGGTGTATATGATTGAGCGACTTCACGGGCAGTTGCTCCCGTTGTGGGTGTTGGAAGCGATACCATTCTGCTGTTATTTGCTAGCGGGAATGAAGGGGATTAAAAATGGAGATGACAGACCCTTTGGTTGTAAATAGAATTCAAGATTGCTAGAACTGGGGAAATGACAAGTATCGAAGATGTATATATAATTCTCTGATCTTCTGGCTAAATGTAGTCACAATGTGCTATTTAAATGTGGACCAGTATTTCTACCGTATGATTAAAGTGATTCTTATCGCTCTAGACCTTGACCAACACAGTCTACTATTACCCATCACGTCTCTAAACGTTGTCTTTTGCCTGTCATTTTCAGTGTCTGAATTTGGAGAGTCAGAGATTGGAGATCCGCAGTGCGATAGAAATCATGGTAGCGCTTGAAAAAAGATTTATAGGAAGATTAGAGTGAGTGATGGAAAGACTAGTGGGAAGGTGTTAAGTAGAGATAGAGATAAAGGTAGTAGTAGACTGATTAGGGAAGAAAGATTGATTATAAGTAATTTTAAGTAAGAAGTAATGAAAATGGTGGAGTTGAAGGTATAGTCATAAATATATATAGAAAGTTGGAAAATTAGGTATCCGGTAGAATATTGTTATAGATATAAATAGAGTGTTTCTGTGTAACCAGATTTTCTTTAACATAGAACACATACAAATAGAGGACTGTACATATCCTCTCCTATAGGTATAACTTACTTTATACTTATATCCATATATGACTTTTTAATATAGAAAGGTTGCTGGAACTTGATGATATGCTTGGGAGGAAATAAGGATATTAGATAAGACAATTGAATCATTGAAATAGGAATTCCACAAGTAGTTTCCTAGTGGTCCTCGTTAACCCCCTTCATGCTGTTCTCATCTTAGTCTCGCTAGCAATACAGCTGAACACTGGCATATTTCACTTAAGACACTGTTTGGGATATTTGGCCACCATTAGTCCTTCACTTCGGCACAAACCATGGATCCAAGGATAAGAAATCTCTACCGGAACTTGCTCTTTATGGGAAAGGAGTACCCGATATCCTCGGGTGGATATCCTAAGTTCAGACGTCAATTGAAGCAATCTTTCCAGAAGAGCATCGTTCAAAGTGAGGAAGATCTCCAGAAAGCATTGAGTCGTGGGGATTATATAACTAAAGAGCTCGAAGCATTGTACTTTCTAACGAGATACAGAGAAATGAAAAGACGATACGGTGACGATTCATAGGCATAGAAAATAGATAGAAGTCGATGAGTTCGTAAAAAGTAAGGTGCTATTATTACCATTTCGAGATAAGGAAGGCATCTCAATTCTTCCACTTTTCGAAGCCACTGACAAGCGAATAATCAAAATCTATGTGATAATTGAAGGAGACTTCAAATATAGTCAGCCTCTAACAAGAGCTAATTGTACTTATCCTACTTCTCGGTTTGCTACTCCCTTCTACAATGTAATGTGTAGTCTCATAGTCTGTGCATTTGTATAATTATAATAGTAACATAAACAATAATTATGACGTTTTTAGTAGATACATAGAGTTAATGTCAATGCTTACTCTAGTAATAAGCTCACTCCCTTGGATAAGATATTAAATGAACTGAAGGAAAACAGATGTTTGAGACTAGCAACGTGCCAAAACCCAAGTGGGTAAATTAAGGGAGATGAGATGCCATTGTACAAGCTATCATTGTAGGATTTCAGGCGGAACAGAAAACACCGTCTTATGCTCTGATTCTCAACACGAAGTTGATGACAACAGCAATCAACAAGAAGAAACACAACATAGTTGGACCGAATCTGTCGTCGTAAGGGCCGGAACCTCTCAATCTGATGGCCTTGGCTCTCCAGTGGTAAGTGACCAAGGCGTAGACCATGGTCAACATGGCAATGAAGGTGAACAAACCGGCAGAGATTCTACCGACAGCATCACCGAAGTTCAACAAACCGACACCCAAAGATCCCAAGATCACTGTGAAGTTCAACCACGAGAGGAAGGTTCTCTCGTTGGCGAAGAACACTTTAGGCTCAACTCTGGCTGGCAATGCAATTCTCTTCTGAGTGGCAGACATGATGTATACGATGCGGGAAGTTGTCAATGGATACTTTTCCAACGGATGACAGCTGGGTCCAAACAGAGGTACAAATACTGTTATATATTTATAATATATATTTCCACAAGGTGTAGCTCTTCTTTCAATTTCACTTGTCTCTGATGTAGTATTATAGGTTAACTTAGTGTCCTAATTGGGATGGTCCGCCTGCATAAGTAGATAGATGGATAAATTAACGAGAGCTAATGGGCACACGTGGGCAAGCCTTTCCTGTCTCACGTGAGATAGAATTAGATTAGTAGGTTTATGTGCCGTCGTGAAAGGAAGGGTAATAGATGTAGTCCCAGTGACAGATTGTAGTGGGTGTTACTGGAGTTGCATATAGTTGGCTTGGGATGGATTTGTGACAGGCGATGAAGGAATCGGGAATCGGGTAGAGATTTACGATGTTATGTCGTAGATGATATTTTAGCGTGCCTCCTTGTTGTTATTGTGTGTTAGATGGGATTTAACTGCACTTTGAGTGTGGCCTCCGAAACGAGATACAAAATGCGCTTCAACAGAAAACGCATTGCTCACTATCAGTGGCCCTCATAGACAACTACGGCAACGAAATATGCCCATTTCACTGAACACGCATGAAGAAAATCGATATGGGTGACCACTTAAGACCATGACTCATCCATTATGGAATAACCGAGATTCATGTAGGCTTTTCTGATAAGATTTTGAGGACTAAAGGTAAGGGGATTCCAGTCTGAATTGCCATGCAGATTTCAAATACCGGATGTTAGTGGCAAATGCCTATATGCAGATATATTATTTATGCGAGGGCTATACGTTTGCTGCTTACCCCGATAAAGGTGGCAATGCTATTTAACTTTATGGTGTTACCACGGCGGGGAAGTACTGGAATTTAGGTTACACGGAGCTTCATGAAATTCATGTGTTCAATTATTAGCTGATGATGAGCAGTTATTTTGAAATTTAAGGATAGAAATTCGTAAAGTCGGGATCGGCATTCGGTGATCCAAGCCCATACTTTCAAATGCCGATATCCCGCAGCCATAGATTTTACTATAAATAGGACTGAAATTGCCTTTGGTTTCACCCTGAGTTCAGTAGATTAGACAATTGGAGTACTCAATTTAGGTGAGAGAAACGTATTACGATATTAAGATGGTTATGCCAGTCAACACACCAAATTACGAGCAAGTTCCCAATGCTCACTCAATGGAACAGGGATCAGACGTTGTACATCAAGAAGAGTTGGGCTCTGATGCCACCACTATCTCCGAAGAAGAGGAACTCTCCGATGACTCTCAGGATCTGAAGACTGATCTTGGTGAATCTGAGGGAGAACGAGAAGAGAAGCATGATTATGAGAATGAGCATGAGCGCGACCACAAACATCATAATCACGAACATGGTCGCTCTCATAGACATGGGCATAAGTACCATACCAGAGGTCATCATAGAGATCACCATCGTCCTGATTTAGGTGGTCTGGCACATGGAATCAGAGGATATCATGGTAGATGGAACCACAGTGTATTTGAGGGATGTAGCAATAACTACGGTCCAGGGCCAGCTCCACATCCATTTGAACGGTTTAATCCATGCCATATTCCAAGACCATACCCCATGCCTTGCAACATGCCACCTGCACCACCTCCTCCTCCACCTCTTCCACCACACCACCTCTGTGGTAAAAGATATCCACCAACAAATCCCTGTCCGCCATCGCCACCAAGACATTATGGGCATGGTTCAAATGAACATCATAGTCACCATAGAAATTACTTCCCCCCTTGCTACAGAGGATTCGCTTTTGCAGCAGAAAAGGAATACACCCCATCTGCTACTCCAAGTACGAAGGATTTTGTAGATGAAAAGGCTTCTACTTTCCATGAGAGAAGAAGAGGATCCCATTTCAGAATGGAAGGATTGTGGAAAAAGAGGTTTATTGCCCTTGCCCTATTCATTATTCTGGTATATATTTACTATTACCATTTCTTACATACATCTCATTGAATCTAATATTTGGTAAGTGTTCTTGAAATAATTGCTGGATTTAATATTTCTCGACGCTTCATCAATTTTATATCTTTCTTTATATTTTCATATAGGATTCTTTCTTCGAATTGCAATCGTTATTCTATCGGTTCTTCGGGGCTTTTCAAACACATTTATGCCTTCAAAACGAATTAAATACAAGATATTTTAAATTCATGTCATATTTTTTATTATTACCATATACTATTAATGTAGCAATTCCCATTTTTAGCCCTTTTATTCATTCTTTTTGGTTCTATTATATTTTTGCGAGCTTCGTACTCTGTAGTAAATTTATGTAGTTCTTGGTTCCAAGATCAAGTTACCCAATGGAATATCCGAATGCCCCTTTCCAAATGCGTAGACCGAATTACCTCTTACAATAGTTTCCATAACTCTTCCTTGGAATTCTTTTCCGTCATAGGCAGTTAACTTGTTCTTGAAGAATGTTTCATGGTTTTGAACAATGTACTTCGCCTCAGGGTCAAAAACCAATAAATCCGCGTCAAAACCTATAGCGATCTTTCCCTTACGATCACTCAAACCAACTTGCTTTGAAGTGTTGACGGAGCACCACTTGTTAATTTCCGCAAATGTAATAGGAGGTGAAAGCTTCTGGCCCTCTGTGAATAAGATGGGCAAACCAAAGCCAACCGAAGAAATACCTCCCCAGGCTTGGAAGAAATCACCCTTCTGTAAGCCCTTCAACTCTGGAGTACAAGGAGAATGGTCTGATACAACAGTGGTGATGATATCGTTTCTAAGTGCTTTCCACAACAATTTTCTATTGTCGTTAGTTCTGATTGGTGGACAGCACTTGAAGTGAGTTGAGCAGTTGGAAATTCCCTCTGCGTACAATGATAAGTAGTGAAAACAGGTCTCAGCTGTAATAGGCAACCCCTGAGCCTTTGCAGCCCTAATTAAAGGAACTGCTTCGTGGGTGGCCAAGTGGACAATGTGAAGAGGTACGGTTGGAAATTTAGTAGAACAATTGATGATTTCAGCAATGGCGGTAGTCTCGAAATTGTCTGGTCTAGAAGCCAAGAAAGAAGCATAGGAAGTTGGATCAATGTCTGCCAATAAATTGTCTTCCTTTTGTGCTAAAATCAATGGTGAATCAACCTGTTTATCAAGTTCTAAAGCCTTTACAAAGGGTGATTCATGTTCATACTCATTTTCCAAATCCTTGTTGTAATGATGGTTGGCCATTCTAGCAAATTTTCCAAAGGTAGGTTCAGCAGCTGCTAATATAGGACTTTTGGCTAATGCTGTGGCTTGTGCATCAGTCAACACGGCATGGTCAATAGAGCCAGCGTGGTTATGAGGTAAATGGCAATTCTCATGCTCTTCTACAGTGGATTCATTCTTAGTTAAAAGCTCAACGACAGGCTTTGGTGCTCTCTTGATGAAAGAGGCAGACATTCCAAGATGCAAGTCATCAATTTCAGATGATAAGGAGGTAATTGCGTTTGTATCCTCTTTACTGGCCACTAAATCAGCCCGAGAAGATGAATTATCATCATCTTCTAAGTAGAAAGCACCCTTAGAGTGAGGATGTGGAACAGACTCTATAGCAGTGACTTCTCCGCTATCCTGAGTGGTCGAAGGCTGCATCTCGGCGTGGAACATCAATACAGTCTGATGGCCCTCTACTTGTTTCATGGCTTTAACAATATACTTTGGGTCTATGGCTGGAAACTCGTCCACACCACTCTCGATCATAAAACCTTTGAAACCACGGACTCCCATAGAAATCAACGGGAGCAAATGGTCCAAGTTGTCTGGAACCAAACCACCCCAGAAGCCTACGTCGACCCAGGTTTGGCCTCGAGCGACGTCTATCTTAAGGTTAAAATTAGCTGCCGTTGTTGTTGGTGGAATAGCGTTCAATGGCATATCAATGACTGTGGTAACACCTCCAGCAGCAGCCGCTTGGGTTCCTGTAGCAAATCCTTCCCATTCAGTTCTTCCCGGCTCGTTGAGATGAACATGGGCATCTACCAACCCTGGCATTACCACTAATGGAGAGACGTCTCTGTAGTCTTGGGGCAAAACATTGTAAAGTTGCAAGATCGGGTGGTTTACAGGCAAGATTCCGTTCTCGTGGATGTAGAGGATTTTACCTGACTCTATCGAGAACACCACCGTAGCAGCTATGGTGTCGTTGTCTATAAGGACGTTGGTTGAAGATAACGCACGTGACATATGTTATGGTGTTTCTTTTTGGTTATGTATGTGAGCTGGATATCACGAAAAAGAGAAGAACAGTAGATAAGGAAGAAGTAAGATGTAACGAAGTATGATGAAATCGAAAGTAAAACTACCTGAAAACGCGTTTCTGTCCTTCTTACCCGAGAAACAACTCACCCCCATGAAATCGTTGCCGTCTCTGAATCCTGGGAGTAGACACACTTATAAAAGATTTTCCAGATCAAAGGGCTTCGGTGAAAGTTCCGCTTTACGGGCGCCGGCTCGTACATGTTATTTTTCTTTGTGCACGGTTCTACTGATAAGAGAAAAAAGAACTGTTCCGATTAGGAAAGCGTGCCTGCAACACACAGCACCCGAAGAAGCAGTAGATAGGGGCCATGTCATGTGTGTCGATCTTGTGGAGTAGCAGGTGTAGTGGCAGCAACAGCGATAGCGAAATTTGGAGTTCTCATGGGTTCTGGTGTCGATGTCACTCCAAACTACTGGTGCAGTTGTAGGCTCTCTGTGATGGGTTGAGACGGAAATGTCATAGTGGTACTGTACCGTATAGTGAAGGAACTGAGTTTCCGATCGTGTCTAAATAGGCGCACTACGTTTTCGGAGAATTCCGAAGCCTGAGATGGGTGGAGTAGTAAAGTAGGATAGTTTGGTAGTAGTTAAGTGTATGGTTCTGGACCGGTTGAAACGGGTCTCGGACAATGCAGGGTTTTCTATGGTTACAGTGTTACATATTATTATAACATGGAGGGTTAGAAGCTATAGAGACCTTTCAGAAACTGGATGAAGCCCGTTATGAGATAGTGAAATAGTGAAAAGTAGAAAAAAGAAATCAACGTAAAGTATTAGTACTTTTAACCTCTATTAGGAAGCATTTTTTGTGAGAGAACATAAAATGGTCAAAAAGGAACTCTCACTTCGGTAATTTGCAACCGTGGTTTTTCGCTGCAAGTTGCAGCAATTCTCTGAGTATAAGAATATTGGACGATATATATACTATAAGCAGAGTGTTTAACTTATTGAATTACAAAGAAGGTCTACAAAGTTTAATACTACTCTTCATTAAAATAACAACATTCAATCGTAAAATTCAATCTCAGTATGTACCTATGTAAATACTTGACTCCACCTAAAAAGTGATCAACTGCTTACCCTTGCTAGAGTTGGTGACACCTTCAACGTAAAGTTCATGTAATTGCTTTTCACCGCCGGCTTCGAATTTGGTCTCAATAGACTTGGCATCTTGCAACTTGTCGTCTTCGTACCACTCAACGATTTGGTTCAAAGTGCTCTTCTTCAACTCTTCGTTATTTTTCAACAATTGTGTAACCCAGAAACCAGAACTGGTGATATTCTTGAAAATGTGCAATGATGTAGGTAAAATGACTGGTTGGAAAGACATACCACCGTAAGTCAACATTAAACCATTGTTGGCCAACTTTCTAGCAATTCCGGTGGAGTTCTTACCTCCTATACAGTTAAGAGCTAATTTAATTTCACCTCCAGTCTCCTTTACCCAGGACTTGATGGTAGCACCGAATTCCTTTGAGCCATTCTGTTCTTCGGTTATAACTTGAGCGGCTCCCAAAGCCTTTAATTCAGACACTAATTCATCCAAGTTTGGTCTGTCTCTGATCACTGAAAGTGAGTTGAAGCCCAACAAATTACTGATTTGAATAGCGTATTTTCCAACAGCAGAGTTTCCACCATTCTGGATAAACCAATCCTTTCCTGGGATCAATTTGACGTAATGAGTCAACATAAGGTATGCTGTCAAAGGGTTGACTGAAATTGTGGCACCCTGGTTGATGGTCAAGCCCTTTGGCTTACCTCTAGTCTTAGATTGCTCTGGGTTTGGAAGCTGAATGAACTGGTCTTCAGTAGCAAGGGCATGGGTTCTCCAAGTACCAAAGTTGACATTGGCCGGAATGGCCCAATCACCTACCTTGAAATCTGAAACACCACTTCCTACTTTGATCACCTCGAAGAGTCCTTCGTTACCACATGGAGCGGAAGGCTCACTGGTACCTAACTCCGTAGTCTTCTCGGGCTTGGATGGGTACACTCCCTGGATCTGATTGATGTCAGAGGGATTGACTGGAGCACCCAATGTCTTCACCACAATTTGGTTCGAGGCGAGGTTTTCATCATCAATTTCGTAGGTCTGTGTCTTCAACACGTCCTTTGGTTCTCCATGCTGGGAGTAGACTACTGCCTGGGCTGTTATCATAGTTCTCAATTGGGTGACGGTAGCTGCTGGTGATCTCACGAGGGATTTTCTGACGACTGAGGACAACATTGAGAATTGAGTACAGTGCGAGTTATGAGAATGTCTCTGGAGC
This sequence comes from Scheffersomyces quercinus, assembly GCA_030556775.1. Classification (NCBI taxonomy): domain Eukaryota; kingdom Fungi; phylum Ascomycota; class Pichiomycetes; order Serinales; family Debaryomycetaceae; genus Scheffersomyces; species Scheffersomyces quercinus. The sequence continues at coordinate 284,561 of JAKTUQ010000007.1, read as the reverse complement.
TTTATACCATAAAAGACTTCCTAGCTTTACTTGACTGAAAGTGGGGTCAGTAATGGGGACGTTCGCAGTGAAAAGTTTTAGCCTTTATATAGGCTGATTGGAGAGTTGATTGCGAGAGGGCAATTGGTCAGGGAATACCGGAGCAAGGGTATTGATTGCGATGACAAATACGTCTTGGGAACGAGTTGTATCGTTACTGTGACTAGTTGAAACAGACTTGGTTGAACTGGTTGGTCTTGCTACCTTGCAATGGTAAGCAATGGGTATATCCACGGAGTAGGCTCCGCAACACTATAGCCGCGGAGTTGGGTGTAAATTAGTGCTGCGGTCCGGATGCGATGCAGGGTATTTTCTATGTATTAGGCTAACAAGAGGAACGGGTAAAGAATTGTGTTGTTCGAAGTTGAGGTTATCTGACAAATAGGAAATAGAGTTGGATTATGTGATTAGTAAGAGAAGGAAACTGTTGCAGAGCTGACTGAGAAGTACCTCAGTCTTTTTTTGGTGTTAGAAGCGACCCAAGTACGGGTTTTATGTGGCAGTATTGTGTATGAGGAGGGTATAGCTATATTTTCGCAGCCGTACAGGTGAGAGAGTTATTAAACGTATTAATTGAACCAATTGTAAAGATAACTATATACTTCAGATTGCTTATCGTATAGCTCCAGGAAAGGAGTAGTTTAAATTGCACTAGAAGAGAATCAAGCTATCCTGAATTGGAGATATCTCTAATTCGCTATTGACTTCTTTATCTTCAAAATAACGATACTTATGTAGTTGTAAGATATCCTGAGGTTTCAGGATTAAGTATGCAGCACAATTATATATGTAAAGAACAAACCTCTACTGTCCTTAATAGCATACGCTTCTCCATGAAGGGTCTTCTTGGTGAGTTTCGTGCGGATAATATGAAGCCTTCTAGCATAAGTTGTAGTAGCTTCTTTCAAGCTACTGTTAGGTGATTTCATAATGAATTTTCGTGTATTTGGGTTTATGATAAACTACAGAGTGTTGATGACTGAAGAAGTGATCTGGTATTCTGCAGTTCGTCTGTATATGTCTTAATGCCTAATGTCTAACTAGGTGTCCGACGTTTGGTGATCGCTACTTTTCAGTATTCCACAACCAAACAGTTCCAGCTGTCTATACGATTCCATGTGTGTAACCCTACTCCAGTTTCTTCTCTTCTTCCCTCTTTTGTTGCAATCTCTGCGCCTTCTGCAATTTCTTCAACTTGGTGTTTTGGTATGTTCCCAAAACGAAGTACACCAAGTTGAAGAAAACAACCCACAATTCTGGTGGAAGGAATGATTGAGCGATGATCAAGGAAAAGAAAGATGTCACAAGCGATGACTTCAATACAGCCTTGTAACCCTTCTTTAAACCAGCCTTGACAATTGCAAATATCTTCTTTGCTTCTAAGCCGATGTCGAATCCCTTATCAGTGTTCAACTTGTAGTTGTTTATCAAAGCGATCCAACTGACGAAGCATGCTGACAAGATTGGAGTCACAGTAGACAAAGAGGTCAAGATTTTCAAGATCTTGCCCTTAGTCGTTAAGGCACCCACGAAAAGCTTGTTGTTTATGATGTAGTACAAGTTGTGGGAAATCGGAGTTGCGATAAGAGATCCATAGATGATCATGGTCAACAACTTCTGGGTGAAGAAGTGCTTCACCTTGTACTTACCAAAAACAACTGTTTCCTTGAACTCGTTCGTTATCGACGAAGACACGATTTCATTTAAGCCGGAAAAGACACCTGCTGTGATCGATTTAGTCAAAAGTGGGTACTTTGCCAAGTACGTGAGATACTGCTTGTTGAAGCTTTTGAGGCTGCTCATTTCGGATGTCGGTTCGTATTTCTGGAGAGAATGGCCTGAAAAAAGAACTGGTCAATATTATTATGGTAGACCTGTCAGAAAAAAACCTATTCTATAACTTCCAAATCTATCTACTTGATATCTATAATCAACAATGTGTTCACCGATTGAGGGGAGCTCGCTTGGACTGTTCGGAAAAAGGTCTGAAAATCGCACTTCGGCAGACACCGAGAAGGACCAGGCGATAAAGACGGGGAGTTAAACGTCTTTATACTACTAGGTTGAGAGTGTTCGGTCAAACATGAACGAGTCGTAGACTTTATTGCTATAACAAATAGAGGAGAAATGATAGCCTAAACACCTTTTGCCGAGGTCTCGGTGCTGGTGTAAGTCCGGATAACTGTGACAATTGGAGTATTCCTGAATTGAAATATGGGGTAAATTGGGCGAACGCGTGAAATTTCTGGTAGTCTTAATCTGCCCCAGACTACGGAATAGTACATTTGAGACAGATTGGGCAAGAGCGTATAACTCCGATGAGGAAGGTGGCAGAATAGCAGGGACATGGGAATGAAAAGGGCTAATTCCATTCTTGGAAGGAGAAGAAAGTCACTTTGCCGAATCTGCCTACAGTAGTGCTTTTTGCAGGTAATTTATGCTTCGATAAGCATGTGGTTGATGAAACTCTATTTCGCTAGTCCATTGTATTATTTGATGGATTTCAGTTGCTGGATGAGTGGTTTAACTCTTGCATTATATTCTATATTGAACCTCTTAGATTTGTATCATGATTCGTTTATTACTATAGGCAACAAATCAAACAGCTAACCCAGGGCTTGAAACGCATATTGCCTTGAGGGTCGTTTTTCATTTTGCTTCAATTAGCCGAACCCATCAACAGGGATTGTATTGAGCGCTATTGGAGTTGCTGTTTTCCATCTAATAAAGAAATTCTAGTTAAATATAGTATTCAGGTGGTCTGTTGATGGTAAATCTTACAATTTCATATATCATGTAGTCATTTTTAAGAAAATTTCTTTCACATCATTTTCAGTTTAATCCAGGCAAAAGAAATAGTTCCTCATTGTGGTTTATTTTAAATAATCTAAGCTGAAGTCTGTAATTATTAGACAGCCATAATCATTAACAGTAACTTTTGTGAGAATTGCGATAGCTAAAAATTGCTGCGAAAAATTTATCGAATTTATCAATATCTTAATACTGTTTCGCTAATTGTCTGGCAAATACGAAATTTCCTTATGCACGGATACTATAATTCCTTCCTACAGTAAAGTACTACCTATGCTTACAACAATAGTAAACCAACTACCGATTGAAGAGTAGAACTACAAGATTGTGCTGGCCCCAACGCTTCTCTTCATGTATGTGCACTTCATTATGTTATATTGGCGTTCAAAATAACTACAAAGTCACAAAAAATCATATCGTTGTAAGCCCTGATCTTCCCTGTATCGAGCTACCCTATCGTAGTAGACAATTTTCATTCGGAAAAACTCGAGTCCAAAGCAGGAACAGAACCATAATGACTTTACAAAAATTTTATCTTCTACAGCTCTATCAAGAGCTCAAAGAAAATTCTTTCTTCAAATAGAGGAATCCATGTTATAATGCAGTGTACATCTGGTTATACATAAGACCATCTGATGCACATTGCTTCGCCACAGAGAGTAATTGGATGGATAGATTAATTTTAGGATTACATAATTCACAGTTGAACCGAGTTTTTTGCCACTAAAAGCGAGTTAATTGTTTACCCAAGAACAAGACACACTTGATGGGGTATGAATTAGCGGAAGAACAGAGGTTACAATACTTAGCAATTGATTGAAAGTAACTGCGGTTCCGGGAAAACCCTCCAAAGTTGAAAAATAAGGTTCAGTGCCAATACGCAACTCAATTGTTGAACACTTTTACGACTTTTTACGAGCTTGCTCTTTACACAGTAAGGAACCATACCCCGACTTCGAAGTCCAGGTTGCCATGGGGTATCGATTAATGTAAGATCAACCTGTGGCAGCACTAAAAATATGAAATATGTGTCTTTTCATGTAGAACCGTTGGGTCCCACTCTCGAGCTCCCCACTAGCAGGGCGTATGTTAACTATAACAGTCGGTAAAACTGCACTTTTGTGCAGGCAATAGTACTTCCGGAAGAATTAATGGTCAAACAGCGAGTCTGTAACTAAAAAGTAATGGAAACTGCACTAGCATTTACATGATATTATACGGGATTTCCGACACAACCGGTAGAACTGAACTTCAGAAAATTGAAATACCCTTTATACAAATATTTTTTATGCTTGTTATGTTCCTCTCCCACTTCTGGTTATAATTCCCATCGAGAAACATTGTGTAGGACGACAGGTTCTTTAAAAAGTAATTTTAGCCCTCCCCCACGTCTACTTTTTGTCTGTCTGACATTTTCTGCGCGTCTGAACAATTAAAGGAAAATAGCCATCATTTGAAGTGTGCCATCTTAGTAAGTACCCTTTACATTTACTGTGTTGGCTACATTGCGAAATAAAACCTTCTCCACACGTCCAATATAGCCAAGAATATGGGCGTTAAATTGCAATGACGGAGGTGCCTTGCCTTCCTTAATTCTCAAAGAGGACTTCATTGAATTTGCAATGCAATGTATTACATAGATGTAGATATTTGTTCCATTCTCGAGAGTATTGCGCCAATTAACTATCGCTTAGTAGCTTAGTAGTTATACATATTATATGATCATATTTTACACCGGAAACAGTATGTTCCTCCGATATTAACTGCACATAAAAAAGACTCGAAGAATCGGGCATCTTGTCTTCCATAATCATCGCTTCATCTGACAGGTTTGATGTGTTCTCGAGTACTCCAAGTAATATTTTTTACGGAAGTGTAACCACCAAAGTGATGAGCTTGATCAAGTATTGATCTATTCGGAGATAAGTTCGACAATAGGAGAGAAGAGAAACGAGAGAGATAGAGACTCGAAAACAGCTTCACGCGGAGAAAGGCTCAAAACTAAGTACCTTAGAATTGAAGGATTAGCGTTAACTACGTTATACAATTACCTAGATTGAACGATCAACTGTCCTAGAGCTAGTTGGACAATAAATTTAAGCTGTACGGATTGATGGTTTTCCATCGTGCATTCTTCATGGTGGGGTATAGACCTTTGTGACAGCGGAAAATATGGAGTAATGGCCGACAATCATGGGGTAGACGTTTATCTAAGATTTACCGGTAGTGTAGGTCGAGGTGGAAGTGACGCAAAAACCGAGACTTTTCAAAGCCAAAACCTGGAGAAATAGAAAGGTCGCTCTAATTTTCGGTTGAAGAGTATAGACGCTAATATTACATGTTCCCCTGGAATACTGCACAGACACCAAAAAGAAATAAGGAATGTGTATTATACAGCGCCGGAATTGTCTTCAAGTCAAAGACTATATTATTTAACGAGGTGTCAAAATATACTACCAAGCCATCGCGAAAGCAAAGACCGTAAACTGTCTCGGGGTAGACTCGTCATCCGAATCAACCTCTCCAAAGTCTCTATAATAGTTGTAGATAGGAGCCATAGCAAGGTTACATCACACATAATATATGGTAGTGCTCACTCTAATAAGCTAATAGACAGAGACAAAAAAAGAAACGGAAACCATTACGTCATAATTGTATGTTCTGGAAGTGTGCGCAGGACGTATGGAAAGTGAGCCTCCAGCAGCCTAAAATTATTAACTATGTTCAGTAATGTGATCTCATTAGGGTTTGTTAAGTTGTACTATTTCAATGAAATTGTGGAGTAAAGAGACTATCTAATATGCTACAATTGAGCTTAGCCCCCGTATATGCTTTGTTCTCACGTGACACAATTGTCATTGACATAGAGGCGGTAATAAAACAAATTATGTAGCCGTGGTTTTACATAGCAATCAACTCGAAAGAGGAGCCGACGTCAATAAGTGGCATGACTGCAATTTCATTATCATCGGACTTACCATTTCTGTACGCGAAGTAGTAAGGTTTCCTTGAATGACCTTTGTCAAAGCTTATACATGCCGATTAACATACTTTGGGTCTGCCTAGTCTACTCTAAATCTTATTCAATTGCTTATCAGGAAATTATAGTACGGCCCACGAAAAAACGTTGTACTCTCACAACCAAAGGCAGACTGTTTTCGGAAGGTTTATTGGTAGATTAGCGTTGAAGCATGCTTTAGAGTACGCGTCCAGTGGAGAATAATTCCCCTCTGTCATGTCTCAACAATTGTTACCCAAACTCTGAGGGGCTACCAATTCCTACTCCTTTCGCCATATCGACAGTGCAGTTTCACTCCCATTAGCTAGTGACAATATGAAACTGCTTATCGCTCCCCTTCCCTCAACTCTGCTACGCGGCCATATCCAACCTGTTTAGAACGGAGGCAGAGCTGAAAAAATAAAATCGAAGGTGGGGAGCAGCCCAGAACTAAATAATAATCCGTGTCTGTGACGGCCGAAGGTTAATTTTGAGGGAAAATTGGGGGCGTCGCCTGTAAGCGCTCACAACATACACATTTACTCACATTAAAACCCTGTGTGCTCATAACCCAGACATATTTTTGTGACTCTGGGGAAGCATATGTGCAGTTCCAGACAGTTTTTTATGTATAATGAGCTCTAGCAAAGTAAAAGAATCTCTAATGAACCTGAACAAGAAACTGACATGGTTGGGAGTCAAGCAGGAATTTCCAAATCCCAAAAAAGTATATATAAGCTGGGATTCCCTGATGTAGGTTCGATAATGTTTTTGAATCATCGCTCATAGCTCACTTTCATAGTTTCAGAGTTACTACGAAATATAGAGATCCATCTTATCATGAGCACTAATAACGAAAAGGTCCCCAATCCAGCCACAGATGGCTTGTTTGAACATGGAAGCTCCACCTCCAGTTTTGCTGAGAAAAAGCCTAAGGACCAGTCTGACTTGGAGTCAATGAACTCCCAATACGCCGAAAACGGTTCTGGTGAACACGGTAATATCTTGTCCCAATATACTGAAAAGCAAGTGATGCAAATGGGTAGAAACTACGCTAGCAAGCATGGCTTGGACCCAGAATTGTTTTCAAGAGCTGCTGCTTTGTCTAGAGCTCCAGATGAGTTCAACTCTATGCCTTTCTTGTCTGAAGAAGAAAAGGTCGCATTAAACCTCGAAGCCACCAAGAAATGGCACATTCCAGGTAAGTTGTTTGGTGTTATTGCTTTGGGATCCATGGCCGCTGCTGTGCAGGGTATGGATGAGTCCGTCATTAACGGTGCCAACTTGTTCTTCCCAACTGCTTTCGGTATCACTGAAATGAAGAATGCCGATTTGATCGAAGGTTTGGTCAACGGTGCTCCTTACCTTTGCTGTGGTCTTATTTCTTGTTGGATGAGTGATTTCTGTAACAGACATCTTGGTAGAAAATGGACCATTTTCTGGACTTGTGTGATTTCTACTGTTACTTGTATCTGGCAAGGTTTCGTCAACAACTGGTGGCATTTGTTTATTGCTCGTTTCTTCCTTGGATTCGGTATTGGTATCAAGTCTGCTACTGTCCCAGCATACGCCGCTGAATGTACCCCCAAGCACATTAGAGGTTCCTTGGTTATGATGTGGCAATTCTTCACTGCAGTTGGTATTATGTTTGGTTATGTTGCCTCTTTGGCTTTCTATCACGTTGGACCACATGGAATTCACTCCGGAATTAATTGGAGATTAATGCTTGGTTCCGCTTGTATTCCTGCTATTATTGTCTTGTTCCAAATTCCATTTGCTCCTGAATCTCCTCGTTGGTTGATGGGTAAGGATAGACACTCAGAAGCTTTTGAATCCTTAAAGCTTTTACGTAATGACGAAATTGCTGCTGCCAGAGACTGTTTCTACCAATACGTGTTATTGGCTGAAGAAGGTAGTTACAAGATCCCAACATACAAGAGATTTATCGAAATGTTCACTATCAGAAGAAACAGAAACGGTGCCATTGGTGCTTTCATTGTCATGTTCATGCAACAATTCTGTGGTATCAATGTCATTGCTTACTACTCTTCTTCCATTTTCGTTGAATCTGGTTTCTCTAACACTTCTGCTTTGATTGCTTCCTGGGGTTTCGGTATGATCAACTTCACATTTGCCCTTCCAGCATTTTTCACCATTGACCGTTGGGGTAGAAGAACATTGTTGTTGATCACTTTCCCATTGATGTGTATTTTCTTATTGGTTGCCGGTTTCGGTTTCTTAATTGATGAAGAGAGTAACCCTAAGGGAAGATTGGGTATGATTATCATTGGTATCTACTTGTTTGCATGTGTCTATTCATCTGGTGAAGGTCCAGTTCCTTTCACTTACTCCGCCGAGGCTTTCCCATTGTACATCAGAGACTTGGGTATGAGTTTCGCTACCGCCACCTGTTGGACATTCAACTTTATCTTAGCATTCACCTGGAAGAGATTGTACAACGCATTCACTGCCACTGGTGCCTTCGGTTTCTACGCTGCATGGAACGTTATTGGTTTCTTCTTGGTCTTATGGTTCTTGCCAGAAACTAAGGGTTTGACCTTAGAAGAGTTGGACGAAGTCTTTTCTGTTTCATCCATCAAGCATGCCACCTACCAAACAAGAAGTTTCTGGAACGGTATTCAAAGACATGTTCTCCGTCGTAATATTCCAGCCTTACCACCATTATACGACCATCAGAGATTGGCCGTCACTAACCCAGAGTGGAATGACAAGACTGAGGTTTCTCACGTCGAATAATTACTGGAGAGTTGAACAGTTCTAAAATAATGTTTCATTTCATTTGGCCGTATGGTGCTACAATTTATATTAATAGTACAATAATTATATTCACTTCTTATCAATAAAGATCTATCCGTTTACCTCCATTGAATGTAGTTTTGATGATTATCTCAAAATTTCAAGTATAAAAAAGCCAATTAACCCCCGTTTGCTATACATTCCTCGAACTCTCGCTTCAACTTCCTTTCTCTAGAATTTATCTACAACATGGCACCATACCATCCATTTTTCGCAGCCACCATCTGTACAACATTCAATGGACTACCATATCAACCGAGTAAATGACCTACAAACAAGATCGAAACTATATCACTCCACCATCACAGCCTGACTCTAATCCGACACTTTTCATAAAATCACTACATGTGAACAATATGTATGCCCACTACATCAACAATAGCAACCCAACCTGGAGCTCACAATCCACATGCATACACACAAAACCGTCCCCTCCTTTCAGACACAGTTTCGACTTGCCCGAATTTGGGTAGAGATGCGGCGCTGTGATTGCCTCGTGTAGGCCATCTAGACGGGTATATTCCCTGGCATAACAGCGAGTGTCGCGGATATTGACATTTGAGTAGCGGGATTGCTAGAGATGCCAGCGGTGCCTGTGACGAGCGTACTTTGTATGGGCATCTAGAGCTCTAAACTCGTGTATTCCGTGTGAAAGTGTAGAACCTGGAACCCCATCGGAAGTCACGCGACCTGAGATCTTCACTTTGTTCTGATGACGATGATCATATACGGTTATGAACCGATATTTATATGGCACGATGAGAGATACGGGGGCGCACTCACGGCAGCAGGTGGGATGTTCCGGTTCGCTACGTCAGCTCTTTCTCAAGAATATAAGCCCATTCTTAACAATACATCCATGTCTCGTAGTACTCTCTTCTCTTCCTTGACTGGACCTAGTTATTCCGGTGGTATTACATAAGCCCCCGATGGTCGAATTTCTTTTTGCAATTCAAACAATCCGGGCATGGGTTTCTTTTTGCAATCAAAAGACAATGCCTTTCAAGTAGGTGAAATGAAGACAGAATGAGACAGTTACGAGAAGAAAAGTGTCTGATCAGTGACATGTATGGAACCATGATCATCATTAAAGATCTGACATACCCAGCATCAAAATAGAAAAATCAAACGACTATGTACAATAGGATACAGTTACAAAACCTCGAACTGGTCTGCTTTCATATTGTGATTACATTGCTGATGTTACTATCAAACTATATATACTGCTAAGGTTGGGCAATAGTAATACCACGAGCAGGGAACGATAATAACGATAATAAGATAATTATATTGGTAATAATACTTGTGCAGCGCATGATCCACGACAGCGAAGTGATATACACCAAGACCCACCAAAAGGTCCCACATTCATCGGTCTAGACACCTTCATCAAGCTCTGAGCTATTTCTTCTAAAATCTCCCAATTAACTCTATTGTTCTTGAAGTTATCTAAAACATTCTTAAATAAGTCATTTTGTATACTTACCTCAAGAAATCTCTCAAGTACGAACCCAACTTGGTAGCTCCATCCTCCAAAGCGTCTTTCAAAACGTCCAAATCTTGGTTGGCATTTCCGGAGAACTTAGAAGCGAATTCTCTTGCACTTGCTTCCAACTCTCCCAATTGGCCACCCATTGAAGAACTACGATTACCACGAGCACCTCCAGCTGCTGTTTCTTCTTCACCGAAATAAGAAGCAGACGAAATGGATTGAGCACCATTAAACGACTGCAATTTACTCTTGGCTTCATTTGTAGCTTCCTCGTCGAATCTTGGGCCTCTGCCAAAGAATTCATCAGATGATATACCCTTCTGGGTACCGAATTTGTTGGTGACCTCTCCGGTATACTTGACTTCCTTGTATTGCTTGGATGGTCCAGAGCTGACTACATTCTCTCCCATGGTCATACCAAATCCCAATTTTTGGAATTGTTGAGTTGTTTCCTTGATTGGAGCTGCAAGTATTACTGGATCGTCCTTCTTAGAACTTGAAGAACCAGACAATGACAAAGAGCCTGCTCTCTTGGCTACTGGGGTGGCTGGCTTTACTTCCTCTACTGCAGTAGGATTGTAGCCCAACTTCTTAGCCTCTTCGGCCTCTTCCTTAGCCCTCTTTTCGATTTCATCGAAGTTGATTTCTTCAGCCTCAGCCTTGTTGATCTTCTTAGCAGCTAATCTTGAGGTTCTTGGCCCGTTACCCTTACCAGACAAGAGGGACTTTTTGGCATTGGTAGCGCTGTTATTTTTCAATCTGGAAGATGTAGTTGTAGTTCTAGTAGTGATTGGCTTCTTTTTTGTCAAATCGTCGGACGAAGCATTTGGTGTGATGTTCTTAGACGACAATGGAGAAGGAGTAGCGTTGATTGGCTTGGTCCAGTTGGAGAAGAAGTCGTCGCTGGAACCGTTCTCGGTGTTGGAGTCCGACAATGACAAGTTATCGGTAGCATCGTCCAAAGTGACTACATCTGGATGTTTGGAGGCATCTTGCAAAGCCTTTTGCTTCAACTTTTCCTTGTAGTTCACAGCGACTGGCGATGTGTACTTGGCGGTAGCATCTACGCCATTTTTGTTGTTGACGAACTGAGAGCCTCCGTTCTTGAGGTAGAACTCCTTGGCTTGCTGGTTTCCTCCAAACTTGAAGTTACGCAACTGGATCCGTTGCCATGAGTCCAAGTTGGACGATTTGACGAACGAAATGTGGACACCGAGGTTTCTGTGCACTGCAGAACACTCAAGACAGAGGAAAATGCCAAATGGAATGGACGTCCATGTCGGGTTTCTGTTGGGACAGTCAAAACACACCTGGTTGGCGGGATTTTTCTTAAGACGATCGAAGATCTTGGCGGCCTCTTCTTTAGATGCGATGGCGTCTGACATGATGGCTCAAATATCCTATACAACTACTGCAAGATCAATGTCTCGACTGGTTCTTCATAAGAAAAGGTATGTGTTTTTGATTTGATGTGCCAAAGTTCGTGATACGTGTGCGGGAAAAAATCATAGTGCGTGAGAATGTCGCTAAGATAGTGGTAGAGGTTAGGGAAAGAGGGAATAGAATGGAAAGGGAGTCGTTGGGAGAGGATTGGAGAGGAAATGAAATCTAGGAGGCAGTTTGGATGAGGGATGAAATTGAAGAAATTTAGGGGGAATTTGGAATAAAAATGGCTGATATCGATGTAGGGTAAGGAAGGGTAGATACCTTGTTCTGAGATGTCTCTTTTTGGGTGTGAAATGGGAATTTTTCACGCTGTAAGTAGGCGTATTGGAGGAGTCATTAGGCGTTGTTTTTAGCTGGAGGAAGAGAAAAGTTGAAAAATGATCGATTGGGTACTTCTTGAGAGTTAAAAGCTGTCAACGAATGGTAAATCTAAAAAAATTAGTGGAAATAAGGGGCATTCCACCAAAGACTTGAGCTTTAAATCAACACTACGAAGGGTCCAACAGTAGTTATATTCTTTGTAAGCAACGCGATAAATATGAGATAATCAGATCAAAGTTCTTGAAAAACTGGATTACGTAAGCATTATGATTGCAAAAAACTCCACTAAGCAGCATTAACTGCTAATATGATAAAGAGGTAAAGTTATGATAGTAGATGGAAAAAGTTTCAAAAGTGAGGTGTTTTTGTAACCATGAATGAGGTGAAACTCAATTCAATTGAAAGCTTACCTCGCTCATCGAAAGTCCGGATCTGGTTTTGTCCTTCTTGGAATCCATCTTCCTCTTTTTCAATACAGATAAGGATATAATATGGTACTTAATCAAATTAAGCGTAGATAAATATATGTACAGATATTTAAACGTATGTATGCATTAATAAAAGAAGAGCAGAAAATTAACTCTCATAATTTCATCACAATCAAATGAATGCTTCATCTCAGGGCTCGTTCTACTCCTGAGTTGGAGGTGTATTCAGTAGCTGGTTTAGTGGAATGGTCTAGAACCACCACGAGCAAATTCAATGATCTTCCATCCCTCAGTGACGGTATTGCCAAACTCTTCTGGGATTCTGGTTAAAACCATGGCGTAAGTACTCAATTGAATGTGGTCCTCAGTACCGGCAGCAATTTCGCCAGTCTTGGCCTTTCTGTACAAATGCACTTCTTGGGCTCTGCAACTCACAACTATGACTGGGGTTTCGTTTGGCTGTAACATCTTACAAGTAACAACCTCGACACCTCTGATGTCCAAGATTCTACCATCGGAGAACAAACCCTGTTGAATGAATTGCTTGTTGTTAGCTTGCCACACGTTGTATGGGGCTTCACTGAACCATTCTTTCAATACAGCATCTTCGTTTTTAATGTAGGCATCCAAGATTTCAGGAACAATGAAGTTAGTTAAGGTTCTTTGGAAGTCGGTCAATCTGAATGATGGGTCCATCAATCTGAACTGCTTGACGACCTTGGCTTGCTCGGTCTCGGCAAAGAAACCGGTAACCTTCTCAATGATAGTTCTAACAAGAGAGATCAAACCGTTTTCAGAGTCTTGCCATTTCTCTTGCAAGTATACAAAACCACGTCCAATTGGGGACTTAAGTTTGTACTCTTCCCATCTGTCTCCGACGGAAGGACCAGTAGCTTTGTGTTCAGTGGCAACCAATTGTCCGCCGGCATCTTCATTCTCCTTAACTGGTCCCTTGACTCCTCTTCTCAACTTGTCTTCCAACTCCTTTTGTCTCAACTTCTGTCTTTGCTCTTTGGTCAAGAAACCACCGTAAGCAGTAGAAGAACCATCGTCAATGACGTCAGAAACATCCTTATACACTTGAGTCTGTCTGACTGGTTCAAATGCCTTGTCTGCTGCTTCTGCACTTACTCTGACTGTAGTTCTGACACCTTTACCGACTGGCGAGTCCCATGCTTTCACAGCAGCGCCACCAACAACATCGGCTGTGGATTTGATGACCTTACCGGCAGCATTGGTACCTTTCTGGGCACTCTCGTAAGCTTCTCTAGCTCTCTTGAAAGCTTCGGATTCAGCCACTCTTCCGGATTCATCTTGTAATGCCTTTATGTTCTCTTTCAATTCACTCGATTTCTTAACTTCCTTCTTGAAGGTGTCTAAGAAGACTTTCAATGGAGACTGGTTTCCTTGAGGAGCCTCATTGAAAGAAGTTTGTGACTGGTGGAACGAACGAATGGAAGCAACCTGGAGAATTCTGGAATTCACACCGGTGCTGTGCATTAATTGTGCCGTCTGTCTGTAGGCAGAGTTCTTCACTATAGATGATCTCAACATGATGACTCTTTTATATGTATTAGTGGATATTAGGAACAATTACTAACTCCAAATGTGTTTTTTAACTCAGAACTTCTTCGTATTATGAAGGAAATTTCAGATTCGATATGTGATACTTGATATTCAGCGAATTTCTGGTCAAGTTGACTGCAAGTGCCAAAGATTTCCTATTTTCAATATTCAAGTTTTGCCTTTATACAAGATGTACCGGTGGATATATACAGTGAAAAGCTCCAGATACTAGCGAATTTTCAGGTCTTTTTCCTCTTTTTTTCTCAACAAGATGAGAAATAACACGTATTACTATGCTCTGGAAAATAGTCTACAACTAGAAAAACAGTAAAGCCCTCAGAACTTCTTGTTTTACAACAACTTGCCTTCTCTACCGAAACCTCCAACTTTCTCAGAATTCTTTTGGTGCAGAATTTTTTGGTGATGAAAATTTTCAATTTGGGTGGCACACGACGTGGGTTCCGGGATCTGCAATTTTGCAGTTAGTGGTAGTATGGATGGGACGAAGATTGGTTGGGAGATGAAAGTGGATGGGCATGATGGAATGGGAATGGAATGCTAATGGGAGCTGGAAGATGGTGGAGGAGAAATTTTGGCATTTTTTTTGATTTTTTGTTAGTCAAATTGGTGGACGATAGGGGTGTCTCAGTAGTAGATTTGTATTGCGTGTTGTAGTATGATGTGTCCAATTCTTACTAGAAGAAGTAGCAAAAGTGTATGATAAATACATATTTCTGGTCTAAGTAGTCATATCGGTTAGATTTTCTATATTGTATTGTATTCTCTATAATCCTTGCATCTAAAACTCAAAATCCCATGCTCAGCTGATTTACAAACCAAGATTTGCTGTAGTAGTAGTAGTAGTAGTATCACACCATACTGTTATTCCTATGAACATTAATTAGTTTATTTATTTACTATATGCCTTTGAGTCAAACTCTCACAAATGAGATCTTCCGAATCTGTCCCATGCCTGAACAAGCTTGAGCACACCAAAAATGGCCAATGCAGCAATCCCTCCCGTTTGGACACCATTCAAAATCCTAACCTGTCTCCTGTCAATTTCGAGAGCCTTGGCATATGGGATGTCGTCTCTGAAAGAAATCATGGGATACAATGGAAGCCAGGTGAATAAGACTCCGTTGGCGTATCTACCTAAAGTATAATCAAGCTTCTTTCTTAACAAGTACCATGGGCTGGTGACCTTGGAGGACATCTCATTGAAGTTGTCCATAGCCAACTTGCAAATCGCATCCAAATCTTTCTTTCTTTCAACTGTGTACGACTTGAACGATTGAGTAACATCGCCCTTATTCTTGTCTATCAACTCCATTAGCACCCTGACATCCTCAAACCCACAATTCATACCTTGGCCATAGAAAGGAACCATCGAGTGGGCAGCGTCTCCAATAAGGATAGCTCTACCATTCGATGTGTGGTATGGGAATACGTCTACTTGCATCAATGCTCCTCTTGGATGGTTGTCGTAAACGTTTGCCAAGCTTTCCTCTCCAATGAGCTTATATGCATCTGGAAAGTTGGCCTTGAAGAAGGCTAACCATTCGTCAGTTGTCTTGATGGCCTCAATTACTGACCAAGGACTGAAGAAAGTAGAGGTAAATGATCCATCTTTATTAGCCAAAGCAATCAACATGAAATTGTGTCTTGGCCAGATATGAAGGTGATTGGCATCAATGGCGAATTTACTCTTCGCCTCGGGATCACTGTTAGCGGGAATATAGAGCTCCAAGTATTGCATATCAACATAATTCTGGGAGAAGTTCATTCTTACGAATTTTTGCATCTGGTACCTGAACTGCGAATAGGCACCATCAGCCCCTACTACATAGTCGAACTCGAAGCTTTTTGGTTCTGGGTGGGCAACAGTAGTATCTATGAATGTCATTGTTGGGGTTTCCAGTTCATCTTTCAAATGGTCCAATTTGATCAACTTATGGTTGAATAGGAGATGTATATCGGAGTGTCTGATCTCATCCAACAAGCAATCGTTCAAGAATGATCTGTCAATGGAGTTGATACATTCTCCAAACAAACCATACAACTGAGACTCTTGTTTGGTTCCCGTGGCATCATGGACCATTCTACCCTTCATAGGAGTGATATGCTCCAAAATCCGGTCTGCCATCTCTTCATCCACATACTTAAGAGCCCTGATACCTCTATTACTAACAGCCAAGTTGATGGAACGCAAGTTCTGGCTCTGATCAACGGTTTTCGGGTCTGGTCTGAGCTCAAAGAGCGTCACTGAACAGCCCTTGGCAGCGAATGCCAATGCTGCTAAGCATCCCACCAAGCCTGCGCCAACGATTCCTACGCCCTGGTGACTGTTGGTAGAGGACTCTACAGCTTCAAGAACAGTCATGGTTAATAGCTAAAATTCGTAGTATCGTTTTGGATTTCCTCGGAAGAAAAGGTTGACTGTGGAATTCCAATTCAAGTTTTGAACTGTTCTTCGACCTTCTGCTAGTTTTATACCACTTTAGCAAGTCCACAAAGCAACATCGTCATGGTCAGTCGATCCACTTTTGCTAAACGACTTTACTAGTACAGTCACGTGAGTACATAATGTCCTACACTATAATAATTATTTTTGATGATCTATGGAAATGGCCTGGTGCACTACCTGCTGATTTGATTGCGAATTTGTCGCTTACGAGGCGTTGGCAGTGGAGTGGTGGAGTTAAGTGGTTGGACAGAGGAAAGCAATAGTTTCGATAAAATTGATGGAAAGTGGAGTCGTTGGCAATTGTCGATGTTGTGTCATTTTTTTTAATTTAATCGCAAGTTTTTGATTTTTCGCAGCTTAATTGAGTTTCCCTTTTTGGTATGTAGATAGATAGATAGGTAGGTAGGTAGGTAGTAGAATGTCTAGTCCTTGCATTATATTTGCCTACATTGTCTTACAGGTATATTGTATATTAATGAGATTACTATCTCCATGGCAAAAAGAATATCAATAGGCTTAGCTGCTGGGGCTGCTCACTTGACTAACAGGCGCCAACTTGGCCAATTTGGCTCTCTTCGTTTCTACATTCTTCTTCAACACTTCGATTTGAGCCTCGAGCTCAGCATTTCTGGCCGAAAATTCCTTATTGGCCTTAGTGGTGTTCTTCACATTCTCCTTCATCGTTAAATGTTCATACTTCTCCTGAAGATCGTCTCTAATCAGAAGTAAACGGTCTTTTTCTGCTTGCGCCTTCTCAAGGTCTACAGTGTAAGATTCACTCTGTCCTAATATCTCACCATGCGTTATCCTCAAGTTCTCTAATTGTCTGTTCAACTCATTGATTTTAATCAATAAATCATCGTTCACCTCTTTCAAATTCATTAACTCGTTATTGTTGTTGTTCAAGGAGTTTGCAGTCATCAAGTGATACTCATTTTCGTACTTTATGATGTTAGGATTAATCAGTAAAATATCCTTAATTTCCCATTCTAATCCATTGAAGAATTCTGCCGAATACAAGAAGCCGTTCAATTCGTCACCTTCAATTTGCAAAATCTTCTCTTGGTTACTCGTAAATGCCCAAATGAGCAATCTGAGAATAAAATCAAAACCCTCAAATATCACAAAGTCCAACACTACGGCGAGTTTATCGCTGTCGATCTCGTTAGTAAGGAAACCCAGGAGTGTCTTTTTGTACAAATTTTGCAAATTGATACCCTGTACAGCAATATGTTTGAATACTTCTTCTCGTTGGTCTTCTAACGAACGGTTAATCTTATAGAATAGTTCATCCTTAATAAGAAGAGTGTAGAGTTTATTTATCTTGAGCATCACATAGAGGATCTCCTCGTTGGACAAATTAGGGATATTCTCGACTATCTTGCTAATAGATATGATAAAATTATTAGGGTGCAAATGACTTTCATCCGATGATCCGTTGGAAACATCGTTTCCTAGCGCATCGCTTTCCATCTTAATACCCACAGCTTTCTCATTGGTATAAAAGTTGAATACTCTTATTATGTCCTTTAAACGTGCATCTACTGGCAAGCTCTCGATAAGTCCTTCCTGCTCCTTGTTGACTTCGGCATATTTTGCCTTGGTTACTAAACTCTCATAGCTCTCCTTGTGGTGAATCTTATATCTTATTTGAAGCGTCTTGAGATATACCAACGCTCTTAAATTCTCAGTAATACCAGATGCCAAATGTGTTTCCAATTCGTCTATACGTTTGTCCCTTATAAATTGGTTACTGTAATCTTTAATTACACCAGCCCAGTACTGCAGTTCTTCAGTGACTTCCTGTTTCTCCAATGCCGCTGCTAACCGAGTCTTCAAGTTCTCCGTGCCAACGTTATTAACGGAAAATAAGTCCGATATCTCATTCATCTGGGGCGACGAGTAGAGCTGGACTTGTCTGATCACGGAAATCACCGAAAGCAAGTCGGAGTATCCATAGCTGATGGTGTTGCTTGCAAGAGGAACGCTGTTGTAGTTAGCGCCAGAGCTAGAATTAACGTAAGCGCTATCTTTAGGCGGAACCTCAGGAGCTAGTGGAACCACCGGTTCAGACGCTGGTGTAGTCTCGTTTCTAGGCGGTAAAGCTGGTGGCGGACCCGACATTCTGTTCTTAGTACAGTCCAAGATTACCAATCAATGTTTACTAAGTACACAAATAAAGTCTACTGTTCATACAACAAAGAACAAATGACGTTACTTCACACTTACTATCACTATTGTCAATACGGAAACTCTATGTTTTGTAAACGCTGTTATATACACGTATTAGATTTAAACAATCGCGATTGGGTGTATGGTAGCGCATGAAAGTAGACCCTTGATTTAGTGGAGTAGTGGAAAGGAGCAGTGTAGATGGATATTGATGATGGTTATTGTTGTTGGTTATTGATGGGTCACCGCAGTCGAAATTGTTTTTCAGTTGGAAGGATTGACAGAATTTAGTAGGGATCATAGTAGGAAAAAAAGGGTTTTGGGAAATTTTTTACATGTTTTGTTAGGGGTTATATATCTAGCGTTGGTATGGAATAAGGCTTTTCTGAGGGAATAGAAAATGTAATTAATTCTGAACATGTATGTATTGCTGGTACAAGTTATCCGGTTACTGTTATTCTGCCATATTTTAGTTTTATGCCACCAGCAAAGAAATCAGTCTCTCTTGGCATCCCAAGGTTACTTTTTCTAAGGTAATCGTCAATATCTTATATATTATGCTATTATATCGTAAATGCTGTATGTCTAATTAAGCTTTCTTCGCTTAAGTGCAATATCGGAAGTCACGCTGTCCTGCTCCAGATGTGTCAAGTCAATCTTAACAACTTCGTCATTCTGGGGAATTTCTGGAGTGTCAGAAGAACTCTGCGAAATCTCTAGAGGTTCGCGGCTGTTGCTTTCACTAGCATTCTCTTCTCTTTCATTCGGAAGCTCCACAATTTCATCCGGTATTACATTGATTGTCTCTACCTTTTGTGGTGTTGTATCCGTTCCTTTTGACACCATTGAGTTTCTTGTAGTATTGTCTGCTGCTGTCCCTGATGTAGCACCAGTGATTTTGGCTATTTCTTCTGAATGCGATTGCACTGGTTTAGACTGTTTGAACCTTAGGTAGACTTTTTCTCTATTTATTGGTGCGGAGCCACTCTTGACGGAAGCAGAACGTTCTTTTCCTGGGTTTGTGTGATCCTTC
This sequence comes from Scheffersomyces quercinus, assembly GCA_030556775.1. Classification (NCBI taxonomy): domain Eukaryota; kingdom Fungi; phylum Ascomycota; class Pichiomycetes; order Serinales; family Debaryomycetaceae; genus Scheffersomyces; species Scheffersomyces quercinus. Next base: position 264,971 of record JAKTUQ010000007.1, on the reverse strand, counting down.
TCTGATTCTCTATGGGTTAATTTCAATCTTAATTTAATCGGCTTTGGAGGAGTCCAGTTTCCCGCAGCATTGGTTTCGCGTCGTTTCGTCTTCTCCGATTCTTTGTACAACGGTGACGATATCTGAACTACGGCTGCTCCTCTGTCCTGTAAATTATTTCCTTCGAACAGACGTGTGGGATTCTCTGTGTTTATCATCCAGCTTTTTGGTGTAGAGGGGCCAGCTGAGCGAATATTTAATTGTGAAACACTTTCGTTGATCTCATCAGAATCATAGGATTTCATAGATTCATCAAGTGACATATTTTCACTTGAGGGAAACTTGTTTCGGCCCGGTGAGCCAGTATTTGAAGTGGCTCCAAAGCTGTGCTCTATTCGGAATTCCTGGTTCCTTGGTCTATTCAAATCTGAACTTTGCTCATCGCTTTCCTGAAGCTGATCCAAAAACACACGAATGCAGATCGCAGCTTTGGGTTCTTCTTCTTTTAATCCTTTAACATTTCTGATGAAGGTATCTACGATATCTTTTTGCTCCTCACTCAACTCCTTGTTCTTCTTGTCAAATTTTTGGTTTAATAGTTCCACTACGAACCCTTCAAATTCATCCACATCAAAGCGTTTGCTCAAAGATTCATTAGTCAAAATTCTCAATGGATTTGATGCATGGTTAGAACTCTCTTTGTACGACCGTGCTTTTGGATCGAGGGTAGAATACCCTATCTCCCCATTGCTTAACACACTGTCATTTCCATTACGCGTACTTCTCTCGTCTCTTGCTGCCTTCTCCAAATCAAATTCAATAACCTCTAAGTCGTCATCTGAGTTATGCTCATTTTCCTCTATAGGAGCTGTAGTATCATCTGCGACAATGTCCTTATGCAATTCAAGTAGAAGCTTGATCGAGCTCTTTCGCATAACGTTCCTCTCCTCTGCGATAAACATACTCCTAGCTAGATGTGGCAGATACGCCCCTCTCCACATCTTTTCGCAAAGAGGTATATTACTGAGATACTTCCTTACATTGTAGATGACATGGATTCCACAATCATTAAAATTGTTCTGCTTCGGTACTCTTGCTGTTAGCACATGGATTTGAGACCTAGCGATTGTTATGCCGTATTTTTCGATACAGTACTCCTTAATAAACTCTTTCAAAGGAGTCTTTATGTTCTCATGTGGCTGACCCAAGGAGTCGAAGACAAATATCTCTGCATGGTAATTCCGCAACTTCAGGAGTGCGTTCACAACTTCCTCGTCTTCTCTAGGCTGCGAATCCTGACTCGGTCTTTCTTCCTGGCTATCTGGGACTTGGACTTGCAGCTTATACTTCTTTTCAATTAATTTGAGTCTTAATAGTTCAGGTAAACCACGTATAATGCAACAGTACCAATGAGCATTCTCGTTGATAGGCATTATAATATAAGGAAATTTCATCAAATCTAATTTGGTGAGCCAACGTTTGATGTTGTTATAATAGTTGGGTGTATCTTGAGTTGCTGATCTGGACATTAACTTCGTGAAAAAGAAGGAGTTGAAAGCATGTATCTGGTCTTCCCTTAGCACATGGTGTTTGTGAACAGCTTTGCTAATCTCGTACTGTATAAAGAAGTCTATAATGGTATCATTGATCCAATCGTTATTGTAGAGTGTCTTAAAGTCGTTATATGTAATTGTGTATACCTTATTTTGAAAAAAAGTATACTTCAAATCTGGTGAGAAGGAATGTGGAACCTCTCGTGATATAGTAGTATGTTCAGACTTCTCCTCGCTTATTAGTATAGGGTGAGTAGTATTATCGAGCTTTTGGAATGAGAACTCGTCATCATCTTTGGTTCTGGACCTGGTTAACCTCAGGTTCGGACTGTAGAACTTAGAGGGACTTATCCTAGTTAATTCCTTCAGTGGTTCATGATCAGATATTTCGTACGTATCTCTGACAGGGAGTTTCTTCAATATTTCTTCCACGTCTTGAGATTTTGTCTTCGAGGCGGTATCGAAATTCCAAATGCTATTGTCTCTAAAGAAATTACGGATATCTTCGTCCTTACCATTATGAGTCGCTACAATATAGCCCTTTCCATCCTGGAGGCATAATATTATGTACTTTTCTGGAAGCAATAGTGCCCTTAGCTGGTCCGGTCTTACTATCAACTTTTCTTGTATAACACCGTAATTTGAAATGAAAATAAACCGCCCATTGGACGAAATGTTAAATGCTAATTCATGTGGCCCCATTGCTTGTCTTTTGCTGGTTTCTTGTAGTGATTTTATCGGTAGTGAGATAAGAGGTGGTTGATCCAATCCATTTGGTGACAAATCTATAATGTTCAGGAAGACATCCAACTTCTTGGGTGTAAAAAGGGGCCTTTCACTTTCACTGCTCCTTCTATTATGCTTTTCTGCACTGGAAGACCCTAGTATGCTACTATTCTTTGAGTCCGGATGCGTGAATCGGTAGACTGTTGGTTTCTTATTGCGTGGTGTTGTAGGAGTAGTTGGTTGAGATGCAGAAGGCGATCTTATTTTAGCAGAGTTGTTTGTTATAGTTCCTAGTTTGGCTCTTAGTTCGCTGGCTCTTTGCATTGACTGCTCGACGTGCAAGGAAGAGTTGCTGTCGTCTATTATAGCGACGCCGGCACTGTGACTTCTCTTGTGTGATCCATCAGTCAAGGTATTTAATGGCTTCGGTCCACCGCTGACTTTAGAGGACTTAGGCCGATGCACTAGCGACCGGAAGTCCTTCTTATGGAAACTGGAAGGCCGTTCGGAATTCATTGCGTGAATGAGTTCCTTATCCGTCCCTCTCAGTACTGGGTATTCGTATTTGCTAGTCTATATAAAGCTTATGCTGCAGTTACTCTCTTACAATAGAACATATAAATTACTGGTACTTCTTAAGAGTGCATTTTGATAGTGCGCACAAACAGAAACAGAAAAACCTGAGAAGCCTAAGAGAGTGGAGAACGAGATAGGGTTCTGAGTGCACTGTTAGTATAGGAATATGGAGAGGGAGGTGTTGATTAATGGTGAGCATGGGATTATAAAGTGTTCTATGGGGGTTTGTTCAATGCCTTCTGGTAACTTATATCATGGAAAACGCTTGCTTCATTCAATAATTACCGGCGCTACCATGTGCTTGTTTGGAATCAGCTTATATGTAAAAGGCAGAATGGTACATATAGAGCTACTAGCTGGCTCCAGTCTCTTGATGCTGTTTAAACCTTATGTAGTCGTAGGTCTAATAATTTAGGTTTACAAACTGGAGTGGAGCGAAGATGGAGAATTTGAACTCTTATGATTATGGAAAGTATTAAGGTATATTAATTTGAAGAATTTGTAATTATTCTTGCAAAATATTGATAAATTCCCTTCAAACTTTTTTACGTATTACAATATACTAGGAATACCCACTTATTACATACAAACAGTCTAATGAATATAACCTTTCTGTTCTAGTTACATAAAAACGTCTTTAGTGGTCGAACCGTTTGGGTGCAAAATACATACTTCTCTGTAGGTTGTGTCCCATAACCCACACGATAAAGGCTAATTCTGTCTACGTTTTCTTATTTTCTACCATGTGCCCTTGCTATATCATCCGTCCTTGAATAACATTCCCCATCCTTTCCCCCACTCATCTAGAAGAAGCCAGTCAGTCAAATATCCACCAGAGAACATTCTTCATAGTTAAGGCACAATGCGAAGTGGTATATTTTTTCTTACACAGATAAAGAGAAAGAGAAACGTAGATGAGAGACACTCATATGACATTCCTACCAATTTTACCCGAAAGAAAACCAAACTTCTTTAAGATTTCTTAAATAACTCCCCTGATTCAAACCCACACACCACATAACAACAACCTTGTCAAAACTACATCTCATCACTCTCCCACACATTTATCATACTTCCACCACCCTACCTCCTCCACTGCCCCAACTATCCCCACACACACTCCCTCCATTTCTCACACACAATATCGCGCACGTGACCTATTTAACTCTCACTCGCTCGCCACCGACTTTGGCAATTACCAGTCCATTGATTTCAGTGAATAACATTAGACGCTAGTAACAGTCTCCGTAGTGTGGTATAATTGGAAGCATCTTCTATAATATCTTCATAGATTTCACATCACACCAACCAAAACACCCATCTTATCAATCACAATGGGTCAGGGGCCTTCAGGAATGCCGGGAGGCGACAACTTCAACAAGAAGAAAGACGACAAAAAGAAAGAGAAACCAAAGTACGAACCACCGGTAGAATCCAAATTCGGTAAGAAACGTAGAAAGGGACCAGACACCGCCGTGAAATTGCCCTCGGTTTACCCAAATACAAGATGTAAGTTGAAGCTCTTGAAGTTGGAACGTATTAAGGATCACTTGTTGTTAGAAGAAGAGTTCGTGACAAACCAAGAAGCCTTCCAGCCAACAGAGGCAAAACAGGCCGAAGAAAGAGAGAAAGTAGATGAATTGAGAGGTTATCCAATGTCCATCGGTACTTTAGAAGAGATTATCGATGACGATCATGCAATTGTCTCGTCCACTGCCGGATCTGAGTACTATGTGTCTATCATGTCTTTTGTCGATAAGGGATTATTAGAACCAGGCTGTTCAGTACTTTTACACCATAAAACCGTGTCAGTGGTAGGTGTGTTGGCCGATGACGCCGATCCAATGGTTTCAGTAATGAAATTAGATAAATCTCCTACAGAAAGTTATGCTGACATAGGTGGTTTGGAAGCACAAATCCAAGAAATCAAAGAGGCTGTTGAATTGCCATTAACACATCCAGAATTGTACGAAGAAATGGGTATCAAACCACCTAAGGGTGTCATATTGTACGGTGCTCCAGGTACAGGTAAGACATTATTAGCGAAGGCCGTGGCTAACCAGACCAGTGCTACTTTCTTAAGAATCGTTGGTTCCGAATTAATTCAGAAATACTTGGGTGATGGTCCAAGATTATGTAGACAAATTTTCCAAATAGCGGCAGAACATGCTCCATCGATTGTTTTCATTGATGAAATCGATGCCATTGGTACCAAGAGATACGAGTCTACTTCAGGTGGTGAAAGAGAAATCCAGAGAACCATGTTGGAATTGTTAAACCAGTTGGATGGTTTCGATGACAGAGGAGATATCAAGGTCATTATGGCTACTAACAAGATTGAGTCATTGGATCCTGCTTTGATCAGACCTGGTAGAATTGACCGTAAGATTTTATTCGAAAACCCAGACTCCAATACCAAGAAGAAGATTTTAACTATCCACACATCCAAGATGAGTTTAGCAGACGATGTTAATTTGGAAGAATTGGTCACCTCGAAGGATGACTTGTCAGGAGCTGATATCAAGGCCATCTGTACCGAAGCTGGTTTGTTGGCCTTAAGAGAGAGAAGAATGCAAGTCAAGGCTGACGATTTCAAATCGGCCAAGGAGAGAGTGCTCAAGAACAAGGTGGAGGAGAACCTCGAAGGCTTGTACTTGTAGTTGTATAGGCGATAGACACGAAATGCATGTATTGAATACTGAGGATTGTAGTGATATGTAGGCAGATTAATCTAGATGAGGTGGAGGAACAACCACTGGAACCCATACTGTTTCCGTAAGAACAAATGACATCCACAACTATCATTCCCCCCCCAGATATCCCATATCTATCAACATTAACCTATAAACACATATCCATTACCGATATGAATATACAAAATACCTTCATACTCTCCATATATCATTCACTCATAAAAATGAATGCAAAAAACGGTCGCACTGAAAATTTCAATCATCAGAAGACTGAAAAATGGAGAGACGAGATAGTGTTCTTCTGCTAAGTATTGACCGTAGTCATAATGATATAGCATATCTGTAGTAACAACTTCATATTCAAGAATAAAACCAGAAAATCGATGCCGTGGCCAAATTTCAGCCTTCGGACAGGCATTTTAGTTGGAATACGACATCACTCTAAAGTGAAAAGACTGAAAGGGTTCCAAGTCAAGGACTTCAAGCATCTCCAGAGACATGAAAGCGGGTTCGATCTCGTAGAAGAACATATCCATGCCTCAGCAGACACATCTGAGTACACATCCCTCAACGCGTTGCCAACTCTACTTTATCGAAAGAATTTCGAGAAGAAAGCCAAAATCCAAGAGTTCCAATTGGGCCCTGAACTGCCCATTTTCAAATCAGAAACAGTCTACTTAAGAATGTTTCTGGGAACTAATGAAGTGCTTCCGCCTATAGATTTGAAAAAGACAAACTTTCTAGAGATGATAACCAGAAGATATGACGAATTCAAAAGCAATGTGGAATTTGTCCGTGGTGCTCATGGTGTAGAAGTCCTAGGAAGAACTTTGGTACGAGAGTTGATCTATGCCAATGCATTGTACAATTACCGGAGCCCAGGGGTTACCTATGCAAGTACCATTAAGAGTATAAGCAGGAAGTACAGCATACGATCGCATGATCTATATTTCGACTGCAACAAAACATCGTCTCCCATTGCAGAAATGGAGAAATTCTTCAATTTCACGAAATACAGAGCCTTATCAATATTGTACATTTACTTGGGATTGAAGTACTTGGAAGACCCTATGGGTGCAAAGAACATTATCAGAAAATTCATAAGCGATATCCCTAGTCCAAGTCCTAGAAAACTTCGGGGAAATGGCCCCGGAAGTGTAGAGAAATTCGTGGATTCCTTCAGAGACAAGTTTAACGAGTATTCGAAGGACGACAAAGAGGATCTACGAACCGTGAACTCCTCTATCATATTTCGACGGACTTTTAGACCAAGTTGTTTCCTGACTCGGGCCGGTTGCCCCCAATTCCATTTTTATCAAACCCACTGCAGAGTAATATTCTTCTTAATATAGCCTTGATAAACCCGAATTCCAAGCTCCTATCCCAAACAGCTTTACAGAACAAAAGAATTACGATTGACGTTGGTAAGAAACTAGATAAACTTGGCGATCTAGTCCTTAGGAGGCTTGTAATGGAATACATTTTCACAAACAGTACCAAAAGGGTAGGTCTTCTTCTGGACTACCACTTTCTAAATTCCAACGTCGTATTCGGAAGACTAACGGAAGTATACTCGCTACACAAGGGGTTGGAAAACAAGGCCCATCAGGATGAATTCTTGGATGCACTCAAAAATACCACTAACTTGAAGAAGCTATATGAACAGGTTGGTGATTTCTTTGAGAGGCTAGTCGCCGTTTTGTATATAGATGATCATGATAGAGCTCGTCAATGGGTGTTTGACATCATGGACGTTGTCACAGGCTCGATGGCCAAGGAGACAGATAGCGGCACTATCTACTTAGAGAAGGAGAAATTCGTTGACTTGGTGGAACAGCACGGATTTTATTACGACAGATCAGCGCATTTCAACTTTAAATCAAGTCAAAGCACTAGCTAAGCCGATCGCCGCTAGCAGCAAAAATTACGTCAATTTCATTTGCGTTTATCCAGCGGAATCCTATTGTACATATCACCCGTCCGGTAAACTACATTCGTACATAATTCCAAAAAACATACATTTTTAGTGGTGTCTATACAATCTTTTATTCGTAATATGGTCGTTCATCATAGGGCGGGACAGTGAGCCAAAAGGACGTAATGGCCTAGTTCTTCGCGTACCTTATCCCTTCATCGTAACTATGCAAGTGGAGGCTTATGACTTTGCCTTTTTCGTCTCTGAATTATCCACGGGTTCAGCTTCTTCAGCCTTTCTCTTCTTATCTTCTCCTATCTTAATTTGGCTCACTACAAGTGATTCGTCTATCGCCGGCACTAATGGCAAATCTGGAAGCCCGACTTTGGTTGAAACTTTCATTCTCAATACAAGAGTATCTTTGAAATTCACCTTCTTACGGCATAGGGGACATAAACCTGCTCCTCTTTTGCCTCTTACTTGACCTCTAGCATGTGAGCTCGATATACTCTGCTGAATACACTCTAAACAGAATATATGACCGCAGGACGTAGCAGCGGCGTTAGTAACGTCGTCAAAGCATATCGGGCACTGGACGTCTGATAACTTTTTCGTTGTGTGATTCTGAGGAGCCTGCTGAGGGTTATCGATGAGGTTCTGAGTCTGTTTGCGGAACTCTACGATTTCCAAGTCGTTATCGTCCACATCCTCCTCGTCCGAAGATATGTTGATGACGTATTCTGGGGTTTCCATGTGACGAGAGCTTGTGTTGTTGTGGTCCAAATCGGTAAAGAGTAGGCGGATGTAACTTAAATTATTGTTACTAAGCTCTTGGATTCATTGTAAGAGACAATTGATACTGAGTTCCCAATTAGGAAAGTGACCTATTCAGTTCTATATACACACTATAGGGTGGAAATTCCATTGCCATTAGAGTTCCGGGTATTGCTCAAGGGTAATCAAAGAACTGCGGCTGGATATAGCTGGCGTATGTTGAAACATAAACAGGAGGTAAGATAGCGAATTAAACGGCTATCAGTGAGCTATCAGTGAAAGGATGCAATTTTAGACTGAGAATTTCAAGCCTATGGGCGAGGCGATAACACTTAGATGACAGCAGATCTGCGAATTTGACCCTACTGACAGTACCGAAAACCAAAACTCACGCATGCCTGTGATTGCGGTTGCAATCGGAGCAGATTTTCCCAGAAAAACCCATAACCACGGTTAATGTGTAGTCTCTAAAGCTTACATCGGCCAATTCGTAGGCTCTAAATGGTCATATACTAATTGGGATTTTCACCTAACCCTTTTCCAGCCACAAAACCTTCGCTCATCGTCTGGTGATGAGCCCTTTGCTCATTCCAACACATCAATAAAATGTTTTCTGGCCAGGCTAGGTGGTATGACGTAATTTTTTATCGCACGTGAGTCAACAAAGGTTCTCTGCCGGATTCCTTCCGGTTGCAACCATAGTACTTAATATAGCGTCTAAGGGCTTGTTGTACAAAAGCAGGATAGGTCCTTTATGTTCTACGCTATGACGTAGTGGATATGTAGACTCGGAGTGAAATTCACCGTAGTGCGGTACTAGACTTCTAGGATTGTGCGCTCTGCGTGTACGAGAGTTTCATGGAGCAATTGGAGGCGAAACCAGGGCTGCTTCGTTATGAGTGCTTCCGGCGAAAACATAGAACTTATCAATGAAAAGACCCCCGTAAGGGATAATGGGAGATAGGAACCCTCCATTATCCCCGCGATCCTATCGACTTCGAACTACCACACGGAACCGCAAATTCAGGGGTTTACGTACGAATACATCATTGGTCCATTATCACGAAAGCAAAGCAACGATAACCAACTATCCAACACACAATAATGGTTCAATTACTTTACTACTACTCTGGCCGGCACAATTTCTTTTGTTGGACCGTTGAATATATGTACTGCACCCTATGATAATAGATAAAAAAAAAAAACAGTTCTTTTGGCATATCTGCATACAAAAAATTTAACAACCATTTATTTTATTACTGATCGTGGGATGCTGCTGATGATCTGCAAGGTTCCTTGCAAAAGATGTTGAATCGAAGGATTTGCTGCGGTATATAAGAGCTGACGTTCCCCCCTCTCTGAACCAGTATTGAAGTCGTTTTACTATAGCTTTCATCCTCAATTGGTTTACTTAAGCTTTTACAACTACATCATCTCACAAATAATTAATACAATATGACAATTCAAAAACAACCTGCTGTTTTCTTCGTCAACGCCGCTTTGTTCGACTGTGACGGAACCTTGGTCAACTCTACTGGTGCTATCTCTGAATTCTGGAGAAATTTCGCTAAGACCAGACCTCACGTCAACCCAGATGAGATCATCAGAACCTCGCATGGTTGCAGAACCTTCGATGTTATCCAAAAGTGGTCTCCTGAGGACGCTGAAGTCGAACAAGTTACCGAGTGGGAAGGTTCTATTCCTGACTCATTCGGTCAATATGCCAAGCCAATTCCAGGTGCTGTGGAATTAGTCAAGTCTTTTGACGACTTCTCCAAGAGCCAAACCGCAAACAAGAAGCAAAGATGGGCCATTGTTACCTCTGGTACCTTACCTTTGGCTACTAAGTGGTTGAAGTTATTGACAATCGAACAACCAGATGTTTTCATCACTGCTGAGAAGGTTACCAAGGGTAAGCCACACCCACAAGGATACCAATCTGCCAGGAATACATTAGGATATGAGGGTGCTCACAACAAGGTGGTTGTGTTCGAAGATGCCCCTGCTGGAATCACTGCTGGTAAAGGTGCTGGTGCTTTTATCGTTGGTATCTGTTCCACTTACGACCCATTGAAGGTCAGAAACGCTGGTGCTGACATTGTCGTTGACGACTTGTCATCCTTCAAGATTGACTCTTACAACCCAGAGACCGATGAGTTTAAGGTTGTTGTCAACGAATACCACTACGCCAACGATGAGTTCTTGGAAAATATCTAAGAGATCGTCCATTATTTTTTCCCACACAGTTTATGACGCTGCTGCGGGCTACTGATACGGGTCTTTCTCATCACATCCTATTTATTATAAGACACTATCAGCGTTTACTTGTTTCCTTTTAAATCTTATTTCGAAACATTTTTATAGAGAGTCATCAATGTACATTAGAAGTTATAATTATTATTACCATTTGCACAATTCCTTATCGCTTGTAATCCTCTTCACAGCTATCCGCATACTTTTGGGTGATGCATCGCGCGCAAATTCGGACTTGAATCATCCCATGCCACAACGTAAAAAAATACAAAACTTTAATTATAATGCATTAGTCACCCCTCCTTTGCAATGAACGTGTTCATCAGATGGCTGTACTTTTTAGTTGTAGAAGTCATGAGTGCTGAAGACTACGCCATGGATGTTGTCATGATCTATCATAAAACACTGCCATGATTGATAGTAGACGTAACTGGTCGTAACTGGTAGCAGCTCTCACTAAGCTGCCTCTTTCGTGAAACTTAGCATTAACCTTCTAGAAATCTTTTATTGAATAACTTACCATCTAGAATATGACTCAAATAGACATCACCAATAGTAAGGTGATGCCCATGACAGAATCTCTTGTGGGTATTGTCTCATCGTTACATAATAATGCGAACAAAATAGAAAATGCGACACAAGTCAATATCTGCAGGAACTAAAAAAATCTGTTAGCGATGGCATCAATAAATTTTTCAGCTTAAAGAGGTCATAGCAATAGGAACCTATATCAGTTTTTAGGCTACAAATCATCCAAAATGAGTACAGTATCGCCATCATTAACAGGTCTGTACCCATTATCGACATTACCAAGAATACCCGATTTGAAGTTATCAGAAAAGGTAATCATCCCAACAATAACCTCCCATGAACCAAACACAATAGACGTTGGTATCTCCAAGTCTATCATCTCCAGTTACATTATTAAACCAACGCCAAAATTAATATGGTCATATGCATTAAGTCCTTCCAGCATCGTGGATTGCATGAGTGTTGTAGAACTCTCAACCAAGAAGTTATATGCTGTGGGAATCACGGAACGTAAAAAGTCTAAGCTTTTGTTAATCGTCAGATCCATAGGCGGAGAAAGCGAGGAATCCACCACAGAAACAGTAGAATTGAAATTACAAGAAAGAGTCAAGGGAGTTGAGTTCTACCAAGAGGGCAAGTTAATTGTAGTTGTCTACGAAGGTGGAAACGTTCAGTTGATAAAGAATGAAGATAACAAGGAATTGGTTCAAAGCGAGATCCAGTTAGGTACTAGTACCGGAAAGAGAACTCGTGGATCTCCTAAGTTGGTCTTCCACCAATATATAAACGATATTGCATTGAATAACAGCGCCGGAGAAGAAAACAAGGATTTCATTGTATTAGTCTTCCACGAAGACTCTCACTTAGTCTACAAGTTAATCTCTGTTAACATTCAAAACTCCACCATTTTCGAGGTTTTGTCAACCAAAATTGCATACGCTGATTCCAACTCAGTCAAATTAGCATACGCAACTGGCTACTTGTACCAATTGAACTTGGCCAAGCATGAGATCACATCTCTTCCTGTACTTACTTTCAAGCCAGAACACACCATTTCTGTGCAAGCATTACTTGCCGAAAAGCCTAATATAGATGAAACATCATTCCTTGCTCCAAGCACAGACCGTCTTTTGTTATCTGTGGGAAACAAGATTCACTTAATCAACTTCAAATTTTCCTGTTTGTTGGACACTTTCGAATCTCGTTCGTCTTCTTCCTCTGCTACAAATCCAGACAATGTTTTAGTAAATCAAGTTGTACGCGTGAAGGGTACTGCTAAATCCACAAAGTCCTTAGCCGTGTACTTGTATTTGAAGAAGAAGGACAACAACGTTTACTTGAATGTGATCAACATAGATGTTGGGTTAAATACATTAAGCGAATGCTTAGGAAAGAGCATTAACAAGAGTGGCGCAGATGATAAACTTCTTGGATTGGCTGACTTGGCACATCCAAACTTCGAATCTGAAGTAAAATCTTTGGCCAAGCAATTAAAGGAAGTATACACCCTGTTAGAAGAAGCCAAGAGTCGTAAAGACGTTAACAAGTGGGAGAGAGTGTTGATACCATACTTAAAGAATGAGTCCTGGGACTCTATTAAGAAATCATTAAAAGGGAAGAAGAAGACAAATGACAAAGTTCACAAGTTCAAGGAATTTGAGGTCGAGAACGACCGTGCTGTCGATGTCAATTTCATCAGCAAAGTGTTGCGTTTGATCTTTGAGATAAACGAATCCAAGCAAGTGGAGTTTGTTGACCCAGAGTTTGTTCCTGAACACACACTTATCTACTTATTAACAAATCCTATATTCCCAGTCGAGTTCACTCGTGGTTTATTGAGATTGTTTAACGAGAGCAACCTCGTGACTTTATTAAGACAATCTATCATCACCTGTCCTAATTTGACTATTCATGAATTACTTCTCCAGTTGGTCAGTTCCGAAAACGATGAAGATATCTTCCAGGATTTGATCAACCGCTTGATTGGAGAATTTTCCATTGTTGATATTAACAGACAATTTAAGGAATTGTTGCAGAATGAGAAGTCTAACTTTAACTTGAATGATCTATTGAACAGATTATTACAAGTGAAGAGCAACAATAAGAGCTGGTACTTGATTGAGATCATTATTGATGTCGGAGGATTGTTTAACTGGCCACTGGACACAGTAGACAAATTGAATGAGTTGATAGAGGCAAAGGTGAATACATTGATTGGAAACAGCTACAATTTAACCTTAACCAACCAAGTGTTGTTGCTTAATGAGCCAATCGCCAAGAAGAAGAAGAAATCAAAGAAGCCTATAGCCAAGTCTGTCACAGGCGACATTATCTCCAACAACGTCCAACAACAATCCCAATTGGACTCAATCTTGACTGTCAACAGTGCTTCCAAGAACAAGCTTTTGGACGATTCCAGCATCGAGATTTCTAAGAAGTTCCCTAACTACTCGGTTGACAGATTAGTATTGTAGGATAGATATAGACTTGTATGATAGTGTAATTTACGATCTCGATCCACGAATAGATAAACAAGAACATTAGAATGAGGGATATAATGAGGTAGTTATGACCTTAAAACCATCATGAAGTTTATGAATTCATGAACTAAATGTTACCAGTATACTAAAAAACATGTCTTTCTTCTAGGTATAAATATTTATAACTTTTAAAGATACGTACCTTCATTAGAATACTTGATAAACCCTTACTCCTACATTTTCTTCAAATCACCTTTTCCACTCAATATATCCAAATAAAGATTCTCACACAAATAAGACCTCATACCAATCACAACTACACGCCATTACATTATTTAAATAAACAAGCATCCGTAAAAGAGAAACAATAAAAGTCCATAAACCCATTCTCTCAGCGGCTAATGGCTGTAACAATTCGCACTCACCAAACATGCACACCAAAAAAAATTCATGAACTTTTCACTTTCAGGATGTTGTAAGCCAACGATTAATGGTTAGAGTATGGTTCTAGTGTAGATATTTAGTAGACATATTGTGATTATTATAGGTTCAAAGGCTTCTTGTGTACATATATACATCCGTAGAATTGAATTCCAGGTATCTACTTACATAAAACTACCCGTTTACGCCAAAGTCTCATATATATACTCTCTAAAATGGCTACGAATACTACTGCAGCAGCTGCTGTTAGAGCATACAGAAACGCTTTGAGAGCCACCAAAGTGGCATTCAGACAAGATATACCTATGTTAGCTTCTGCCAGAACCCAGATCAGACAAGGGTTTCAACAACACAGTACTTTGGAAGACACAGCACAGATAGAAGAGGAAATCCAGAAATTGAACGATGTCAGCAACTTCTTGATTCAGAATATAGTCCAGGGCGAGAAGAAAGACGACGGGAAATACCTATTGAACTTCCACGAGAGAACAGAATTGGGAGACAACGATACCATCAAGCAGTCGAAATCAGAGATGGGATCATTAGCTGGTGCCAAGGCCAAGAAGCGTAGCGACTTGAAGAAGTAAGCATTTTACCCCAAAGAGTAAGCTCTGGTAGATGGGTGCCTCTGGCAATAGAGGGGGCTTCAGCATGACTCCGAGCAACACGAAACGACCAATAGTAACTGAGAATTGTAAAAACACACAAGTAGTGTATTGTACATAGAGAATTATCAATATATCAGCCAATCTCCTTGTGGATAGTGTAGCAATTTAACTGGAGCAAACTCATGGTAGCACAAGAAGAGTTGCGGTTGAAAAATAAAAAGTTTGGAACATCTCGATATTTGCTGAAAGTAGACTACTTCTACTCTTATTGATAACCATAGATCTAAGCATATTGAAGGAAGAAACATGAGTGAACCTAACAAGAGAGAGGTCCAGATATCGAAAGCATTATCATACCTTTTAAGACATGGTACATTAAAGGAAAAATTGGAAATTGACGAGGAGGGTTATGTTAAGATTAGTGCTCTCCTCCAGCATCAAAGACTCAAGTCACACCGAACAACAAGAGAAGACATCGAAAACGTAGTAAAGAACAATAACAAGAAGAGGTTCACAATTAGAGATGGAGAGTACATCTGTGCCAATCAGGGCCACTCTATAAAAGAAGTTACCAACACGAATCTCGAGTTGATGACGTTGGAAACCATTCCAAATGAAGTCTACCATGGCACATACAAGAAGAAATTGCCTCTGATTATAGCCAGTGGAGGATTGAACAGAATGAACAGAAACCATATTCATATGACATCAAGAGAGTTTTCCAAGATTTCAGGAATTCGATACAATGCTGACATTTTGGTCTACATTGATGTTGCAAAATCTATGGCAAACGGCATAAAATTTTTTAAGAGTTTGAATAATGTCATTTTGAGCGAAGGAGACGACGATGGATTCATCAGCTGGAAATACTTCGAGAAGATAGTTGAAATCAAAACCGGAGACGAACTAGATATTAAGCAATTCTTTCAGGAGAATGTGGGCGAGAATGGCACTACATAAAGATTCTCTACATTTCTATGATATCTACTTTGATAGTAGCATAGTGAAGCAAGCCTAGTGAAACGAAAATTATCCAAGACTGATACCAAATAATAGAACATGGTACCTGGAAATGTCACCATATTTCTATTGCTTGGTTGCCAGTTGGCCCGCTCATTCCCTATTTGACGGTTGTTTCAATCGGCTATTATTTGCATCGGCTCATAGCTATGAGTCTAGGTGAACTGACAATATACCTTGTGTAGTAATGTAACATCAGACACTGACAATAACTAACTAAAATATAAGGCTACCTGTACGTTGCCGTGTATTTCTCAGGGTTCAGGCGCATCTCCTCAACTCCATATGGTATTTCAACTAAAATGAATAGAGGATAAACATTCTTCCCATGCTTTCGTAACTTTATCAGACAGATTGGAAATTATGGCAGCGGACCGCATGCCAGGATAATAATTTGATGACTTAATGACAATTATTCAGTGTCGGGGACAAGTTAGTCAAAGGAAATATGTACGTCGCTAATTGTAGTTGAACTACTTTATAGTTTATCATTTCGGCACCTGTCCTACAACGTTTTGTAGTTGGATTTCCGTGACCTACCAACTGGTAATTATCATTTGAAACACCTAGTTCTAGAAACGGTCGTTTCCATATATCCCATACTCTATTTTTTATAGTAGATACTTAGGGAGTATCCAGACCAAGAGACTATGCCATTAATCAATAAGTCATTATAAAATATTCTATTATCTAGGAATGTAGATTGCTCGCCATGCCAACTACGATGTCTTACTTCTAAACTAGTTAAGTGGTCGTCTTTTGGGTAGAACGGAATTTTTTCAGCACGAAAGGCAATAAGAATTGTGTTATTAAACAAGCAAAACTACGATGGAGGCTTCATACCTTCGGAAAATATAGCTAATACCAGTTTACCACATTTACTCCATATTTTGCAATATTATATAGTTCTCTAGGAAAGTATACAGTCACGTTTGGCTAAATTCTCTCCAGAACTCCTGCCTATTGAGAGGTATGTGGCAAGGAAATCGGATAGACACGGCAAATGAAGGGGTAAAACACTGTTAGCTTGAAGCTAGCCCGTAAGTACCATCCTTTTCAGACCAGTCAGCCCGTAAGTGACAATGGCTCTCGGCTCAACCTGAAGGCGAAAATCATCTATTTTGCAAGGATCAGCTTATCAGTCATCTCAGAAGATTTGTCGTTTTCTGGCTCCTCGAATTTGGACTATTCGGGAATCTTCGAAACCTAACCAGCCATATGCACAGACACTAATGTCCAGCTCTCGATACTTAGATCTCGTATACTACAACAACTACCATCAAGCACAAATGCCAAGTTAACTGGTGGTCCGTAAAAGATTCAGAACATTCATTCGAATAGAGTGCCCGATATAAGGTTTTGTGGCATGGATATTTTGCACACCTAGGCCATCCCGATTACACGAGTGCAGTACCTTTGTTCTATCAGGACGCATATTTTTTTCTTTTTCCCCAATTGGGACGGTTTTTGCAAGAGGGTCGATTCTGGACTCAAAAAGCTGCTAGTGCGGTTGTTTGAAGCTAATATGATTCAAACAAACGGTGCTACTCTATAGCTTTATAAGACCTTATCTGTACGAGCGGCAAATGGGGAACATACCATACTCTCTTACGTCACTTCATTAGTGAAGTTTCCGTTTTCGTCTCATCATTACCCTTTACAAATACCACCACTATCAGTCGCATTTCGCACCCTACCACCATCTCGAATCCCAGGCCCTTTGGTCTAGATTTGACGGTTCCATATATTTTCTGTTGCTTTATTTTAGACAAACCTGCTCCATACATTACGTCTACATGTTCTAGTTTTAGGTTTGATTTTTTCCCTTCCCTAAAGAATCTAGATTCAACAGGGCTATCT
Source organism: Scheffersomyces quercinus (assembly GCA_030556775.1). Classification (NCBI taxonomy): domain Eukaryota; kingdom Fungi; phylum Ascomycota; class Pichiomycetes; order Serinales; family Debaryomycetaceae; genus Scheffersomyces; species Scheffersomyces quercinus. The sequence goes on along the minus strand of JAKTUQ010000007.1, from coordinate 247,562 downwards.
AGTACCACTGTAAGAACGTACCCCATACAAAATACAGTCTACTAAATTACCTCGACTTAACAAACATGACGGTTCCAGTTGTAGTGTCCTATTCCCGTTCCTGTTCCTGTTCCCGATCCCGTTCCTAGGTTTCTTTCTCTTCTCTGCTTTCTTGTTCGTAGACTTGCCCGTGTTATATAACTCCCCCATCTGCCTCCTTGTAACTGTTTGTTCGCTCTACCATAGAAGTTCTTCGTTTCTACCAGGCGGCACCTTGTACATACCACTACGCCAGTCAGCATAAGTATTTCCAAGTTAGGTTGTTTGCTGCCCCAGTTCTATACGCCTGTGTCTATCGAGCCCTCCAACTCCCCGTTGGTGATATATATAGCTAGGTTCTACGTCGTCCCGTGAATTTTGCTCAATAGAAGTCCCCGTCGCATGATAATGAACAGGCATTTCGAGTACTCGAATTACCAGATTTCAGAGATTCATACCACCCCTGTCTACGTGCCGCCAAGGACCAATCCAATAGCGTCCGCCAACGATAATAAGATTTGCCAATGGTACTGCTGCTCTTGCGGTCAGAGTTATGGCTCGATAATATACCCCAATAGTGTAGATGAAGTGCTGCGAAACCTTTGTCCTCAACAGAACAGCCAAAACCACGGGCTACCAATAGCCACTATTTGCCCCAATGGTACCAATAGGGCGTTGTTCAACTCCAGCAAACACGCTTCTACTTCAAATCACTCCGATAATACCTCTGACTACCTACTCCAAAACTTGAAATACTACAGCCAAATAGTTTACAGTAAAGGTATAGATACACCACATCGTCCTGATTCCGCATTGAGTGCTAGAAGTATTCTGGACGACACCTCGTTTTACCGTAACTACGATGTCTATTCACCATCGCTTTCGAATGTACAGACAATAGAGGATGAACAGGAGAACTTGTCTTTCAAGCGGTCCGATAGTTTGGGGGATTTACTAGATGAAGATGCTATAGGTTCAATACGTGACGAGGACAGCTACGACGATTCTACTACAGTGCCGAGCACCGCTACTAGTACAAGTTCCACGAATACAGATGATGATAGTCAATTTTCAAAAGTAGGGCAAGAAAGTAATATCATTCTTAATATTCCAACGAGGTTCACATGTCACAGGTGTGACCATATGATGTGTCCTTACTGCCCCAAAGTTCGTATGAGAGATTTGCATCAGTAAGCTACTTGAGGAGAGCAGTCATGTATCATAATTAAAGTATAGAGGTCATTTTGTTGGTGCTGGCATGAAATTCATGGTGTGGGCAATATGTTCAATATGGTGTATTCAGTCCATACATTATCTTCATTTCATTTTATTTCTGGGCTATATTGTTTTATTTTTGGGTTGTGGTTATATATTTTTGGTTTTAGGTTCTATCATGTTGTAGCATATTAGTAATGAACAACTGCTAACGTTTAAGGTTCTTATCGTAGTACTATTTCTCTTCGCATAACTTCACCTGGTAAGAAGCAGGGCTCAAGAGGAGCAGGAAGGGGCTCAGAACATAGAAGAATTCGATTATGTATGATTTCATGTTTGCTTCCATATGTGCCGAATTATTCATGTAAGTTTGGTAGGTCAATCCAAGTTAACCTTGCAGTTTCAGTCTTCAATTGGACTTGCAGAAGACTAATGGTTCATTGCGTTCATATGAATCAGCACTTCATTTGCTATCGTTTGCCCAGTCCATGCCCTACTTAGTGTGAATTTCATATGGTGTCATGTTAATGCTGTCGCCTACCACCCCCAGCAACTATAACTATTCAGTCTACTAACCGAATAGCCCTAATTCAAAAAACAAGAGAAATAAAGTACATTTATAGTATCATAGTAGACATAAATCATTTCATACCTTCGCTATACTAAAGAAATGCTGCGAAAAATAGCGAGCCAAATTTGAAGTCTGAGTGGTTCCAAAGCTAACCGCTATACTCTTTCATAGAATGGGAGAATGGGCTGGTAATGACTTGTAGACTCTAAAATTTTTGTAATTGAATCTGTTATGTGGTCAGAGATGGAAAATTCTCCCACTCTTTGGGAACGGCGATAATGGGTCCTCGTACTATATTATGCTTACAGAGAGTGTAGGATGAGTCGCAATCATACTTGATGATTTTGAGACAGCATCTACGAGTCACTTTTTCACTTGTGGCTCGTTTAATCTTCTATTCTACAGAATTTTGTAATGTAATGATGCATTGTGTAGAGCAGATGTCTCCTGACTATTTATATGATACATGTTAGTCTATTTCTTTTGAAGTGACTTCCTTTTTAACCACTTGTCCTTGGACTTGACGATTTTGGACTCGGATTTTGGTACGATCTTCTTCTTGTTGTCAAACGACTGGATCTTGACATGCACTGGTCCCTTATTAGTAGAGACTTTCTTGGACAACTTAATGGCCCTCAACTTCTCCTGTTTCAATTTCTGGCGTATTAACTTCTGGTCAATCTCCTCGAAATCTTGTGTCTTCAAATGCTTTGGTTGTGTAGTTGCTGCCAAAAGACCGTCACTCTCAATTGCTTCTATTAACTCATCTGGTAAGAGATCTGGCAATTCTTCCTTATCTTCTTGCTCAACTACGGTCTGTGTCTTCTCTTTCTTTTGCAATTGTTGCTCTTTATTCTTAAGATCAAACTGTCTTCTTCTTTCCTTCTCCTCCCTGTTTTTCTGTGCCTGTATTTCCTTTTGCTTTCTTTGTTTGTCTATTATGTCCTGTTTAGCAGTGCTTGTGGATTCTTCTTCTGGTGCCTCATCGTCTGAATCCGATTCCTCTTCGGAACTCGATTCTTCTTGTTCCTCAGGAACCTCCTCAGCAGTATGGTATTCGGCGTCGTTCAAGCTGTTGTCCTCATCCAGAAATTTTATTTTCGTTGGAGCCTTATTGGACTTTATCTGACTCCTCGTTACAACCATTCTACTCTATTTATTTTATCTACAACTGACAAGAAGTCTCTCTATAATCTTCCTATACTATCTCATCTCTATCAATGTATATACTTTTTTTTTCTGTGCACAGGTTTTCGATTGGTGCGCGCACGAACAAATTTTGCAATCGTTTTTATGAAGAGTTGGCTGGGTGTAAATGGGTGGTAATTGGGTGATAGATGTCTTATGGTACTAGACAATTTATACCATATTGCTTCCATTTCTTCTTATTCAAATCGTTTTTGACTGTTTTCACGAATTTCTTATCTTGGAGCAGCTTCAAAGTAGCACTGTTAATTTCTACTCCATCTATGACCAAGCTCTCTAATCTGAATGCACCTCCATTATTCCTGCGGATATTAGTTATATTCGACGGAACTGCCCTGAATAAATCGATCAAGCCGATTCCTTCTATTCTGATGCAAAAACTAAGATCAAGCAACTTCAATTTGCATGATTCGTAACCGATCACTTTCTCTATATCATTATGAAAATGCTTCATGGTTTGGTTGTCCAAATCTAGCTCATTCAAGTAGAGGTTCTCCAAGTTTGGACATGCACTTAGTATGTCACCCAAAGATAAAAGGCTAACTGGACCCGTTTGGAAGGAATCCGTTTTGAAATGTAAATAACTAGAGTTTCCTATTACCAATGTTTGTAAATTTTGGCCGTTACAGATCTTCAACAATTTTAGTAGACCCTTATTTGATAGCGACGAGCCGTAGATGTCAAGATAAGTTAATTGTTTTAATTGGGGTAAATCATTTAACGAGAACTCATTCATAGTCGTCGTGGTTATGATTTTCGGCTCTCGGAATAATAGCTTTTCTAATGTGAAACTTGGATTGTAGTTTTTGAGAAGTTGGAATAAGTCAAGAAGGCGGAAATTGAAGTTGTTTTCAAGTATCAACTTGGTTAACTTCGGCGTTTTAATTAAGAAGTCACCTAGCGATGGAAGCCAATTCAAAAAGTCAAATGATGCGATAGTTAGTTCCACTAAGTTTGGCAAGCTCATCTTAAGATATATAGGGTATGGGTTGTATGTATCAAATGAAACATTTAGTTGAGACTCCCCTACTAATAATTTGGGATGATTGATAAGGGTCAAGTACTCTAACAGCTTATAATCTGTACTGCTATTTTTTGCGTTGTCAGAAAGTCTTTTGAAGTATTTCTCGGTGGTTGGTACAATATTATTATAAGAACTACTCATTTCAGGCACCAAAACAACAACATAGAGAGTTTTCAATTTCTTAAATAGTTGAAAAAGAAGACTTTCGTATCTCAAGCTCGAATTGATACCCAATCGAAGATGTTCCAAATTAGACAAGTTGTTCAATTTCCAACTGAACTTGCTCAACTTATTCAACAACAATTGAAAATTTAAATGCTTATCGACCAAGTCCAATGATTTAATGGAAAAGTTGGGCTCGCTGATTAATATCTCTATCATCTTGTGTAACTGCGCTGCGTTGATTGCTGATCGAAGTTTTAGTGATTTGACTTGTTGTGAATATGATTTATGTACTACTCTTTTGACCAATTTAATTCCATGAGTGAATTCTGATAGAGTGATGTTAGGCTTAAGGTTCACCCGTTGGTTGTATAGGGATGGAATTCTCGTTAATGAGAAATACCACAATTTGCTGACTTGATGACAGGAAAGCAAGCTTTTAAATGCAATGTCTTTGAAAATCATTTCTATGATCTCCAAGGGAAAGTAGTTGAAGGGGTCTAGTATGTGAGATTTGCCTGATTTCTTCATCTTTTTCATTGATACCAGTTGCGTAGAGCTATTAATTCTCTTTAAAGGTAACATGTGTTCCAATGCAGAAGATAGAGAATTGCTGCTTGAGGTCCTCTGTGATGATGAACGCAGCAGTGACGAGCCTACAGAATTCTCTCGTCCTAGACTCAGAGCCTTAACAAAACCCAGTTTCGAACGTTCTTCTTTCCTGTGTTTCAACTCGTGGTTCAACACCTTGTATTTGGTCTTCAATTGCAAAAACAACTTCTCTGGTACAGTGATCCCACGTTCTTTGACTGCTTTTTCTATGATGTATACCCCTAATTGGTAGTTTTTATAGGCTTCTTCGTCTCTTTTCAACTTTGAATACAATTTTCCTGTTCTAAGATAGCCTTTGCAGCTAATAGGTTCATTCTTAGTCAACCATTTTGCATCTTCTAGTGCCTTGTCATAACGGTCCAATTTCTCGTACGTCGCTGCTCGTTGGTCAACAATGGAACCCAACTTGGGGTGAATGCAAGGACCCATGATAGGGACTTCGGTCAAGTTGTACTTTTCCTTTCGTATCCTCTTCGCCTCGGAAGTCGGTATCTTCGCCATTCTCTTGTAGAGATCATCGTACAACTTGAGAGCCCGCTCGAAGTCACTAGATTTGTAGTACAACACTGCCAAACTGAGCTTATCTTCTAGCAAGCCTTCATCAAACAGCATGATTTCGTATTCATTGGAATGTGTTTTATACTTCCTCTTATCTGATTAAAATGCCTACAATTCACGACTAATATCACGACTAATAATTAGATCTCACTTCTTATCCTATTGTTATCCAATATTACACAATTATTACCTAATACTTCCTCAATCCATCCACATACTCTTCAACATTCACGTCTTCACCATAATTAATACACTCTATACAAAACATCAACAGGGCATATTGTGATGTTAAAATTGACATATTTTCGCGTTTTTTCTGAGTCCATGCGCTACCGTGTGAACATACCTGATGCGTATTCTGCCAGGTGCTGCCATTCCTGGAACATTCCGTGTTAATCATTAGAGACAGAAGAGGGGACAGTAATGGAGTAGTATGTGGTGGTGGGACACAACATGGTCAAGGTTGATATAGATGGTGAATGAATAAACGGGAGAAGTTATAGTAGTAGTTATGGACGTCGTAGCATTGATAGAATACGTAGAACTACTAGTACTATTAGTAGCACTGAAAAATGTTAGTGGGTTGTGAAATGTGGAGTAACTTTTAGGTTTCCTTTGGCATGGAAGTACGTCACTTTCGTTGTTAATGGAATTTGGTGAGTTCGAGACTTCGTGACTTCGCTGTAGATTTTGGCTTAGTATTGTTGTAGAATTGTTATAAATTCGCATTTGCTTGTTTGTAAGAATTAACGTTTCGTCTTTTCTTCTCTCGTCATTTCGTGGTTACGTACTTTAGCACAAAATCGGCCTCACCGTTCTGTTATTGTATGGAAACTCGCTTAATTCGCTACTTTTCAGCCTTTGATTCGAAAAGGCCAATTATAGAACTCAAGCTTGGGTTCGAATACACTTCGGATATTTTGTCTTGGGAGGAATAGAATTCGCTATAAACGTGCTATTTGACGGTCTACTAGTGTTGTTGCCCTTGTCATAGGAAATAATTCACAGCAGTACTCTGATCTACTGATTCAATAAGCAGTTTCTGAAATCGAGGCAATGAGTGCAAGCACAACATTGGAGCTAGTCTTACTAGTTATCCTCATGGGAGTAACATCATTTTGCGGAGGAATGATACCGCTTAAACTCTCTCTATCGCCTTCTAGACTCAATTCAGTTTCAGTCTTCAGTATGGGAATATTAATAGGGACCAGTTTGGTACTAGTCATTCCGGAAGGAGTGGAAACACTTTACGGAGCCATGGCCGATAAGGAGCCAGCGACGATTTCAAGAGCAATAGGGTTTTCTTTGCTTGGAGGGTTTGCATTGATGTACATTCTAGATCATTTGCTGGTAATACTCTTGTACTTCAATGTGAAGTTCACTTCGGGAGTTATACTAGATCATACAGCACCCATTACTCCAACTGTTGCTATCAACTCAGTGGTACGATCCTCGTTGACTCCAGGGTTGATATTACATTCCCTTACAGACGGGGTATCATTGGGGTCATCGTTCGTCAAAGGAGACTTCACCATAGAACTCGTCTTCTTCATAGCGATAATTATACATAAATTACCTACTGCCTTCAGTTTGACTACAATACTAATGAAAGAGGGACACAGCTTCAAGATAATATTGTTACACTTGCTTTTATTTTCTTTGCTGTCGCCCCTAGCTGCAACAGTAACGTATGGAATCATAAAGTTAACCAATCTGGATAATGAAGAAGTCGTTGGTATCTTATTCTTGTTTTCGGCTGGAACTTTCCTCTATGTGGTGAACCATGTTATGTCTGAGATAGCAGGAACAGGAGAAGAGGTGAAACCAGATTTCTCAGCGGTACCAAGCAGTGCTGATAGTGAAGAAACAGTTGTCCATTCCCATAGCCCAGGTATAGACGGCCCTGGAGTCCTATTGGTATTGGCTGGAATGGCAATACCTTCCCTCTTGAGTGCCATTGGTGAAGCTTGAATCTTGTAATATACAATAATAAATATATTCATCTAAACCTATAAACCTAACAATTATAATTATAAATATTTTCATCTAAAAAAAACATGCTGATGCGTTACGTAGAATTGAACGGTTCTCTCAGTCTTCGTTGGACTCTTCTACCTCGAGTTCAGCGTCATCGTTTCCCTGGGAATCGCTGGGAGTACTATCCTTGTCTCCATAGTACTTATTAACCTTATTAGATTCCTCTTCAAATTCAAGCTCTTCTTCATTATCAGCAGAGTTATCCTCATTGGCTTCCAGGCCATCGTTGGCCTCTTCCTCGTTACTGCTGGCATTTGTTACCAACTCAATTGCTAATACATCTTCTGTATTACCGATGTCTTCGTCGACAGCATTACTAGCTTCATCATCGCCCAAAAATTCATCACCTTCTGGACTTGCGGGTCCTGAGGTGTCAAATTTAATCAAGTCCTCGTCATTATCGCTTGTATTGAACAAATCAACAGCAAGGAAATCTCTGGTATAACTGCGCTTTAGGCCCCTTCTGAGATCTGGAGAATTCAAGCTCTTGAGAAGCTCCAGGCTGTTCAAATTTCCATAATTCTTCAAATTATAGTGGGAGTTGTTCGTAGACCGCGATAAGTTTGTGTCTTTAAGTCTGTTCAAGCCAATGTAAGAATTTCTAACTGAGCTTGCTCGAGAAATACGGGGCAAGTTGGCTTTCTCCTTGTCCTGGTATGGCACCTTTGTTGGTGAGACTGATTCATCAGCTGCAAAAGAATTCTCGAGATAGGGGTTGTTCCTGTAATATGGAATTCTGTCCGCCTGATATCTTAGCTTGGCATTCTCTCTAACAGGTGATGAAGGGGAACTCGCATACTCTGGTGGAGGGATATTATTATGAAAGTTTCCAGAGCTTCTAGCCTTCCGAATGTTCTTTGGTTCTTCCATAGGTTCCACTGGAATAATTTGAGGTTTCAAGGACCCTTCAGTCCTTGCTCGGGATGCTAGATGCTGTGTAATATCTATGTCTTCTGAATCATCATTGATAAGAGTAGAATCATTTGACCCATTTCTGGTACGGAAATCATGTGATAAGGTGGCCAAAGACGTGGTAGATTTTCCTTTGATATCCTTGGTTGGTTCTTTCACCACCGGACTCTGCGAACTTATCGATCTTCGCTTAAGTCTGGATGAAAATTGTTGCTTGGATGGATACGAGCTTGACGAGTTGAATCTTCTCATTGCTGGCGTAGTAGCTCTAGTATCCATTTTGATCTTCTCTGGAGTATTTGGAACGGAACTTGATTCTGAGTTTAAGACAGGAGAGTTAACCAAAGTGAAATCGGACTTTTCACTATTCTTTAATGATGTCCTCTTCATAGTTGTAGCATTTGAGTTCGCTGGTTGGTGATATGCAGATGTAATAAGCCTTCCTCTCAATATGTTAATGGCTTTATCCAATGCAAATTCCACACTACAATGATTGTGTATAACAGTAACTTTCGGCCAAGATGCTTTTGCTCCTCTAATAATGAAATCCAACAAAAACTCAGGGGTTGGGTTCTCAAAGATTTTTATGAAGTCTTGAAGTTTGTAGTCAGGAAGAATAGTGATGTCTCCAGAATAATTCTGAGACAACACAGAAATCAACTTATTCGACAAGTTCTTATAAATATCCATTGTGTTCAATATCTGTAGATAATGAACTACTTCGCAGGAAACAAAATCATAGACATTATTCAAAAAATGTTTAAATTTGTAACTCAATTCGTTTTCTACATCACCTCCAACACTGCTCACAGCAACCTTTAAGACTGGCACAACATGAGGATTGACTTGTACGGCAATTATATGATCGACATTAAACATCTCCAGCAACCTGGTGATAGGTAAATCGTTATCTACAGATCCATCAACGTATTTCATTGCTAAATCATTATTCCACTCATGAATTTCGTTGGTCCTTGGGTTTTTCTCGTAAATAGTTGTTGAAGGAAAGACACCAGGCAAAGAACAACTGGCACAAACAGCGGACCAAATAAGACAATTTGGAGCTGTCAAGTAGTTCAAAAGTCTTGTCAGTTCATGAATAGATGCTGGTGAGACAGTGATATTGAGAATCTTACCTGTTCTATTGTATGCTTCTCTGAATGTCAAATCGCCCAAGAAATCAATCATGGTTTGCTTCAATCCAGACATGTCAAAAAGAGTACCGTACTTTAAGAAATGACTCACACTTTCCAATACTTTTCGAAAGTTACCTTGGAGCTTCTCATGCGGCAGCTTCGAATCGCCAAAGATGTCAAACTTCTTCTGTGTTATTGTACTTAACAACACGTAGGTCTCATCATTAGTGTGGCAGCACAATATACTTGCAACAATAGATCCAGCGGAAGACCCACTTATAATTCTTGGTAACAATCCGGACTCAAAAAGAGTTGCCAATACACCAATATGGAAAATTCCAAATGTACTACCACCAGATAACACGAGTGCTGTTCTACCAATATTTTTACGAGTTTGAATAAGCATACCCAAAAGATATCTGTCATCCAAATTCACATTCTCATCATTAATCAAATAGTTGAGCGAAAGCTTGCATTCGTCGATATACTCCTCGATAAGCTTCTTGGTGCCCACGAATGAGTGTCTGTATAAGTTTATGTCTCCCATGTTTCCGAGGTTTCTTATCCATTTTGTACGAATGTAGTATAGAAGCAACTTATAATCCTTGGAAAGACGTGCTGAACGCATTTCGTTCAAGTTATTGAATATCAAGTCATAATCGTACAAGTCGGACTGTGGGTTAGACTTCCATGAATTGTTGTTCATAAGTTCGTCCAATTTCAACGAAATGTCATACCATTTCTTGTATGTAGAAGCAGTTTTCTGCTCAGCTAGCAACTTGTTAATAAGAATAGTCTTATCGTCAACCTGTGGGAGTATTTTGTTGAGTATAGGCAATGACCGTAATGAGGGAAGACACGAAGTTCCTGTCGGCTCAGGCAGCTGGCTGCCATTAAGCTCAGTATACTGGTTACAGAACGACTCTACGATGTCATCGTAAGTTACCGAGGACAAAGGAGCATCTGAGTCAACAGATAGTGTTCCACTCATCTACGGCAAGATACGTGCTACGTTTTGAGGTCTGGAAAGAGAGTCATCGATATACTTGTTGTTAAGAGGATTGCTAAACTGGGGTAAATAGACCTGGAACATGTGAATATTGCGACATTTATGGCCATACAATGCGACATTCGTTTTACCGAGACCGAGCGCATGAGAGCTGTTGAGACATTTAGCTGCAAATGGTTTTCCATGGTGAAGAAGATGTTTAGAGAGACTGTTTGAGTATGTGTTGATTTAGTGGTAAGGGTTGAGTAGATAAAATTGGGAGAGATTCGTTTTTATGTTAACTCTATTTATTTTCAACCTGATTATTTTCAATTCTTTTATCTTCCATTTCCTAATAGTTCTAGTTCTCAACTCTCAGTACATCACTCTTCAGAGATATCAACGAGCCATCTGTCAAATAATACCTACTCTTTTAATGCATTTTTTTTTATATACCTTCTTTTCATCATTTCTAAGGCCTTCTACCCTTATTACTACCTATTTATACCGGAATCAAGATACAGATGGTAATGATGAATACAAACATAATTAACATCTATAGTGAAGCATAAATAGCTATCACTCTCCTGCATATCACCCTCTTTTCTCTCACTCTCACTCTTGCTTCACATACAGGAACAGAGAAGAGCTCTCTTATAGCGGTTAGGTGAAGTTTGCAGCTGAGTTCTCTGTAGTCTTGAGTCATAGCTCTAGATCTCAGTTCTGAATGTCTCTCTGAGTAATCTTCCCCCTACAACTTGCAGATTTGAACGGAGTCACTGTGTTGTCGCTGAAAATACAGAAGAGGTTCTACTCTCTGTTGAAAAAGCCATCGAGCGCCAATAAACGCCAGCTCTACAAGCAAAGACAAAGAACTGGTGGATTTCCTCATAAACCACAACGGGAGGAACAAGCAAAGAAAATAAGGCCGTCAACAGCTTCACAGGCAGTCAGTCCACGATACTTCGTGTCAGAAAAGGCAAGATTCGACTTTTTCACGAAACTCATAGAACACAACCAGAACTCTCAAGCCATGTTCTCCATCTCTACGGTGTCGCATATCACTGCTGACACCAGGCACCCATTGGTGATGTTGACCAGCAGAGAAGGGTACAAATATCTCTTCGGTAAGGTACCAGAAGGCACGCAACGTGTTTTGAATGAAAATAAGTTTAAAGTGGCGAAATTGAAGTCTCTCTTCTTGACCGGTACTCTTACTACTTGGTCAGACATTGGAGGATTACCGGGCTTGTTTTTGACCCTTAGTGACTCCTCTAAGAAGGGTATCGATGTCTTCACAAACTCAGCAAAACTATTGTCGTATATTGTAGGAACTTGGAGAACTTTCGTGTTCCGAAAAGGAGCAGAGTTGAAATTAATAGATACAAAAGAAGACGAGATTATAGGTGATAATAATTTGGCAATCAGAGCCATCAAGATAAAAAGTAATGCTGACACGTTAGTGAACAATCCGACGACGGCAAACAAATTGTTTGTCCAAATGCAAAAACTCGTGTCGTTGATGTTCCCAACAGATACTAGCAAAGTTAACGATCCAGATCCAGACTCGTACAAGTCTGATCCAACTGAAACAGACATCCATACACATTCAAGGTTACCTGAACCGCAGGAGCTTCTTCCATCTAACTTGCAAGAATCGGTAAGCTACTTAATACGCTTCTTGCCAATAAGAGGAAAGTTCGACCCCGTCAAAGCCAAGAGTTTGGGTTTACAGCCAGGCCTCAACTATAGAAAGTTGAGTCAAGGTATACCAGTGGAAAACGACAAAGGAGAAATAATTACACCTGAGCAGGTCATTGACGCCCCAAAAGTTTTCCCAAAAGTATTGATTCTTGATATACCAAACTCAAGCTATTTAGAAAATTCATTAAATAGCGAAAAGTGGTTTGCCAAGGATGCAGATTTGGGTGAAGAGGATATCGGTTTGGTTTACCACTTCTTAGGTAAAGACATCGATTTTGAAGATAATAGGTACTTGGAATTTATTTCTAAATTCCCAGAGGATTCAAAACATGTTATAAGTCATCCAAAATTGGCAGATAATACTTTGGTTTTCAAAAGATCTGCTATAAACATTTTGACCTTAAAATGCATTTTCAATGATAACTTCAACTTACCAAACATTGAAACATATAAGCCATTACCAGAGGGATCAATCTATAAGTTGCATCACTTACAACTGTTTCAACTCAATTCTAATGGTGTTGTCGTGGACGACTCCCTTATACAAAAAGACACTTGGACGACTTTATATGATGAATTCGTTGCATCCTCGAATATCCCTGACGTAGATATCAACAGAATTGTGAATTCAGAACCTGCTACTTTGGAAGCGCTTCCTGTTTCACTTAAGGAGCAGGTACATGTTGTAACGTTAGGCACTGGTTCGGCACTTCCTTCTTTGCATCGTAATGTCATTTCTACATTGGTTAGAATTCCTTATCGTGACCCTGAGGGAAAAATTGGATTCAATTCTGTATTGTTGGATGGTGGTGAAAATACATTAGGAACAATGTTGAGAAATTTCGGTCACAAATTCGGCCAACAAGCACAACAAGTATTCAAAGAATTATCGATGATCCATTTAAGTCACTTGCATGCTGATCATCACTTGGGTTTAATCTCAGTCATAAATAAATGGTTTGACGTGAATCATGAAGACAAATCAAGGAAGCTCTTTTTGGTAATTCCATGGCAATTTGAAACTTTTGTAACCGAATGGTATAAGCACGAAAGCCAATTAAACGAGTCAGTCGAGTCCGAAAGAATTGTCTTTTTAAGCTGTGAAGAATTTATCCAGGATAGATTACCGAAATACGAAAAGGTTGAGTTAGATGAATTTGAGAGACTCTACGATAGCAAAGATCTTAATAGAGCAGTTCCGAAGGAACCATTGGCACCTTTGGATAGATCTGCAATCAATGACTTGTTCAATACTCTTAGAATCAGTTCCTTGCAAACTGTAAAGGCACTTCATTGTTCCTGGGCCTATTCCATTAGTATTTCATTTGATCTCGAAGACGGTGAAACATTTAAAGTCTCCTATTCTGGGGACACAAGACCAAATCCAAAGTTTGTTGAAATCGGTCGTAACAGTGACCTCTTGATTCACGAGTCCTCGTTGGATAATGAGCTCATTGAAGAAGCTGTTGCCAAAAAGCACTCCACGATGATCGAAGCCATCAACGTGGCAAGGTACATGAATTGTCCAAAACTTATTTTAACTCATTTTAGTACAAGATACTCGAATAAGACGAACACTGTGGGAAATAACGAAGATTTAATCCAGCTATCTGAGAACTTGGACAACTACTTACGCCAGTATCGTGTGTCGCCAAACATTTTCAGCTTGGAGTACCAGAGGTATCCCACGAAGTCGTTTGACGAGTTGGACATTTGCTATGCTTATGATTTCATGAACTTCAGGTATAAGGACATGCACCTCCAGAAAGAAAAATTGGATTTGGTCTACAATTCATTTACTGCTGAAGAAGAAGATCTTGAGAAGAAGGAAAGAGAACTTACCAAGCAACGAGAAAAACAAGAAGTCAAAAGATCACAACGTCTTGTGACTAAGAGCAACTCCATAAAGAAGAGAAGAGTTAGTAGTGAAGAGGAAAGTTTGTAAATATTACCACGCCCTTTCGATTCTGTATATATTGTAAATACTAAACTAATGAATACTATTACATGTATAAAGTAAAGATTCCTGTTATTAGAGATATAATAGTTACTTCTTCTTCTTCCTCTTCCTTAGCTTTATGCCATAATACTACTGGCTCTCGAGTTCAATGGCTATTTGGTAGCGCGGATTCGAATCTATAAACGCTTCTTTAGGAACGCGTTCTTCATAGTAATGATTGATACTTCAAGAGATATGAATATAGAAAACGATAAGTTTCCTCTAAAGCCACTTCAGAGTTGGTTAAAGGAGTCTGTTGAACGATGTATAAACCCTGACCGGCCCTATACTTCTACTTTGGTGAAAAAGAATTTCATCAACAGCGATAATGTCAGACGAACGCCCATATTAAGAGTTGCAAATTTTCTACAGGTGACGAAGAACCAAGATTTAACAGCCGTCTTGTCCGATTCAACTCATAAGATCTTGGCTATTTTTCCATTTAGGCCAACAATTGTTAACTTTGAGGAAAAATATCAGCAGAGAATAACGTTTCATACGACAAATACTTTAATCCATATCAAACAAGCAAATCTAAGATTCGTTAAAAAGGAAAGCTTAAGTAGTGATTACGATGTTAGATACTCTTCATATTACGATGTAATCGTTCTCGAAATATTGGATTTAGACATCTTTCAAAGAGATCAAATAGAGCTTATTAGAGTTATCAATTCAATGAACTATTTGTATGATGAAAGTACATATATCCGACTCTGTGGAAGAACGTATTCACACAACGAAAAGGACATTCTGCGCTTAGAGGAAGACTACGAAGATATAATATCACTTTAGGATTTTAGCGTGAAAATTGACTACTTAGCAAGTTTACTCACTATTCGATGAAATGAAGTTCGAGCCAGATCAATAGCCGTGAAACCGCAAAGTTCACCAAAGCCCAAAATGAGTGGATCACTCTATAATTAAGGACTTTCCGAATCTCTTGGATTCCTCATCAATGTCAATCTCGATTTTCTGACCCAACGTTGGATAAGTGTTGTAACCAAAATTGCTGCCGGTGTAGAAAGTGTCCCTGTCATATGGGTTTAATTCGCTGCCCTGCTTCAATCTCTCTACCAAGTCAGGGTTGGCAATAAAATGTCTGCCAAATCCGATTAAAGTACGGTCATCGGCATCAACATCCTTAGCAACTAGCTTCCAATCATTCTTGTTGTCATATGTGTAGTTACCACCGCGCAAGATAATTCCCTTCCAAATCTGTTGAGCGAAGCTGTTGTCAACGGGAGATTCGGACCAGTCTGCGTTTAAACGGCTGTCAACCAAGCTTATGTAGGCCAACTGTTTACTGTCGTTGGCTCTTTTTTGTAATTCAGAGAGAATGTACCCAAATGACACGATAGGATGGACCTCCTCATTCTCAGCCAACATGCCCTGGAAAGTGTTGAAAGGCGATAATCTAATGGCCAATCTTTCAGCGTCGACTATAGTGATCAAGTGGTCAATCAACTCCAATACAAACCTGGATCTATTCTCAATGGAGCCACCATATTTATCTGTTCTCTTATTCGAGGAAGGATTGATAAATTGTTCGACTAAATAACCACTTGCTGCCAGAATCTCAATGAAGTCAAAGCCAGCAGCAATACCATTCTTAGCAGCATTCGCGTATTGGTTGTAAATGATATCTTTGATTTCTTCCTCGGTAAATTCTCTTATAGGATTGCCAGCTTCTTCTGCAGCCTTCTTTCCCTCGTCACTGGCATATAATGCTGAAGGAGCTGCCAAGTCGAAACCATGGGCCTTCAACAGGACAGGGTTAGCAACACGGCCTAGAGCACCCAATTGAAGAGTGATGAAACTTCCATTCTTGTGAACTTCGTTGGTAATCTTTTTCCAGGCCTTGACTTGATCCTTATTCCAAATACCAGGTACATTGGGCATAAGACCTTGCTTTTCAGAGATCAAAGTTGCCTCACTTACTATAAGTGTGCCTGGAGCAGTACTTCTATCGGAGTAGTACTTCTCGTTTAAATCGGTAGGAATATGCTCCAGAGTCGCTCTTAATCTGGTGGTTGGCAAGTGCGTAACTCTGTTCTTAAGGGTTACATTGCCAACCTTGACTGACTTAAACAAGTTGGTTGATTTCAAAATTGGAGCGGTCATTTTGAAAGTTTCGTGTATCCTGGAGTTGATGTGCTTAGGTTATTCCTGTAAGAATGCAGAAGCAAAATTATAGCTTTCTCCAATTAAATAGTATTTGATCGCATATTTATACTCTAGTATGACTATAAGCTGCAAAATTTCCATCATTAAGAAGATATGTCGACACTATGTCGACACATACCAACGTTCTTGTCAATACATCTGAGCTGTGGACGTGAAATATCACTATAAATGGCTGCAACAGAATCATTGTATACAAGATGGTGACTCTCCTCCTACTTAATCTCCGAACTTTTCTGAACAAAAGTGGAAATCTCCGGAAGGTGACTCTCCAAATATATTGGTCGATGTGAAATACGCTAACTCCGTCTACCGACACAATGAATTAGGGGCATTATTGATACTTCTAAGGCAGTAGATGCCGTCCAAAGCAGGTAGGGTGCAGAAATTGAGGCTGCTAAGGAGAAAAACATCAGGTCAACGAAAGTGTTATTACTAATTTTAGTAAGGGGGCTTTTCTGTAGTTCGATGAACTACGATTGAAGTAGCGGTGATGGGCAGCGATTTGGTAAGCCATTACGAACCGCGTTCTAAATTCCGTCTCCGTGAATTTGCATCCGGCTTCGATCTACTTCTTCGGTATGATAGTTGTTAGACTGAATACGCTTTAAGAAGAACATAACATTGTACTCTCAGTCCCCAGTTAATGCGATACTTTTTTTCAGTGGAAATCCTCTCTCGATGTGCACTGGTGGTAAAGCTATGAGGTAGAATAAAACTGCTCGTGATAAATGAGCATGAAGAACGCTCCTATAATGAGCACGAAGAACGCACTAGCGATTGACAATCTCTCATATAGGCCATATTATCCTTTACCCAAGTATCAAAGTACCGAAAGGCTAGCAAAATTGAAGTAGTAACCGGTTCCCAAATGGAGCTACCATATATACCGTTGTACGTTCGCGATTCTTCGTTTTTCGCATCCATTACAATTCAACAATTACCACCTTTTAGTATACAACTGGATGCAATTTTAGCATTAAAAATATATTGTTTCACTAATTAATGGAAGTAGTTTCCAGAATTGAATATTGTTATTATAAAAAGAGCACAAGACCTTCACATCATTTCTTAATATCGGATATTTCTTCCTTATTAATCTCAACGTCTATGTCCTCAGTAGGATTAAAATCAGGGTCTTTTTCGGAGTTATAGAGAACAATTCCGTTCTTTCTGGAGTTCTGTCTTTCTTCTCTTTTATAGAACCACAAGACAACGAAAGTCCAAACAACAAGAGCAAATCCAGAAGCTGCCGTGAAAGAGAAACCTTTCAAGAATCTTGGAGCTTCCACAGTTTTCCATACCAAGACCGCAGTCCAAGCAGTCGATTGCTGAGCAAGAATATTCATAGCCACTAACACTACTTGTCTTTCACGAATATCCTTACGACAGATATCTCCTTGCCATGAATATAATACCGGAGCCATAGCCCAACCGAAATATTGGAGGCAGAATGCGAACCATTTGGCACTTTCGGGCACATGCCATACTGCCAATATCACATTACCTAGAATATTAAAAACCTGGGAGAAAACGATAGCAGCCCATCTCGAGTTTAACATATCGGCTATACCACAAGTCAAAACTAACCATAATAGACCCAAACCTGGCGTCAAAGCTGTGTAATCTTGAAGCTGACCAGGGTTGAATCTTGGTGTTCCGTCACTATTGGTCAACGACTTCAACCATAAGGCATAGGAACCAGATGTACCACTACTGTTATTCCAGCAGAAGATGTTCCACAAGGACAAGACATAAATATGCCAAGAACTGAAAATCGATTTCCAAATGTTAATATCGAAGAAATGCTTCACGGCATTCTCTCTTGGCTTGAAACTCTTCTGATCAGCGATCATACGACGTCTAGCGATTCTGATATCGTCGTCGCTCAAGAAGATACTGTAACAATCTTGGGGAGTTCCTGGAATCATGTAGAAACCTAAGACACCAACGACAACAGAAATAATACCATCCATAATAAAGATCCATTGCCAAGCTTCGTGGCCATCAACACCACCCATTGTTCTTTCAATTGCTCCAGAAAGTAAACCAGATGTCAAAATTCCTAAGAATTGTCCAAGATAGTAGAAACCAGCTCTTCTTGAAATCTCACTGGTACTTCCTTTGAACCAAGAGGCAAATAAACTGTGATATGCAATGTAGCCACACGATTCAAAACTACCAATGAAGAATCTAAGAGCTTTAAGACCTTGGACATTTTCAACTTTGTATAAGCAGACTGTTAAAATGGACCAAAATAAGTCTAATGTTGGAAGCACGTAATTCATTGGAAGAGCGTAGAGGATGTACATGAAAGGGATCTGGAACACAATATTTCCTACAGAGAATAGGACTTGGGTGTTAACAAGATCATTACCTTTCATTCCAATTGATTCTTTCAAACCACCAACATATGCATTGGTAAGGTTAGTCTGGTCCAAGTACTTTACCCAATATGCCATCAAGGAATATAAAGTAAGGAGCAAATCGATTTTCAATATAACCCTACGTTCCTCAGGGGTATCATCTTCATGGAACCACTTGTACCATTTACGCTTTTCCTTCGTCTGTTTAGTCACACGATATTCGTACTCATCGAAGAATTTCCACCATTTACGGCCCTTTTCGTCTCTGTATTCGAGACTGGCTACCTCGTCAGTAGTCTCCTTGATACTGGACTTTTCCAAAGACTCGACTTCTTCGGCCTGCTGGAGTTCAGGAATGATAAAATTTCCGTTTTCGTCTTCATCGACTACTCTTCTTGTGGGCAAGAACCCCCACTTCAATCTCAGGAATACCGTTGCAGCGTAGCTCATGTTGGTAAAGCACGTAACGATGTTTATCTGGATTCTACAAGGGTCTCAGCTATTGTATAATCCATCATATTTATACAACCCTACCTCCAAATTTTTTTGCAGTACAAAACCATGCAAGTCTTTATCCGGCCGCAAAAGGTGTGGCTTGCAGGGTATAGCCGCAACATCTGTAAAATAAATTGCAGATATATTTTTCAATTGAATATTTTCTTAGCTATGGTTTCGGCCAATCCCATCACCGAGGCAATTTGGGACATCATTGCTGTGGGTATCTAGGATCCACCGTACGCTAGCGATCAAAGGCACGACAGTCCCTCAACTGCAAAAAAGTTCAAGGTCAAAATCCCAAATATATAAGGCCAACGGTTCATATGAAGAAAAATATTGCGCTAACAGTGCAGACACCAAGAATTTAAGAATTCAGAGTCATAAAGCTTAGAGATGGTTACATCTCTCAGACAAGGCGAACTAGGTAACTCAAACCAAAAAAATGGGGGAGGCAACATGTGAGCTTAGGATCTATCGGAGTCACTTCTGATGCAATAAGAAACAAATTCCGCCTTTCGCTTTGAGCTGTTGTCGGAACACCGTGAGCTTCATGCATTGTTTCGTATATGAGAGAGACGCCGTC
Organism: Scheffersomyces quercinus; assembly: GCA_030556775.1. Classification (NCBI taxonomy): domain Eukaryota; kingdom Fungi; phylum Ascomycota; class Pichiomycetes; order Serinales; family Debaryomycetaceae; genus Scheffersomyces; species Scheffersomyces quercinus. The sequence goes on along the minus strand of JAKTUQ010000007.1, from coordinate 227,792 downwards.
TTTGGGGATGTCGGAAAGCCACGTGACACTTCAAGGCACACTTTAAGTTTCTGGGGCATCAGGCGATTGGTCGTAAACTCGGGTTGTGGAAACGAACGGCAGTGGTGAGGTTATCTGGTGAAACTTCATCTAAAGAATGTAATTAGATAAGTCTTATCGCTGTGGCGAGATCCCATACGCAACTTTTATGCCGCAAAATAAAATGCTCTGATAGCTTTGCATGGGGGCTTGAAGAAAATAGCTGAAAAAATACTCTGGTGATAGTCGATGAATTATATAGGTCACGTGAGGGTTGTGGGGGATCGTTTCGGGTATTTCAACCATTTGACAAGAATGCTTTCCACGTTTTCAACTTTGTGCTGTTGACCAACACATATCCGAGGATTCAAATGCCTTGGCTTAGAGTGAAAGAAGTTTAAAATCGAAATTATGGCAAATAGAGAATTTGATCTCTAGCTTTCATATAGCTGCAAAAATTTCTTACCGAACTATATACAGGCGCTATAATAAGATACAATCTATATTATCAAGTACGATTAATTATGACTAAAACTCTACAAATCTTGCATCTCGAACGATTCAGCGGGTTCATCGTCTTCTTCTAACTTGTCCAATTTGCCACCGGCAATCTTTTCTAAATTGCGGCCTTGTTGTGGGTGGTCCTCAATGAGTACTTCTCTTAGTTTCTCCTTGGCCACGACAACAACTTCGTCGATTAAGCGTTGTGCTACAAGCATTGCTGGCTTCAACAAGTTCATCAGGTATAATATGTAAAACCCGGCACCGAGAATCAACAGCAATGAGAAAAACAATGGGTTTCTCACAATAGCCATGAACTCGTTCCATCCTAGTACCACAATGATCAAGTATATGTAGTATGGAATTTGAGTGACATGTTGTACAATGGATCTCTTTGTCTCAATGAACTTTGCATCAGTTTCTTTCTTGAACTTGGCCAATACCTCAGCCTTCTCGCTTTCGGTGATAATTTCTGCAAAGCATCCTTCGTCTTCTTCTTCTTCGTCGTCACTTTCATCTTGTTCGGTGACACCAAGGTGCTTGGCTCGTAATTTAGGATTGAAAATATCGAAGTCGGGCAAAATCTCTGTGCCGTCACTTAATTTTGCGATTGATAATAATGGAACTACTTTCAAAGAGTATTGCTTGCTGGTGTTGTAATTAGCTTCCAATTCATGAGCATCCTGGTACAATCTTGGTAATCCGTTTTCATCGTATCTAAACTTGTCGTCGAATCTATCCTTCAATAATGACAATAAGTTGTCTTTGGAGATAATCTTATGGGTAACTTCATAGAAGCAGTTCCATGACTTGAATTTCAAAGTTTCGATGGCGGCAGCATTTTGATCAGCTTTGGTACCTAATCCAAAGTTATATTCGCCTGATCCCACCTCTCCTTCATACTTCGACAAAATCTCAGAAGTCAATTGCTTAAATTTGGCTAAAATGTTATCCCAAGTAGCCTCATTAGGGTCACTCAATTCAAACTGAATAGCCTTTGTCAAACCAGTATTAATTTTCTTGATGGCCTTATTTGTAATGCTCTTCAACTCTACTAACTGCTGTTGTGCAATTAAGATGTCTAATTGATGTTGTAAATTAGTAGCATGCAGCTCGAATGGAAGTTCATTTTCCAAAGAAATGAGTCCAGCGGTGGTAATGAAAGAGTCAGAAGTCTCCTTGGATAATCTAGAAACCTCCAGGTCGAAGTTCTTACCTTTCAATGCAACTATATTAGTCTCAAATTGTTTAATACTCTTGTCACTCAAATGCTTGACATGATGGTCAAACAATTCCTTAAACTTTTCGTTCAACTTTTGTTTCAATGCGTCTCTTCTCTGTTCGTACACGGTCTTGGCGTATCTCGATGCAGAGACATCGTAATTTTCAAGACTGTCGCTTCTTAAGTCAAGTAATAGCAAACCTAATTCTTGATAATCAATATCAGCCCCAGTTGGAATGTTTCTGCTTACAACATCCTTGTATTTCTCCAAAAATTCATCGTACACAGAATTCAAAATCTCGTCACACTTAAACTTGGCCACCAAAATCTGTTGTGTTGGCAAATCAAGGTCCTTGTTACTGTCAATTTGTTCCCAGCAATTTTCTGCATACATGGTCCATCCATCAATAGGGATGTTGTGGTGGTAGTTCTTCTTGAACAACTCTTTCTTAACTACAAGTCTGTCTCCCAATTCATTAATGTCTTCTGAAAACTCTTTTGGTTGTAATACTTTATGGTGCAAAGCATGGAAGTCAATGTCGAAGAAATCATCAAATCTCAAATGAGCCAATTCAGCTGGTTTATTCAAGGATTCCCAAATCTTTAACAAATCCTGCGTGATGGTAGCAGATAAATTCTCCTTTGGAGTGAGTCCGACGTGATCTCTAATGACAATTAGCAACAATACTTTATGATCATTTTTGTCCAACTTCGACTTACCGAACAATGTCAAGTTGACTTCGAAAACAGTCTTCAATAATCCCATGTTGGCACCCTGGTACAAACCAACCTGTGTCTCCCATATATTGACGATCAAGATCTCTGACGTGGACAAGGCAAATAAGGCGGCCTTTCTCTCGAAGTCCTGGTCCTCTCCCCTTTCTCTACCGTCAGTTCCTTCCACATCCATTACGAAGATGTTTTCGTTATTGGTAGATAACTGCTTAGTGGTAGACACCGATGGTGAATAAGCCATCCAAATACCCTTAGTCGTCTGTTGACGTCTTTGCTCATCCATAACATCGAAATTGGTGTGGAACAACTTGTTTAACAACGTCGATTTACCGGTAGACTGAGAGCCAAATACCGAGATTATATGGTAATTGTTTCCCACTGAACTAACAGGAGTGGTTTTGTTGATATACTTCAAGATTTCTTGGTTGAAAGTCTTACTCTCGTCAATGACCTGAATTGCATCTTGGATGTGATCTGGATCAATTGGAACAAATGATGACGACAGCGAAGTTGCCGAGAGGTTTTCGTCACCATCAATAGGAGAGCCGTTTTCACTCTCTGGGATTATTGAGGTATGAAGAAGATCAGACATATTTGATAAAGTTGTTTGATGATGTTAATCACAATATAGTTCTGACTATTCGATAAATAGCGGTGGGTATGTTAAGCAATACAATCTGTATCTACAATTTCGATATATGAGTATCGCAGTACCACAGTATAACAGGACAATTGCACAAGATAGTTAAACCTAACAATTAAAGAGTTACCAATCAACTAACAATAATGGACACGAAATAACACTCAATGTGAATAGCAATAATCTACTAAATACCAATCGATGAAGGCACTAATTCCCAACAATTCGGAGACTAATGACCAAATTCGTATTTTCAGCTAATCGATATCTGAATATTATCCTAGAAAACAATTTCTTTATCAATCTCTTTATCAATCTGGATTAGAAAGAATGATGTAAAGAAGATGTTACCCAGAAGAAGGATGTTGCAACACTGTCCGTTTTCCAATTAGACGCTGTGGTAGAAACTAAACAATATATTCGCTCTTTCTCTTTCTGTAAACTGAAGTGAACAGAAATACAACTAAACGATGTACGGAATGAGACGTAACGTGTAATATGGAAGTATGAAATGAAAACAGACAGACACCAAATTGAACTCGTCACACGTTAACAAAAAAGCTCTGATCTGGCGGGTTGGGTCTGACATTTTGCGGGTTTGGCCTCCAAACCGCGGGGGGGACTGAATGCAAAATGCAAAAAGAGACCCAGCAGCAGAAGGCACGTGAAGGTTGGACCGAGCGAAAGATCTGGGGACGAGCATGAGATTCGAGTGCTAGAATAGTGCTGCGGCATAGATGTATGTATAGGATTTGTTGAGTTCTTTTGGTGGAGACTGATGATAGTCATTCATAGAGGTGCTGTCAGCACCGTTCGAATCTCCCCACTTGGTTAGTGTCCCACTACCGACACGCGTGTAGTATACAATATATATTGTGAAGTAATTATTTGTAGTGTAACTATATGGTTAGAAGTGAAGATGATGCGAGGCGATGCTAACTACGCATTTTTGGCATCAGTGGGTGCTGCGTGGGTAATTTTTGCACCCATATAATTGTTGTCAATGACCCACCTTACTCTCGGAAGACTGCTCTACAACTTTTCGGTCAACTCAGGAACGACTTCGTTCAAGTCTGCAACCAATCCGATGTCTGCTACGTTGAAAATAGGAGCCTCCGGGTCTTTGTTAATGGCTACAATGGTCTTGGAGTCCTTCATACCCGCCAAATGTTGGATAGCACCCGAAATACCGACGGCAATATATAAATCAGGAGCAACAATCTTACCGGTCTGACCGACTTGCAACGAGTTGTCACAGAAGCCTGAGTCAACAGCGGCTCTCGAGGCACCGACGGCTGCATTCAACTTAGTGGCCAATGGCTCAATGAGCTTCTCGAAAGTTTCCTTGTTTTTCAAACCACGACCTCCGGAAACAACCTTACCAGCAGAACCCAATTCCGGTCTCTCAGAAGTAACCAAGTCTTCCGAAACAAATTCAGTTCTGTTGCCAGAAGCATTGCTTGCGGTGTACTCTTCCACTGAAGCTGGTTCATCACGTGATAATGGGGCCGGAGCGAAAGCGGAGGCTCTTACGGAAGTCAATATCAACTTGTCATTAGACTTAACAGTCGACAAAGCATTACCGGCATAAATTGGCCTGACGAAGGTGTTCTCGGACTCCACCTTCACAATGTCTGATATTGGTTGGGCATCAACCAAAGCTCCAACTCTTGGTAACACAGACTTACCAACTGCAGATGCAGGAATCACGAAGTGGGTATAAGTAGAGTTGGCCTGTAAGAGTTCCTTAACCAATGGAGATAACTCCTCAGCTAAGTAGTGCTTGTATTGGTCGCCTTTGGCGAGTATTACCTTCGATACGCCATCAATTTTAGCAACATCAGAGGCAATTGCGGAACCATCTGGACCTGCAATCAATGCAGTTATAGGCTTGCCAATAGCCTTAGCAGCAGTTACTGATGATAAAGAAGCAGGAGAGACCTTGGCCCCAGATGACTCAATGAATGCAAGAGTCTCTAAGCGAGTTCTTGAGGTAGAGAAGAGTCTCTTAGTGATAGTGGAACGAAGCATCTTGCTGTTTTGACGATGTTTAAAGAGAAACCACTGTAATGATAATGACTCTAAAAAATCGTAGAAGTCAATTTTTCAGTGGGTGAAAATTTGGCGATAGTGGAGTCACGTGATGTGACTCCGGTTCGGGGTAGCAGTAGAGGTTTAGTGTGGAGCAACCAACGATGATATGGGTAGTTATCGATATTTTAGAATAGAAGGTGTATCGTTGTTGGTGATCCAATGAGATATAAATAAAAATTCTACACTGGAAGGGTTAATTTGTAAACTATCAAGTAGGAATACGGATGGGACAAAGTTCCCTCATTTCTCCTTTACTAATCCTAGTGGTAAGTTGTTCAGTTGGATCCTGTGACAAGTTATAGGTATCTAAGTTTTCTTAAATAGTATAGAAGTAGTATGGTCATTGCTTGTAGACGCTAAGAAGTTTTGTTTGAGTGATTTGTGAATTTACAGTTTTTCTGTTTTTATCAAATTCGTCATCTTCTTGGAATAATTCGAAAGCTAAATATATGAAAGCATTCATTCAACTCAATTCTAATCCAATGCTTAATTCTAATATGAGGACTTATTCTTATAAATTAGTGGTATAGAATTGAATGACCGGCAACACTAAATTGGCGTAAAACTATACCAAGCACACAGACCCACCTTTTTCAGCCGATTTAAATCTCTGTTTGGAGTAGACTTAACTTTTGTACTTTTGTGGCTGCGAAAATTTTAGGCACTATAGGTTAAGAGAGAAGTTTAACACCTAGCAGCTCAATGTTAACCCGTGGGAGTATGTTCGGTAAGATCGGTAGCTCTCATCATTATTTAGAGGTATTTAGCCGAAATATGGCAAGGGGTCCCACCATATGTTTAAACTTTGATTGATGCAAGTGACAGCCTTGTGCCAGTGTCAAAGTTTAAATTTAGAACGACCAAATGATAAAGAACTACCGCGATTTCAACCAGTGCCCCCTAGGAACTTGAAATGGAGTATAGCAATTCCCCAGGAAGTATGGTTATGTGGTTCAGTGGTGAAATATGTTTGCTAGAGAGAGGTAATTTCATCGTTGAAATCATCCAGTCATGATATTTAAACGTTAAAAATTAGCATAGCTCACCATTGAACTGAAGATCCAGTACTATGATACATCCAGCATTTTTACTACTATCTATGTCAGTAATGCTTCATAGAGTGTGCTTACTCCTAACTATAATGAGTATATTATTATCACATACACTTCGCTCAATGATCTCGTGCGATCTCTCCTAACAAAATCTCTCTCAAAATCCCTTATCAGAATTTGAAATCGTAGTAGCAATCTTAAACACGGTACAGGTTCAAGCACTCGGCAAACATCCTTCTCTTGATCGTGCTCGTTAGCTTGCTCCAAGTTCAGCTATTCTTTCTACTGGGACTAAGCCTGCCCACGCGTTTCACATAAAACTGTTACAGAGAGAACATGAATCACAGGGAGACGGCGCAGTGAGTGATGGTCTACGATACCACGACGACAAAAACTTGTTTCCGACTTTCTCACTATTGAGAGAAACATGTACCGGGGAGAATTATAACGACGAGAAATATAATGTTGTGGGATGTTGTGAGCTATGGTGTAGTACGAAGGTCTAACTTGTACGTAATTAATGCTGTATGCCAAGAAATACAACTTCACGGTTTTCTATGTAAACGGCAAGAAATTACGAGAACCTGTAATACTACAATGTTACGATGACATTAAAATTACGGCAGTACGAAGTATTTGTCTCCACCGTTCTCCGCCGTTTGGCCCGTCATAAACTACCACCGCCACAACCCCAAATTCATTGCAACCTTATTTTCAAGACGTCACTAATTTCTAATTATATTCCCCTCCACCGAGGACCCACAGGCCCATAACTCTTTCAATACCGATATATGTTCACGTGCGTCCACCTTTCTCGCTATTTTCCTATTAGTTCTCACTATTTCTCACAAATTCATCGCTCTGAGAGTGGAGTTCAAAGTTGGTGAATAACATAACCAAAGCTTCACTAAAGAGAATATACATCTGTGAATTTTCATACTTCACATTCACTTCTCGCACCATTTTGCTGCTTTTTACTCTGGAGACCAATAATCTGTATTCTTCAAACACAAAAAACTTAATACTTCTCTCATTTTTACTCCATTTCACTGTCTGCCAATTCCTGCCAATTATAGATCGGCTCTTACTAATATCATTCTTTATTGTCTCTCCCCCACGAATTCCAATTTCTCTCTCGCTCTCTCTCTCTCCACTCCACCTCGCTAATTTTCGCTACTCTCTCAATTCTGCCTCACTAAATATCACGCTTTTAACTTACTTCTCACTAATCCCCACCACGTTACCTACACATCTACCGCGCCATTTACCCTCACAGCTCCTCACTTCCTCACTTCCTCACTTTCCCTCGCCTTGACGTCATTATTCGCGGCTCGGTTCTCAGTAAATTTGCAACGGAGTCATCGATGCTCCACAAAGAACTCTGTCTCTAACCACTACTCAACTACAACACTGAATTCACGGCTCAAGGCTTAACACGAAACTCGTCACAAGTCTCCTCCATCCTCTGGTTCCGGCGCTCCAGCTAAAAATAGTAAATCTCCTCCATCAACATTAAGGACTTTTCTCTGCTACCCTCTCATTATCATACATGGACACCAACTAGACTTCACCATCGCAGCCATGTCCAGACAAGGCCCTTCTCCCCTGAGACGGTCTCTCCAGTCTCCTCCAAAGTCCGTTCTCGACAAGTCGAGACGTATGGCTAGCCCAAGCCCCAGCATTCGTCATATCTCCAGCAGAAGAGTCAACCCGCTAGAACGACAGTCTCTTATAGATCGAGAGCACGGCGATAATGACTACCAGTCTATAAACAACAATAGCACTAACAACGCAGCATTTGGACCTCAGAACCATTGGAACCAACGTCCAATGATACCCGAATACCGTCAGTCCAATAATACTAGTAACAGCAGACGAGATACAGCAGACATTGAGTCAATAGTATACAGAAGCACGCCTATAGTCCACCAGTCGAGTAATTTGCACTACGTAGGACCTCCACCATCAGACAACTCGACAACGCCAGAGTTCGCTCCAAATGACTACATCCCAGCATCCACCCAGAATCTTGAAGAGCTCGAATGGAGCGACATTCTTCCCTACTACTTGCCATGCTTGTCTTGGATAAAAGAATACTGCTTCGACTACTTCCTTGGGGATTTAGTTGGAGGATTAACCTTGGTTTTCTTCCAGCTTCCACTCTCTCTTTCCTATGCCACGTCATTGGCTCATGTTCCTGTTCTTTCAGGTTTACTTTCACTAGGAATCTCTCCTTTGATCTACATGGTTTTTGGAAGCGTACCACAGATGGTGGTTGGCCCGGAGGGCCCCATTTCGCTTATCGTAGGACAGGCAGTAGAGCCTTTGTTACACCACGCTAAGAAAAAGAATCTTGATCCGTTGGAATATGTCGTGGCCATCACTTTTGTCAGCGGAGCCAGTCTTTTAGGGTTCGGATTGGGTAGATTTGGATTCTTGGATAATGTTCTTTCGGCTTCTTTGTTAAAGGGGTTCATAAGTGGAGTCGGAATAGTCATGGTTATCAATGCCTCTGTAGTGGTCTTGGGATTGGAGGATATTCTTAAGGAAATCTCGGCAGACCCCAAGGAAATGGATATCCATTCACCGTTCGATAAAGTCCGTTTCATTCTTCTGCACTACAGGGAACTTAACCCACTTACTTTCAAAATTAGTATTATTGGATTCATAATCATTATGTCTCTTAGAATCTTCAAGAAATACGCTGCTAAAAAAGAGGGCAGATGGATGAAACAGGCAGTCTATATTCCTGAGATTCTCCTAGTTGTCAGTATCTCAACGTTCCTTTGCTCCAAATTCCGCTGGGATTTAGAAGGAATCGAAATCATTGGACAGGTAAAAAATGACGGAGTTATTAAGTTGCACAACCCATTGTCTACCACTATATGGCCATTATATAAAACTTTGAGTACTTCTGGTTTCCTTTGTGCCATGTTGGGATTCTTTGAGTCAACAACGGCTTCGAAGTCCCTTGGGTCCACCTATGACTTACCAATCTCGTCTAATAGAGAGTTGGTGGCACTTGGATCTATCAACGTTGTTGTTTCTATGTTTGGTGGCTTACCCTCTTTCGGAGGCTATGGTAGAAGTAAGATCAACGCCATGTCAGCAAAATCCACAATGCTGGGTGGTATCATGGGACTTTGTACTTTATGCACCATTTCGTTTTTGCTCGACTACCTTTACTTCGTACCAGAGTGCATGCTCAGTGTGATTACTGCAGTTATCGGAATTCTGTTGATAGAGGAAGCTCCGTATGAATTGTATTTTCACTGGCAAAGTCGAGGTTATAACGAACTCGGTACATTTGGAGCTACAGTAATCACTACGTTGTTCTTTTCAATGGAAGGTGGAATTGCTGTGGGATTGATTTATCTGTTGATTCGGGTAATTAGACACTCGGCGGAATCCAGAATCCAGATCTTGGGTAGATTTCCAGGGTCTAACACATTCCTTGATGCTGATATCCCAGATGCTTCTTTGCTTCATCTCAGGCAACCAGATAGTTTAGAGGCTACTACTGGACTTGGATCCACGTATGAGCCTACTGAGAAACCGTATGGAAGTACACACTTAAACTTCTTTGCGGATGATAACTTTACTCATTTGAACACTCACGTTCTCGAGGAAATCGAGGGATGTTTGATTATCAAAATTCCTGAACCACTCACCTTCACTAATAGCAGTGATTTGAGATCTAGACTTAAGCGCGTTGAAATGTATGGCTCTACGAAGGCCCATCCAGCACTGAAGAGAAGTAGAGCACCATCGATGAACAAGTACATGATTTTCGACTTGCATGGGATGTCGGAAATCGACTCCTCAGCTGCTAAAATCCTTGATGAGTTACTTCAGGGATACCGATCCAGGAACATACGATCATTCTTTGTGCGTGTTAGCAAGAATGTGAAGTTAAGAAAGAGATTACACGATACGGGAATTGTGAGCCTTCTCATACAAGACTTAGAAGATCTTAAGTACTTCGACGCTCAAAAGAGATTGGCATTTACGAGATTGAGACGTAGACTAAGCAACACCGTATCATCAGACTTGGACATAGAAGACGACGAGGAAATCATTCCCATCAACTTGGACGAGTCTGCAGAGATATACGACTTGATTGAGAATCACGAGGAGCCTTACTTCGACCATATTAGTGATGCATTAAAGGTGATTGATTTTTACGAGGTCAACGAATCGACAAGGTCCAATGATTTCCTCGAGATCGAGGAGATGGGGCGTCGCTCCAGTCTTCCCGACGACATCTTAGTATAATCTATAAAAGCGTAGACATGTTAGAATTATATTTATTATATTTATTAATTATTATTTATTGTTAGTAGATGACATGTAGTGAAAATGAGGATGTGAATGAATAAACCGTGCTTTATCATATAAAAACAACACTATGTGCTATGACCTAATTAGTTAGCTCAGAGAGCATTTTCAACTCTTTTTTATATATTTTAGAAAAGGACGATCAATTTATTTAATTCTTTTCATTATAGCAGATCATTATTTTATGGTTCCATATTACACTCTTTCATTATTTCGCATTTAATTGGGCGAAATATGGATAACTCTGGTTTGCACCCAAATGGTATTTCAGTAACTATAGTGTTAATGACAATACTAATTTAGAACAAAACAGGTGGGGAGTTGATTATTCTTGGACTTAGAAAATAAAACGTATTATGTATTCCTTGATCCACACTCTTCCTTGCTAAAAAGAATATCGATTACTACAATTTGCACCCAAATCGCGTTCACTAATTCATCTTCTCTCTGCTAAAGAATACTCACATTAATATTTGACACAGACTTTACGAAACACCTTAATTTTTGCTTTTACTTTTACTTTCCTTTCGTTGTACCTACCGCTCCTCCCAACCACGTAACCAATTACCACCACATATAGGTCCCCTTGAATGTACCAACTACAGCCACCACTCAATCACTACCAGAACTCCAAAACACCACAAACACGACATTTTTGCAGACTAATCAACACATCCTGACCGCAGTACTCAAACCAAAACCACGAAAATCAAAAACCTGAAAAAGTCGACTTTTAAGCGCTGAAGAACGGTGTTTTCTTTAGTTGATTCACAGAGAATAGTTGTTATAAACAAGTTAGCATGACGTCTCTTCCAGGAATTGTCCCTGAAACGGACGACAATGGTCAGTCGGAACTCACCATCAAAGAAGAATACCAATTATGGAGGAAAAACTGCCGCTATATGTATGAGTTTGTGTCTGAAACTGCGTTGACCTGGCCGTCGTTGACCATCCAATGGTTGCCAGAATACAAAGAAGAAGACGGAATAATCAGCTCAAAATTGCTTTTGGGAACACATACCTCGGGAGAGGACACCAACTACTTGAAAGTGGCATCGACAGAGCTTCCTTCGTCGGGACATACAACTGGAGAGAACGCCAAAAAGGCTACTTCCAGAATTAAAATCGTAAAGAAACTCGAAAACGGGTTCGAAATCAACCGTGCTAGATACATGCCTCAGGACTCTACGACCGTTGCCACTATTAATGGAGAAGGTGAAATAGATATTTATGATCTTAATAAAGAAGATAAGAAGCCATTAATGCACATTACTCCTCATGAGAGCAATGGTTATGGATTGTCATGGAATTCTCATAAAAAGGGATACTTATTGTCTTCATCGGATGACAAATCTATCGTGTTAACAGACATTAATCGTGAAACCGCGAAACACACGCAAATATTCAAAAATACCACTCACAGTGACATCGTAAACGACGTTAAATGGCACAACCTTGATGAGAACTTGTTTGCTTCTGTATCAGATGACAAATATGCTTATATCTTCGATCTTAGAACACCAGAAAAACCAGTTTCCAGATACTACAGCGAAGAGTCGAAGGGTATCAATGCAGTAGCATTCTCTCCCTTCTCCAAGTACTTGCTCGCTATTGGTAACACAAATTCTAACATCAACCTCTTGGACTTGAGAAAGTTCACCAACAGTGAGAAGAGTAAGGATGGCTTACTACACACCATGATGGGACACTCGGAATCTATCACAACATTGGAATTTTCTCCTCATAGAGATGGTATTGTAGCTTCTGGAGCGCAGGATCGCCGGTTGATCATATGGGACTTATTCAAAATTGGAGAAGAGCAACAACAGGAGGATGCAGAGGATGGATGTCCCGAGCTTTTCATGATGCATGCTGGACATACTGGTGCTGTCACCGATTTGAGTTGGTGTCCATACAAGGATTGGACTATCGGATCTGTCGCAGATGATAATATCGTTCATCTCTGGGAGGTCGGAAAGAGCTTGCTCAATGCCGACAACTCTTCTGAGATCAGAGACAGCGATTTGGAGTAAGACGATGACTCTGGATATTGTATAATAATAATGGAGCCGAGAACATGAAGCAAGCTGTCTTTTTGTGCACTTAGCGTGCATGTTCGAGCGTATGTAAAACTATGAAGACATTAAATGAATCTTTTATAGCAAAGCGAAGAGCTGTTGAATGAGAAGTTCAAATGGAGCGCAGAGGATCGGGAATTGCGGGCACGCGTTGGAAGAGTAGTAATATTTACCAGTACTACATTTGCAATTTACTTCTAGCGAATCGACGACCATCTCAGTTCTACATTGTACTCCTACTATATAAATATTAATGCCTTACTCCATTTTGCGAATATTGTAGTCTATATGGCTCCAAACTGGCAACCATTCCATGTAATATTGGCTTGTTTTTGAACGTTTATACTCTGGAGTTTTGCCTAGCATCAGCCAAGTGTTTTGAGTTCCATTTCCCCACAACACTACCCCATGTTAACGCCATTTCGCTACCAGAATTGCACCCTATTTCTCCTGAAATTACTAGAATTCACTGCAGTCAACCATAAACTAAATTACAAGTCACTCGTCACTCGTCCCTCGGACAAAACGCACCATTCCATCGACAAGACGGCCTCAACCACTCCTGGGCCTTTCCCTTTTTGCAATCCTCCTGCTGCTTTGATGAATTACCGCATTCGGAAAAGACTTTGAAAATCCGGCGCTACCACGTATTCATTACTACCACCAAAGGTACTAATTCCGTGTGATGGAAGAGTGTTTATCGAAGACAACCCCAACTTCAAGATAAGAAAGACATCGAAGCCTCGCATTCTGACATGATACACAGTAATGACTCCATGTCAAAACCTTCTCTTAGATATTATTTATTTTCTTGTAATAACAGAACCGACCATCGCTTGATCTTTAAAATAAGCTCACTTTTTCAAGTACGTCACAATTTAAAGTAGCGTACCAAATGGTAATGTTACTGTAACTCTAGGACAGTGACACCAATTCCACGCCATTTTTTTATAAAATTATACCTATTTCTGTCACAACACCTAAAGTTCCCATTTAGACATAACCACCACCAAAAATCACACAAACCCCCCTCAAATCCACCCGATTTCTTCCTCTTTGACGTCTTTCTTCGGTCCACACCACTACCCACTAATGTCGTGTGATTTGTCATTTTTCACTTTTGTAAAATGTCGCATTTTGGCCACTTTTGTAAGACTTTTTCTAAACTCTGACATTTTCAACTTGTACTTTTCATGGAAAGCCGTTAAACAACCGTGATTTCTCTCTGTACCATAGCCGGAACCGAGTAATTCTAAGTACTAGAATATCGCCACGAAGCCGAAATCCCGTTTCGTGCAATTTTCAGCCAAAAATTCTGCTTTTTTGTACTACTGTTGGGCTTTCAAGTTGGACCATCGTTTAGGATTCAAACAGTCCTATAACTCTCTCTAGATCTTCCCGGGTTAACCCAGAAATCCGCCTTGGTTCGCCGAAAAGCTTCCTGCTATTGATACCAGTAACTCTACTGTCCGAGAATATGTCTGATTTTCCTCCAAATTTGTCTATCCGTCCATTGACTGTCGAAGACATTGACCAGTGCATTGCATTGGAATCAAAGGGTTTCGAAGCAAACGAACGCTGTTCTCCAGAAAAGTTCAAGTACAGATTGACTGTATGTCCTGAATTGTGCTCCGGATTGTTCATTAGAGACTACGAATACAAGTACAACGCTATTAATTTACCAGAAGTTGCCGATAAGTTAAGTAAGGAGAACAACTATAGCGAAGGTGCTAATGAACAAGAAGACACTGATCTCGACGAGTTACCATCCAAGACTTCGGTCACCAAGGAAACCTTGGTTGGATACATAATCGCCACCAAAATCCTGTCTCAAACCATCACAAATGCTTCTATGGAATTGCCTTCTTCTTCCGACCCAGCAGCTGGCCACATCGAAGGATCCAGAGTTGTGGGTATCCATTCTTTGGTGATAGATCCAGAGTGGCAAGGAAAGAACTTGGGAACGTTGTTAATGCATGATTACATCCAGAAGTTATCTAACCAAGATTTGGGAGACAAAGTTGTCATCATAGCCCACAAGGAATTGATACCCTTCTACGAGAAGATTGGATTCAACAACTTGGGCGAGAGCGACTGCAAATTTGCCGGCTCGGCCTGGTACGACTTGGCTATCGACTTGATTGCCGAAGAGGACATTTAAGCATGAACAGGCGGCGCTAGCATGGGTTCAATTGGACAATGCTGTCCGCTTGAGCTCCGCTGTCTTGTAAATACTATTTGACTGTGTGCTTTGACACGCCATGACTACATTACTATTTTCACGGTTGGGTTCTTGTTTTATCTTAAACGTTACTGTTTATAGCTATATTCGTACATCTATATGTATCTAGAGTAATACTACGTAATGAAAACGATACGACATGTAAGAGTATGAAAGGGTAAGCGTAGGGATTATGTAGCCCATTCATATAGCGATTAAATAGTATTATTCATGAGTATATGGGGTTACAAGACTTAATGAAGAAAGAACTCCAATTACTGGACTACGGCAACTTTGATTGACAATGGACAATGGGTTCCACTACCAACAAATTGATACTCTCTATATAACCATTGACATATACACCAGTGTATCAATACTTTTACTGCTGGGGTAATTAGGATCGTCCCCTTCCAACCCCAGATCAAAACAAGAAGCGATGATTGAGCAATAGTTAACAAGCAGTCAGTGGTTTTTATCAAGTTATGCCATCAAGTTTCTCTGCCATAGAATTATCGCTCTTATTATTAGTATTGCAGTTTCTATGAAACTCGTAAGATACATCATCAATATCCACACCTTGCCCTCATAGTGAAATCTTCATACTTCTCCATATTGACAGTTCTCTCGAATGTCTTTGCAATTTCACCATTTTTCCATTAATATGTTATATCACTAGTTCCATTCCGTTCATATTTGCTGCCTTCTCGGAATAATAAAACCTTATACAATCACTACCTGCTTCGTTCTTTATCGCATTGTCTATTTGTAGTTCGTTTAGAATTAACGACCAATCCATTCTATTCACACTATCTGATACTACAACACTGCAACAGCTGCTAAGCCAAATAAATAAATACAAATAAATATATACATATATACATCTCGAAGCCAACCCTTTCTACGTATCACCACATTTCTACAACCTCAACTAATTAATAAACAACTTGCTGATTGTAAAGATGAATAGTCAAATATCGATTATTCTGATAAGAAGAATCCACCAAAACCTCAGTATCATATAAGCCACGTGACTTTCTACAAAATCAGAATAACCAAAAACGCATTCGAATGACTTGGGAAGAAGTGGTAGATGATATTCTTGTTTAGCAACGGGTAAGGTAATTCCTTGTTGAGTAAGTGATACAGCGAAAGAATTGATCCGGACAATTATGGTTTCTGTTCCTGAGCCGATTAAACGGGTTTTCGATACGTTTCCATTGACTACTTATGGTCCCATAGAGAATACGACTCCAGGTAACGAAACCTCTATCGAACAGAAAAAGTACTACTTTGAAGGTGAAAAATCGGATGCTTCCTTCTGCTTGGGGGTCCATAACGTCATAGAATTCCAGTCGAGCGACAAAAAGAAGCGTTTTGTCCCAAGTGATCCCGTTTCGTTGGGCTCTCTGTTGATTCTTTGCTATAAGAACGACCTCAAATTGCCTACAACGAATTCCAAGCAATTGGACCTTTCCAGTGGTAATTCGATGTTGAAACTCTCATTTCACGCTGCTCCCGACAGACAATTGCCGATATTCTTTGTAGACGACGAAAAGTCCAACAGAACGGTGAAAACAACAGCAGCAATCAAGCAGGCCTTTGTTAACCAGGATTTGAACAAAAACGATGAATTCGATATCGAGCAATTGATCCTCAGTAATTGGATTGATACCAAGCTCTTTGATGTGTGGATATTGTGCTTGTTGAATGAGAATATTCAGAATGTAGGCAAATTGTTCAATCTCGATGCTGAACTCATGAAAGATCTGGTTCCACTGTATTTGCTATTGAGAAACCTCTATCATGAGATACCAAATTGGCAGGCATTCAACACCAGAAACCCCAACTTGTTCAACCACGATCCAAGCGAATACACTAAGAGTACCATATCCTCGACATCGATAGCCACCAAGCAGTTATCCAGTTACTACGACATACAACTAAGGAAATTGCTGACAGACCTTCTTCTATGGAATGACGTCTTGAAGACTGACGTTCTGAAAAACTCAAAATCGGAGAATATACTACTTTTCAAATTTGTTGGTTTCGTGGTCAGCATAGATCAATTATTGGTAGGTACCAAGCTTCATACGGTAATTAACCAGGTTCCAGAATTTGTCAATGCTTGTAATAAAGTACTTGAGAATTTCTAGGCTACTATACTATATAGCTCTTTCATCTGTTCGTCATAAGAGGATTTCAGCACCTCTGCCATATCTGTATATAATTTTCCTCCAAGAAAAGGAGACCTCCATCACATGGCTTGCTACTCAAGTCTTTAATACATACCCAGGTATCATTCTTCTTACGGAGACTGATAGCCCATTGGTTCTTATCATCACTATGATCCAATTCAGTTCCTGTTACTAACTCGTGCTTGATGGTGGAGACAATCTTGTAATTCAAAGACGATACAGCTCCTTCTATATATGGAGACATGTCAATAACCTCAGGAAACTGTACCACAGTGGGGTTTCCCCTGGTGCTTCCTTCTTTCTCAAGACCTCTGTCAATGTGTAGAAAGAGAAATTCAGGAAGTGGGGACAAGAGCTTATACGACTTCAACTCTGCGGCTGAAGTTTGCAGAGTTTGAACTCCATTATACTTCTGTAAAAGTTGTAAGATAGATATCTCTTGAATCTTACTGACATCCATGAACAAAGGGGTAGAAGGCAAATCAAGAGTAAGTACCCAGAAACTCAGGTCTACTTCTTTGGCCGACTCGTTATTTGGAATGAACTCTACCTTGTTATCGACTTCTCTAGATTCGATTGGAATTGTCTTTATTCGTATTTGTCCTCTGATGGTTTTGCTTAGCACGGTTTGTGCTTTTTTTGTAGTCTTTGCCTGCTGAACATGGAGGTTGTTTAACAACCATACTAGAAGCTTTTTAGGGGAAACTTGGGTGGTTATAGGGAACTGCTTTTTACTTGATGTGTATAGACATTGAAGGAAGTCATGGGGAGAAACATGGGCTCTAAATAAATGACTAGACCATAGCTTCCTTACCAATTCTCCAAACTTGTGGTTCAATTCAGATTTCTTGGCTATACGTTCACTCAACTCTTCGTCGTATGATAATCTCAAGTACCAATTCCTTATTGGCTCTATATGACTTAGAGCTTGTATTATTACATTTGAATAGTCATTGGCAGATATATTATTCAAGCCAACATAGCCAACTTCGTAGGTATTATGCTCAAGGTCGTAGGCTGACTCTGGTAGCTTCTGAATCGTAGCCTTGGTGTATTTTGGATTTAGGAAGCTGGTTATGTCTCTCAAGGATTTGAGAGCTTTGGATGATACGATTTCGTAGTTCTCTGGAAGTACATAGTACTTCTCACTGTGCAAGTTGATATACACATGGTGGTTGGTCTGAAGCGAATGAACATACGCTGGCGATGATTTGGACCGGCCCTGGAAGTACTTTCCACAGACTAAACAACAATAAACATTGTTATTGGCAAGAGTTACCAGACAGATCTTTTCAAAGTCGAAATCGAGTATTTGTCGGTTTATTGTCTCTAAATAATGGGTCGATTGCTCATTGGACTCTTTACTAACAGAACCGTTACTGTCATCTTTCGTTGTAAGCATGTACTCTGGAATATCGAATTCCTCATCGCTATCCACATTATCAATAGCATTGTTATCACCAGAAGAAGCGAAGCCATCGGCAACTTTCTGTCTTTTTAAAGGACGGTTTTCCGACTTTTCTGTATCCATTCTATATCATCAGTATTTCCTCTTGTATATCCTCGGCCCATACACGTATACCTATACAGAGTGTAAAGAAGAAAGATGAACTACCATCAACAGTGCTTTTCGTTATCACCAAATTTTTCAATGACGTAATTTTTCATTTTGCGACCATTTCGCAGTTGATGAAAGGTGGTTAGATGTCAAGGATGGAGAAGAATTGATGGAATGATGGTGTAAAGGGGGTATTAGATGGTGTGTAGAGTATTAGAGAAATTCAATTGACCAAAAATTTGGAGAAAATTTAATAAGGAAGTGATAGTTCTACTGCTGTTTATAGGTATATGCTAGTGTAGGTATAGTATATTGATGTATGTATATTTTACAGGCTCGGATATTTTCCTTGAATAGTAGAAGTCGCCAAAGAGTATAATTCTGCTCTCTTGGGTCAGCTCTACAATTATCAGTCGCATCTACATTCATCTTCCATGATTATGTGTATTCGTATGCTCTAACACTATACTCCCTACTGGATCGCAAGCGCATTGATATTGCTGGTCAATAACGTCGTGATGTTCTCCTCAATCAACTTCTCCGCAGTGTCTGACAAATGCTTCTTTGGATCCTGCTTACCAACGTATCTGGTCTTCAATTGCTCCTCCAGCAACTCCTTCTCCTCTTGCACACGCTGGTTGTACAATTCAGCAATCTTCACCATCTTCTCGGTATTCTCCAAGTTCTCGTGTTCTTTGTGGTTGTATTCAACCAGCTTCAAGCCTGATTGCCAGTTCTTCTTGTGCAAGTTCAACAACATGTTTGTTTCATACGATGTCTTGTGGTAGTCTATGTTCAAGGAATAGTAGTGACGGTTCAAACCGTGGATCAAAGCCTGGATTGAAGGCTTGTTTAAGTGACCGACATTGGAGGTGGTTTGACGAGGTTCTTGGCCCATCATCAAAGTCGTGGTGTCAATGGTTCTGAATGCATCTATGACAACCTTACCCTTGACGGACTGAATAGGGTCTATGACTACAGCTACTGCTCTCTTGTTCAATTGCTCAAACGACTGTTGAGTATTGACATCGACAGACGATAACCAACACCCAAAACCAGGATGCGAGTGGTACCATCCTACGACCATCTGGTCACGTCCTGTTTGCCTCAACATGTCCATCATCTTGGTCTGGAACACATCGTCCACCGCTTCAACAGAAACACCAGTACCAGACTGAGGCATGGCAAACACGTCAATTACGTGGATAGTGAACTCGTCGACGAATTCTCCGAGCATTAATCCCATCACTTCCATGGGAACACCGGCACGGCCGTGTTTCAACATCTTCAACAATGCTAATGACGATATATACACCGTTTCGGCGTTATCTATAGCTGGTCCATCACTCTGAGGAGGAGCAGCTCCTCCAAGGCCGGTTCCCGAGCCCAACAATCTCTGTAATCGTTCCATTTTCTCAAGTTATGTAAAGCTTATCCGTACGGTGGTGTATATCTCCAGAGTCTACAGTATATCCTCCGAATTGACCTCTATTCCACCAAGAAATTACAACAAACATCGTGATAAATCACTTTGAAATCGGCAAGTGGCGACTTTTGGGTGAGAGGGATCACGTGATGGAAATTGACAAATCACGTGATATAACTTGTCAAAAATGTGCGGCACGGGTGTTTGAAAGAATGTCGTATATCAGACTAGTTGGATGGTGGTAGGAAAGCTACGGACGATATGGTTAGCTATGTAATTGAAGATGATGAGAGGAAAATGAAGAGTCAAATTATGAACTAAAGTGTTGGGAGGCATCAATGTCAACAAATATACTAGTGAAATTTGCCATTACAGCAATAGTACAAACTGCACTAAAATACCGATATTACGTTAGTGTTCTTGGAGTCCAGATGAACGTGGTTTTTCTATATCTACTGATTTTGTGCAAAACAGAAGCCATCGACTCGAACGCTAAACATGCCCAGTTTTAACCACACACACTTCTCTATCCTATAATCTTCTACTAAATACCAATTACCATATAGTGCAATGCTACAAGAAAATGCAACACCAAACCCAACCACGACATTATCACTCTCGAACCTCGCTTGACACTACCTTAAGTCAAAAATGTCGCTTACATTCACTAAACAAAGCATTAGATATACACCTGCATGTACAGTATCTACACGGCGCTTTAATTTACCGGCGCTACCACACACAACTAATGCCTTATAGCGTCTGGCTGTGAATCGAATAATCCTTGGATATCATTGTCTTCTTCTTCTTCTTGTTGAAGGTTCTTTAACTTGTTGCTCTCTATTGATTGTTAATAGTTGCTTCATCTAGTTGTAAATTTCTTTGCAGAAATTTCTTTGCATTGTGTTGGAACTGTACCCACTTGTAGTCTCATCCCCCATAATATTCTATTCAATTAATCACTATGTCTGGTCCTCCATCGCTCATCGGCAAGAAGTATCCTGCCAAGCAGCACGCCAGAAATGTCTACAACCACTTGGTCAAGAAGAACGATTCCACCAAGAACACCGCTTTCTTTGTCTCGGGTGAAGATTTGGAATTGTACCTCTACTGTGACCAAACGAAGCCTATCAGACAGAACAGATACTTCTTCTACTTATCTGGATGTGACATTCCAGGGTCTCATGTGTTATACAACACCGCCAAGGACCATCTCACACTTTACTTGCCAAACATCGACTACGAGGATGTGATGTGGTCGGGACTTCCATTATCGTTAGAAGATGCTGCTAAGAAATTCGATGCTGACGAGATCAAGTACGCTTCTGAGTTGAACAACGACTTGGAGTTGGCTAACAAGGACAGTACCAAGATCTTCACTACCGATATTAACAAGTTCAACACCAAGTTCAGTACCTTCTTGGATGCTGGAGACAAGGACTTTTTCTATGCTTTGGACGAATCGCGTTTAATCAAAGACTGGTATGAACTCGAATTGATGAGACACGCTGCCAAGATCACCGACAAATGTCACTTGGCTGTGATGTCTGCTCTTCCAATTGAGACCAACGAGACCCATATCCATGCCGAATTCATGTACCATGCATTGAGACAAGGATCTAAATACCAGAGCTACGATCCTATCTGCTGCTCTGGAACGAGTTGTTCCACCTTGCACTATGTCAAGAATGACGAGGAAATCACCCCAGAGAAGAGATCAGTCTTGATTGACGCCGGTGCCGAATGGAGTTGTTACGCCAGTGATGTCACTAGATGTTTCCCCGTCAACGGTGAATGGGCCAAGGAGCACCTTGAGATTTACAAAGCTGTTTTGAAGATGCAAGAAGTTACCATGAGTTTGATCAAGCCCGGTGCCAGCTGGGACGAAATCCACTTGGCTGCTCACAGGGTATTAATTGAGGAATTCTTAAAGTTGGGTATCTTCAAGTCTGAATACACCGTAGAGGAGATTTTCAAGTCTAAGGTTAGTGCCAGATTCTTCCCACACGGTTTGGGACACTTACTCGGAATGGACACCCATGACGTTGGTGGATACCCAAACTATGAGGATCCAGATCCATTGTTACAGTACTTGAGATTGAGAAGAAACTTGGAGAAGGGCATGGTATTGACTGACGAGCCAGGTATTTACTTCTCCCCATTCTTGTTGGAAGACACTTTGAAGGACCCAGCTAGAGTAAAGTACATTAACAAGGACATTTTGGAGAAGTACTGGTACATTGGAGGAGTTAGAATTGAGGATGACTTGGTGATCACAGAAGATGGTTTCGAGAACTTGACCGGTATCACTTCTGATCCTGAAGAGATCTCCAAGATTGTGAAGGCTGGTCTTGCCAAGGGAACCGAAGGATTCCATAATGTTGTATAGAGTCTTTAATGTTTAATATTACGTGTAGATGATAATTGCGTTCTAGTGGAAGGAATCTGAACATGTGTAGTTATTACTGGGTTGAATTTGTAGCGGCTCATTTTATTTTAGTCTTAGTGATTTTGAGTCGATATCAGAAATAGCTTATTCATGTTATCCATTTCGAAATTGTGTGTATACTAAAACTAGACCTGTTATGCAATTTGTCACTTATTGATATTATGCGAATAAAGGTATTTGTAAACCAATCGCTAGTTGTATATAGAGATAAGTGTTTTGGCATGGCATTATATATGAGAGTTCATAGGTTGAGTTCAGCTGAGGAGGTGGTAAACACATTTATATCTCCGAAGAAACAACCATCTCAAAAGTCCTGGGATCTTGTAAATTCTTAAACTGCCAATAACTAGAAAGGTTGTCTTTTAATTTACATTGATATTTCGTTCTTCCATTACATCAGAAATATGGATGATTCATGTGCCCAGTATGGGTTTTATAGTGTTTTCTAGCATGTTACTCACATGCTCAAAACTCAGGTGGATTCCACTTCAGAATTCATTGACCTAATTCTTGGCAATCATGTTGAAGGGAAGGAACAGTTTGTCGTGACAAATGGTCAAGAATGCCTGTTAGTACTAATGGTAGAGGTACGGTACGATCCTTTCTCATAGTTGACATTAGTCCAAGGCTCAAATTAAGTTTCCTCGTTCGATCAGATGTCTAATCAGGAAAGTTAGAAGTTTATTCGCTTCCACCATATTAGTGATAATTGAACAAGACTTCCACTGCAACTTTTTTCAATTGTGCACCTATCCTCTTTGTCTGAATGACTCTTGCCATATAGAATGCCAACGGTAAGAGCAGTGTAGGTATCATGATAGCTTACAGGCTGCAAATTCGCGACAAATTGTATTCATATCTGCGACATTTTCACAGCCAAAAATGGCTCCTTCTACATCACTTAGTAATATTATACTATTAGTGTCAACTCTGTATGGAACACTCCGATACACTTATATATCGATTATAATGTAAAAACGTAAACTAATACTGTCTAGGGGATAGTCTTTGTGATGCATATCCACGTTCTTGGTGGTACACATTTTTCATTTGTATACAATGATCGATACAAAAGTAAAGCTAGTCTGCGCTTTTAAGTATAATATAGTGTTGCCGTGAACTAAACCCAGAAGATAGATAATTGTTTTGCATTCTTATACTGACCAATGTAATCTTATTCTAGGAATCACACATACTAGATACTATTTTCAACACACACATACATATATATACCACACTGTAAGGTGCTACTCTTATACTATATAATGCTATACCTTACCAACCAGTACTACACTACTACATGTTCCCATTCTATTAATAGTCAAGTTAAATTAGTAATAGTTCTCATCATTACTACGAAGCAGTGTCCCCATGTAAATGTAACACTACATGCTGATACTCAAGAAACTATAACACATTCACCATAATGTAATGTTGAAAGTATACTCTAAGCGCTAGTGAAATGCTCCTATACTCCAGAAACAAGCAAAAAGGTATACTAAACATTATACTAGACATTTGTCTACATTTTATATTCTACATATTATATGCTAGGTATTTTCTACGCAGTATATACATTATCTACTACTGTACATTATACCATCCACTACATAGACCATTCACTACTTATACTATCTACATACAATTCATACTACTACATAGAATTCATACTACTACACACAAATTATACTTCTACTCCACATATACTATCTATCACTCATCATAATACCATATCCTAAGTATATACACATTCACATACTTACAGTACTCACTACCATGTAGTACTCACTACGACTGTACAGTGTGTGTTCTGATTACTCCCTGCACACTCTCCCCCGCTCCACATGCACTCTTCGCTCAGCCAAACAATCAAAAGAAACCAGGGATGATTGAAATGGTTAACCGCCATGATCTGGTTGCTTCTTCCTTGCCATTGAACCAGCATCTCGCCCTACGATCCACGGAAATCCCCGTTCATATCGTATACCCAAGTCGCAGTGTTAGCCACACCCAATTGCCGCCGCGTTAGAACTGCCATTCGCTGCGCTATCCATTCGGTTTCTCCTCCATTGCTACCTGTCACAAGCTCCGTCTACACCAACACCAGCTGGTCGTTAACTCAGCCCAAAGCACGCTATAAACCCCCAGTTTTGAGCGTTAAATCTATAAGCAACTCCTAAATCAGTTCCACTCTCACAATGGATGAAAACTACGACGTCATCGTCCTCGGAACCGGCCTTACCGAGTGTGTCCTCTCCGGAATCCTCTCCGTCGAAGGTAAGAAGGTTCTCCACATAGACCGTCAGGACTTCTACGGTGGTGAGTCCGCTTCGTTGAACTTGTCCCAGTTGTATGGCAAATTTAAGCCTACCAGTCAGAAACCAGAGTTGCGTGGCCGTGACCGTGACTGGTGCGTGGACTTGATTCCGAAGTTCCTCATGGCCAACGGTGAGTTGACCAACATCTTAGTACACACCGATGTCACCAGATATATCGAATTCAAACAAATCTCTGGTAGTTACGTGTACAGAAATGGCAGAATTGCCAAGGTCCCAGCCAACGAATCGGAGGCCATCAGATCCTCCCTTATGGGTATCTTCGAGAAGAGAAGAATGAAGGGCTTTTTGGAATTCATCCTGAAGTACGACGACGACGTCCCTTCCACTCACCAGGGTTTAAACTTGGATTCAAATACTATGGATGAAGTCTACAACTACTTCAGACTTGAAAGCGGAACCAAGGACTTTATTGGTCACTCCATGGCCCTCTGGTCCACCGACGACTATTTGAAGGAAGTTGCTCGTCCTACTTACGAGAGAATCATATTGTACGTTCAATCTGTTGCAAAGTACGGAAAATCTCCATATATCTATCCATTGTACGGATTAGGTGAATTACCTCAAGGCTTTGCCCGTTTATCTGCCATCTACGGTGGTACCTACATGTTAGATACTCCTATCGATGAGGTTTTGTATAAGGAAGTTGATGGTGTAACCCACTTTGATGGTGTTGTGACCAAAGAGGGTAAAGCCAATGCTCCTATTGTCATCGCTGACCCAACTTACTTCCCAGAGAAGGTGAAGAAGACAGGCCAAAGAGTCATTAGAGCTATGTGTATCTTGGACCACACCATTCCAGGAACAAACGACTTGGATTCGATCCAAATTATCATTCCACAGAATCAAGTTGGACGTAAACATGATATCTACATTGCCATGGTCTCTGACGTCCATTGCGTAGTGCCAAAGGGATACTATTTGGCTATTGTTTCTACTATTATTGAAACTGACAGTCCTCACGTTGAGTTGGAACCAGCCTTCAAATTGTTGGGAAGTAGAATTGACACTTTGATGGGCATAGCCGATATTTACGAACCAATCAATGATGGTACCTCTGACGGTATCTATATCTCCAAGAGTTACGATGCTTCCTCCCACTTCGAGACCACCACTGACGATATCAAAGACTTGTACTTCCGTATTACTGGAAAGCCTTTAGTTTTAACCAAGAGACCTAACGCTGAAGAAGAGGAGGCCGCAAGCTCCGGAATTGTTGCCTAAGAAGACATGGATACTTTAATGATGCTAACGTGGAGTCTCTTTTTAAAGAATTCCTGAAAGAATTATGGAAAAGGAGAATCTTCAGCTAGATAGCCTCACAGTGTTCAGTTATTAAACAACCAGGACACTATTTGGATGTGCTTTCGGCGTTTTTGTGGCTTTCTTGTGTTTTTCTAGGTGATAGCATGTTGATCTTTCGATAGCTGTGAGATAACAATCTAGAACCTACAATTTACTATCTATACAGAAGAATAAACATATACTATTAGCAGAGGTGTAACGAGTATTCCTAAGTAATAAATTAGAAGGCATAAGCACGTACCTGTCCTATTTGATATTAAGAGCAATGTCATTTGTGCCTTTAACTTTGAATCTCATTCTTCCTCTTTCTTCAACTCTCTTGCATCCTATCTTACCATATGCTTTTACTATCATATAACTGCGCTACCATACTTCGATCACTTCCCCGAAGGGAAACGGTTTCCGTGTCACCTGACCTAAGTTCCGACCTATACCCGACTTCAGGAACCACCATAACCACGATTCCATACTTACTATAATACTGGCCGGAGAATCAAATCCAGGGTTTTTCGTATGTAACAACCTATACTATAATTCCAACTGCAGTAAATTCCAATAACTTCACAACCAGATATTACCACAGCTACTTAGTATACTTCCCTCTCTCTCTTCCCTCTCTCTCCTCCCTCACCATATTCGGTAGGGCTCTCATTAGTAATCGGAACCTTATCCGAGTGAAAAGTGAGGCTTTCTATACCGATAAGCAGATCGTCCTATATATGGAGAGGCGTGGATATTTGTATAAATAGGAAGATATTGGTGGGAAGAATACGAGGTGGATTTTTCAAGAAAATCAAGTAATATTGTTGTAATCTTGTATAACTTATACTTAGTGTTTAACCGTGTCGTTAACCGTAATTACTACCTTCCATCGTCTGCTCCGCGCTCTATTCACTATGACCAAGGCTACTACTAAACCTGTGAAGCTCACCCAAAATTTCACCACCAAATCAGGTATCCCTATTACCATTGGTACTGGTACCGGAACAAAATGGCAATGGCTCAAGAAAGGAAGACCAGAAGATCAGAAGGACACTTTGGTCACGGAATTGGTCGACCAGCTCCTCTTGGCCTTGCAAAACGGTTATAACCACATTGACACGGCCGAGGTGTACACTACGCACCCAGAAGTCGCCGAAGCCGTGAAGAAGAGTGGCATTCCAAGAGAGGACTTGTTCATCACCACCAAGTACTCACCTGGATTCCGTACTTTCCAGGCTTTTTCCAATGGTCCAACCGATTTCATCGACAATGCCTTGAAGGAATTGCAGACAGACTACGTTGATTTATTCTTGATCCACAGTCCATTCTTCGAGGAATCTGTCTCGCGTGGCCAGACTCTTGAGAGCTCGTGGGCTGAAGTCATTGAAGCCAAAAAGGCCGGAAAGGTCATAGAGATTGGTGTTTCAAACTATGCCAAACCACACTTAGAGAAGATCTTCAAGGTTGCCGGCAGCACTGAGTTCTACCCTAAGGTCAACCAAATTGAGTTCCACCCTTACTTGCAGAACCAAAGTAAGGACATTGTGAAGTTCGCCCAAGAAAACGGTATTTTGATAGAAGCTTATGGTCCTCTTACTCCATTGTTTAGAATTAAGAAGGATGGTAAGGACGTCGAAGATCACCCTTTGAAACCAGTTATTCAAGAGTTATCCGGCAAGTATGGAAAGACCGATGCCCAGATCTTATTGAGATACACTTTACAGAAGGGAATTCTTCCAATCACCACATCTACAAAGGTGGAAAGAATCAAACAGTCGCTTGAAGTCTACGAATTTGAGATTGCTGCTGAGGATGTCGCCAAGATAGACCAGGTTGGAGCATCGTACCCATTCAGACAATTTTTTGACCAGGAATATAAGGACTTGTGAGGAATTGGTCCCTTGGGAGTAAAATTGAAGGAGAAGTGTGCCGTTGGATTGCTCAATAGGCAATAACAATATAATTGCAAAATAGATCTATTTGAGCACGTCAATGGCAGACCGTGGCGATTTGATTAGATGTTCAGAACCACTACTTGGCTACTTGAACCGTGTTTTTCACCATGTTTCTCTCCATACTTTTACATACATTTCCAACCAATAATAACCATATACACAATTTATACACCATACACCATACACCATTCACCATAATCAATCACTACGTTATCGTGTTGAATAGTACATCAATATATTATTTTCTGAGAATTGCAGCACTTTTTTTTGATTGCAAATTCCCGTTTCTTTTTTCGTAAGCGATAAGCACTGAGAACTGTGGATGTAGCAAGGGGAGTAGTAGAGAATGGAGTTGACTGTTGGAGAGAATGGTGTAGGAATTGCTTACTAAAGTGTGGGTGCAAGACTGGAATACGAGATTAGCAAATACGGTGAAAATTGGATTAATCAGATGAAAAACAGGACGTAGCTCTGCCCTAAGATTGTAGTAGACGTGGGAGGCAGGAGGAGGAGGAGGAGGTTGCGGCCACCACTGCCACATGAGTTAATCCAATGCCTCAGTTACGAAGGTGGCATTCTGTGTGGGTAACAAGCCTCGTATAGCTCTATTGTTACAATGAGGAAATCGTAACAGCCACTGAAGTAGCATATTAGTCTGAACAATCGATCGGTAGTATATATAGTGGTTGCAGCTCAATTGGTAAAATCGCCTAGTCCGAAATCTGAGTGTATGAGATAAGTAGAGTCGCTCTCGTCAAGATAGATAAGCCCCTTGATATCGTTGACCCAATTCAATTTTACTGCCAGAACTACCTTTTGATACTATTCCCAATCATTAAAGTAAACTAACGAAATTAAGACAACACGACCACCATGACCATAGAATTGACACCTTCCTTCAAAACCAAATCAGGCGATCCTATTACCATCGGAGCAGGCTCTGGAACCGCTTGGAAGTCGTTCAAAAGAGGAGACCCATCAAACGAGGAAAACCTCAATGAAATCGTAGACAAACTTGCTTTCTCTATCAAGGCTGGATACAACCACTTGGATACTGCTGAGGTTTACACAACCCATCCAGAAGTCGGAAAGGCTATCAAGAAGAGTGGTGCTCCTAGAGAGAAATTGTGGATCACTACTAAGTACATCACAAGCTCTCCACATATCAAGAAGACTGCCGAATCTCCACAAGAATTCGTTGACGAAACATTGAAGGAGCTTGGAACTGACTATATTGACTTGTTGTTGATTCACCATCCCTTCTTCGAACCCCAACAATCCAAAAATGGCTATGACATCAAGAAATTATGGAAAGAATTCATTGATGTGAAGAAGACAGGTGCTGTAAGATACGTTGGTGTTTCCAACTTCACTGTAGACCATTTGAAGTCCATCATTGAAGTCAGTGAGTCTAATGGAGGTAAAGAATTCTATCCTTCTGCCAACCAAATTGAATTCCATCCTTATCTTCAAAACCAGTCGACAGGTGTTGTTCAGTTTGCGCAGGAGAACGGTATCTTGATTGAGTCATTTGGTCCTTTGACTCCTCTTTTCCGTATTATAGACGATGTAACGAATAAAGAAGTAGTAGACCATCCATTGAAGAGTCTTCTTCCCGAATTGGCCAAGAAATATAACAAAACCGAAGCTCAGATCTTATTAAGATGGGTATTGGACAAGAAAGCTCTTCCTATTACTACTTCTTCTAAGGAAGATAGAATCAAGCAATCCTTGGAGATCTACGATTTTAAATTGAAACCAGAAGATGTAGAATTGATTGACTCAGAAGGTGCCAAGTTTCCATACAGGGCATTCTTTAAAGGTCGTTACTAAAATACAACGACTACGTTATCACAGACCTTGTGCCTGATGTTGATCGCTGGTTAAGGAGTAGCTTTTATTACTAAATAGCGTCGTTAATGTACATTTGTATTATTGAAAGAGCAAGGATGCTGCCATTTCAACATTGCCTTGAGTCAGCTCTAAAGCATTTATAGCTTCTGGTCGGGAGAAACCCAAATTAATCAATTGCTTGATATCGTCTTCTTTTGGAGTATAGTTCGAAGTACTGCCTAAAAAGCTTCCAACACCACTACTTCCTGTAGTAGCAGAACTACCAGTTGCAGCAGAGCTTCCGGTGTTCTGTCTCTTGACTGCAGCTTCTGCTGCCGATGAAGAAGCGGTTTTCTTCCCAGGAGTAACAGCATTGGTTGGTGTAGTGTTTGCAGGTCTTGCCATTGGAGCATCGCTGAATATATTTCCTCCCAATTGACTTCCCAAGCTCTTGCCCCCACCCGAGAACAAAGAGTTATTCTCTATTTCTGAAGAGGCCAAGAACTTGGTCTCGATGTTACCGCCAACGACCAATACGTCTCTAACTAAATCAATGACACACTTATGTCTTCTTAACATGTCCAACCCAAATAACAAATCAACGTCTGTGTCGATGACTATAAATGAACATGGAATATCAACATTTGAATCTCCTATACTGATTGGCACACTGTGGATCTTTCCTTGAATTTTCTGTGACCCCACACCTCTAGCCTCACCTTGAAAACGTCTATCAATGAGCCTATCGATTCCGACCTTTTCAGCTAAACGGGGTGAGATAATTGTAGTTTGTGCACCAGAATCCACAAAGGCTTGAACGCGTTCTCCATTTACCTTGATATTGATGAATAACATATCTACCGAAGCGAAACTTTCGGGGGTGATTTCGTAGGCCAAATTCATATTTTCCTGGATCTGTTCTTGTCTAATGATTTCCAAGATTCTGGCCTGACTTGCGGGATCATCTGGGTTTTGTTGTAATCTGTTGAGCTCTTCTTGTTGTTGGATATTCATACCACCACCAAGGCCGCCATTTTGTTGTAAATGTTGAATTTGCTCTAACATCAAAGACTTGAAACGAGGAGGGTCGTTTAAAGCGTCAAATAATTGAGGTTGCGTCTGCCTCAATTGGTTACCTACCTGAGGGTTAGCCAAAGCTTGGGAGCGTAAAAGTTCAATCTGGTTGTCTACATCCGGATTTTGGCCAATGGCACTGGTTGAGGCGCCACCAGAAGCGGCAGATCTTGCTGAAAGCTTAGATAACACGATCAAGTCGTCGTCATGGATGCCGAGTTCCTCTAAAGTTTTTGAGTTTTCATGGAGAGATTTGCCATCATGGACCAAGACTTGTTGAGCTGGTTCGATTTCAGTCTCTGCTTGTAAGTATGCTTTGAAGTCATCCAACAGAAGGGAGCCGGGGATATCTACGGCAATGATCTGGCCCGTAGAGTCGATGGAGATGGTGACTTTCATTGTGTGTGGTGAATTTGAGGTATTGAAATGTCCTATTTCTTGAATATAACTGGTATAAATGTAATTTGACTAATGACACGGAAGAATCGCTGTTACAACGAATGATCAGTCAGCACAACAAGTAAAACGGCCGAGAATTATAGGGATGAATAGTATGGGCTGATAATGAAGTATCACTCCCTTCAATGAGTAATTATAAGTCGTAAATGTGACTTTTGTGGACACTAAGTATATCTAGCAGGTATCACTAATCACTATAACTTATCTGATTAACTACAACTGCTGTAAATTATTGGGGTAACAAGAATGAACACACAACAACTATTAAAAAGGATATGCAAGAAAACAGTTCCAATTGTCCGTTTATCCACGTATTCAACTACACTTCACTGGTATATAAAGATAACAATCACACTAGATTATGAAGATAACAACAGTGATAACAATAACTGCAAAAACAACATTACAACAAATCACCGAGATTTAGCCAGCACTAAATACTACGACGGTTCTCACTTTCTGTAGCACTTTCGCAGTGGAGATAGCGACAGAATTGGGGAAGAATAGCGGGCGCTACCACGAGCGTGGCGAGGACGGCGGTAACTAAAAGGTGCATTTCTAGTGGAAGTAAGTCCGGTGGCAAGCGGCTGCAACATGAATTTTGCCATCGGTGGGAGAGGTAGCATTTATGGGATACTATGTGGTATGCTGTGGTGTGAGTGAGGTTGGTTAGTGGGTGTGGATATGGGTGTGGATATGGGTAAGTTAGAGGTGGTTCTGTGACACCGGAGATAGAAGGTAGGAGAAGAGAGAAGAAGTCGAGTAAAAATATATAGTTATTATTCTACAGTAGGTCTCGGTGATTTTACAGTAGCCTCTGTAATTATAAAGTAGCCTCTGTAATTTTACAGTCTCTGTAATTTTATTATAGCCTCTGGTTTTATCTTTATGTATCTGCTGTACGGTGGTGGATGAAAATAAGCAGCTCGCAGCGTGGTGAGTGGAGGATAGCAACATGGATACTGAAGAGAGTGGATTTTGGTTATTGTCAATACTTAGGCAGAGTCATTATTGAGAGTATGACTTGTTCTACACTGAACCGTACTATTTGGATCAAAAAGTCGGGACAGATTACTGAGGAATGTCATTGAGGGAAGCATCTGCCGGCAGATTGTTCAATTATTGGTACTATTCAATTTCGTGATGAAAGTGAATATCTATTTCAATTGCTGGTTTTATATAGGCATTGCCTATGACATTTTGCTGTGACAATGGGCAAGAACAGCTTATTCATTTGAACTATAGTATTTCTACCACTATGGTGATAACTTCTCTTGTAACTTGTATGTTATGTTAAACTGTGTCAACTCCCATCAGAGACTCTCAATGATAATTCCTCATTACAGTTTCAAATAACGAACATTTACATATATTGCCCATGTCGAATTACGCTTCGATCTGCTTTGTTTCGATCGTGCATTTTGCTTTACCGTTCCCAATCTACACAAGTAAAGGTTTACCCATCACTCTCCATTGATAATCTCGTATATTACTTATACAGCTATATTACAGGTCCAGACTTGATTTCTTCTGGATTGAATCTTTAAGGTTTCCCTTTGCAATTCACTTTATGACGTATTCTTTGAATACCTCTAATTAGCAGGAATGATCATGGCAACATGGCCGCCATTTAACAACATCTTCTTTCTCACAATTGTGCTAACTCCCTCGCTGTCTCTCTCAGTAACATTTTCCAAAACCATGTTAACGTAGTCGTCGAATCCAACCAACTTTCCAGTGAACTCTTTGTCGTTGATCATCAACACAGTGATCTCATTTCCGATGGACTTGTCGATTATTTCCAACGGCAACACAGTCACAGGGACTGTCTCTTCAGTAGCTTGTCCGGTGGTATCAGACATCTCTATACTATTATTATTGCTTGAAATTGACACCCAAATGAACTCTGTCGTCTTGTCTTAAACGAATTTGTGTCTTACTGAAAATTCGATATGGAGGTTTTGTGCACGCGCACGATTTAATGATCAGGTGCAAAATTGTTGTCAGTGGAGGATCTATATGGTAGGTGGGTGAATGGTATAATTGTTGTAATAGTAAATAGTAAAGGAGAGAGTGTATCAATGGAGTTGTGATCATTATCTATTCGTTTTTGAGAACATATTGTTTCTAAAAAAAATTAATCAATTCTTTCATTTACTGCTTACATTTCTTTACATTGAGCACAATATGCCTCCATTCTATAATCTCATTAACACAGAGCTTACACTTTTTATGATTATGTTACAACATTTTCTATTCAGGCCCATTTCTACTCTATACTACACACATTATGTATAACCTAATTATGTAGAAAGGCTCTGCCATGAATGATTGTAAACGAGAAGGAATTTACCTCCTCTTATACTACATTATATGCTGCTTTTACTTTGTCAAAAGCGGCTTCTGCTTCGAGGTCAACACCATCTTCTCGAGCTTGTCGTTCTTCCGAACATGCTTCTTATGTGTCTTGGTAGGCGTATCAGGCTCGCCACTTTGCAATGATCTGCTGTTCCAGCCATCGAAATCGATTAATGCTTGCATGCATCCCCATTCAGTAATCTTGTTCTGTAACCATACCAAATTGACCGGCTTTGTTAAGTAATCATTGCAACCAGCCATTAATGCATTTTTCTTGTCAACTGAAGAGTTGGAAGAGGCTGTCAATGCCACAATGATCACTGGGGATCTGAAAATTCCAAGGTCTAGCTTTTCTTCGTCCTTCAAAATCTCGGGGTTTTGTAAATTAGAGCCAAGTTCATTCTGGGCAAACACTCCGATTCTATTAACTTTCTCCAAGTGACGGATTTCTTTGGTTGCTTCAATTCCTGACTTTACAGGTAATTGAATATCCATTAGAACCAAATGGAATCCTCCTTTACGCCATTTATCTATGGCTTCTTGTCCATTTTTGGCAATTTGGTAATGAATCTTGTGTTTTCTCAAGAACGCTCCCAAAATAGCTTGGTTAATGGCGTTATCTTCCACAACCAACACAGAAATGGATGGCAACACCTTATCTGTGGTACTCTTAGACGACTTTAAATGCTTATGTCCCTTTCCACCATAAGGAATGAGATTTCCTGATTTCTTTGGGTCTTTATCTTTATCTTTAGAATCTTTCTTTCCCGTTTCCTTATGACCTTCTTCACGATTTGTAATCTCTCGAGAAAGCGATTTTAATCTTTGAACATCTCCTGGAGGTGAAGGAGAGATAGAAAATGCTCGTCTTTCTTCATCCGTGGCGCCCTCGTTACCGTTTACACCTGTAACGGTGGTTTCACTGCCATTGCTACGTGGTTCACCTCTTTCTTTGATGGGCTCTGAAGAAAGCGACAAAGGGTTACTACGCTGATTAAGCATAGGAAATGGTTCAGCTGGCTGTCCAGATACTGGGCTAGTCACCTCCACTCCAATATTACTCAAATTAGTTGCTTGAAGAGCGGGAGATTTCAGAGCTGAACTGTTCACACGAGACCTTCCAACCATATTTTCGTCGAGTGAGTACCGTTTTTTGATCTGGTTATTGTTTCCGCCTCCTGAAGCAAGAGAGAAGTTTCTAGGCAAAAGTAACACTGCTTGAGAGTTGGCGCCATTTCCGGATGCCGTCGAGACTGGGGATTGTGGCGGATTGGAAAGCGAGCGACGGTGAGCTATTGTGCTTCCTGGTGCTGGTGACTGTGACTGCTTGGTGATGATAGTCGAAGGAGAAATCGAGCGGTCTTTTGGTAAACCAGGACTGTTATTGGTGGATAAAGCCTTGTTCTGGTACAAATACTGAGGTTTAGGTTGGTGGTACAGATTAAACAGCAGCGCTGATATAGACAATACTGGAGTTGTAGATCTTCCTGGGTGTTGTGGCAGAGGATGGTTGATCTGGTTCGAGCCTGAGTTATAATTCTGAGGTTGAGGTACGAATTGTTGGTTCTGCAGAGGTTGTTGGTTCATGCTATTGTTGTACATCTGGGACAATTGGCTGCTGCTGCTGTTTCTGTAGTAGCTGGACGTGCTCACGCTTGCCCTTGCACTATTGCTATTGCTGGACGACATATTGGCCGAGTTTGAGGAGATGAATGCTGGAGCAGAGACAGAGGTCTGCATTTCATGGTCATTTGCAGCGATTTCAATTACAAACGAGTCGTTCATAGACATTCCGTTGGGGTAATATTGGTCAAGTATGTGGTATACACTTTGGTCTGGTTCAAGAACCACTTTGGAGTTAATTGGGGTCGTCCGGTTGATGGGAGTTATAGGGCTCTTCACTCCCTCGGGTGAAATTGAAAGATGCAGAGCTGTCGTTGGTTTCTTACCAGCTAAGGAGTTCGAAGTATAATGTGATTTGCTCAGGGTGTACATTCCAATCACCAAATCTGCCGGATCACAGAGCTTGGCCAACGAGTTGGGGAATTTGTTGATCACCAACAGCTTCAAGTCATCTACGATGTCCTGTTGGTGGACTATGAGGGTGGTAGGAGTTCCACCCGGCCGTCTTACCCAGATCCGCCGTCCATTGTACACTGAATGTGCTGGATACTCGAGCACGGTGTTGCTTACTTGAGTGGGGTTCTGGTACATTGGTCCCAGGACGGAAGTGGCTGTTACGGGAATGTGATGGTTTTGAGATGGTGAAGATGATGAAGTGTACTTGGAATTTGTTGTAGGCTTCTTGGCATGTGGAGTTACTGTCTTTGAACCGTGGTTATGGTTCTGGGAATGATGGTTGTGAGTGTTGCCTGAGTCAGACGATGCCATCTTAGTGAATGAACTCATATTATGTTGTGTTGTGTTGTGTGTTATGCAGTGGTGGTGTTACTCGGTGATATGACTTCTCGGTGATGTGAGATGATGGCGGTCGATGGATGAGTACTAGCCTAGATTATAGAGGACTGGCCACTTATGAGCGGTGGGTTGAATACCGTAACAGGCCTAGTCAGAGTATCGACAGGTATCAACAGAGTTCAATTGTGATACCGGTGGGTGTTGTGATGACAATGTTAGACGAAATCTTTAACTTCTAGGGGCCTGTTATCAGTGGACGAAACGGGACTTCGAGGTGGTTTGCTACGGGGTCGGATACAATCAAGAGTCCGTGGCGACGATTTAGACGCCAAGTGACGAGTCTGTGTGTGGTATGAGTAAAGAAGTAGCCAGTCGAGATTCTGACAACAGAAACAACGAGTAATCAGAACGTAGCGAGCAGAAGAACGAAGAACACTGTCTAATGGCGATACGGTCAGAATCAAGATGGAATAGTTAACAGGCTTGCTCCGGAACAATCAATGTCAAAAACCCACTCCAATAGAAGGAACGAACAGTGGAGGTGATACCAATAATAATACTAAAAATAATACTGTACTAATCTTAATATTAATGGATAATTATTATAGAGTGTCTTAATATACTGGATTAAGTATAGTGGTACAAAGCAGACTAAATGGACTCCACTAGGAACGGAACAATAACAATCCTGCCAGCTGCTAGAAAGCAATATATAATATAATTAGTACAATATAATACAATGTACACTATAATCCATATAACATATAATACAATGCAATAGCAAAGAAAGATAAAAATATTAATAAAATAATAGTAATGACAACAATAATGCCAATTATAATATTAGCCTTCACAATAATACCAATTGTGATCCTAATAATATCACCAAGGGTAGAGTGCGGTGCGATTGATAGCGAGTATATGGCGTACCAAGAGTGTATATCAGTGGATATTGAGTACCACCACCAGGACCTGTATGGACTGTGACGAAAGACGGATATAGAAGACACCATTCACGAGTATGTATGGGTGGAGACAAGCAATTATCATCAAGAAATGAGGGAAGCTGGAAGCTGGAAGCTGGAGGCTAGAGGCTGGAAGGTCGCTAGAGGGCAGCGAGTGACGAGAAGCAGTTAGAATGGCATGAGATGAGTAAAGAAGATAATATTAGGTGACTACGTAATTAGGAGATGTATAGGTTAATTAATTAGTTAATTGGTTTGATAATTACTGGTTAAATGATTAGTTAATTCGGTTATTAGTTAATTTGGTGATTAGTTAATTCGGTTATTAGTTAATTTGGTGATTAATTAATTTGGTAATTATATGGTTAGGTGACCATATGATCAAGTGAATAAGAGCTTCGGCTTCATGAATAGCAGAGAACAATATACTAGTGGGTACATACACGAACATCGATACCTCCATCGAATACTCTCGTTGTTTATTGGACTAGTCTGCATCAAATTGACATGTATGACTGTACTATGTATTACCGGATTATTTGCTGCTGCACCAAGTTGCCAATATCAAGATCCCATGCAATTAAGACTGTCGATGCCGCCTCTGGTTCTACAGTACACGAGTGAGCCCATTATAGAGATTCCTCGACAGTTAACACGGTTGTTGAGGAACCAAGAAATTCACAACATGTACTTCGTGTTAACCTTATGTCAGGCTAAGCAAAGCAGACTACATTGCTGTAGCCAAATCTCCTCAATGCTATTAATAGTTCCAATAATTTGCAATGCAAATGCAAATGTTAAATATCACGATACGAGCTCTGGTATTTGGTCTCGATTTTAGCTTCGTACTTCGTAGTTAATACTCGTACTTTATCCGTCTTCAATTGCTGGTAGAGGGAACCTACCAATAAGAACGATCATCACTCTGTATTCGGAATAAACCATGTCTCCTACGGTTGCTTGCATCACCAGTGCTCTTGTCATAATTATTAGGGTTCGTAACGGTGGTATTCCGTGAGGCTCAATGAATGCAAGATATGCATATATATAAGGAATAGGAACCGTATAAAGAATATAAACAGGGTTGAAAGCCACAACTACAAGAAATTACTAGCCCATAACGCCTAACGGAACCTTGCTATCTTGTTTTCTCGCTGTGATGCCAAGAATACGTTATCCAATAACACCATCATAACCAAAGCGCCTAAGGCAACCAAGAAAGTTGCAAAATTTAGCCAATTAACATATTTCCATTCCAACTTTACACAACTATGGTTTTGATATTCAACTCTAACTAGACACAAGGAAGCAGCAATTTCCCGTCTTTAGCTTATGTGGTCTGTTAAGATACCATTTCTGCACTCACAAAATATGACCCCACAGAAACGAACTGAAGCAGGAAGTTGCAGCCATTGTCAGAAAGTAATATACACTGAAGAATAAACTTTGGAAAGAAGGAAGTCCGAAACGACTCTTCACCTTTGTGAGGTTATCTAACATTAATGACTGCTTAAATGGACGGAGATACGATATCTCTCCCTTCGGAACAGCTGTAGCATGATCTAATCGATCACTACTCGCTTTCGCATACCATTCTTGTCTGCTTATAGGACCGAGATGGGGCTTGACGTGCTTTGAATGTTTCTATTTCAAGGATAGGGGTACTTTTTATTCTTATTAGACACAGCTACATTTGCCGAATCATCCCGACTTGAATAATACGAATCTTACCTGATGTGCTCTCTAGTTCATAACCAATTGGTTACTATTGGTCTATAACTTGAAGAAACGCAATGTACTATAAGCATCCTATCAAAAGTGCCGTTGACCTAGATCCCAGAATGAATATCAATTACCGATACTTCGAATCTACACATATCAACGGCTAGTAATCACCAAAGAACTGATAGGACCTTCACCTCGACATCCAAGCCTCTGGGTGCAAAAAAAGCCTTTGTGCGATGCTTATACTCATTCCTTATAGCAGTCGAGGTTAATGATAAAGAACTGCCAATGACATAAAATTTAAAGACGATATCATTTAGCAACATCATCGCTGTGCTACAAGACGCTTTCTTCTCGTTATAACTATCTCTCTTAACATCATTAATGTCATAATATTCAATAATAAAATCGTTATTATCTTGAATATCTGAATAAATCGTACATATGATATGGTGCTTACGAGACTCCCTTCTGTAGCAATCCATTTCCAGTATATACCACCAGCTAGTGTCGCCCAAGTGGCAGCCAGGATAATCTCGTGAGCACAGTTCATTCTTGCTACAATGTTTCCGTTATCTCTCCTGTGGTATTCCTTTACGGCATCTACTATAGCATGGGCAGATCGATTTGAGCATCCTAAAGACGCTAAAAGCAGTGCATATCTTGTGATGTCAGCTGTCATGTTATCTATGCCATTATACGGTGCAATATCTTCATCTGAACGTTTCGTCAAATGGTAGGTTGACGTTTGGAAGTCTGTCAGCATCGTAGTAGTGTTAACTAAAACTAGTAACAAGATAATAATAAACCTTGTGATGGCTTTCTATAAAATACCACTTCTTGTATTACTTGACCGGGATCCTCCTCGTACGCAAAAGTTTTCGGATTAGCAATTAAGCTATTCAACTAACTCTTGTCCTCCGGTTTGACTCCAAAGTCACTCCTATAAAT
Source organism: Scheffersomyces quercinus (assembly GCA_030556775.1). Classification (NCBI taxonomy): domain Eukaryota; kingdom Fungi; phylum Ascomycota; class Pichiomycetes; order Serinales; family Debaryomycetaceae; genus Scheffersomyces; species Scheffersomyces quercinus. The sequence continues at coordinate 187,901 of JAKTUQ010000007.1, read as the reverse complement.
TCAATCACTGACTCACGAGTATAAGTATTAATTCGCAGTCCTAGATGTCTCTATAGCACTTCTATCGCTGATTTTATGGTTTATGATGTCTGAAATGAACATATATTAATTTCCAATAATGAATATGAGACAGTTACCACAACGTTACAACTAATTCCAATCAATAGCATTTGAAATTATACCAGATAATTTAAACCAATGTCACTCGCTATTTTGAATAACGAAGAATGAAAGCAATGTAACCTCAAATTAGCCTTTGTGCATCAAACCAACTTTGTATTGCTACACTATATGACGCCTCTCTTTTGCAGACAAGATTCAACTACAAGCTTATCATTGAAATCATGGGCACAGTACCACTGCAACGTTCCACAATGAGATGCTTACAGTTATTATTGAATTCCTTATCATAATTCAACCAATATAGTCCTAGTGCTGTTGTAAATCGCTTTTGCATCACCACTGGAAATTATAAGAACAACCATCCGACGGTCGCTTGCATTGTCAATTCTATCTACTGGGATGGCTTTATATCTCGAAAGCATTTTGAATTTAGACAGCCCCACATCAAGAAATGAAAATGTAGAAGTTGCAGCCATTATAAGTCCCACACTGCAGAATATACCTAATCCACGTCAAGACAAATCTTTCACTTATTAATGTTGTTTATTAGTTATAAATAGAATTGGGGCATAAATAACACTCGTAGACTGAACTGAACATCGATCACTTACAATCTCTATTCCCAGTCTCCATCCTTATCCTCTTCTTCTGCATCCTTGGTGGCCGTAGCACTGGCATTTGTCTCTTTGGCCTTTCCCTCAGGTGCAACATCGACAGCTTCTTCTTCTTCCTCATCGTCATCCCATGTAAATTCCTCTTCATCATCACCGTTGTTGGTGTTCTGTGAATTCTCCTTTCTCATCAACAATTCCTTTCTCTTCTTCTCCGATTCCTTCAACTTGTCGGAATTCTTGAAGTATCTGTACCAGAACAAGTTGTAAGACACTTTAACTGGAACAATCTCGTTCATTAACTTCGTCAAGGTGGTAGGGTATTTCTCTAACAACTCCGCTATTTCCTTGGTCTGTGTGTCAGCATTGTACTTTTCACCATCCTTGTCGTCTAAATCTAGACTCACATAATATGACTCTGTGGTGTGTAATTTGTACAAATCATTCTCGTAACGGGAATTTCCATAGTTATCATGGTTGTTTATACCTGGACTTGAGAACAACGTTTCCTTCTCGCTAGATTCTGGTGTTTCTGGTCCTACTGCAATGATGTTGGTGAAGAAAGAAGCAAAAGAAGAAGCAAATTTTCCAGCCTGCTGTTCAACGATCTCTAACTTCGAATCAAGAGTGTCCAAGGCGCTGTTAGCTTGACTTTGTAAGTTTTTCAAGTCAACTTTGACCTCTGGCAACTTAACCTTCTTCAATTGCTCTTCGATCGATGCCAAGTTCTCAGAAACGTTTAAGGTATTATTAGCGCTCAAGCTCTCTTTAGCTGAGTTCAATTGACCCAATAACAGCTGCTTGACTTCGTCCAACTTGTACTTTTCTTGTATATCGGTGGTGTTTTTGGAAGCACTGGCCCACAATTCCTGGAACTTGGTCTCTACGAGAGTGTATGCTTTATCGATTTCGGACTCGAGTTTCTGCACACTTTCCTCGGTTTTAACGTCGGTAGGGGCATCATTGGGCTTCTGTGGCAATTCTTCCTGAGCAACTACGGGATCGGCAAACTCCATCTTGTGTTGTTCTTACGAATTGACTGCTGCTCTAGAAGACAACGAACAGTAATACCAGTAATCTCTAAATTTTCTGGAGATTGTGGTGTTTGCTGAGACATTAATACTGCGGTACAGGTGTATCCACAAAGGAGAATGGACCTTGTACAGGGAAGTCGTGTTGTATGGTGGAAGTGTAGTGTGAGGTGATGTATGGCGAGTGATTGCAGGGTCTTGGTAGGTTGGATGTTGGTGTGGGCTTTTGTGTGATAAGGGGAGAGTAGGTGTTAGTTGGATTATGTGGATTTTTGGTATTTCATGGTAATGGTATGGAGATGATAAATAGACGGTGTATCAGATGAATAATAATGAGAATTCACACCTTACGATCAGATAAATAGAGGAATAGGCTTTTTTGCAGCTATGCGGCTGGTTTAAAATATGGAGATGTACGGAGGAAGATGTGCAAGAGCAGCAAGAGAAGTGAGAGAAGTGAGAAGAGAAAGTGGTGTTGAATAAGTAACGCTATTTTAAATATGGGAAGCGAGGTGAGAAAAGAGAGCCTGAACTTGACCCAGTTGGACTAATATTCAATATGTTGTGTTGTATAATAAATGTTTCAGAAATCACATATATTCCAGATTCTACCAAAGGCTCGTGATGAACCTTCTGATGAATAAATTCCGAGTGCTGGTCTATTTATTGGTATAGGATATATTTGTATAACTATGTGACTGCAGAGAGAATAAATGGGTTTGAGTCCTTCCTCGTTCTTACGTTACTATCATAGTTAAAGCGATATAATAAGTACCATAGTTGGTAATTACCTGTTACTAAATACTGTGTAGAGTATAACGGTAGTGATGGTCGAATTACATTACATATCTCATTCATAGAAAAGTCACTCTTTGACTCATCATCCATTTAATCCTCATAATCCTCACCATGGTCGTCTCTCTCTTCCCCATAGTTAACAAGTCCGCTCCGTTGGTGCGCTCCGGATCGAGACGTCCCTGGAAGTCGGAAATCGGATATCGTTCAATGTTGTAAGACTCATTGCAAAATTGATGAATGGATGAATTGTATAAGATATGTTCGTGGTTTTTCTTTATCAGAAATAAATAGTAGTGTAGGGTAAAAGTCGTATGTTCTAGTAGTTCATAGGACCTTAAAAGTCGTTTCATGCAAAATCAAAATTATGAAACCGTCGAAGTATCTTCTAGAAGAAACATGTCTTCTTCGTATTAAGAATGCCTTATTCAAGAGAGACACAGGAACCAGTTCTCCTTCGATATTCTCGCAGCCAATAGGCAATTTCGAGATATACGAACCGAATAACAGCAACAAGCCATCCTTTTGGTCGGTCTCGGGACCAGCGAAGTCCCAATTCCTCAGCATGGTTTCTGGAAAGTTCTTGCCAGTACCACCTTTATCGCGGAGCTATCCATTTCTCTCTGAAAACTACCAATATCTGAAGATCCAGTTTCTAAACTTCAAAGAGAATTCGGGCTTGGACAGAGTCCACTTATCAGCAAGATACGAAACTTACGCATATAAAGGAGCATTGGAGATGACGGACGACGTTAATTCTGTAAGAAATTACATTACTGGTGCCAACAACTACAATAAGGATACGGGGGACATCACTTCAGAGTACGTGGAAACCCTTCTTCAATTGTTTAATTTGGATCATCTCTCCCATAAATGGATTAACAGTTTGAGTAATGGACAATTGAGAAGAGCAAGAATAGCAAAATCTCTTGTTTCGCAGCCAACATTGCTAATCATTGATGATCCGTTCTTAGGTTTGGATCCAAGGGCTACCGAATTGGTTTCAAACTCTTTGGATAGGGTCAGTAAAGACTTGGGCACAAGCATTGTATTAGGATTGAGGGTACAAGACGAAATTCCAAAGTGGATAGACAGTATTGCTTATGTCGACGAGACTGGGTTGAAGTTGAGTGGAGGCAAAGAAAGTACACTTGCACAATTACATAAAGAAACGACAGCCCTAGACAATGTTCACTCCGATCATCAAAAGCGCCATTTAAAGCATCAGAACCCCGTCGAGATTGATAATGACACGTTGATGGAAGGATCGTCGGCTCCACCCCATATTGAATTCCATGGTGCTTCTGTAGCCTACAAAGGTTTGACAATCTTCAAAGATTTCAATTGGAAAATCCCCAGAGGAACAAAATGGAGAATCCTTGGAGACAATGGAACTGGAAAAACAACGCTACTCTCTCTTATTACAGCTGATCACCCTCAATCTTGGAGATCTGTGTTATCTATTAATGGTGTCCAGCGCAAAACCGGTAATGGAGTAACATTCTTTGACGTAAATAACAGGATTGGTATTTCCTCTCCTGAACTCCACGCTTTAGTTCCTCAACACACTCAGACTATGAAAGAGATCATACTTAATGGTTTGGTAAAAGATGTTGGAAACTCTAACTTCATGTTTAACGGAAAAGAAGAGAACCTTGGGGAATTTGGAACTAAAATACTCAGCTTGTTTAGTGACAGGTTGGATGTATATGGCAATACCAAGTTCACGGACCTATCCATCACAGATCAAAAGTTGACACTTTTCTTGAGAGCAATAGTGAAGAATCCCCATTTACTTATTTTGGATGAAGCATTTTCGTGTATGGACGATGAAAGTATCATGATAAGATGCCATGATGTCATCGAGAAGGAACTCAAGGATACTACAGTTTTGGCAATAGGACATATTGATTGGGAGGTTCCAAAATGCGATTACTTGTTAAAATTGTATGGCGATGAAGATAGAAATTATGGGATCTTCAAGTATACCTAAGAAATTATGAAGATGGTGGTGTTCAAACTCGAGATAAGCTCACCATAATTAAAAAGCAAATTCAAAAGCAAATTCTGCAACTATTAAACTGAGTAACTCTCAGTCTAACGGCTCTAACTAGTTATAAATAACTGCAACCATAGACTATAATTACGTTTTATCTATACCGCATTATACACCAAATATGTCTACGAAAATGAAGATTTTCCGTTCGAAAAATAACGTAGACTCTACTTTCAACTTAAGAACGTATTTTTCAAACCAGAAACCTCTATCATTCTTAATTATTTACCCATATAACCTTAGTACTGTCAAATCTCTACTACTCTATCCTCAGAACAACTCCGCTTTTGTGTCCCCTCTACTTTTTTGCAGTCTTTTTTTCGTTTCTTTTCTTTTACTGACAAAGCCGATTTGCCAGCATATAAACGCGGCATGGATCTCTTCTCGAGGTCTTCGCGACAATTCTTAGTTACCCCTATTATTGTACCTCCAGTGAGAGACGTGTTCCACAAGCACTTAGCCGAATTTGGACATGTCAAACACAGAAGCAGCTGAAATTAAAATATGTACAAATACACTAATGACATGACGACCATTTCCAGCCACTTCTCCTATCCAAAACAAGACGAATTGCTCCTTCTGTCTCTAATAGGGGTCCTGCAAAAGGGTTCTTTGGCTGTAGTGAAAACCTCGCCCAAAAGGGAATTGTGTTGTCTGTTTGTGCAACAAACGCGCGATTTTCTTGGATACATCCGTGCCGCAACTTATAACCGACACTTCCGTCGGCTCTTCTCCTATTACTGTAAATACCGAACCCAAGCAACCATACCACGGTCCATGGCTCGCACCCTATTCGTTATTTCTAGCGAACCTCTCCAGGCTCCTCTTTCTGCCAACGTTCACAAGTTACCCCTATACCTCGCTTCCCCAGCCTCTGCCTGCTCCTGGATACTTCAAGCCGAAGCTTACCCCTTTTAGAACACTTCCATCTCTGCACCCTACCCATTCCGGACATACACGAACAAGCCCACACAAAGCTCCAGAAAAACACGCCAGCGCATCCGTGCCTCAATACTCACCGCACAAACATCAACAACGCCAGCGGTTTTGGAATTTCGAGGGTCGAAAAAAACAAGAGCGACAAAAACGTAAAAAAGTTGAAGACGCTTTTTACAACACCTTGGTTTATCACAGCAAAGACGTGGCAACGCAGTGGAGCATTGATTAGTCGGATCTAGTTGTTGTTCATTCGTTGAAATAGGGCAATTGGCATCGCACGAGTCTTGTCAAGAGCTTTTTTTTGTGTGTTTGTTCCCGTGTTTACCGTTTTTGATTAGGACTGCTGCTGTTTACTGGAGTAGCTTACTGTGAACCAGATCCAGCCAGAAAAGTCACTTTTCTAGTAATAATTCCACCAAGTTTGACGTTGCTATTAGATCTTTCCCCTTGTGTGGATATAGTGTCGTAGTTTGTTCCGACCAAAAGTCGATCTTTCGCTGTGTTTACACTTATTCATCGTTCGATATAATTTACCCGCCGGCTTACAGGTATTGACATTGCTTCCAATATCTTGTCTGTTATATAATCCCTAGAAAGTCCAACTTTGCTTCATCTCACACCATTGCATTGCTTGAACGAATACTACTACAGCCAAAATCGAACTTGATCGCTTATTCCTATCGTGTTTGCTTGTCTTCATTCATTAATAATTACTAATTTCTTAATTTTATTCATCAACTGATAATACCACTTTCAACCATGTCCAGAACATCTAAATTTACTCCGGGAATCCCTAATGCCCCAGAAGATGACAGACCTGCCGAAGTCTTGAATGACTTGGAATACGGTAGATTGACTTCGAAGAATTACCTTTATGAATCCAGGCATCCCTTGGGAGAACCTTTGCCTACACCAATAGACGACGAGCCTCCTTACATCATCTACATTGCTACCTATATAAGTTATCTTATCTTGATCATAATAGGTCACATCCGTGATTTCTTCGGTAAGATCTTTAAACCTCGAGACTACAAGGATTTAGTCGAGAAAGACGGCTATGCCCCATGGGAAGATGGATTTGAAAGTTTCTATGTCCGTCGTTTGAAGCTCAGAATTGATGATTTATTTGCCAGACCAATACATGGTGCTCCAGGGCGCTACATCAAGTGTTTCAACCGTGTCAGGGAAGGTAAGAGCGGTTATCTCTACGATGGAACTTCCCATGAATGTTTAAACTTGTCATCTTACAACTACTTGGGATTTGCACAATCTCAAGGTGTATGCACTGACTTTGCTTTGAAATCTGTAGAAGAGCGCGGTACTTCCAGTTGTTCTCCAAGAGCAATTTCGGGTACTACCGACATGCACCAAGAGTGTGAGAAAGTTATCGCTAAATTCGTCGGAAAGGAAGATGCTATCATTGTCTCCCAGGGTTACGGTACCAATGCCAATTTATTTTCATCCCTCGCTGATACCAAAACTTTGGTTATTAGTGATGAATTGAATCATGCTTCGATTCGTTTCGGTATCAGATTGTCCGGTGCCTCTGTTAAGGTTTTCAAGCATAATGACATGAAGGATTTGGAAAAGTTGATCAGAAATCAGATTGCTCAAGGACAACCAAAGACTCATCGCCCTTGGAAAAAGATCATTCTTGCCGTCGAAGGTTTGTACTCTATGGAAGGTAATTTGTGTAACTTGCCTAAATTGGTTGAGATCAAAGAAAAGTACAAGTGTTACTTATTTGTCGACGAAGCCCACTCTATTGGTGCTTTAGGACCTCACGGAAAGGGTATTTGTGACTATTTCTCTCTTGACCCAGCCAGAATTGACTTGTTGATGGGTACTTTCACTAAATCGTTTGGTGCTACTGGTGGTTACATTGCAGGTGACAAGTCTTTGATTGAAAAATTGAGAGTCTCTTATATCACTCAAGCATACTCTGAGGGAGTTCCTCCTCCAGTCTTGGGACAAATCATTTCTTCTTTGAAGGTCATCGACGGTACATTGAACCCAGGTGAAGGTGAGGAGAGATTGAAGAGAATCGCATTCAACTCTCGTTACTTAAGACTTGGATTAAAAAAGCTTGGTTTCATTGTTTACGGTGCTGATGACTCTCCTGTGATCCCAGTGTTGTTATTTTTGCCAGCAAAGATGCCTTCCGTCTCAAGAATGTTGTATGATAACAAGATTGCCGTCGTGGTTGTCAGTTATCCAGCCACCCCATTAATTTCCGGAAGAGTTAGATTATGTGTCTCCGCCGCCTTAACCAAGGAAGACTTGGATTACGTATTGCAGCAATTCAGTGTAGTCGGAGATATGATCTACCTTAAATTCAGCAGTGGTATTGCCGGAGGTTCTAAAATTGCTGGCGCACCACCTAGGTGGTCTATTGAAGACGTCATCGCTACTAATGTCCTTGACTGCAAACAACCAAAGTTGGGTTACACTTTTTCACTGGATTCCCAGGATTCAGATGAAAAGCTTGATTGAATGATTGAGCTGGTATTGTACATAAGACTCATAAACTCAATGTTTTCCTTCATTCCCTAATTTCATTAATTCCCAATCTAATTTCACTAATACTATTTATAATGCCATTATACACAAAATACACAGTTCATGTTAGAATAACTAGCGAGTAGTCACAATAGGACGTTCATATCCTTCATGAACGACTCGTTTTTTTCAATTTTTCATCATTGGATTCAACACTTGACATCCCAGTCTATTAAAACTTCTTTTACTCCAATAACTACCTTTTAGTTAACCACATCTTACTATTCCTTTACCATATATCCTATGGTTATACTGACAACTGGTGGTGTATATAAAGTCCACAATCTTCCCCATAGTTAAATCTCCTGTACACAGCCCCACTATCAAAATCGATAATTTCTGTATATTTCACTGTTTAAATGGTGGTTTTAGGTGTTCTTCTTGTGCAATTTGAACTTTTTCTATAGCGAAGTGTAGTGTGTTTGTAGATAATATGGAGAATATCGTTCCTGACCCTTATACCCCACCGTTGCGGTTTAATACTGTTCAAAAGAACCTCTATCGTGGTGCTTATCCAAGAGAGGTTAACCTTACATTCCTAAAGACTCTACAACTTAAGACATTGATATCACTCACACCAAATCCCATAACCCACGAGTCGGACCCAATACTATACGAATTCGCACAGGAGAACAACATCACATTAATCCATGTGGAGTGTGCTCAATCCGGAAAGGGAAAGAAAAGAGGTGTACCGATGGGGTATTCTACTGTGTTGAATGCTCTTAATTTCATGATCCACAATGAGTATACCCCAGTTTATGTTCATTGCCTCAATGGTGGACAGGTCACAAGCTTGTTAATTGCATGCCTCAGGAAATTGCAGTTCTGGTCGTCTATCTCGATTTTCAACGAATTCATCAACTTCACCACTAATATAACTGTCAACGACAGAAGTTTCGTAGAGGGATTTAAGGGAGAGATCAATATTAATACGGAAGACAAGGCTGACTGGCTCTGGGTGGGGATGAGTAAAGGAGTGATAGGGAATCACCCTAGAATACGAGTGACTGAGACGACTTCAACAACGAGCAATTCGCCGGTAGAAAGCTCAAGAATGCACATATTGGATTGTTAGATTAAGTACAAGAAGCATAATAGATATAAAAGTGATACTTCACAATCTACATCATTTGACACTAGAAAATTTGTAATCGTAATATTGTAATGCATGCTTTCATTAAAAATGTCTATAGTTCGTCTTATATACGCTCGTAGAACAAGCAATAAGCGTTCTTGTTCAATACTTGGCTTTCTTTGCAGTTGTATGTAATTTTAGCGTCGTCAAAGTAGCACCATCCCTTGTTCTTCTTGTCGTTCTCTTTATGAACATATGAGGTATAATGACCAGTGGTCAAATTACCAAAATGGTTGGCGACACCATAAAGCTTGTATCTAAATGCCGGTTGTTGGTTTCTTGTTGGCAAAGTGGCCAAAATCTGCTCTTCCTTTTCCTTTGGAACAAGTTCACTTTCTTTGACATTTGAATTGACACTGGTTCCAACCTTAGGCCAATATGATGTCAAGTCGAGAATGTCGTTGACAGGATACTTCACAAATGTGTCTAACTTGTTGAAATAACCTGTTGGTGTCATCTTGAATCTCTTGAAGTGAATTATTAGCACTTGTGGTAAACGAGTTATTGTGATCTTCTTCGTCAGCTTGGTGAATCTCTTACATCTAGGACAATGCCACTTGTTATTGTCATCCAACAATTCAGTAGCTGTGAATTCTTGAAGACAGTCGTTCAACAGGACGCTCTGGGTGGCAGAATACCCAAGCTTTTCTGGAATAGGCAATGACAAGATCGAAAAAGCATTATATGTTGTGGAACTCAATCCACATTCCAAACAACGCAATTGTGACAAGTACTGTCCCTGGAAGTAATCTACAATAATGGAGAAATTCAACTTTAAGTAACGCTCCCATTCAATAGTAGATGCCAAACGAACTGGTAAAACTTCTCTTGTCCTTTCCTGCTCTGGCGTAAGCTCTGTAATAGCTTTTTTTTCTTCTGCGTTGGCAATAACCATCTGGTTCAAATCCTCATGTAAACCGTCAAGAACAAAGTTGAGAAACTCAATACAATCCTGTTGATCAAACGTTGCAAATTGCTGACCTGGTGATAAAGATCCCATAACCTTCTTGAAATTTGTTGGACAGAAGGACGATCCGTTATTGTTGAACATATTTGCTAATAAGGTAACAAAGTTTGTCGTGAGTATTCCCTTGGATCCTAATTTGTTATTAACATTAATATGTTGACGATACGATTGTAGGCCACTAGTGCTGGAAACGGACGCCGAATCAGATATTTCTGGGAAGAAAAATTTTGTGAGTTGTGGAGTTGCAGCTAAACACTGAAGAACACAGTTCATATAACAGGTATTTCCCATATTAACAAGTCCGGTAACATACAGATCAAGGAATTTGCTTTGAGGTTGTTTCTTAGCCAGATTGGAAGTGGAATGAGAAACAGATCCATTTGACACTACCTGCGACAGTTGCGGTGATGATGAAACACTATTACTTCTACTACTGATAGAAAGAGTCCGTTTGACAACTGGTGGCTGTTGTTGTGGAGGTGACGTTATTGTTGAAGTTGAGCTTTCCGCGATTCCATTTCTGTAAGTAGCTTGGGATGAAGATGACTTCATTGGTGGTGCTGGAACATACTTCGAATGTGTACTACCAATTGGCATCAAAGGTGTAAACGAATTGGAAATAGGAGTTTCATCGGTGGATTTCGCAGTCGACAAGTACTCACCAAAATTCTTCAAGTACGGAGATGAAGACCTTATTGAACTATTGTTGCTATTGTTAGGTTCACCGGGAGCATGTACATAACTACTTCTTCTTGAAGAGTTTGGACTTCCTTTCGATAAACTTGCTTCTGGCCTAGTTAAGACTTGCGCTTGCGCTGTACGAGTGATACTACTATCACCAAGTAGTTGATGCCAATGAAAAACTCCGCCAGTGAGGAAACATGGATGTCTCTTGAGTTTGGAACTAATGTATTTGTTCTTGAACATGATCAACTCGACAAGATTGTTGAAAGGGTTATTCGTAGGAAGACTGCTGGAGTCTTCATTCAATAAGATATCCCTAAGATAATTAAATCTGTGTAGCGGATCAATGTTTGGGCCATATTTGAGATTGTAAATCACAACCAAGTCGTATTTGTATCTGTTTTGGAAGCGCAGAAATTGGTCCTGAGGCAAGTGAAGCTTCAAACGTTCCTCTAAATCTTGATCAGTGGAAGCTTGGAACCCTTTGCTCAGTCCTTGGATTGCGGTTATATGCGATGGTTCGATGTTCACTACATCGGTATGCTTTATGTGATTGTGGTTGAAATCCTTAGACGCTCTAAAATCTATCAAAAGGACTTTGACCTTTGATATTGACCCATTTTGGATCAACAGGTGCAATTCTGGGGCGGTTATTGCCTCTTTGTACTTAAAAGAATCAACCACAGAAGCATTAGAAATGCTACTAGTGCCGTTTCCAGTCCCCTGTGGGCTTACAGAGCTCACTTTTAAACTGTTGAACCGATCGAGAAGTGGATCTCCTGTGGTTGCGCTTCCATTTGAAGCCAAAGTCGACGACGAACCTGTAAGAGAAGTGGAGCTTCCAAATCCGACTCTTTCCTTGTGTTCCAAGAATGCTTTAATCGTCTCGAAGCTCTCTTTTTTCTTAACTAATGCCTTTTTGATAGAACGTATGAAGTCTTCTGTCTTCTCGGATAAGAGTCTTTCTGAGCTCGTATGGAGTAAAGACGCCAAAGTATAACAAACATATGCAAGTTCGTAATCACAATAGCCTATTCTTTCTAACTTTTTGGCCTCGTGGCTATACAACTCAAGGAGAACCACCTGATGCTTAATAAGTTTGGAGACACTAGAAGCGGCTGAGACAAGCTCTCTTAATAGAGTATTAGACACCGAATTTAGTTCTGCCGGCGCCTTGAAATGAACCGGTTCTTCTGTCATCGTGGGCATTTATGTATGTTTTTGGAGGGCTCTCTGGTCCTTTAATGCTATATTTCCACTCTTGCTATAAAAGAATCTCCATCGATTACTCATAAACGTTGCCTTCAGAAATCCTGATTTGGTCAGGAAAATGGGGGTTTATATGAGACTGCATATTGGTGAGGTCTTTTATCAACAAATGTCGTGATTCACGACATTCCAAGATAGTGATGGCTAGAGATGCTGCATACGACATTTGAAAAAGGGTTGGTATGTTGGTATATTTATTGGAGTATCTTGTACGTAGTTTCTAGTCCTATGTAAATTGATTGTTTATTGTCAGGTTTTGCTATTTGGATTTGAGATTGTGCATCGAACAACTTTTTTTTCTTTCATTGTGGTTTTCAAGACTAACGACGTTTTGACTTTAGAATGAAGTATATTTTAATAATTTGGCGTTAATTCATAAATTTCCTACTGTTTTTTGCAAGAAATCAATCTTATATTAGTCTTTACTATTCCATTATCTACCACTTTTCACACCACTAAAGCTTATATATAGACGCAACTACACTGCTTCGGAGAAGACTTTAAATAGAAGATACAACGTATGTTCCTGCATAATCGGAATTGCCCCAAAATTGCAGCTATATTGATCTAAAGTAGTATGAACCGTTCGTATGATCATCTCGGCATTTTATGGAGTCTTCCATGGAAACGAATCTTACTACAGAGCTAATGTACTACTAAAATCCATACATTACAAAATAACAACCGGAGAAAAGAAACATAGCTAGACATAATACGTTCTCTACTTAGAAAGAGTTCAAAAACTCATTCAAACCAGAGTCATATCCCTGCTCCCACTCCCATACATGTCTCAGAGAACCTCTGGCCTTGATATGCTCATCTAACCTGGCACTCTTCCATGCCTCCTTTCTACCCAAGACCGAACCATTGAACTTGGCAAACTCGGTCGCATCTGCCCAAGCCGTGGTGAAACCTTCCTTGTAGCGATCATGTTCATACTTCTCCTTTGGGTTCTCGTTATCCCAATACTTTTTGTGAGCTTCGAAGACGCCGTTAAGCTTCTCGTCAAACTTTGATTTATCCGGTAATTCCTTTCCTTTGATAGATTTAGGAGGCTTAATGGCACCTTTCCCCACCATTGTCTTGAAATCCCACTCACCACCATTTCCAGACTGGAACTTGAACGTCCAGAAGTACAGACCAAAGCCTGCTCTTTTGGTGATTAAGTCAACTTGACGATTACCATAATCGATAACCAACTGATCTCTCTTGCTGCTAGCATTATCTCTGTCCCATGAAGCTCCATCAAGAACACAAGAGTATTCACCAACCATGAAATCAACACCTTTACCATTGTCGGTAATGTTGGTCAATAAATCCTTATCTAAATCATCGATAATCTTTGGTGGTGCTTTTTTCTTATCGTCGTCTGAGAAGCAGCGGTAACAATGATGATCAATAACGACACCGAGAGATTTATTTCCCAGTTGGTTGCCTTGAACCCATCTCGCCCATTGATCGGCCCACCAACCGTCAGAAATAATAATTGGGATAGATCCATCCTTCTCCCTAATCAGGTTGATAGCAGCAGCGTAATATGTTCCTTGTTTCTTTGCAGGCTCGTCAGCAAACTCAGCTTCGTTAACAATCTGCAAACCGGCAATATTCTCGTAGTTTTTCAAGTCTTCAGCTATGAAGGCAAGCATGTTTAGCACCGTCAATTGAGCATCTTGACTACCCCAGAATTTTGCATCTCCTCCGGACTTCTCCCCACTATGGTCGGCTCCATTGGCTCCTCCTGGCAAGCCATGGATATCTACCAAAACAGAAATTTCATTATCCCTAGCACGTTCTACAAACTTCTCCTTGAACACTTTCCAGGCATTGGCGTATACTGTGGAGCCGTACTTTTCAAACTTGGTTCCTTTGGTGTAGTTACCTCCACCGATATCCCAATATCCAAGAGGGACTCTGATTGAGGTGACTTCGTTATCTTTGAGCCATTTCCAGTCATCGTCAGTTAAGAATTCGGACCAGTATTTCTCAAATGCTTCTCTTGCACCGTCATTACCCTTACTCTTCACAAGCCCCTGTGCTACATCAAGCTCACACTCAGCACCATCGGGGAACAACTCATGAAAGATCCACTTTTCCAAGACAAAACAAGCCCCAATGTTTACTCCAAAATTCTTTCTCGATTGGTAGATTTGCTTCTTGGAAGGGGGTTTTCCTGGGGTAGCAGCAGGGCTTGCTGCCGTCAAGTTAGAGGACTTGGACTTGAGTTTAAGCTTATCGAACATAGGGCAAAACTGTCAATTTTTGAGCAATTGAATCGCAGATTCGATCAGTTTGGTAAATTTCTGAATCTCCTTGCTTACCTTACCGAATTGACCGCTATTTATATGAAACAAGCAAACAGCAACAGATACATAGCCTTAAAGTTGCTAACTGAAATGGGACCTGATTTGCTACCGATGGTATATGTGCAGGGATGCATTTGGTCACGTGTGAGATGGGGAATAGGAGCTTAACTATGGGATGGATGTACTTATCAGTGTGAGTTGAGCTTGTAGTCTATTTAAGTGAAGTACCAATAGATTAGTCAGAAATCAGTTCTTGTTGAGTTGACTGTGGTAGGGTGTATAGTTTGACAATTTTCTTTTTATCACTTTATCTCTATCATATTGTTGCATTTCCATAGACTTACTGCTACTTATCGACAATATATCTCATCCGCATCAATTTTGCAACTACTGAATGTGATGCAAAAAATATAAATAATCAGGAAATTTAGTGAAAGCTCAATGTATAAAACCTTGAAGTTTCAACTATGCTGAAATCTCATACTTCGTTTCTTCCCAAAAGCTTAAATAGATTAGTAAAGTGTCCAATCAATGCCTTCAATACATGAGCTCTATCACCGTGGCAACAATGTCGGACGATTCCCTCACATTTAGTATTCGCAGCCACGACATGCGACATTTTACAACCAATATTCCGCTCTTTAAGGTAATGGATAGAGAAGTTGTAAGTATCTATGTGCTTCTTTCTAATAGTATCCAGTTTAACGAAGTTGAAATGGCAGAAGTTGAAACTGAGTACGATGTAAGGGAATTTCTGAAATCCTTTCAGCGTTTATATCGAATTTTCACTCAGATTAATACTCATTTGACGTTCTTATCGTCTCATTCAAGAAGTACTATACCTACATATGATTTGCTTAGAAAGCTCAACTCAGATATCACTGAGCTCGATTTGACTATCATTCACGGCCTTTTTCCCATAAATGACGTGTATTTTAGCTATGTGGATGAAAATCAGCTCTTACTCTCATTGGCAGAAAAGGTCCAGTACACGAAGCAACGCGGATACAAACAGTCTCAGGCCAGTTCTATGGATGATGCTTTCGAGCAGGTAGCAAATGGCCATGAATTGTCTGAATCAAAGCAAGTTCTTGTTTTTGACTTTCAAGACACGCGTATGCACGGTATTGGAGCTGCCATGAAAGGAGGTAAGAGAAGGAAGGTTGAGGATCCAGAACCTAGTAGCGATTTCTTCTTTCGCAGTAATAAACTCGGTTTAGAACCATTGAGTCAGCTACAACTAACTAGAATGATTCAGAGTAGAAATGATAGGTTCAAGGGCTTGTTAGGCAACTATATAAGGAGTTTCTCAGAAGAGGACATTTCAGATGATGTCCCAATGATAAAATTGCAATCGAAATTCGAGCCTTTGATCCCAAAACCACCTGAGTTAAATGACCCTGTGGATTTACTTAAGAAGAGCGATAGAGAAATCGACGTAGCTGGTAATTCCACGTTAGGATCTATGATTTCGGTTTTACAAGAAGAGCCTTTCTACCAGGGTCAAATGGAACATGTCTCAACTTTAACCCCGAAACAAGAAGCGGTTCGTAAATCATTGACTTTTCTTGATTCTGAAGCATACAGTATTCATCCCGAACTAGAAATAGCTTTAAAAAAGTATAGGGGAATATCCATTACTGAAGACTTATATTCACATCAAGCTGATGCTTTGGAAGTA
This sequence comes from Scheffersomyces quercinus, assembly GCA_030556775.1. Lineage (NCBI taxonomy): Eukaryota > Fungi > Ascomycota > Pichiomycetes > Serinales > Debaryomycetaceae > Scheffersomyces > Scheffersomyces quercinus. Next base: position 171,745 of record JAKTUQ010000007.1, on the reverse strand, counting down.
TTATTACAGAATAATACTGTGGGAAAACACGTAATTGTGAGTACAGCTACTGCTTCAGGAAAATCGATGATTTACCAAATTCCCGTTCTAAATCATATATTATGGGATATTACGAATGGAAAGAAAAAAAGGTCTACGACTGCTTTCTTTATCTTCCCAACAAAAGCATTAGCTCAGGATCAGAAGCGGCATTTGGAAGAGTTTATTCTGTACCTTCCATCGAACAGTAAGAGGCGGATTATTGTTGAAACATATGATGGGGATACCCCGACGAAATCAAGACAATCCATTCGCTCGTTTGCAGATATTGTATTCACTAATCCTGATACCATTCATGCATCTATTTTGCCAAATCATCTTGGATACTCAGATGCTAGCGGTTGGATGGACTTTCTCAGGGGTTTGAAGTTTATTGTCATGGATGAATTACATGTGTATAAGGGTACATTCGGCATTCAAGTGAGCTATGTCATGAGCCGATTATTGAGAATCTGCTCGAAAATGAAGAACGTAGATAATGATATAACTTTCATTTCCTGCTCAGCAACAATTCAGAATCCTGAGTCTCATTTTAGAGCTGTATGCGCTATTCCTAAACATGATGAAGTTATTCATATTTCCAATGATGGTAGTCCGTCTTCAGAGAGAAAATTGATAGTATGGAATCCTCCAGCTTTGATGAATAAAAAGGGTATAACTCAAAAGAGAATTAAATCGTCTACGATGGTAGAAAGTTCAATTAATACAATATTGACACCTAGGGTCAGTCCTATTACAGAACTGGCCAGAATTTTAACGCAGCTTTTATCCAAATTGCATGACATCAAGGTAATCGTATTTTGTCCAATAAGAGCTATATGCGAATTGTTAATAAAGGAAGTTAGGAACATCTTAAAATCTCCTGAATATGCAGCTAATCAGTTCTTGCACGAAAGTGATATAATGTCGTACAGAGGTGGCTATTCAAAAGAAGATAGAAGAACCATAGAACAAAAGATGTTCACTGGTCAATTACGGGCCATTGTAGCCACAAATGCTTTAGAATTAGGCATTGATTTATCCGATTTAGATGTTGTCATTACATGCGGTTTCCCAATCCTGAAGCTGCATCTTCATCAACAATTTGGAAGAGCGGGACGAGGAAGAAATTCGAGAGGTAGCTTGGCTGTCTTCGTTGCTGGTCCATCGCCTCTAGATCAATATTATTTAAACCATGTTGATGAGCTTAAAGATAGAAACTCCTATGAAGACCTCTGCGTAGCTGGCCTAATGGATATAGGATCATACCAACTATTATTAGAACAGCACTTACAATGTGCAGCCTTTGAAGACCCAATAGATCTTCAAGAGGACATGAAATGGTTTTCTCCTAACGGATCATTTCGTTTAGACAATGCTTTTGTTAAAATATGCAAAACTAAGCTTTATCAAGATACAACCGGTTTGTATCGTACTTCACCCAAGTACTTACCATGGCCCCCTGACCATGTCACAATTAGGGCTATTGAAGATGCCGCTTTTGCGGTAGTTGATATTACAAATGGTCGTAATGTGGTTATTGAAGAAGTGGAAGCTCTGAGAACTAGTTTTACTCTCTATGAAGGTGGCATCTTTCTTCATCAAGGTTTCCCTTATCTTGTTCGTGAGTTTAATCCTGAAGGTAAGTTTGCAAAAGTAGAAAGGGTCAACGTTGATTGGACTACGCTGCAGAGAGACTTCACTGACGTCGATCCCATGGAAGTTGAATACATAAAGCAGCTTTATCCTCCAAATTTAGCTGCACCGTCGGATATTCCTGTTTTCTTTGGTAAGATAAAGAGCACTATTGTAGTTTTTGGCTTCTTTAAACTTAATAGGAGAGGAGAAATCCTAGAAGCTGTTGAAGTCAAGAACCCTCCAGTAATTCTCCTTGCTAAAGGGTTCTGGGTCGACATTCCAACTGGAGTCTTACAAGTCATCAAAGATAAACAACTATCAATTGCTGCCGGTATTCATGCTGCTCAACATGCAATCATGAATTTTTTGCCGTTGTTTATCAACGGAGCAGCTTCTGAACCTACAACAACAAGATTTAACTCTAGTCTTGGAGATGCAGAACTAGTCACTGAATGTAAGGCTCCTGAAAAGGAGTTTTCCAAGAGAGAAACCAGAAGGAAGAGGCCAGCAAGGCTAATCTTTTATGATTCAAAGGGAGGAGAAAAAGGCTCAGGCATGTCAGCAAAGGCATTCGAGTACTTCGATGACTTATTAGTCACAACATATGAGAAAGTAAGGGATTGTGAATGCTTGTGGGGTTGTCCTCAATGTGTCGCTGCCAAATTTTGTAAGGAACGCCTGATGGTAATGTCCAAACCAGCCGCTATTCTCATTTTGGCTTCACTTTTACAGCTTGACTTGGAGGAAATTAAAGAGCAGTTACCAGATGGACCTGAGCTTAATTTACCTGACGCTATGATCGAGACGATAGAAAACAGTAAAACAACTGTAAAATTTTCACAAGAAGTTGAAATCGTGAAAGTTAGAAAAGCGAGACGAAAATTAAAACCAATAATAAAAAGAGAAGTTGGCGCTTTAGACACGGGGGAACAGACGACTACAGAAATTAAAAAGGAGCAAGATGATTTACTTTAATAGGTATACAATAATATATTGACCATCTCTATTCTTATACCTTTAACTTTTAGAGCCCTTCCTTCCCTGCGCTAGTTGAGATGCTTTTTTAGACAACATCTTGGCAAAACTGTTCTTTCTGCTTCCAGCGTCCTCGTTACTAGATGCTGACGAATCAAATGACTTTTTCCTTGAGAGATTTGAGTTTCTGCTTGATCTTCCAGAATCATGTTTTTGATGCAAATTTTCAGAAGGTGAAAAGGTTCCATACGTTGGATTCTGATTCACCTGAGGAGAGTGAGTCGCTTCAGGTGTATTGTCCCTAACAGAGGACAGTGTGATGGGGCGAGGTGCCTTCCTCTGTAAAGCTGGACTATTTATCAACTGTTTTCTCTTCGCTAGACGGAAGACATGGTCCACCGGTTTTAAGTATATAGACGCTAATGTTCCGATGTTGAGTTCAAGTTCTTCTAGAATTTTAGGATCTATGTTGTCATTATCTGCAGATATCAACGGAGTTGGCATCAAGATAATTTGCTTTGTGTTCTCTTGGAAAACTCCATTTTGACCACTAGCGTCTTCTGAGGACAATAGTCTCCAATAGATAAATCCCCTATCTCTTATATCTGGGTTATCTACTTCTTCTGTAGCCCATTTTAACACCTGAAGTACAAGCTTTTCTCCCTTCTCGGGAATTTTTAAGTATAATTTAGTGGCAGCTGTAAGAGTAGCATATTGCACTTCGATTGGATCGTCCTTGAAGTTAGAAATGAGGTCTTCTAGAATTTGTTCCGACTTCTCTATATTTTCACAATATTGACCCAAGATCCAGATCATTGCAGTTTTTGCATCAGGCTCATCAATGATCTTGTAATGCTTTGTTATTTCGTTTACAGCAAAGTTGAATCTACCTGGATACTTTCTCAAGATATTCTTGAGAACTATTGCTGATTCTTGGACAATATAGGATATCCCATTAGAGATCAAATCACATATAACCGCAACACATTCTTCTGCAGCATTGTCAAGCTTTACTGCTAAGTTTCCAAATGCTCTGATTGCTTTTCTTGCCATCGACACATCCACTTCCGTTGCATACTCTTCCAACTCCTTCAAAACAACAAGAACATTCTGCTCATTTGCTAAAAGATAGATGATTTCCAACTTCGTATCCTTTACATATATTGGGTCGTCGTAGCGACAGAAGAACATCTCAACGTCGAAATGAACTAAGTCTTTGTTTCCTAACAAAAGCAATATTACATTTCTTAAAACCAAAAATTGAATTTCTGACGGCTTAGCCAATAATGAAACTAATGAAGTTCCCAATCTGTTAGGAAGTGTTGGCATTACAAGCTCCGGGCTTCTGACGTAATGACTGTAGTACACGATAACTTTGATGGCATTTAAGACTACCGATGAATTTTCATGCTGTAAGGAGGGGATAGTGGCATCTATAAGATCCAATGCCTCCTCAGGGGTTTGGGGAACATAGGACATAAGTGAGTTAAGGATATATATTTGGCACCACTCATTTGTGGTGCTCAAGTGCGAGATTAATGCCATAGAATGAGCTTTGTCAATCGTCAATGAAAGTGCTTTACTTTGTTCTGTGACATAACTAAGCGATGCCAATGCATTTGAAACGACTACCTGAGTCTTATCATACAATAACTCGTTGAGATCATCTATGAGACCCTGTGCTTCTGTCTTTTTGGGGTCGTGCTGGTATAAACGAGAGACGGCATAAGCAGCCGTCTTCCTCACATGAGGATCTGAATCCTTGAGTCCAACTCTCACGGCATGAACTGTCAAGTCTACATAATCTTTATTGGATATCGACGAGATTGTCCTTAGAGTCAACGCTCTGACGACAGGGGAAACGTCATCTTTAAACCGAGCAAAGATGGGCAATGCTTCGGTAGCGGCATGGGGGTTGATATGGGCGTAGTTCGTGAAATAGTGGAAACACATCTTACGGATTTCTAGATCGTCGATGGTCAACAAATTGGTGATTTCTGGCATCAAGTTGGCCAATTCATTGTTGTTTAAGATGATGTTTGCTATGACTTTACGAAGGACGATCTTGATTCGAGGCTGCGGTTTGGACTTCTTCACTGCCTGCTCCAACTCGGCACGAAGCTCAATGGACTTAGATTTCGCAAAGTACTTGCCGTCACTCATTATTGCAGTTTGCTGAGTAGACTACTGGAGAGATAAACGAGTTTCGAAGTACGAATTGGCTGGAATAAAGTGGAGTTTAGTAATCAGTGATTTCGGCAGCCAAAACATTTGAAGAGTCCGATTTGTTGGTGCGACATTTCTTGATTTGGAGAATCGCTGGAGACATTAGCACCTCCTGTGGGAGATACGGATATGCTTATGTATTATCATTCTGACAGAGTACCCGAGGACTAGCACCCAAAATCCGACTATATCTTGATTCACGGTACTTGTTGCAAAAAGCCCATATACTACACAACATTATTGACATCAACTAGTCAACACATTATTTCTTCGCTATACATCTCACGGATACAAAACAAAACAAACGATTGAAATCCCGTCTCCGTCTCTCTCCCAATCACCCTCTCTTACACCTTCATTTCCAATTCCCCTTTCTCCAACTCTTACAAACATGAAACAAAATAATAATTGAAGTTCTCATCATGAAGAAAGTATGCAAGACTATGGTGAGCATAACACAATTGTGATATCTTATATAAAGTGATTACCACGCGCATATCAAGGTTTAAATTTAATAACTTGTATCATCTCAGCTATGTTTTTCAGTGGAGTTAAGTCGGAGGACATAGCGGTGAAAGATGAAGATGTTCTCAGGATGAGACCCCAACTATATGAAAGTGCACGGATGGATCTTCGGCAGAGTAACAAAATCTTGTTAGATACACATCTTCTTAGCTTTCCACCACCTTTGCTGAGATTGATTTCACGGCATTCTGCCTCAGTCGACGTTGGTTCAACTCCATTGATGCCTCAACTTGTTTACATAACAAATGCATTGTTTCTGGCTGAATTTAGAGAAATGGAGACTGATGACTTTAAAACTAAGTACTTAGCCCCACTCAAAGAGGCAATGGACAACAGTCAATTCAAAGCAATGGGAATGTCAGAAACCTATGAATATCCAATCCCCCAGGATGTGGAACTGGAGGATTATATTCAAGAATACTGCAATTTTGCGATTGCACCTGGAATCCATAGTATTTACCGTGCCATTAATAATAAAAAGAGTCAGTTTCGCTCTCAGCTCTACAAACCGCCTTATGCTACATCCACGTCCATCAAGCCAGATCTCGCTCATATTTGGAAGGGTGTCGTAGAACCTGGCTTCAAAAATCCGAGATTATGCATGGGTGTTGGGGATTACAAAAAGCTGAACTATGGAATGAATACTGGGCTTGCCGGTCTCATAGATTATTTAAGGACTTGTCCTAGATTGCAAGCAGATGGAAGAATATTTTTAGAGGGAACTTGGAACCCCACTGTTTCCTTCATTTTGGTACTAAGGAAGTACCTCTACCAGGCTTTTGTCAGTGGCACTAGTAGAGTCTTTATCTCGGATCATAATACGTTCTCGGGATTTTTTGAATACGAATTTAATGATGAAGGTCGAATGATTATTAACTACTTTGTTATAAATGATCCTGAAACAGTAGCACATGGTATTACTTTAAGATCTGCAATAGCAGGATTTTTTTATAATTCTGAGACTGGCGCAGAAGCTATTCAGAATGCCTTGAAAATCAAGATTGACCAAGCAGAACTAATTGGGGGTACTCTTGACATACTTGATAATGTTGGGCCTGTATCTAGTATGGCCCGAAAGCAATCGGCATCGTCTTTTAGGAGAAAATTCAAAGAAATGGAGCCCTCGAACTGTGAAGATAAGGGCCATTGGGATGTCGATGTTGATGATAACTACGGTAGCACCTACTGCCGAGTTGAATATGATGCTGTCTCAAGTTTTCCTAGATTGAAGCTTCCTTCCACAGTATTTGTCAAAATGTATTATTATGATAAAACATGGTGGAAAAATAACAATCCATTTGCAATAGATGATGAGGGCCCGAGTAGGGACGATTACTATGAAATGTTCTTCACTGAGCATGGTATTAATGAAATAATTGCCAAATCGCAATTCGCTTCAAACTTTCCTAAGATCCTTGCTTCTGGTTATTGGAATGGGCTTCGGGATCATCCTTTGCACATATTTGAGTATCTTGGTGACGAACTACCAGTGGAAGAGTGGGACAATGTGAAGGTTCACAGAATAATCAAGACAAGGCTCCGAGAGCTTCATCTGTTGGGGATTGCACATAATGATATTAGAATTCCTAACATACATGTTTCTGTTTCAGGAAAGATATCGTTAATTGATTTCGGCTTATCGGACGCAACAAATAACAAAGCACATATGCAGATGGACCTTGAAAAGCTAGATCGCATATTAGGAATAGAAGATATTGGTAACGATTATTGTAATGAAAGCGAGCAAGCGGTTCAAAGCCAAGATTCGTCTGTGGAGACTGATATTAGTGATTTGCACTCGACCGTTGAAGGAGTGTTTGACGCTCCCCCTCCACGGTCAAATGACTCTAAAACTACAACAACCGACCAGAGTGATCTGACTCAAAGAGAATCTCAAAAATGATTCTTCCACTAGCTAACTTGGTTGTCAACTACACAGTGTTCTGAAATGAGTGGTAAGATATCGAATACATTCTGTACCTCTTCGGGCGACATAGGAGTGTTACTTTCACAATCAGATGCTATTCGGATTAGTTCTACAGACGAAGCTTAAGAAGAGATTATCTTGTTTCATTGCTTGGTTGCAAACTTCGATCCTGTATACTCCTATCTGTTCAGCCGTCGTCAGTAGCATTTGTTGTAAATGTTTGGCTTATGTAATGGTGAAACTCTTGATATCTATTCCTGGGAGTAGTTGTGATTTACTATCAGGATATATATTTAGTTAATGAATAACATATGGAAGCGTTTGAAGTACGAATAGTAAGCATCTTGAATTGCACTTTCACCCATTTCTCCGTAGTCTAAGATCATCAACCCTTCTCGAGTGAGAACAAAAGAAAAACCTTGCTTCTTCAACAAGTAACACTCCACAATGCTTAAAAACTCGGATCATCTGTTTTCCAACTACAGCTTAGAATCATTTTGGAAACACAACATAGTTTTACATCTAGTATTTACTTCACAATGACAATCTTGACACTAATTGGTATTGGGAAGAAACGCCAATTCAAATGAAGATTGGTCCTCGGAAGGACTAAGTCAACCGTAAGCACATAGCTATCTATATGCGATATTATGAAAAAAGTCATTTGTGCCTTTAACTTTGTATCTCATTCTTGCTCTTGCTTGAACTCTCTTGCATCCTATTATACCATGATTCACTATTATATAACGGTGCTACCATCTGTCGCAAACGTAAACGGTTTCCGTCTTAGCTGCTTCAGTTCCGACCCATACCCGACTTCAGGAACCATAAGGACGGTTCCTTACTTACTAGGTTCTCACTACAGTTTAAGATATATTGTAAGATATTAATGAAGAGAATAACTTCAGGTATGTAATCTACTATATATCTATATATATATATACATCCTTATTTGTGTTCAATATATTGATATTTCATACCTTCTATCAACCCACCCACCTCTCTTCTCATACTCCATACTCTATCACCCAGTAATGCGACATTAAATCGGCTCGGACGGTTCACCCGTCAATTAGACGGGAATTATGGACTACAACGGAATAAATGTAGTTTATTAGCGGGCTGCGAAAAGAGTGAGATTACAAATGGAAGAGTGTGACTATGGGAATAGTGTTTCTAGGATGTGGATACATTGGATGTGGATATGTATATATATGTATATGTATGTATATATATATATATAAAGCTAACATGACAATATGATACTAGACAATTTCTCATCGGTAGTCTCTTCCACACGATTGCATCTACCATTACACTATGTAACTAATTACTTGTCTCCACTAGACATGATAATATAGTCTGGCATATAGATTGTCGTGTTTAGCTGCAAAAGACTTTAGTATAACACGAAGATAAGGATGTATAAGAAGGTAAATGGTTTCGGAACCTCATATAAAACTAGGTAAGAGACCGTCTGCAGTAATATCTGTTGTACACATTTTGCTCGAAAAGTTCTTATCTCAGGTGAAAATAGAAGGGTTTAGTCTCATTTACGTAAATCCCTTCAACATAAGCTCTACTGAGACCACATATCTTACATCCTTGGCACTGAAATCATCGCTCAAACACTATCCTCCTCTACTCTAACTCTCTCCGGGTAGACAGACCAAAAATTTAGAAAGGGACATCGCCAAGGAGCCCATTCCTTATACTACGAAACCAACGTGGAACTCTAAAACAAGCATTTATAATATATAATCTAAAAAGGACCATGGGAATACAAAACACTGCAAAGGGAAAATAACCAACAACAACCAGACAACAGACAACCGATCAACAAGAACTAAAGGAAACATGAAAAACACGATAAATTGCAGAGCCATCAAAAAAATAAAAAAATGATTAACCGCTTAGAAAACAAAGTACAAAAATAACATAAAAACATTCATGAAGGAGGATCAAACAGTGACATAGCCAGAAGCATAGGACACACTGCTGTCGGAGGGTCTACGAGCATGATTACTCTGAGAGTAGCCTATCCAATTGAAAACGGCATCGCCATTGCTTTTATGACTTCCTTTCCCCTCCTTATGCTTCTGCAACAATCTCAAGATAACTGCTATTGGCTTTTGGCCACAAATCGTATTACCGGTGTGAGAGATATACGATTTCCAATCGCTGTACAGTCCGGTAGATGCAATCTCCATCGCAGCCCGGTCAAGCACTTCTATAGATTTATGAATGGGCAAGTCATTTGGCTTAATCTTGGTACTATAGCCTAAGCTCGTCAATTCATCACGTAGAATCAGAGTGCTATCCACTTTCTGCGGCAAGTACTTTGTGTATCCGAATCTAGAACCCCAATGGCAAAAATCCGAGCTTATGATGAAGTGATTCTCTTCGCTGGCGATATAAGGCAACAATGCGCTTACGAGATCGTCATTCAACTTTTCGTCCGTACCGCTAATGAGAATTGGTACAATCTTAGGAACTCCTTGAGGAAGATCTTTAGTCTTGTAGTAGATGAATGGCGCGTGCATTTCAAATGAGTGCTCGTCATCATCGACCTCTTCGCTCATATATTTGAACACTGCGTCCCTTGAGTGGGTATGAGACTTCACTTTTAGCAACAGTTCAACAGCTTCAGTGTCTACAGGGATGTTTCCAAAGGGAGTTTCGTACATGTCGTATTGGGAGACCAATACCGAGTTCTTGAAATAAACGTGATGCGATGGGCCCAAGAGGAAGACTCTCTTGACCTTGCTGGTGTCCCAAACGGTAAAAGTTTCTGCTAGCCTTTCACCGGAATAGGCAAATCCAGCATGTGGACCAATCAAAATCCTAGCGCCATCGATAGGTCCTCTTGTATTCTCGCCCGACAAGGAGCTCCCCAATGATTCTGCTTGGTGGAAGTAGGCTTCTAATTGGGCGCCAAGTTTGGCGGCATTGTTGGTGTACCACGAACCAGAATGACTGGCTGGACGGATGTACAGCATGGTAGACAGATGATTATGAGAGTTTATCCTAATGCTAGAGGTATTTCTTCGGGGACTCTTGAGGGCGAAAGGGCGGCGAGTAAAGACGATGAATTGGCTGATGCTATGAATAGTGGAAGGCAAGCAATGACTATTGTTTTTGAAGGGTAATAACGTAGTAGCTACTAAGATGCTTAATTATCGTTTTTATTGGAATTTAAAGGCGTTTGAATGATGTTAGGACCTTCAATGGTGGTTTCGTGTAAGGATGAGTAGTGATACTATGACAATGGCTGTGAATATCACGGTTTTCTGGTATTCGGATGAAGAAGAATACTAGACTTTGACCTCTTTTCAAGGGAGACTAATTGTATAATGGGCCGTGTCTATTTTCTTACTCCGATACCTTTTCCCGCCAGAGATAGAGGGTAAACGATACTACAATAGAACAAGTAACCAAGAAGAGATGTGGTGGTCAATTCACAAAATGAAGTTGGCAGCCGGCATGTGAGTTAGGGAGAGACGTAGCGATAATGGCTAGAAATAGTGACGGAAAAAGATCGCGGGATTAGTGACGATGACTAAAAATAGCGAGAAGTGACGATGGCCGTAGGAAGTGTAAGTAATGATATTTTTTAGTTGAGAGGGTTAGGGTTATATTGTGATATTTGGGCTATGGACATCCCAGACAGTGTGGTAGGTTAGTATGATTACGGAAACATGATATACTTTTGAAGGAGAAGAGATTGTCAATGATTGCTAAGAATGACGGTAGAGAATTTCCCCAGAGGTTTAGCGTTTAGCGAGTTACTTCAGAGAGAAATGCGAGTTTTACTGAGAACTCTCGGGAGACGCTAACGAGACCTTGGATGAGCTTTGAAGTGTGCCACTGGTTGTAAACTATATATTCTTAGGGGAAGAGGTGAGAGGGTCGTACTTTTGTATAGCTAGATAACGCTTGAAATCGACGTAAATGATGTTATTACATCACAGATTATTCCGATTGGTTGCAATTTGTTACTTATAGTGCACTAGCTACAAATGTACAGACCGATCACGTTGTGCCAGGACCGGGACAGCCTGTTCAGTTTCAAACTGTATTGAGCCACTAAGCAACAGAGGAATTAGGGGGCTCCTTGAGATGGCGATCACCTTGTACCCAGTCTTGCCGAAAGGCGAGTCGGAGATCACAAGAAGTCACGGATGAGCAAGCGGAGAAGAGCTAGATAAGGGTAATGCGAATGCGACTATGATAATCGTAGGACTATGAGCGTCGTTATAAAACTAGTCTAAACTACACAAAGTGCATTGCTATTACATTGGTACCGGTCAATGAGGCAGATTACTTATAGAGACAATACTATTGTTCATGTGAAGGTGCAGCAAGATGGACTAAATTTGTGATTGATCTTACTAACATGCGTAGGATTAGTCCTCTCACATCAACAACTGCTTGTCGCCGCCAAAAAGCTTAAAATTAATACTTAATTAAAGAGAAAAGCTTTAATATAGCAGTTTCTTTGACAAACTGACTTTAACTTAGTTTAACACTTTACTATCAAGAGATTATTTGAAAACATTGACCATGCAGATAATCCAGGTGGGAATAATCGAGCACCCTCAAATCTATAAAAGTAACGTTCTCTAAATATCCTTATTCTGTAGTTGTCCTATTTTCAGCTTGCTAAAACAGATTACTTCCTAGACTAATTCAGCCAAAAGGACAATCTACAGAACCATACCGTCTATCTTACTAATACAGTAATATACTAATACAGTAATAGACCGTTGCATTCCATCACTCCTCATTCTCCTCGCTACCATTTACTGATAACAACCCCACACTTTCGCACCTCGTTTGACATATGCGTTGCAGGATGCCTGAAACGGTCATCAGATGTTAAGGGTAAGAGTATTATGCGTCTGAGCACATATCTTCGTAATCTCTGTGGAATTAATTAATGAAATATATAGCGAAAGGTACAATTGGCATACCGTGAAAGGAATTAAACTACTATAGTACTTTTGTTATCCACAAAATGTGTCAGTACACTTCTAAACTTACAAAATAAAGGAGCATTGATGTTCCTAAGTAGTTGGAAAATTTTGTTCAAATAAGGATCAATAAATATAAGCTATAAAAGTATAACAAGACTTGAATGGTGCTAGGACATGACTTACTTCTTGGTAATTTCCAATGTCCAATCACCGGTCATAAGGACCTCCTTGTCAGCGGTGTAAGTAGCACGGCCAGCATGCTGTCCTCTGATAAAGAATCCACCAGGAGTGGTGTCCTCTGGGAATTCCCTAGTGTAGACCTCCTCAGAAGGGGCCAATTCTTCTCCCAAGAACAACTCGGTAGTTCTAATGGTTATTCCTGCCTTTGTGACCACTTGTTTGTAGTGCAAATTTTTCAATGTTCTGTTCTTGACTCTGAAGTGAACCGTCATCTGGTACTTGCTATTCTCTGGGAGGGTAACATGGATCTCTTGTCCCAAGACTGGGACCACAAGAGGCTCGTCTCTTCCTTCGACAACAACAGTGAACTTCTCAACTTCGAGGTCTGGGTGGGTTGGGAATGGAGCCATATTGGTAGTGTAGTAAAATGTTTCTTAAAAATGGATGCTAAATCTTCAAATTCAACCGAAATGCTGCAATTGGAGAATAAATATCTTCAAAGATGGCGTCGCTCTTTTGGCTTCGTTTTTATCTGAACGGAGTCAACGACTGATATCTCGGACCCAGGATTTGTTCGTTCATTTATAGCTTTCTTTGCTCGTTCCTCGGGTTAGACGATGTGGGGATGTATATCTTGGTACGCGACAGCCATTGGCTTTGGTGACTGAGCTGGTGGCCCATTTCGGCATACAATTCACGTTCACATGGAAATCTAACGCAGTGTGTCTATTGTCGATTCATTTGAGCCACTTTCAATCTAGATGGAGTCGCGGAGTATTGTCTTGTTAGTAAGGGGTAGACAGCAACACAGTGGTGCGCATCATGTCATTGGTCGCTTCAAGTGTCGTCGATTGTTCAATTAATTAGCTTGAAATACGAATGAACTCCCCACACAACTTCCAATTCAGGCAATGATGTCTTATTTGGTATGAATAGCAGAGCTGCAAGTACGTGACAACAGTTACTAAAGTTTCGGGCTAACGTGCGAAGCGCCGAGATGTCAGATGAAAAGCTTGAAGCGAACCGTTGCCCAGATTGCCTTGATATTGATATTAATGGGAGAGTGTACTTGTATTGTATTATCGAATTGGTTACAAATTTTGAAGTCCTTGGACTTTTAGTTAGGCTCTCGGTATCTTCGATATACGCTGGTAAAGCAACGGTTGTCCAAATACGGCAGCTTCTATGACAGTTGTAGAGATTATACAGGCAACAGAGTCAAAAGTCTAATCTGGTGATTCTTCCTACATGTACTCGAGATCCCGAGGGATTAGAGATTAACCCGTTGCTACCAAAAACTCGCCTACATACGTTGCCGAGGAAGCCTTTTTAATGTAATATTGCTACTGGGACAGTCGGCCTTATGGAATATTCTACTTTATGGATTAGAAGCCCTATTCAATAGTGAACTGAGTGTAGACTTAGTTTTGCAGAAGTAACTCGGCCAGTACAGAATAATGACAATATGAAAAGCTGGAGTAGTCCATATTTTCGTTAAGCTGGCCGTTTAAGATAGGAAGGACAAGCATTTAGATATCATTCGCCCATCTTCCTAATCGTCTTAATACTGTAGTTGTGCTCCTCTTGAAAGCTATCAAACAATTATTACAACTATTTTTGTTGGTTATGAATCAACGGCAAGTACCGATATAAATTTTTAAGTTCTGGTGTAACCTACAACATATTTGGCCGTTTACTCCTCGGGATGTGGATCACTGTAGACCATTCAATGAATGCTTTGAGGCTCCTAAGGTATTATATTACGGTTTCCATATATTGAACAAAATGTTATCCCGTTCAAACCGGGGTGAATCTCTCTATATTCTCTATTTGTAAGGATTTCTTGCATTTATTAAAAGTTGAGTTCCATTAAGAATTATCATAGGTACTATAAAGATCCTACTATCGCTTGATATCAAGTGTTACCTCTACCGGACTGACTTTATCGCCAAGATCGTCTTCTGCATTAAAATCGGGGTCCTTCTCGGAGTTGTAGAGAACAATTCCATTCTTTTTAGCATTTTCTCTCTCTTGTCTCTTATAAAACCATAAGACAACGAATGTCCACACTATAATTGCAAATGCAGAAGCTGCCGTGAATGAGAAACCCTTCAAGAATCGAGGAGCTTCAACAGTTTTCCATACCAATAATGAAGTCCAAGCACTAGACTGTTGTCCAAACATATTCATGAAAACCAACACGACTTGTCTCTCGCGAATATCTCTGCGGCAAATATCACCTTGCCATGAATACAACACTGGAGACATTGCCCACCCAAAGTACTGTAGGCAGAAGGCAAACCATTTAGCACCTTCAGGAACGTGCCACACCGCCAATATTACATTGCCTATAATATTAAAAGCCTGAGAGAACACGAGTGCAGCCCATCTTGCATTGAACATATCAGCAATACCACAAGTTAATACCAACCATAGTAGACCCAAGCCTGGGGTTAAAGCTGTATAGTCTTGAAGTTGTCCTGGGCTGAATCTTGGTGTGCCGTCGCTCTTGGTTAAAGACTTCAACCACAAGGCAAACGATCCGGAAGTACCATTATTATTATTCCACAAGAATGCGTTCCATAACGATAATATATATATGTGCCACGAACTGAAAATAGATTTCCATACCTTAATATCAAAGAAATATTTCACTGCATTCTCTCTTGGCTTGAAGTTTTTCTGGTCTGCAATCATACGACGTCTGGCAACCCTGATGTCATCGTCGCTCAAAAAGATACTGTAACAATCTTGAGGGGTTCCTGGAATCATATAGACACCTATAAGCCCAACTATGGCTGAAATAATACCATCCATAATAAAAATCCATTGCCATGCTTCATGTCCATCAACTCCACCCATTGTTCTTTCGATTGCACCAGAAAGTAATCCAGAAGTCAATATCCCTAAGTATTGGCCTAGATAGAAGAAACCTGCTCTTCTTGCAACCTCACTAGTACTCGCCTTGAACCATGACGCAAATAAACTATGGTACGCAATATAGCCACATGATTCAAAACCTCCAATGAAGAATCTAATCGCTTTAAGAGTTTCGACATTCCCAGATTTGTATAAGCACACGGTTAAAATGGACCAGGCTATATCCAACAGTGGAAGCACATAGTTCAATGGAAGGGCATATAATATGTACATGAATGGAATTTGGAAGACAATGTTACCCACAGTGAAAAGCATTTGAGTGTTAACCAAATCATTGCCTTTCATTCCAATCGACTCTTTCAAGCCACCAACATATGCGTTGGTAAGGTTTGTCTGGTCCAAGTATTTCACCCAATAAGCTAACAACGAATACAATGTAAGGAGCAAGTCTATTTTCAAAATTACTTTACGCTCCTCAGGCGTGTCATCATCATGGAACCATTTGTACCATTTACGCTTGTCCTTGGTCTTTTTAGTTACACGGTACTCAAATTCGTCAAAGAACTTCCACCATTTGCGATCTTTCTCGTCCCTGTATTCGAGTTCACTTAGTTCGTTGGTGATCTCAATCTCATTGGTACTGGACTTTTCCAAGGATGAACTTTCTTGAGCTTGCTGGAGATCAGGGATAATGAAATTCCCATTTTCGTCTTCATCCACGATTCTTCTGGTGGGGAAGATACCCCATTTCAATCTCTTGGACACTGTTGCTGCGAAACTCATATTGGATAAGCAAGTTAGGGAAGCGATATCAGAAACTGATAATAAGCCAGACCTTCTCTATTTGTACTGTAGTCATAAGTAGTCTTTTTTGCAATATAAAATAACGCCTGCCTTATCTGTCGCAAATGGCGTCGCTTGCAGGGCGCAAATTTAATTATATTCCCAATCATACTGAGTATTTTATAGTTCTTATGGATTCGCCAACTGTGGCTCTCGGATTAACATTCCTAGTGCGTACCAACCTTTTAGGTAAAGGACATCCTTATTGTTGTTTGAACAAATTTTACTAGCGTGCGCTGCTTTTTCAGCTTGATATCCTCCTAGCACTGTGGTGGCTCAGTCACGTAAGGTAATATTATGCCGCAAAATAGTTTGGTCTACTTAGGCTAGGTTTGCATGAAAGCTTGCAAAAAATAACGGAAAATATGCCCTTTTATATCACAGTCGGCAGAGAGTTATACTATCCACGTGAGAACAGTGCGGTTAATTCCTAGCACTTACCCGATAAAAATACTTCTTTTAATGGTTGAATAGTTGGTTCAGTACAAGTGTATGTTTTGAAGACCTGAGCTATAGTTAATAAAAAGCTTGAAGCTGCTTCCAAGCAAGGCTTGGATGGCATACAATACAGCGAAGCAAACTTCTCAGTTGTACCTTGGTTCCATTGGTATCTTAATTGGGTTGTGAGGCTGTTACCTTCTGCCAATTGGCTATTTCTTACCAGCCGTAGAATACCATTGGAACTTACGATTTGTCAATTCATTGTCCGAGGCAACTTTCAAAAAACAGTTACAATTCCGAACTCGTGGGTTGGGACAAACTATATAATCCTCAGATAACTCTATTAAGGAAACGCCTAAACCTTAATCATACATAGCAAACTCCTATCATCCTACATTCTCTCATCTGAAAGCACTAACCGAATTGTTGGGGGATCTGATGTACCCCACAGGATTTAACTGAGGAGTATTCTAATTAGCATCTCATCGTCTGTAGTTGGATCTATTATTTCAATTTCATCGATATGACTACAACGGTTACATGTAAATGAGTAATTGCTCACCATCTCACCCCTGCAAGTAGTGTACAATTTCCCTACATTATGTTGGAATTACGCTAACGGAATATGTTTGTGGCATACGGACAATCCAGGACATAGAACAGTTTGTCCGGGGTAAAGTGGGGGTCGACAGTGGGGGATCCAATAACAGTGCAGACAAATAATATAAGCATGGAACATTTGCAAAATCAGACATCGGATCGATTCTTGTACTCCATATAGGTGTTCTAAGTTACTCAACAGATACGGGCTCGGAGGTTTGTTTGCAAGTACGGTTGTTCCGTAAAATGTGCCAGTCCTTTTCAAGAAAAAATGGTTTGGTGTTGCAATTACATTTCCCCGCATTCATGATTATTCGACAAACACAATCGTCGATCTCAAGACAATACGCGGTACCGTATTCGTCCCTAGTGGTCAAGCCATAACCTTGAAAGCAAAGTGTCTTACATAAAGTCATTAACCTCATTAATGTTCTCAAATATGCTTGGCGCGCGTCTTTCTATCTCAGCGAAATTTTTTGAGGTGGGGTGAAGACAACGGACTAATTAATGTAGCATTTATTGTCTGAAACATGAATACGCCCAAGAAAGCACTCAGGCGAAGTCTGTCCAGCACATAGGCAAGGATGGTGCATTGAGAGGAGCGAAACTCAGCTTATTCTTCCCATTTTCTGCGTTAAGTAGCCTCACCTTCCTATCTCAGAATTGAATGTTACTGTCGGTTTTTGAAATATTTCTCCGCGCGGCAAGATAGCTACAGAACCATTCCAAATACTCCGACGAAAGAAGAACCCTTAGGAAATTTGTACTCAACCTTATTCGAAGTACTTACAAAATAGAAAATGTCTGCGGGATTTTTGGCGCTTTCAGCCTCTCGGATCCGGTCTTTATACTCGGATACCACCAATTAACCAATCATCACTTCAACACTTGTGACGCAACTAATTCAGCCTTCAAATTTCCGACAGTAAAGCCTTACCTGATTAAATTATTTTCCCCTCACTGCAGACGTGCTGCACATTATTTTTTGTGACCACGTCCGAAATTCTACTTTTAGCAGTCGCAATATACCCATTTTGCGAGCTATGTGCGTTATCGTAAGGAATCGGAACATAACCAGGGTGAGAAGCAACCCCGCAGCAATGCTTCGCTAGTACTTTGCAGTTCGTTCGACATTCCCTTTATGTGCTAATTGTGTGGTTCCCCGGGATGGAATTACTACTGTATATCGTTACTGTTAGTGGTTTGGCTGTGAAACCTCGTCTCTTCCCATAATTGAATTTTGATCGGCAATCTTCACTATTGAATACCAAGAATTCTATATTTTATAAAGCTGGGCATTTTCCCACTAAACTCGGTTATAGTCAGTTGAAGTCAGATTTCTCTCATCAAGAAGTTCCTTGGCCTGTCAAAAATATTTCTTGGTTCCTTCAACAGTGGTACCTAAGTCAATCATCTTAACAATGGGCAACGTGAAGAAAGAAGTATACTCAATCGCGTCACATCAGACAGCGGAACCTGAGAGACCCAAGGAGTCTCCTCAACAAGAGCCCCCTAAAAAGAAATGGAGATGGGCTGCTGCCCACGATGACTCCCCTCCAGAGATTTACAACAGAACGCTTTATCTTTCTGTATTTGTATTTGGTATTTTAGGAGCAGCCAGAGGATTCGATGAAGGAAACAGTATGTTGAACTTTTTTACTAGTGGATTGCAAGGATGGCATTACTAACAAGGTTTAGTTTCTGGTAATATCACTTTACCTTCATTTATGAAGAGGTTCGGACTTAGCGACAAAACCAAGTCTCCTGATCAACTAGCCAATTTGAAGTCTAACATCACTTCTATGGTTCAATTGGGATCCATTGGAGGATGTATTATTGCTATGTATACAGTAGACAGGTTTGGAAGAGTCAGAGCTTTGCAAGGTGTTTGTATCTTGTGGATAATTGCAGCCATTATTCAGATCACTTCCAATAACGTTGGCCAGTTGTACGCCGGAAGATTACTTGAGGGTCTTGCTATTGGACAAACAACTACGATTGGACCATCTGTATGTATTTCAGGATTATTATTGTCTCACCTCAATGCTTGATTACTAACGAAATTTAGATGTCGGAAATTGCACCCAACAAGATCAGAGGTATGTGTGTCTGTATCTTCTCTGGTGCTGTCTATTTTGGTATCTTCTTAGGCTACTGCGTTAATTACGGAACTATTCTCCATGTGTCAAATACTTCAGACACTCAATGGAGAATTACACTTTCCTTAAAAATTATTTTAGCTGGTATAATCTTTGTTCTCTCCTTCCTTTTCTGTGTTGAGAGTCCAAGATGGCTATTGAAGGTCAATCAACCGGATAAAGCTATTGAGAATTTATCCAAGCTCAGGCACTTACCTCCTGATCATCCCTATATTGTGGCTGAAGTTAGTGATATTAATGAGCAGGTTTTGGAGGAAAAAGAGGCTATTGAAGGATCCAATATCTTCGATAAGATAAAGTCAATTATCACTGTCAAATCTCTTAGGTACCGTTTCTTTGCTGTTGCAGCTATGGCGCAGGTTCTTGGTCAATGGAGTGGTGCTAACGCCATCACCATCTACACCTCTGAGTTGTTGAGTTTTGCAGGTATCAGGGGTACCAACCAATTGAAGTACTCTGCTGTTTTGGGAGTCGTCAAGTTCGTTTCTGCTTATGCTTCAGCCTTCTTCATTATTGACTTCTTGGGAAGAAAGAGAGCATTGTACACTGGTCTCACACTTCAAATGATTTGTATCTTATACTTTGCCATTTTTATCACAATAGTTCCACAAGCAGGTGATACAGATGTCATCCTCACCCCGTCGCAATCTAGAGCTGCAAAGGGAGCTCTTGCTGCCCTCTTTCTTTCTGGTACTGGTTGGACAATGGGTTTTAACAGTATTCAATATTTGATTGGTTCTGAGATTTTCCCATTGAAAATTCGTTCCTTTGCTCAGTCGTTAGTCATGGTATTACACTTTGGAAACCAATATGGTAATTCGAAGGCTCTTCCTAAGATGTTGTTAGCTTTGAATAACTTTGGAGCCTTCTACTTCTTTGTTGGTGTAATGGTACTTGGACTTTTATGGGCGTATTTCTTCCTACCTGAAATATCTGGAAGATCTTTAGAATCTATGGAAGATATCTTCAATTTGCCATGGTACCTCATTGGAAGAAAAGGTCCAGAGTTATGTCCTGATTACTCAGAGATTAATAAGATCACGCACACAACGAGTCGTGGTAACACTTATACCGATCATGTTAACTATAATATGGAAAACTCTAAGGTGAACCAGGAGTTTGTAGAAGACATTAATAAAGAGAAGGAAGGGAGTATATTACAGCGTGACTCCTTAGAAAAGGATGCAGAGAAGAATATCTGAACTCAGGAAGGATAGGGAGAATCGATTCCGATATCAAGACACTGGATGTCCCGTTCTCGGTTTATAACTTTGATTAGAAATTAAATGGATACAACGCTTTAATCGCAAAGATTGGTGCACGTAATACATGAATCTTATTTTGTAATGGTAATATAATGTTAATATAATGTTAATATAATGTTAAATTAGTCTAAAATACATAGTTTTTGGGGAACAGAAGAGTCCTAAGGAACTCATTCCTTTTGCTTTTTAGAAGGGCCCTGATTCAGATTCTGATTAAGCTGCCTCTTTCCATTGTTATTCTGGCCTTGGTTTTGATTTTGATTTTGGTTATGAACTTGCTTATTATTCTTTCCAAAAACACCCTTCGTGTTGGCATTTCCTTGGGGCGTTGGAGTTTTAGATACTTCCGGCCTATCAATGGTAGGGCGGTGCACTGTCAACGTACTTTCGGTGAATGGGTAGCCTAATGGTTTGCTGGCTTTCGTTACATTGTTACCACTCGAAACAGGAATCTGAGGTAATGCCGCATGTATTCCTATGGTGTGCTGCTGCAATTGCTTAGCAGCTGGGGTCGTCTTCGAAGGAGACGTATTAGTTGCTTGTGATGCCTTTGAGCTGGCAGATTCCAATTTTTCTAATTTCTTGTTTAACATCTTAATCTTTACAGCGTATAGATTATCCATTTGTACCTTTGTCTTGGCCCTCTCTTCTTCCAAGGTCTTTGCAAAATCTTCATTTAACTTTTTCACAGCTGCTTCGTGTACCTTCTTAAGGTTCTCAACTACTAGTTTACTAGTATCACCCTTAGGTTGTTGGTCTGCTATAGCCTTTGCCTGCTGTTGTACCCTGGCTTCAAACGACTTTTCGAGCTCAAGTTTTCGTAATTTGATCGAATCCTCTAATGAATTGTACTTGCGCTGAAAGTCAGCGTCCAAGTTCTTTCTTAAAGTATCAATAGTATCGTTAGGCGTACCACTATTCTTTCGTTCTTCTTCGAGCTGTTTCTCAAATTGCGTACGTAACGTTCTCTGTAAATCTGATTTTTCTTTCTCAAAAGTCTGTTTTAACGCATTCAATTCCTGCTTTAAGCTTTCGCTAGAAATACCATCAGCAGTGGAAAAA
Organism: Scheffersomyces quercinus; assembly: GCA_030556775.1. NCBI lineage: Eukaryota > Fungi > Ascomycota > Pichiomycetes > Serinales > Debaryomycetaceae > Scheffersomyces > Scheffersomyces quercinus. The sequence goes on along the minus strand of JAKTUQ010000007.1, from coordinate 150,030 downwards.
GACAGCTGCTTGAGCTGTGAGATTTGAGCTATTAATGTATTCTTTTCCTTTGTTAATGCATTGATTTGTTTCAAAGATTCTTCATTTGCTGCTTTAATCTGCTTGTTTACTTCATCTGTTTGAAGTGCAACATCGTTCTTCTTCGAAGTCAAGGTGGAAATCTCCTCATTAAGGGAAGTCACAGATGCTTGCAAGCCTTTGATGGTTTCATTCTGAGACTGAAGCCTAGCATTGGCTGTACTTCTGACTTCCTTGATCTTCTCTCTCATCGCTTGCAATGCGTTTTGATCAGATTCGGTTGAAGGATCTACTCTGGACTTCAATCTTTCGTTTTCCTCTTCAATCAACTTCAATTTTTGATTACCCATTTCAATCTCGGTGGTAAGCTCCTCGATCTTTGCTCTAAATGGTTCCAATTCGGATTGAGCTTGTTGAAGTTGTTTGCTTAGTTCATTCAAACGCTCTACATTAACCTTGTTTTCGTGTCTCAAAGTGCTGTTACTCTCACGAAGAATACTCAACTGCTCAATTTGTTCAGAAAGTCTCGATTGTTCCTTTGAAGTAACACTGAGATCGATTGCAGTCGAAGAAATCTTCGCAAATTCAGACTTCGTCACAGCAAGTTCGCTGTTAATTTGTTCCAAATGTTGTTGGAGTCTCTTGTTCTCCTCTGTCAACACTATAACCTTAGCCTCTGCAGCACCTTTCTCTCTGCGTAAGAAGCTGACTACTTCTCTCAACTCATCAGAAGAAGAAGTATCCAAATTATCTCCAGAAGGTTTGTTTAACTCAAGCTGATTCAATATGAGATCATTATGTTCCTTTAATTCGGCAAGTTTTAACTTCGTAGCTACCAATTCTTCTTCTACGGAAGTTTTATCAGCGATCATACTCTCCTCTTTTGCAATCAACGTTGACTTAGCGGCCTGCAATTCCTCCCTTAATGTTTGAATATCCGAATCGTACGAACTAAGGGACTCCTTCATGGTCTCAGCTTCCCTTGCTAATTCATTGGATCTCTGTAACTCTTCGTTGTATTTACGTTGGTAGTCTGAATTTATCTGTACTTGTCGTTCCAAATCGCTGCTCACTGATGAAAGCTTTGCTTTAAAGTCATTCTCCAAGGTATCATAGGCATCTGCCTTGATTGCGTATTCGTTGAGTTTAGATTTCAATTCATTTGTCTCGTTTGTATGTTGATTTTTGTAGGCCTCAAGTTCCTTGGTAGAATCTTCAAGAGAAGTGTGCAATCTAGCGATTTCTTCGCTTAAGTGTTGTCTCTCTTTAAAAAGAGCATTGTACTTGCTTTCAGAATCATTCTTATATGCCTCGAAACTGTTTGTAGCATTGATCAAGGCAGCTTCACTCGCTTTCGCCAAGTTGGAGAGATCATTAACTTGACTCTCAGACACCTTCAAGTCTTCTTTTAATTGCGAAATTTCAATCTGTAATCCCTGTTTACTAGAATCGTTGCCGCTCAGTGAAGCCAGAACAGCTCCGGAGTGTTCAATATGCGCCACTGGGCGTCTAGCAATAGATGAATTCAATTCGCTAACCTTTTGTTTCAAAGTTTCAACTAAATTTTCTTTTTCTACCAACTTAGTCTTGGTTTGGAGCAATTGCATACTGATTTCATTGACTTGTTCCAACTTAGTGTTTTGTGCCTTCAACGATAACTCGGATTGACTAGATAAAATTAAAATCCTTTCTTCCTTCTCGGCTACCTTTTCTTGAAGTAATTGGTAATTTTCAATTGACTTGTTGAGTCTCTCTGACAATGTCTTACTTGAATGCTCTCTATCCTTCAAAAGAGACTGTAAATTCAAAACAAATTCATTCAATTTGGTCTTGTCGGACCTTAATTGGTTAATTTCATCCTTCAATGAATCGTGAATGGAATCCTTAAATTGTTTCTCGGACTCCAAATTGGTGATTTTCACTTTGTTGTTAGCAGAAATTGCCTCTAAGTCCCTAACTTCATTAGATTTTTTGATGAGAAGCTTTTCTTGTTTAGAAGCTTGCTCCTTCCAGAATGAAATATCGTTTCTGAGCTGATCTATCTCAAGCTTGATATTCTCAAGAGACTTTTGAGCATTCGAGAATCTCGTCTCAGCCAAATCAGCGGTGTGCTTGGCCGATGAAAGCTGTAATGACAACTGGTTTTTAGCCACTGTTACCTCCCTCAACTTGTCGTTTAAGTCCTGTACTATAGTGTTGTTTTGCTGTTGAATCTCTTTCAAAATTCTCTCACTATCCTTAAGTCGTTCCCTGAGGTCTTCATTAGCATCCTTAAGGTATCTATATTCGGAATCTCCAATATTCACTGAGCGGTTTCCGTCATTATTTGATATTGTCTTGAGAATATCCCTTTCTTGAGTAACAGCATCCAACTTGGCCGAGATGCTGTCCAATTCACTTTCCAATGTCAAGATGGCATCTTTAGCCTCTTCTACTGCTACAGATTCTATGTTGTTGTTCTCTTCTTCCTTAGTCTCTAGTCTCTTGCTCAACTGCCTCACCGCAACGAGAAGATCCTCATTCTTCTGGCGTAATTCGATAATTGAGGCAAATTCTACTAACCTCTCAGTAATCAAGTGGTCAGAGTCGCTTTCCTTGATGTTGTCGTAATTACCACTCTTTTGGAGAATATTATCAATAGCTTTTCTTTCGCTTACTGACAAAGGATCCTCATTGTTATCTCTTATCTTCGAGTGAATCAAGTAGTAACATAATTGTCTACCGAGGTCTCTTAATAGCTTTTTCATAGAGACTAAATCATTCTCGTTTTCAGATATCCTAGATCTGAGTCTTTCGGCGTCCTTTTCAACCTCCAATTTATCTATTCTCACCGTTTCGATTTTGCCTATCATTTCTTTGAGGGAGTTCTCGTAGAACTGAACCTGGTCTCTGTAATTAGCAATCACGGGCTTCTTCGATTCGAGTTCGTTCACGAAAGACTCCAATTGAAGTGCTAACTTGTCCTTTTGAGATCTCTCAAGTACAACTTGTTTCTTTAAATGGCTGAATTCGGCATATAAAGATGATAAAGACATTCCCTGAGATGCAATTAAGGCAGATGATTCTGTCAACTTAGGCAACTCTGTTTCTTTGTGTAACTCTCTGTCTAATACATCCTCGGTTGTTTTGAGCTTTTCTTCTAATTCGATGATTCTTTCCGTCTTGATATCAACTTCAGATTCTAAGGATTTGATATTAGCTGTTAACTTCTCCTTTATTTCATCGACGTAAGACTCCAATTGGTCAATGCGCGTTGCCTTCTGTTCGTTTTGCACTTTCGACAATTCAATCAAGTCGTCTTTGCTCTTAATTTCTCTGAGTAATTTTGATTTTTCTGCTTCAAAGCCAGAAGATGCGGTCGAGAATTTGTTCAGCTCGATGTCTAGCTTGCTCTTCAACTCCTTGAGTGCTTCATCTGAGATCTTATTCATTCTCTCGAGTGTTTCGTTTCTTGATGTCAAGCTGGAAACCTTATTCGATGTTAACAAATACTCGGATTCATGCTTTTTAATTAGCTCAGTAAATCTACTCTGAACAGACTTCAATTCATCATCGTACCACTTGCCTTGGTTCTTTAAGTATGAAACTTCGTTGTTGACTTTAGTCAATTCGAGCTTCAACGAGAATTTTTCATTTCTAGCTTCATTCAATTCCTTGGTTAGCTCGTTAACTCTCTTGCTCTGGTCAATATTAGAGGATGTGAGCTGGTTGATCGACTCGCTGTACTTGTATGTGCTCTGGACGCTACTTTCTTCTAGGCGGTTGTATTCTTCAGCAGCTTTGGATTGTTCTTCCAGCAAGCGCTTGATTCTTTCATCGAGAAACTTATTGGCGTCCTCAAGCTCGTGGATGCGATGCTCCTGCGAAGTAATAGTACTTTTGAAACTCTCGTTTTCACGAGATAGATTGCTGACGGAATTGTCAGCAACGTTATATTTCTGTTTCAACTCTTCTATCGCGCGAGAGCTGTTCTGTTGAGATTGCTCTCGTTGAAGTTGAAGAAAAGAGTTTTCAGAAACAACCTCGTGATACTCCATGGCCCTTCTAGCCAAGGCATTGATTATTACCGGATTGTTGAGCCCAGCTATATCGTCTTCATCGATGGAAAGAAACCCAGAGATTGCTTGAATGGCGTCTTCGGAGACTGTAGTGTTATTATTAGTGTCGTTGTTAAGTGGATTCTCAATTGGTCGCGTCTTTTCTATGATTGGAGACGAATGCTCTACGGTCGCTTGCTCGCTTGAATCTCTTGCCACACTAAACGATTTTGGCGTACTGATATGATCAATATCTTTGAGCGGAGGTAATGATTTCAGGGGAGTCGTGAACTGTGCTTCAATTGGTATTTGGAGTAGAGACGTATTGGGCTCTTCCTGGTGGTCTGCCTCCTCTTCTAATAATTCTTCCTCTTGTTGCTTAGGGTCACTTTCCGTTTCTCTTTCTATGTTTGTGGCTATTTCTGTATCTATTTCAATTGGATCGTTTATACTGTTGTTATTACTGAAATTGCTAGCTTGATTTTCATTTTCCTTGTCCTCTCTTACTGGTTCATCAATGGATGGAATGGATTGAATTGTCCCATTTTCATTATTTTCTATAGGTTGAAAAGATTGATTAGTAGCTTGTTCAGGAATTTGCTCATGATTGCTTGAAAATTGAGCAGGAGGTTCCACGACTTCTGAGACTACATCGACCTCATTTATATCATTCTGTACTTGGTCAGTGCCATTATTCTGGGGAGATGTCTGGGATTCTTGGATACTTATGTCATCTTCATCTGCTTCGTCTACTTCTATTGGATCTTCGACATCTGGATCGTTATCGGAGATCTCCTGGGCCTGGTTATCGCCAGCATTGACGGGCTCCAGTGAATCCATGTGAGCTTGAACAAACCTATCGAGCTCAGCAAAAGAATGCTCAAGCATAGAGTCTGCGCTTTGTTGTGGTTCTTCAAGAAGCTGTGCGTGCTCGATGGGTTGCGCAAGTTCCTGTGGTTGATTCAAGAAGGCTTCCTGAGAAGCAACATCTATGTCAACTTCGTCATTAGCTGCTCCATCGCCGAAGTGACTACTCGAGGTCGGAGCGATATCGTTACTGTTATCATCCGCTTGGATCAATTGACTCTGATGTCCTTCCTCTTGCGGCTGATTTGAATTTTCTCCTGCCAAATTGCTATTGCTGGCGCTTTCTTGTTGCTCTTCGTGGTTATTTCCTTCACCATGACGAGTCACATCTCCAGTCAGTTCATGGCTATCAACGTCAGTGGATAATGGCAAAGGAACTCCATTTTCATCGACGTTTTCACTCATTGCAACTCAAAGTGATGTTACCTTCACTTATGACTTGTTTTGCCGTCTTAACAATGGTCTGATGTTCTTATCTACGAGCCAATTAGAGGTACCACTGGTAGTTAGTGAAATGTTCAAATGCAACATTCGGGATAAAGTGCAAACGGAGAAAATTGCTGGTTGGTTGGTGTCGTATGGCGCGACATTACATCTGGCGACATTGTTGTGTCGCAGATTGACCATGTCATAATATGTCGTCGAGCTACCAGTTTGCGACAGGACATCATGGCTCTTAGGGTTGTGCCCTAATGAATCCATTTAATCACGTGACTTATCGAATAAGACTCATTTGTTTCTCATTTCGAATGAGTTCCTGTATATTTTGCTTTCACAGTCGCTGCACTCGCACTCTTCTCGCTAACAGTGCTATACACACATAGTTAATACACCCAAACTGAAGACGAGTAATACCTCCCTTTACTATACAGTATCATTGAGAGCTCTCTCCCTCTGTCTCGTGGTATTCTCTATACACTACCAACTCGCTCCTCCGTCGCACAGTCTTTTCTCTCAGCAAGCGCAGTGACAAAATTTTCATTTGATATACATTTAAGCAAAGTGGTTGTAGGCTTCTTCTGTTTTGATATACCAACAGATAACAGCCCATAAAGATGATTGAACCATCCTTAAAAGCTTTAGCTTCTAAGTACAACTGTGAGAAGTCCATCTGCCGTAAATGTTACGCCAGATTGCCACCAAGAGCCACCAACTGTCGTAAGAGAAAGTGTGGACACACCAACCAATTGAGACCAAAGAAGAAGTTGAAGTAATCCGTGGGCCTTCCCGGTTATATTACATTGTCCAGCTATTTGCAGCGTTTCCTACAACCAGCATCTTCTTTTATTCAGCCATACTTGTTTAGAGCTAGTGCTGTCATATTCATAATGCATTAAAGTCGAAGCCCGGTGGAACCGTCAGAGATGGTTGAGCCAATACTAATATTGTTTATATTTAGCTTTTTATGTTATTAATAAAGTTCTTACGTTAAAGAAAAGTCAAGAAGAGTTCCTTCCATCGATGTCCAGATTCAAGAACAACGTCCAGATGTCATGTTCCATTTTCCAAAGGAATCAAATTTTCAAATCCAAGAATAATCGTCATTACCAAATCAGAGTGCTATCAAGCTGTATGAGAGTGAACCAACGTATCAACCATTGAAGTAGGGATAGCACTATGTTGTTCAACATTATAAAGAAAAATTAATAATCATGACCTGAAAGTGCTGGCAAGAACTGAAGAACTGGACATAATGGAAAACTATTCGAATGTAGATTGTAGTATTGTAGAAAAATTTGAGTTGTCAAGAACATAAGCTCAGGAGATACAGATTACATGTAGTCGAGTTGACAGAATAGCTATTGTTAGTAGCTACAGCCAAAACGAGGTATGTAATGACATGGGTTTGGAATACTTGAGGAATTATTAATATTTGAATGGCTCTTTTGAAACCCACGAAGTGAATAGCTACGAGGTGACACTCTACAACTATCCATTCTTTCAGCATCAAATATGACTCGCTTGTACTACTATGACCTTAATAGGAGAATTCATTCTATCTAACGTGAGCTAATTTGCATCTTGCTCTCCATCTTAATTTCAAGCTGCAGTAAATTTGACAAGGACTTTTCTTCCTGTTGCTACGTTCTACTTGGAGATCATCATGAGGAACGTACTAGCTATTATTACTTCTGTTAATAGGTCATTCGTAGCATTGCACTCACTCAGGCACAATTACGATTTCTATATCCGCAAAACTCACAAGGAAGCTTATTTTCACAATGATACTATTTAGAAGAACACGAAAGCCTCCCAGTCTTGGTCCTTTACCGCCTTTTTGCCTTCGGTTTATCGTTTTCGCCACTGCTACGATCATTCTACATCCACATCTCTATTCTTCCAAAATACACCTACTACCTAGTCTATTAACAACTGTTCAATTATATATATGGTAGCGCCGTCAGTCTTTGCAGCTACCAATTTTAACATCGCCCTCTCAACAGTCAACATCAATGACATTGAGTTACACCTTGGTAGGGTCATGCTGGAAAAGAAGTGTATGGGCTGAAAAAACTAAGAGCTTGAAAGGTACCCGTACAACACTACACACTATATCCAAATTTACAATGCACATTTCAAACTCTTACCCAGACATCTCCATCCATTTGTAAGCAATCCTTTGGAACCGTTGATACAAAGGCTCAACCTAACAGCCTTGACACAAACCGCTCGTACTTCTTTCTCTCTTAGTAATCACCTACTTCCGCTCTATTTATTCACGTGACACAGAGCTATTCGTTTTCTTTGTCGCCTGACTCCTTCCCAGATGCTATTACCTATCAAACCCCCGTAATTGTCGCTGATTTTTGCTTGGATTTCTCGCTAATTGTCGCTCTGGCGCGGCACTCCCGCTACGCTCCCACCAGCTGCTCTCGAACTCCTCCCCTCCGCCACCGTATCCCGATCTTTGCTGCGGCCGTCGCACCAAAGCCCACATCAACATTGGTGAGAACACACCCACAAAACACTGCCAACTACGTCACCAAATGATTCACACAGGGCCCATCATTCCCATAGAATTCACCCCTACAACAGTCTAAATCACTCCAAAAATAGCCTCATTCCACGGGAACAGTCCCTACTACAACACTCATCTTCCCGAACAACCCTTCAACCGTGAAATACTCAAATCGCTCCAACCCCTAATCACACTTACATATACCATACCTAGCCCCACTTGTCCCAGCCCTTCCCCCTAATCGTATCTGAATCCTTCCAATCGCTCGCCAATCGCACCCCGATCCCTCTCCAATTCCTTCCCTACACCGTCTGTCCTGCCACCGCGCCGTTACCCTTTTTTCCTGGCTTCTTCCCTAATCCATTCGCACTTCCTCACCTTTTCTCATACTTCCTCACATTTCCCTCACATTTCTCTCACCTTCCCAAGAAAACACCCAAATCGGTGCTCGCAGTCGTGCGCCATGGCCAAATCCTCTAGCTCACGAAATCAAACGTTGGCCTCCAAATCCTTACAACCAACACCCGATGTGATTCATCCTGTGTTAGCTGGCCTTCATCGTCGCATCGCCTGTCGTGAGCCATTGTCCCAGTATCCCAGTGTCTCCCGAAGCCCCTCTGCGCACCGTCGGTACTGTCAGGCCCATTCTGTCATGAACCACAACTCCAGCACAGGCAACCCCAACTTTGATATACATCCCACCAGTGTATCACAATCGCAGACTGCAAGCAACACCGCCAGCATCCCCCACAGCGGTATCCATGGCACACCGCAGTCTCAGAAGCGCCAGAACAGCCTATCCAGCTATATGATCGGCAACTCAAACAAAAGAACTCCCAACCAGATGAGCATGGAATACGCGTACGGAAATAACTCCAATGGAGGCAATGGAAACGGTAACAATAACACGATTAGTAATAGTAACAATAATATCGCCCCAGGAGGCATAGGCAATTCGAGCGGTATCTCAGGCATCAACAGTCCTGAAGTCAATCCGAACTCTTCTCCCGCCTTGGCCAATACCGCTACACCTTCGTCTCGATACGCTAACTCTCCTTTGATACGTACCAGCGTCAGAAGAAATCTTCTCCAACAGCAGCAGATCATCGCCAATAGCAGTAATAATAACGCTTATCCAAGTAATAATAACAATATTCACATGAAAACCCCTACTCCATCAGCATATGAGGTTCCTTCATCGCCAACAGCCAATCCGTTATCTCATGCTTCGGCCCAGGTCCATTCCGACCTGTCGGACTCGAATCCTATGGATGAACAGCAAGCACAGAATCAACAAAATCGTCAACAGTTGAGCCAACAGAGCCAATTGGAAAGTCAAACGCATAAACAACCTCAAAGTCAAGCACAGTCTCATCAGAATCAGAACCCACAGATTCAGTCACAAAATACCTCATCTCAACAGCAAACAGATCCATCGCAAAGAACCATGTCGGACGAAGAGCAACAGCTTGCTAATAAGCTTAAAGAAACATATAAGAACATCGTAAACTTTGAAGAAATCGTTCAGAAGAATTGTATCGAGATAACCATCAAGATTAACCAAATCACCTCCAATAATAACAATAATAGTTTGGTATATGGAAATGCACCTCTTCTCAACCAACAGCAGCAACAGAATCAGCTCTCATCGTCACTTTCTTCTAGCATTAATGCATCGAATCCATCTTCGTCAGCTTCTAGGACTTCAGAGCTCCTGAACGATCTCTGGACTGTGTACCATCACAATATTACACTTCTTGACAACTACTACGACTTTCTCGTAACTGCATTGAAGCCTTCTTCCAATCAAACCCAGTTCAAGACCGGTAAGAACATTGTGGAGCTCTACAAGATCCCAAGAAGAATGTGGGTTTACGGTATTGTGGGCTTTCTTGAGGTACTTAAGAATATTATGGGTATTTTCCAAGACCACGAAATCTGCCTGTGTTTCATTCTGCACTGTTTTAATATCATACTGAATCTCACTGACCCAGTATTAGAAATGGAAGGCTGGTGGCTGGAGAAACTAGGTGACTTGTCCAGAATGGCTATCGCCCTCTATGCATCAAAGTTTATCGATTGGAAGATCAGTGCAGAGTATTGGTATGCTCTGGCAATGAGAACATTCTATGGTCATGGTAAGATATACTACCACATGTGTACAGTTCAACAAGATAATTTGGATGCCTTGGTCAATATAGGGAAGTCTGTCATTTGTAGAGACCCTTTCGTCCCTACTCAGCACTACTTGAGACTCGTCGTGGAGAATATTTGCACTCAGAGAAATATTCTCTCATTACTTGAGCTTCCCATAATTGACTTTATCAAGATCCACAAAGTATTGTTAAGCATTCACGGCAACACTGTCAATAACAGCAGCATTTCCAACAATAGCGGTGGTAACAATGACGCTCCTGACAGTATTCAAGGAAGCCAGCTTCAATACGGAATGGATCTCGTGACCAGATATGGGTTGACATTTGGCTCGGATTCCAACGGCTACAATTTCTTTACTAGAGAGTTGTATACACCTTCCGGTGTTACTTCCATCAATGATCCACATCATCCATACTATTTGCTGCAACTGCAACTGCAGCTTCAACAACACCAGCCTTCGGCCACTAATACTATAGAGAAAATGAATTTCTGGTTCAATAAAGGATCACTTTTTGCAATTGCAAACATCAACCACTTGGTAGGATTCGGTGATGCCAGAAATCCCTTTGCAAAGCTTTTCCAATTACCAGAAGCTCTCAAGGAAAGGAAAGACAAGAAGGATAGAAAGAGAAAATCTAGAACTTCCCTGCAAGTTGAAGATACTCCAAGTAGTATCAGTAATGCTTTGGCCGGAAATGGCTCAGTTGGAACGCCGCTAGCTGCAACATCCGGCGGTGTCGATGGACAAACAGTAACTGCTGCAGATCTTTCATCGAACGATTGGTTCTACTGCTTACAGTTCATCAACAAGTCAGTTCTTGAGCTTTCTATTCGAATCCTTAATCATTATCTCGTTGGTCCTAAGCAAGCATCTACCGGTCATGTCATTGTCTGGCTTTATTTCCTCATATCTGTCGGAGAGGCAAAGTCCCGCTTTCCTAAGTCCGCTCCAATGTTTGGTTGGTTATTCAAAAAACTCTTCCCATGGGAACTGCTTATTAACTACATAAACTCACTTCTAGCTCATGTGAAAAACAGCCCTCGTTTGAGAGACTTGGCAACTCAGTACACCCTTCTTGGTGACTACGTTCAGCACTTCAATGAGAATGAGTTCCTCCCAGAGGTTTGGAAGTGTTGGGGAACCCTATGGTTTGACTGTATTTCCGAGAAGTTAGACTACAATGACGTGGAGTCGGCAGGTGTAAGAAACAACAATCTCTTCAACCTTCCTGCTTGCGGAACTTACCCTGTAGTAACTACAGCTTCGGACTCAGATGCGAAGTCTAGGAATACTATGGAAAATGAAAACGATGAGAGAATTGTCAGAATTGTGCTTTTGGCTCGTTTAATCGCGGAGAAGTATAGCGACTTTGGCTTAATTAGGACTGCCGACGAGTTCAAGTTTGATGAGACAACTTACAACACCACAGATTCATCCGTACCAACTTCCGAAAATAGACAGAATGACCCATATGCTTACATGGAGGAGTTTCTTTTAAGTGATGGACGCTTTGTTCAGAATAACTTCCTTCAGGCTATTTCTTTGGAGAATTTGGCAAACAGAGGAAGCGATGGACTCTCTTCTGAGCAGAAGGATGCCCTTTGGTTTGGAGGATACAGTGAAGATTATAATCAGGATAATTTGGAATTGGGTCAAGAGATGGGAGATTTAGGAGGAATGGATGACATTGAAGCAGGCGATTTTGCAGGTTCTGAATACGAAGATCAGTACGATCAGGCTCAGAAGATGAATTTCCAGCAGCAACTCCAGAATCAACAACTAAGTCAGCAACAACTCCAGAGCCAACAATTCCAGCAGTTAAATCAACAGTCTTTACTTCAGCTGCGCCTGTTAAATGATTTTTACAATGTAATTGGAGCTTCTGATCCTATGAGTGACGTTGCGGACTCTGAAAGACCATCCATTAATGGAAATCTTGGTGACCGAATGGATACTAATGTTACACATATAACCTTGGATACCAACATCTGGCTCAAGCATTGTGGAAGAGTCTTTAAGTGTGTTAGAAATGGTGTATTCAAGATTCTGATACCACTTATTGTCTTTCAGGAATTACGAGCTTTGAGAAAGTCCACAGAAGCTACCATCGCCGATGCAGCTACACGTTCAGTCATCATAATAAGAGAACTCTATTTAGCTAAGGAGATTCTTCCCCTCAGATTTGATGGTACCGTAGCTTCTGACATAAATGAAACTACTGAGTTCGAGAACAATTCCAATTGGAGATCTAGTGTTGATGAGACCATTTTGAACTCTGTCAATGAACACGATGTTCTTGGAAAGAAATTAATGAGGGGTATGAACATTCAATTGTCTCAGCATCGTGGAAGAAACAGCGATGATGACCATGGATCGGCTTATAAAACTGCTGATCCAATATACCTCAGTTCTAAAGCTTCCAAGTTCTTCCAATATTGCATTCTTATCACGGATGATAGGAATATGCGTTTAAGAGCGAAGACAATAGGCTTGACGAGCTTCCAAAGCCGCTGGTTATTCAGCCAGCTTGAGTCATTGTTCCCAAGTGAGTGCATTGACTGATGAGATGTCATGGCCTACCATTTCACCCATCCAATTCAACAAAACTAAAAGAAGTAACGACATTTATACCAATCGTTTTTCCGATCTGGCTACATTAATAATTCGACTAATAATATTGTCAAAAGCATGATGATATATTTCATTTGTCCATCAGAGATTTACTGGAACTAAGTATCACATACATTCGCATAATGCATTTACATAACTAGCATAAAAAGACCTTGTCATATAACAACTATACAATATATGTTGCTATACATAAGTTCATTGTAGACATTAGGACTTTTTGCATCCATATCGTATTTCTCGTCACGTGATGGGGACAGATCATTTAGATCTCGATCTTTTCCTAATTGGGAAATTTCATCTAGACTACTTCAGGTAAGCCTATATGCATGAATGTCCTATGTTGCCCACTCTTAGCAATTCAGGAGGGTTTGCAACGTCACTGGTTTGCCTCAAGAAGGATGACTAGGCTTATTGTTAACATTGTAACTATGTATTGTCCAGGGTCGCTGGTTGACCATGAGAACAAGTGGAATTTCACTTGTGATTTACGTATGAACCACCAAAACGTTCCACCTATATTTTCTATCACCTTCAATAAATCATACTACACGAAATTCGAACCATTTTCTATGTAGAGTTAAGCACGTCCGGTGAAATCCATTTAGGCTAGAAAATGCTCCAAATGGTCCAGAACGATCTGAAACGCACATACCAATGGAACCACGCGTGGTTGCGAAGATGTATTTCCCCCTTCTTGTGAAAAATTAGCTAATACAGAGGTTATGAGAATCTCCATACCGGACTGATCTGTCCTTTTAAATGCTCCATTGTAGGAGTAGTGTTGCAGAGTCCTGTCGCCCCACGCGTGAGCCAGCAGTGTGTTGCGAGTTGGAGCTAGAATGCCTAAACTGAAATGGCTTAGTGGCGTGTATTCCACCTGTTAATATGAGAGAACAAGGGAAGCCCGAAATTTTTTAGCGAGAGGGGGTTGACGTTGGGTGCTAAAAGTTTCTCACCAGAACAGGATATATAAAGCTGATGTTCCGTAGGTTTTCATTGCCACATCTGTCTAGTAGACCTCATCAGTTCTCTTATATAGTTTTATAAACTCTTACATTCCTTTTAATCAGTCTGATCAGATTGTCTCTCCTTTTTCTCACTAAGTCACTCCTTTAGATTTTTAGAAAACTCAGTTAACATGAGAGTCCAACTCGCCTTACTTTCCTTATTGGTGTCCAACACCTTCGCCCTCCCAGCGATCTATACTGTCTACGTTACTGAGTATACCACTGTCCATGCACCAGCTCCTACTAACTCTGTAGCTGGTCCTGCTACTACTGCTGCTGCGGTTGCTGCTACTCCCGTAGAGGATGCAGTTGCCCAAACTACTTCCGTTGGTCTTTTCGGAAAACTTGTCAATGGAATCGCCTCGTATCTCAAAGAACCTGCTTCCACAACTTCGGCATTACCAACTACAGAAATTGAAACATCCCTTGCTGCCGTGGCAACTACCCAGGCTCCTGCTGCTGCTCCTACAGTTGAAACATCTTTAGGTCCAGTTGCAGCCACCACTGTACTGCCTGTTGAGTCTCAAGCTCCTACTACAACTAGTTCTACATCCTCTGCCACAGGACAAGTATTCTCCGGCCAAGGTACTTTCTACGAGACTGGTTTAGGTGCTTGTGGTATCGTCAACACCGATACCGATTACATTGCTGCCATTTCCCACGAACTTTACGATGCTAACAATATTGATGGTAACCCAAACCACAATCCATTGTGCGGTAAAAAAATTAGGGCATTTTACCAAGGTAAATCCGTCGAGATTACTGTCACTGACAGATGTGAAGGCTGTCAGTACAATGATTTAGATTTCTCTCCAAGTGCTTTTGACCAATTGGCAGATGCAGACCTTGGAAGAATCAATATCACTTGGGAATGGGTTTAGTTAGGTTATAGAAAATGGTATTTGTATTTAGTAAATTTCATGAAAAGTTTCGAATTTTCTCTTATTAAAATGTAGTTATTATAATTTGTATGCAGGTGTATGGTTACTTTTTTGCAACTATTTTTAAACTATTTGATATTAATTTATTATTGATAAAATTACACAACATATGATTGCTCTATACTTAATCTACAATATCCAATTTAGAGCACTTCTGATCTTTCCTTTGGCGGATTCGTCGTTCTGTTGGGCTTCTATTTCAGCGTAATATTCGTACTCATGTTCCTCGATTTCCTCGATTCCGGAGTACAAGTCTGCTTCGCTTGGTTTGACGAACTTGGTTCTCTTGAATAACTTCCAGAAAATAAACGCAGCAAGCGATACAAAAATCATAACGTAATTGTACAAAAAGGAATTTACAGACCAAGTCCCTGGCATGAAAACTTCGTAGCCTAAAATTCCAATAACACACCAGATGAAGAAGGAGGCAATGTAAATAGAGTATGGTTGGAACCATGATCTGTATGGGAATGTTCTTCTGTCAATACCTTGGGCCTGGCAAGCTCCATAAAAGCGAATATAGGTGATACACATGAAACCATAATTCAATAACTGGGAACCAGTACATAAACTGACCATGTAGTTCAACACCTTAGTTCCTGACGATCCCAATTGCAAAAGTGACAAGAACGAAAAACAGATGGAAACAGCGACGGCATAAATTGGGACACCATGTTTGTTACACCAGCTGAATATCTTAGGAACAAATCCTCTTCTTGCCAAACCGTACAAGGCTCTCGATGAACAGTATGTGTATGAATTACCAGCTGAGAATGCTGAAGATAAAACTAATGCGTTCACTATGTGAGGCAACACCTTTATTTGTAAATTTTGCATGGCAACGACGTACGGTGATGATGCGGTATTTGAAGTATCAGCAGTCAAGGCTACGTACTTCGGATCATTGTATGCAATCAAAATTGTGACAGAGATAGCTCCTCCAATGTAAAATAAGGCTAGTCTGTATAATACTGTCTTGAAAGCGGTGGGCATTGTCTTTCTGGGGTTGATAGCTTCACCGGCTACCATGGACATATATTCTGGTCCAACAACAGTAAAACAAGCCGAGAAACGTAAGGCCGCCAAAAATGCTTGGAATCTACCAAGGGCTCCTGTGGTGAGATAAGTAGCCATTGGTCCTCCTTCAACATGCCAATTGCGGAATCCAAAAGCATCATGCTGAGGATTTCCTCCACACATAGTGACAACAGTGAAGAATAATAAACCTATGCATAGAATTAACTTTCCAATTGATAGCCAAAATTCCGACTCACCATACAATCTTACTGCAAAGATATTAATGACAGCGTAAATGAAAATTTGGATGCAAAGTGTAATAGCTGGTGAGTAATCGTCTCTCCAGAAGTGTATCATACCATTCACAGCCGTTATTTCAAAAGGAATGTACAAACTCTCCATAAGCCAGAAGTTCACTGAGAATGCACATTCAAATGCTGGATCAACGACTCTTCCAGCCATAGTTAAGAATGGAGAATTCACTGGCAAAAACGACACCATTTCTCCTACAGCTGTCGTTAACAATAAGATCACTCCAGTCCAGAAGGCGTAACTCAATAGTAACCCCAAGGGTCCACCATTTACGAGACCAAAGCTTCCAATCGTTACAAAGAGTCCAGTCCCGATTGAGCCTCCGATAGCAATCAACTGGACATGCCTGCTATAAAGTTTTCTATGTGTTGTTTCTTTTTTCTCTACCAGTTCAGGATATGTGGAAATTATCGAGTTAGAAGAAACCGTGCCGAGCTTCTCGAACATTGTGCCAACCTTCTCCGTATTTTTCGCTTCTTTTACGAAGTCTTCGTCAATATCCGGGAATCCTTGTTTGGACATTTTGGCTAGAGAATTGTTGCAAAAATGTTGTATTAACGAGTATCAAAGTTAAGAGGTCTCGAATTTCGAACAAAATACACCAAAAACTACTTTCACCTAAAAAAATCTTCTTGGTTCTTCCATCTGGAAATGTCCATCTCAAAGTCGATGTAAAGGTAATGGTTGGTATATATAGTATAAACCTAAAAACAAAGCATACCTTATAAGGTGCATTAGTGGTGTGCAGGTTTGGGGTTATTTGAAAAATTTTAAAGCGGAAAAGCAGTACAAAAAGGGTATTATTGTACGTATGACGTAATTGTTAAGTGGGGACCCTATTCCAGTGCTCTTCTAGCCTTTTTAATACTTCTCTTCCTTGATGGCTCGAGAAAATGGCCAAGAATTGGTTTTCCTCAGGTAATGGCTTGAGGTTGTTCTTGAGCATCCGAGAAGTGGTTGAATGTTAATGACCCCTTGGCCAGGACCACCTTAGATTCTCTTAAGGCAATACTCTCGAGCGCTCGCTAAGAAGCATCAGATGTAAAGAAGGTACTTTAAATAGACACGGCATATTTTATCAAAAAAATTGATAATTGAAAATCAGGTACTTCGGATTTTAGTTTTTTCAGGAAATGTGCCGTCGCTTCTATTTACGGTAGTGAATATCACCCAAATATTCGCCTCGATGACCTTTTTCTCCTCATTCAACTGGAGCTGCGTTATGGTTACATATGGATTAATTGTAAAGACAATAAGTAGCAGCGTCCTCATTCATCTACTCACAATGGAGCAGAAAGAGCGGGGTCCGTTCTTCATATTTGGTTCAGCCTTGAAGTTTTTATCGTTGGGGGCCCCAGGGTGACAAACTTAACTCTATCAGTTAATAGTTTCCTCGCCTTTAGTTTATAGAACAATGGCTTTTGATAAGGCGTAGCGGCTGTTATCATCAATATTTAGTCTAGTGAGAGAAAGTGGCTGCAGTTTTTGCGGTTATCAGTTATTTTTTATAGATAAAGGTGTTGATCATCGGTACAAGAGATAAGAAAAATAATGAAATTTAAAAAAAACTCCGCGACGGGGAATTGAACCCCGGTCTACCACGCGACAAGCGGTAATTCTAGCCACTAAACTATCACGGATGAATTATTGATGACAAATTTTCTGGGACATTGGTGTTTCTTCAAATTCACGTGATTTATATCTCGTGCCCTTTCTAGTGTACTGCATATTGGTTTGTGTGGCTATCATACTTCATTTGCAGTAATGCCAATTTTGCAGTAGAGCCACTCGCATAAGCGAACCTTCCTTTGTTCACCAAAAGTCAACTATATATAGAAGAAGTCATACTGATTCGAGGTATTTTTACATTTCTGCAATTATGAAGTAAAATGAACGATTTTCAGCAACTCATACTATTGATAACCACGATATCCTTTCTAGGATACTCAATTTTGACCACTGAGTCGGGGATTGGCAAGTGGAAGTTGTTCACGGTTTACTTCCTTACCTCACTATCTTCCACGTTCAAGAAGAAGGAGATCAAAGAACTTCGCAAGTACATAGAAGAAATCCAGCAGAAATCCAATGACAATGGTAAGACGGCTGGATCCAACAAGAGAGAGAGGAGAGTTTCTAAGAATTGAATAGTGTTTACTTGAACTGAAGGTCATGTTGAATGATTATTGATCAAAAAGAAAAAAAGCTGTAGAAATACTTACACTTATTAATATGAAACTTCTTAGTGCGTTCATTTTGCACTCCGGTAACTGATAAGCTTTAGTGAAACAGGCAACACATCTCTCCATTAAATGGACATAACAAAGAATATTACCACTTTCCAGACTTTTTCAATGGAATAGTATTACAAGCGATAGTGTTTCTATGTACAAGAGTTGATAAGATAACATAATTTTAGAATAAATTGACATATTTTTTAATTGAAATATATAATTTCCAAAATCCACATTACCAATATCTTACAATATCTAACAATATTCCGAAATAATATATAATACTAATTAACGCCCATTCAATTCTGATTCTGACTTAAACAATATATATATATATATAAATATATCATCAAGTATGAAACCTCACTCTCAAAACACCTCTACCAGATATCGGTATTTTTGCGACTGAGTCCGAATATTTTCCGAGCACTCAGAAATCAGAATATTTCAACTTTTCACTATCAACTGATGATGGTATTAAGGCATTGATTCTTTCTATTCTTTAGTGGTGATGATAAGAGCACGAATATTACAGGATATTCCATTAGGGAAGTGCCTAAATGGGGCAGTAAGAACGTTTTCGTTGTCTGCTGTGAGACTCAATTCCCTGCCCACTACTTACAATATCGCAGTGGTTGGAACGGGACCAGCTGGTTTCTACACTGCTCATCATCTTCTTAATAAGTCCTCTGATTCTGTAAGGATAAACTTGGACTTTTTTGAGAGGCTCCCTACGCCGTATGGATTGAGTAGATATGGGGTTGCTCCAGATCATCCAGAAGTCAAGAATTGCGAGGAATACCTTGACGACGCGATGAAGACTTACTCAGAAAAAGCCGAGAACTCTAGACAACACAGAGTCAGGTTCTTCGGCAATGTAAATATAGGCGAAGACATTTCATTGAAGAAGTTAGAGAGCTACTATCATTCAATTGTTTTGTCTTACGGAAGTACTTCGGCTGACAACCAATTGAATGTGCCGGGTACAGAGTTGCAAGGTGTGGTTGCAGCAAGACAGTTTGTTAATTGGTACAATGGCCACCCTGATTACTACAAGGAAGGCAACAAATTTGTACCACCTCCATTAGATATGATAGAAGATGTGACAATAATAGGAAATGGTAATGTTGCTCTCGATGTAGCACGTATTTTGTTGGCAGATCCATCCAGTCATTGGGCAAAAACAGACATTTCGGTAGAGGCGCTTGAAGTTTTGAAGACTAGTACCGTCAAGAATGTGAATATCGTAGCAAGAAGAGGGTTACTTGAATCAGCTTTCTCTAATAAAGAAATCAGAGAACTCTTTGAGCTTTCGAAGGACAACAGTGTTAAGTTTATTCCTCTTGACAACAAGGAATTTGATTCTATTGATGTCAGCCAACTTGGAAGAGTCGACAAGAGAAAAGTTTCCATTATTGAGAAGTACTCAAAAGCTTCAAAGGGCTCTGAACCTAAGGATAAGACCTGGTCTTTAAACTACTTGAGAAGCCCACAGAGCTTTGCACCTCATCCAGAGGACTCCAGGTTGTTGTCCTCTACCGAATTCGTAGTAAATGAACTTGTTCATGACCCATTGGCGAAATCAGTCAAAGTGAAGCCCACTTCTCAGAAAGAAGTTATCAAAAATGAATTGGTTATCTTGTCCATTGGCTACAAAGGCTCTCCTTTGAAAGGGTTTGAAGAGAACGGAATTTTATTTGATAAGAACAGACTCTTAAATAAATATGGAAGAGTGTTGTCAATCGAGTCAAAGGGTGAGGAGGAGCATAATGCAGTATTCAAGAAAGGCTGGTATACCTCAGGATGGATCAAGAATGGTCCTAAGGGAGTCATTGCAACGACAATGATGGACTCTTTTGACACTGCTGACAGAGTTCTTGAAGATCTTTCCAATGGAGTCCATTTGGAATCTTCTGAAGGTGACATCACTGAGTTGCTTAAAGATAAAACGGTTATAGAGTGGAAGAATTGGGAGAAACTTAATACCTACGAATTGGAAAAGGGGCAAGAAGAAGGAAAGTCAAGGTTGAAGGTATGTAACGCTAACGAAATGATTAAAATTGCTTGTACATAGATATATATTTGAACGATATTACACTTATGAGTCTTTCAACTCTGCATCGCATCCAGTAATCTTGATAAAGTAGTGGGTGTGTTCATACTTTCCCATGGCATCTGGCCATAACTTACTTAGACTGGGTTTCTTGGGTTCTCTTTTAGTCTTAAAGGTACTAAAATCGCTCCCTCTTCTCTCAATATCGGAAGGAGAATGCGGTAATGACCGCTTATCGATGAAGTATTCGAACCCACCATGCATGAATAGGGGCAGAGGAGGCAAGCTTGGAACAATGTCTAACTTGTGTACTACCCTAATATATCCACTCTGAAAGTCATTGTTCGAAGCGATTGTTAGCAGATTGGAGTCTTCTCCCATTAAGCTATTGGTGAAAGCCACAAAATTGCTATTTCCGACCTTAGATCCAGCGTAGGTGATAACAAGAGGCTGATATCCCATCAAATTAAATTCAATTCCTGTCAAGAGTGCCAATGCAGCCCCAAGAGAATGTCCAGACAATACCAATTGATAAGTGGGATGTGCTTTCTTGACGGCACTGACCTTGTTTAGAACTCCTCCACAGTTCTTCTTCAAGAAGTTGAAGAATCCTCTGTGTACTTTGCAATCATCGCAGGCTACAAACTTTTTGGAATCCTTGGAGAACTTACCAGAATACACAAGTGGCTTATATGGAATAAGCTTGAAATCCATGTCACTGAGCCAATCCCTTGTGGAAGCAGTTCCCCTGAACACTAAGAATATTCTCTCGGTGTCGTGGTCCACTGCAATATAACCTGAACCTACTTCTCCCCATTCGTTGAAGTTGAAAACTTCCAAAATTTCCACTTGAGCATATCTGTCTTCCTTGCACACCTTCAGAGGACAATTTGCCGTGCTTCCAAGTTTTCCTTTGGTTAAACCTCTTTTTAAGCAGTAAGCAAAAGATGTCAAATGGGCATAATCAACTAGTTTCCTGTAGTCATTGGAACCGACCCCAGCTGACTGAACTGGAGCACATCCTGTTGGAGCAGCATAGGAGAAAAGGACCAAGGCAATGCTGGTAAGTACTTTCAAGTTTAAAATCATTTTCTAGATGGTAGAAAGAACTTAGTCGAACAGAGAAAAGTTATCTTCAAAGTTATGATTTAGAAATATACCAAATTCTTAGTTTTCGTCGAATTACCCAGGCACTCTGGCAATTTTATAAACCAGCGTCCCATTTTTCATATGCCACATACTAAGCATAACACTTTATGCTTTTATCCCTCAAATACAGACATTTCCCAAAACTCAAACATGGCTGCTAAAACATACCAGAAATCATATTGCAGCAATTCACCAAAAGGGCAATTGGAAAGCGCATCGCTGAAAACGGTACAGCTGGATTATGTTATGCTTTTTATTTTCATTAAATCGTTATTAGATGGTATACACTCTATAAATATATGCTACATTAGTATTAATTCAGGGTTATGTACATCTCAGTTCAGCGTGAAGATGGTTGCATTGAACACTGCAGTAGAACAATCCACAGAGGTAACATCTTGAATAGTTGGACTTGGAGCCACAAATACAACACAAGCGCAAGCGAGGGCGGTATATCTTGTCTACTCTGGCATTTTTTGTTTTGGAAGTAACTTCAGTGAAGTCCATAAACTGGTAGTTCACACCTAGAATCGTATTTATGGACATCAAGTTTCTCTCCTCCTCGAAGTACAGGTTCAAGTTACGACGAGCTGAAAGAATCCTCTTTGTCGTGGGAGTTTGGCCTGAACGGGACTTTTTGTTATGCTTGTTGGCATTGAAGTGTATGCTGTTGTAGTTGAAGTTTTTCGGTATTTCGAAAGTGCTTGAAGATGATTCTTTATTTAATTCTACGAGTCTCTTGCTGACGATCCTCTCAAGTTGGACCTGTTGGGCTGATTTAAGAGGACCGGAGGCTCTTGAGTCATTCACTTGAGTCTGTGCGTTCATCAACAGGTTAACATTATAGTTGACTTTAGCACGCCCCTTTTTGCTGGCGCCACTGCCGTCTTCTTCTTGTCCTTGTCCGCCTCTTGCCACAGAAGATCTGGCTGTTAGGTTGATAGAGGACGAGAAGTAGATGGTCGAGCTATTCGAATTGGAGGACTTCGGTATTTCTTCCACAAGCATGGCGACGGAATTTTACAGATTACCAGGACGTCAAAGAACTGCTCATCCATTAACACTAAAGAGCTAAATACTGGCACGAAGTATACAAAACATAATGATAAAATGCTTTCAGTTTCCATGAATTTCGTTGTATGTAATTGTTAGTGCTGTGTACAGGAAGGGAATATGGTAAGTAACTGTTAGTATATTATAGTGTTATGGAGAGAGTTGAAGATGGGGATAGTGGAAATTAATGTTGTTAATGTTAGTTGTATTAACATTGTTGGATAAACTTCGGAATGAGAGTTTTCATTTTCGTCATTATTCAATAGCAAATTATTCTACTTGGGCTTCTTCTATGCTACAGTTGACAATACTTGGTGTATCGCTTCGGAATTTTTCACTTCTCGGTGATTCAGTACTAAGCAGGAAGTATTCATCCAAATCTCTATATTCAGTTCTGATGTTCGTTATCTCTATTCATTCTATGTACAAGGGGGCGAAAGAGAGCATTTTCTAGTTATCATGACATCCACTGGCTCACTTCTCCAGCGTTCCGGCGCTATTACGGATCTCCTCCGACGTGAACGGTTGGTCCTCTCTGGCTTTGTCCAACATAGGCTTGATTTTCTGCTTGGCCAAGGCCACATCTACACATGTGATGTAGGTGTCCCAGAACTCGGTACACTCGTTGTTGAGCGACTTTCCTTGCAAGAACTTCTCCGTGTACCACTTGTTGAAGCAGTCATCGTACTTGTTCTTTGCCTCTGTACACTCTGGAGCAAACGATACAGACATCACGTTTCCCATTCCTTGTTGTAGCTAGTGTAGATTGAACGATTTATGGACAGATTTCAAGCTCGCTGCGACAGGTATCTCTTCGAACTAACGTCTAAACTACAATCTACAAGTATCTACACCACCACTGAATATTCCATTCTCATCACCATCATTTCTCAATCTCAAAGTCTCACTCTTTCCACTGCAGAGAGACTCCACTAGCAGCGGTATGGGTTTTCTTCCAACCTTTTAGTCACGTGAAGGTATCCGCGCTGGTGATACACCCATGCCGCAAAACGCGCTTAATCAGAAAAACAAAACATTAACAGCCACTAAATCCGATGAATAAGTTGGTGTTGTTGATGAAGGGGACTATTAATCTAGTAAGCGGTAGCCATTACAGTGGGAATCGTGTCGTGAAAAGTGCCAGATAGGATATAGCGACTCATCATGAAAAGATACTCGATTGCACCGCTTTCGTCGCGGCGAAAATCCGCCATGAACTCGACCTACAGTGAAGACTTTACCTCAGATGCCAGAGAAGAGCTAGAACGACTCGAACAAGAAACGACACTAGTGTTACAAGAGATAGACAAGAACATCTCGCGAGGAAACGCGGTTATCAACGACAGGCTCATACCGATCATCAAGGACTACTCAATCGAAAGCAAAAAAGTGTGGAATAACGCCGGGTTTTGGAAGTACTTCTTCGAGCAGTCTGCCAATGTGGAGTTGAACAGTTACGAAGACCCTATCAATACGGGCACGGACGTGAACACAATGGCCAACACGGGTAATAACTTGCTTTTTAACGACGATGAAGACGAAGAAGCGGAAATCGACGAAAATGGGAAAGAACTCGCAGAAGGAAGAGAAGATGACAGGAATAAGAATGAGATTGATCATGATACCAACAGTAATAACAATAATCATAATGGCAAGAACCCACAATTCAAGAAACCAATACTCAAAAATCATTTAGAAGACTCTACTCCAACATGGTCGACGGAACAAACGAAACAGCCACCAGGAAAACAAATCCAATCGTCAACTCCGCAGTTTCACAAACGATCATCCATGTTACCATCATACAATAGACACCACCTCGCTCCGAGATACGACCCCAGTGATAGTATAGGAATAGTTCCACCAGTGCTAAACCATACATTAACCAGTAGTGAGGGAACGACTACGAGATCGACACAATCACCTAGCAAAATTCTGACAATCAGACAGTCGTTGGATGCATATCACAGAGTATCGATCTCGCCCAAAAAGGTTCGAACCGTGACCCCAGGTCCCAGCAGAGATTTGGACGAGGTAAGACGTAGATCTTCAATGATTAGGGACTTGATTAACTCGTCACCAACTCTTCCAGAACCACCAGTTTTGCAGTCGGAACTTGGGCATTCGCCCTATGTTTCTTCTGATGAAAACGGAAAGGAAGCAAAAGATAGAGAAGCCTTTTCGCCGATTCTAGTTGAATCTGTATTCTCTCCAGTAAGAACATCTCACGGAAACATACCCAAGTCCAATGAAAACACTATACAAAGGTTCCCAACAACACCTAAATTTGTTGAAAGACTCAGCGGTAGTGCAAGTATCCGGAATACACCTCGGCAACCAATAGATCAAATCGCAGATGTAAGTGACGTCCAGCCACCAGTCCTTCAAAATGTCCCATTGGAGTCAGGAAGCATCGATGTGGATACAGGTCTTGAAGAAGTACCAGTTCCTGAATTGGCAACAGATGTTCTTTCTGGCAAGAGAAAAAGTGACGGGACCCATAACTCAACGCTGAAGAAGAAGCCACGTCCGTTTGACATCGTCGATGATGACGATAACGTCTTCTTAGACAATAATAAGAACATATCGGCTGGTTCGACTGTTTATCACTCAGTTATGCAACAAGAGCTTGAGAAATCCAGAGACAATACGAATGTTTCTCAATCGAGATCGATTTCTCATCTTTTTGAGGAAGTGGTATCTAGAATTTCTGGCAAAAAGGGCGAGAAACCTGAGGTAGAAGTGGGAGCTACAGACATAAACGACATATTCAAGGAAGTTTCCGGGACTCAGGAGGATGCTAGCCTTCAGGATAATACAGAGAACTCCACCAGCGACTTGGGGCCTTTGCGCGAGAGATGGAGAAACATCACCGGATTGTAGTACTGGCACGGTTTGCTCGAATAGCACAAGTAATATGTATCAAGTTGTATACTAGTAAGATGTACTATAGGATTGTAATATTATTTCAAACTTATTTTAATGAAGTACTTAGAGTTTACGTAGTGCTTACAGCCTAGGATAATGGGTGCAAAATCGTCTTGTATAACTTTACAGCCTAAACGAAAGAGGTTCAAACAAGACTTCCCTCCATCTTCCATTCTAACTAAAAAGACACGACCTCGATACCCAGTATTACAAAACCCCAAGTTTTTGCTAAGACCTCTGTCCGCCTTTCTAGCTCAGCTTATTGATATGGAATACCACCATTGGCGAGTTAGCTGCGAAATAGTAAGCATTACTACAAAAAGAAAAGGTATTACTCAACAGTTCATTCACGTGACCAATAATTTAATAAATGTATTTCTGCTTACTTTGCTGACAAACTTGGTACCTCTGATTGGTTGAAATTTTCGGTTCGCACGTGACGTTGTGGTCTGATCTGCTGCAAAAAAGATAATCAAAAGCAGCACCATTTTACTATAAATAATCAATGGATCCACAACTAAGTGTGGTTCATTATACTCAGATTAAGGTATTCGATCTACATACAATCTTTAATTCCAATCAAATCTATAATAATGGCTTGCTCCGCTGCTGAATGTGTCTGTGCTAAGAAGTCCACCTGCTCGTGTGGTGCCCAACCAGCTTTACAATGTACCTGTGACAAGGCAGCTGTTGAGAACGTTGCCCCAGAAGCCGACAGTGCTTGTGCATGTGGAAAGAGAGACAAGAGCTCTTGTACCTGTGGTGCTCATGCTGTCTGTGACGGCACCAGAGACGGTGAAACCGACTTCACCAACTTGAAGTAGACAACAAGCCATCACTAATCATCGGTTTCATCGAGGCCCGCACCGCACATATAAACAAAGCATAGATAATTCATCATAAAACTAACGTGCATAGTTTCATTTCATGCCAGATGGCGAAGGATGTCCTCAGCACATCTTTCAGTGTACAATATAACTTACTTAATTAATAAATAATTTGGGATAGTGAAGCATGTAGATTCTGTAGCTGAAGTATGAATACTATGTATGGACCAGTATCATCACGTGAATTTATGGGCTGCTATCAGTCTTTCAAGTTTAGATAACTACGGTACAAAAGCACAACACAAGTTGCCAAAATACCAGCAACAGTGAACATTCTACTAAAGCACGCTACTGCGATAGTTAAGTTCGGTTTACATTATTATTCATATAATTTCTGAATAAATACACAAGGTATTTGGAACTAGCACCAAAACAATCCGATTCAGAAATCGTGGTTACTGATCCATTTCTCACCCCAGCCGATCTCTACTTTTCAGCCATCCCTGGGACCACCAATATAAATATCCTAATCAGGTAACAAAATACTGCTGTCTCCCTGAACCCTGTAAACACTAAACACTAAATACTCTAATTCAACGACTCTACGCAACGCACCTAATCCCAAAATCGCAACTCACCACTTCCTACTGTACCTATCTGCCCTTGCCTACACGAACTAACCAAAACGGTAATCAAACATCGCTACTCCATGCCTAACATTAATAATACGCACATCGCTTACTGCTTCTGGTAATTTGCAAATAAACAGAGGTAAGTCATAAAACTCTGGCGTAAGATGTCGCAGATCAGCAGCTGCGACAGTAAAATGTCGCAATATCAAATGCCAAAAATCGGTTAACTTTAGAACCCCAGATATTACGGTTGCTGGAGAGTATGACTTACTGCCGGGACCGATAATAGTGGTGTATCGGGGTGAAAATTCGACGGGAGCATAGTTCATAGGTCTTGTAAGTATAACCGCACATTTTATAGCTTTTGATCACTTAGTTCGATCACACAATGGCACGTCTCTCAGGACTTCAACGTGAAGTTTTGAAGCTCTATAGAGTTTGCATTAGGACAGTAAAGACGAAACCAGTAGAGTCTCGGGAACACTGGCGAAATTACATCCGCGAAGAGTTTGACAAGCACCGCGCCCTTCCAAAGAAGCTGTTTAACGTCATAGAGCATTTGATACGGACTGGCCACAGGAAGTTCGAAATGTACCTGAATCCTCAAATCAAGGACATCCATTAGTCATCGCAGTGTACAGCCACAAAACCACTACCATGGTAGTGTTAAACTGGGACATCTGTATCGTACGCTACCTTTTGGTTCGAGATGGCACTAGTTCGTAGGCGATTTTAGCTGCAAAAAGATGCAACTATTTTATCACCTTTTATTTATTACTTTGCATTTAAATTGAAAATTTCAGTCAAAATTATGGACGTAGATCCAATGGGTATATACAAGTGGAATAGAAACAATTAATGTTCTTCCAATGCTTTTCATGTACATAGTATTTATTAAATAACCATTTAATCTACATTACAAAATCACATATAAAATATTTTACAGCGTAAGTTCAAAATTATTGTACTAGAACTGAACATAACCGTCAATATGTTAAACCATTGGCACGTATCAACTCCCTACTTATTTGTACAAGGTGAAGAAGGTACTACTACTAACCCTTGTAGTCTTGGAAAATCTTTTCGGAATGGTTCAAGAGAACCTCAGTAGTCTCGTTTCTGAAACCCATGTCAATCATTTCTTTCTGGCCAGTCTCGTCTCTGGCAATGGTTGGCGCGAACACAACAGACAAGTTCTTGAAGTTCATTCTGTTCACAGCTGAATATGAGCTAACCAAAGACAAGTGCTTGCACAACAAGTACAATGTATGCTTATTGGCACTAGGCAATTTGTTGATGACCTTCGATTTTAAGTCAGAAACTCTTTTATCCATCTTGTTTGGATTGTTTGATGACGACACCTTGATGAAATCATCGTATAAGTTGTATGGAATCAAAGGATCTGGTAACTTTCTGAAGTAACGCTTCAACGCCGAAGTGACAGCATTAATATCACCACTTATAGTGTCCTCGAGCTTCAGCATAGCCCTCTCATCATTGGTGGGATTGAGAGGGAGATTGGCAAAGGCATGTTCAATGGCAACTATTGCAGAATTACCCCCAGAAATTCTGTAGATACCTTCCATGTCCAAACCTCTCAATTCTACCTCTGCAAGACATTTTGTGATGATCATAGGAACTGGTACATTCTCAAAGTCCGCACGTTTCTGAATTGTCAGAGAAAACAATGGAGCAGGTGAGTTGAGATCATTCAATCCCGGCTCAGTGCCTCCATTCGTTAACAAGTTATCTAAGATGTTATTGGAACGTGATTTACTTACCTTTGGCTTCTTGTCACCAGATCCCGACGAGTCACTTCCATTCAGGTAACCATTACTACTTGTAGATGCGCTTTGACCAGGCAACCTTATAGCCTGAGAAGAGTAGCTCTGGCTGATCTTATTAGATCCGACACTGCCATTATATTGGTGTCCCATGGGCTGCAGTTGACCGCTACTTTGACTTTGAGGTTGAGATATTGGAAGCAGACCAGGATTTTGACCTTGGTGGAAATTAGTCTGAACAAGATTTGGAGTAGCAAACTTGGCTCTTCTCCAGAACTTCAACCTCGTGGCTCTATTGGTCTCTGCGGAGTCATCTGGTAATTCTATGAATGGCACACCTCCGATCATGGTAGTGCCAGAAGGGGTGCTATCGAGCAGAGTGTATTCGCTCAGCGTAACTCTGTTCATAGACATCGTAGAACCATAGGAATCCAGAGATGATTCAATTTTACGGGTTTGCTCCATCAATGAATAGTTGTAATCTACGAGCTTCCTCTTTTGTGCTTCTAATTCTTCGATATCACCGGCTAACTCGTTTCTGGTAGCAGTGTCATTCAGGATCTTAGTCTGAAGTCCTGCTAATAATTCGGTCAAACGAGCCTTCTCTCCGGCAAGACGACGGCATTCACTGTTCAATGCACTCTTCTGGCTTGTTAACAGAGCGATCTCATCACGTAAAGCTCTGATATCTTCTTCAGAACCTCCGCTCAATCCATCATTATCTAATGAAGTAAGGAAGGGTGTGTCTGAAGTGGAGCGCACATGATCTCTTCCATATACGGCACTTGATGTGGAAATAGGTAATGGAGGTGTGGTAAATGCGGATCCGTTGGATACTGAGCCGTCAGAAACATGTCTAGAATGGCCTCTGCTAGCAGAAGCTGCTGAAGCAGCTGAAGCAGCCATATGAGTTCCATCTTCCTTGGTCTTATTGCCATTGAAGAAGGGAAACTTGGAACTAGTAGTGCTACCACCAGATGCCGAACGCTTGTGCTTCAAACTCAACTTTGGTGTCTTTATGAATGTATTCATACGGGAAAGAGATGAAACAGAACTCTGGTCAATCGGTGGTGTATCTTCCACGTTAGTGATTGTTGGTGTTCCATCCGGATCGACCCCGACAACCCTAGAATTTCTGGCCGATTTATTGCCATAGCTTGTTTCTCTTTCTCTAGGGGTAGCAGAGGTTGCAGTTGTGGAACCCAGCTGCGAAGGTGTCAATGTGACATCTTCATCACTAGTTCTCAGCCTTCTATATTGTTGTTGCAATTGCTGTTGTTGGTACTTCATGTAACGTTCTTCCGGTGTGCCAGCAGAAGCTGCATCGCCGTATGATATTCCTTCGAGTCCCAAGCCCTTTGGAGTTCCATCTTCTGTTTTGAAGCCACTCTTGGTAGGAGTGCTAGGAAGAGGTACCTTCGGTGGAGGAGATGTCAACTTGGTACTACCTGCGATGCTTTGCTGTTTATTTTTCTGGGGTGTCGTAATCATGGAGGTGTAGTCTATGTCATCAATTCCATCAGTAGGAATGTAATCATTTGTTTCGACCACTCTGGCTTGTCTGTTAGCTTTAGCAAATGGAGAAGGACAGCCTGAGCGGGCTTTGGCCTCATCTGTATGCGCATTAAGAGTATTTGACTTCACGCTCAGGCTGGATATCGTTTGCGTTGGGGAAGCAGTGGCACGAGAAAGGTCAACGCTTGGAGAATTCGTGTTATGGAATTCGTGGTCGTGGTACTGGCTTGGAGAAAGAATGAGAATGTTACCATTTGTCGTACTGCCTGTTCTTGCACGTGTAGTGTCTTCTATATCGTCAGTTTGATGTTGAGCATTTAACAGTTCGGTGGACTTCGGAATTTCGATTGCAGGCTGAAGTTCGCCTGCAGTTGGTGTCGTAGGATCATTGGCAATGTCTAAGAAAATGCTCGTTCCGTTCGAGGCATTGCTTCCCGTAGGGGAGATACCCTTCGAACTATCGATACGATTGTTATCAAAGAATGGAGGAGGTGATTTTCTGTTGAGCAAAGACATATGCTGATCTCTCTGAGGCCTGAGCAGGGCTCTGTTGGCACTGACATCTTCGTCATCTGAATCCACCACTTCCTCAATCGAGAAATCATTATCCGGCGCATTAAGGCCATCCTTAGAGTTTGAATTTGATTGGGGAGGTGCTGGAAGAGTCTTCTTCCTGGAAAGGACCGAGGAACTGGATTTATTATGTTGTGAGTATATTCCATCGAAATGGCTGGTGTTATTAGTACCGCTGGCGGTGCTCACCGAGTTTCCTGTAATGTCTGTATTGCTGCTGCTGTGAAGATGTGAGTTGCTTCCGTTGCTGAGATAGGTCTGGAGTATACTATTTCTACTGGAGTTGTTCAGTCTTCTGGATTCCTCCAATTCTCTTTCTTTCTCTCTCTCTCTTTCACGTTCTTTCTCTTCTTTCTTCTGCTGTAGCAATGCCAACTGCTTCTTCTTGGCGTCATACTTCTTCTTCTTCGCCATGAGTTTCTCGTGGCACTCCATACAGAAGAGCCCTTTGCTTGTACGGGCGTACCTCAAGTCCTCGATTTTCATTTTACAGGACCGGCATTTGAAGCAGTTGGAGCAGTAGGCCTGGTCACCGGTAAGAATGGCCAAATCGTCGATTTTCTTGCCACACTGCTTACAGTTGTACAGACAGTTGGAGCAGATGAGATTACCGTTACCGAGCACGAGGAAGTTGGAGTTGCATCCGAGTGACGAGTCACACTTGGAGCACTTGAAGCAGTCCAAGTGCCAGCGATCATCACCTAATTCGTAGGCATGACCTTCGAAGATAGGTTGGTTGCACTTCTTGCAGGGCTGAGAGTCGTGAGGACGGAAGTTTGATTCGGGTTCTGTGGGAGTTACCTCGTTTGTTATGGAAATGTCTGTCATGTTGTGTGTTTGAGACGTATGTGTGGTGATATTGCTCTGGTGTGATTCTATGGATATGAGATCTTCTGAATGTAAGATTGTTCTAGTCTTAACGTTGTCGTATTTGTTGATCTCTGGACTGATCTAGATGATCCTTAGGGTATTGGTCGTCTCAAGTGTATTACAGAGAACGGACGTGTCTTCGTGAATGAGCGAACAGTTAACTAAAAGCCCAAATCGGTAGTGATCAACGGCGACGCGGAGCGGATCAAGGGTATGAAATGGACTAGCAGTTACTAACGACACGATGAGTCGAACGGGTCTAAGGGGTAGACGAAGGATGAAAGCTCGTGGCTGATCTGGAGCACAAGCAGCGGCTAATAATAAAGCGGCAGCGATGAGTTGTTATGAGTTCAACTAAATGGGGACGTGGCACTGATGAGAGTGGACCGACGGCGTGCTGATATGGACCACTGTGGTGTGAATAATGTTTCACTCAGATGTACTTGTGGTGACGATGGTACTATGGGATCGCCAGTCTCTTTGGTGATGAATGTCGTGCCAGATTCTGGTGCAGTGGAAAGAACACAGTCAGGCAGGAACGGGGACCGGTGGTGTGGAGGAAGAGTGACGACAGAGCTGGGCGGGACTCAGAGACACATCCAGTGGGAATGAGAATAAGTGTGGGTGAGAAAGAGGGATAACGAGAACAGAAGAAGAGAAAAGGAACAAAAGAAGAACAAAAAGAAGAAGAGATCAGAACAATAAAAGAACAGAACAACAAAAGTCAAAAGTCAAAAGTCTCCAAAGCCAATGTACGGAAGCGGTGAGAAAACGACAAATGCAAATGCACAGGCACCACCAAGACGGAAAGTGCACAAACCTAAACCAGAGGTGATTAGACGTTGAGGTAGCGTAGAGGCAGCGGTAGAGGTACAGTACTGGGATGGTGAGATGAACTAGGATGAAACAGTGAAACGGCGAAACAATGAAATAGCGATGGTAACGAGAGAAGTACAATGGGAATGATGGTAAGAGACAGAGGACAGATCAGAGAGAGACATTGGTCCAGTCTCACAATTAGAGTAATGCTCTAATCCACCGCTGACAGCACGTAGGTACGTGGTTCATCATGCTTTACCGACGTGGAAATGAAGGTACCAACTATTAACCATAACAGGAAGAATAGACCAGAAATAATAATAAAAATAGACTAAATGGAAATAATAATAATAAATGTAGTAATAGAGGAATAAAAATAAATAATAATAGTAGTGAACTAAATACGGGAATAGGGCAATAGGGCTGATGGGTAGCAGAGACTATGAATTAGTAGGCGAAACGGGTCTTAGTAGTCTATTCATTAATTATACCTAATACACTAGACTAATATGCTAACAAAAACAATCGTAATATTGCCAAAAACAAAACCCTGAGGTCCCTTAAAGAAATATGATAATATACGTAATAAGAAACCCTCTTGGAACCGATCCAGTAACCACATAAATAATAATAATAATAATACCCGTAGGTCTCTAGCAGCCATTACAAATGGATTAGGAAGAAGAATAATATAGGCGTACCCTGAGGGGACCCAGAAACCATAAGCTCAGCACTGAGTAATTTGGTGCTCTCATTGGATCAACAACTTCACAATTGGAAAGGGTTCTGGTACCTAGACATGGCCCTGGATTCCAATTCCCGTTCCTGTGGTTTTGGGGCCATTGCTACACCAACCAACCGCAGCACTGCTGTATACTCACGGAATAGCAGCGAGCCCACCATTCCGCCTCAGCGCTGAATGTACAAGAATACTCGACACGAATTCGAAGTAGCTCCCACGGACCACCCTAGAATCCTTGCACCACATCCTACATTACCTCCAGAATTTCTTCCGAAGTAACAGGTGTTCTCATCTCTGTTTACTTTGCAAAGACGTCCCTTGACGTACCCTGGATGTCTATATTTGGTTCCTTGGTAAACTCATACCCTGCTCTCTCTACCCTCCACTCTACGGCAAAAATGTCGTCCCAACATACGAGGACAATCACTTTGCCTAAAATCGTACGTCGTCGTTCCGTTTGGCTTGTGTCGATCATTATATTGCCAAATAAGGCATTAATTCCTGGGTGAGACAATGCCTCCCAACGTGTGTACCGGAGAACTGTAATTGAGGGCGTCAGAATTACTTCGATTTCCTGATCGGTCCTAACGAGAGGATGCGGGTTGCTGCTAGTGGTATTGATGAGGCTAGGGTGTGCAGCAGGGTAGAGAAAAGGCAGTTGATCTGGGGGGACACCACAGAAGCTGCAGAATGGGTATCTCTACTGGATAGAATTAGTATTATTCTTAGTAGTGGTGGTAGTAGTATTAATGGCTATTACTTAAAAAACTTAGGCCTGGTGTATAAGATCGGCTGATGAGATCGGTCTGGAGCCCCGGCTGCTAAATTCTGGAGAAAATTGGCTTTGGGCCGGCATTGTTTTTTTTTTGCAGACTAAATCTTTGTTCCAGAATCGTACTTTGCCGTGGTTGGAGACTATAGCTACATGTCTTTGTTACTTTGATGGAAGGGGAGAGTAGACGTATTATTGTCTAGATATGTAATTCTGATTACAGCGCTGGATTTAACAGGTCCATTGTTCTAGAAGTGTACCTACATATCACTGGATATAATAATTCCTTATCGCTGCCACGGTTATAGTAGTAAAATATGGCTAAATATTCGCTGTAGTAACTGTCCTTGAATCAAGTATACTCAAATGGGACAATTGACGATTTGTGCATAATTATTGTCCACAACCAAGCTCAAAACGGAATGCCTTTAATTTCTCCATGTACAAATACTCTGCATATCCATGCTTTATATACTGGGAATGGTTATAACCACCTAGACCATACATTGGCTACTGTGAATGATTATTGCGAAATAGACCGTACATGCTTTCTTTGTTTTTAATATTTTCGTACTATATCCACTTACATTTCTATAACTATAGACTTATGTACTCTTGGGTCTAAAATTTTGTACTTCTATATACACTGAAGTGGGGTTGATCACTCTCGAAGTAGATATAGGTAAGTTTTCTTGTTTGTTCAATGCTATTTTCTACATATCAACCTTCCTCTCAGAAGTATCCATTTTGAAGATACTCTGAAATATTTATACACTCACCAAACCGCTAGCATATTACCATACACTGCAAATCCATCCCATCTCAAACTCTCCTTAGAACTTGCTTACAACTCCTCGGCGGTCAAATCCTTCTTGATCTTGAACGGCTTGCCTCTCCAATCTATCTCGTGCCCAAACATGGCTATCACCCAGATTGGTAAAGCTAAGAGCTCACGGAGAGCCCACATATAGAGCCAATTCCATACACTGCGGTTCACTGGGGGAATATTGATCAACCAGTTAGGCAAGTAGTCAAGGTTTCGTGGCGATACTATGTTGTTGATTAGGACGTGGTATTGCACGTAGTCCGTGATAACCCAGATTGTTAAATGTAAGGCAAACATCCACCAAGTGAACCATCTGTTCATGAAAAGAGTGGAAATGGCGTAGTTACCGTAGATACCACAAATTATAGATTCAGTTGTGGGCTCAACTAAAGTGGCTAAAAGGACCATATACTTTCTAACTCTGAGCCATCTAACTCTACGTGTGATATAGTCGTTGATGCCGTTATCTGATCCACTAAGTGGTTGGATAACGACATCTCCTGTCAAGCCAGTTTTTCCTAAAACATTTTCCCAAAGGGCAATCCCGATCATGTTATCTTCTCCAATGTATCTGGAGAAGAACTTTATAGCGTGACCAACACCCAATGAACTATAATATTTGGCATCATTTACCACCTTTTCATCGTGGAAGAATTCAGATTTCTCGCGATATTGGGGCATTAATGCCACAGACCTGTCAAGATCGGACTTTCTATAGATGTTAGACTTACCATTAACGCAAGGAGCAATTGCAAGGTTGTTCAAAGAAACGTAGAACTTGGAATGCGATGTCAAAAGGAACATTTCATCCAATTTGGCTCCAAAGTTCTTAAGAAATCTCTTGCGAGTGCTCTTCTGTGGTCTGTGTACCTTGGCGGTAGCGCTGGCGATGGTCGTAGTACTGGAGCCAGTAGTACCATTGACATGCTGTATTCCAGATGCATTCAGCACAATACTACTAGATGAGGATGTTTCTGAATCATCATCTGAGTGAGACGGAGTCAATACATAATCTTGGTCATCCTTTGAGTCGCTCGTTGCATTAATACTCAATGCAAGAGGGACGTGGTGAACCAATTTCACGGTTCTTTTTGCTGTATCGGATTGTTTTCTACCATTATTCAAGTTCTCGTTAAGCGAGATAACGGAGTTCTTTAATATGTTTGAACTAGCCCAGACATTCGAGTCCATAACCCAAAGGATATCATAGCGACTGGCCACAAATCCTTTGGCCAAGTTATTGACCTTCGGGTTGGGCCCATAATGGTCTTCACTCCTGTTAATTCTGGAATCAAAATTGGAGCTGATCAATATTCTGGCGTCTATGTTAGGATACTTTGCTATGAGCTTCGTGATTAATGGAATCGATGCATCGTTGGGGTCATCTACACAAAACAAGATCTCGAGCTTATCACTGGGATAGTTTTGGCAAAACGACGATTCCAAACACAGTGACAACTCTGGATCGATACCTTTAATTGGCCGTATTATGGTGACTCCCTCGTATTTGTCGTTTTCATCCTGAAGGGGGATGTTATTGGGTGCATGCTTGTCCCTATCATACCTCTTTACTCTTTCATTGGAGAGATTTGGACGGCGGTTGAACTTCAAGAGGATTTCCACAAAGCCAAAGTATGCCGCACTGACCATGAGGATGTACCACACGAGAAATAGCGCCGAAGTGGCTATCCTGGTGTACGATAGCACGGGTATATAGGTTATTAACATTATGGTTGTAAAAAGGAATGAAAATAATGGATGCTAAGAAAAGGAGATCTGAATGCCAATGGAAGAGGCACAGATTTATGCCAGGGAGCTTTTCTGTTGAAAACTCGGATAAAAATGCAATTTGCTGAACTCCTACAGCAAAACCAACTATTCTTCTTCAACACTGTGTCCACACTGCTTCTATGTTTGGTAGACACTGTTGTCTTCAACAATAATACCAAGAACAGACATGGAAACGTTTTGATTTTTTCGCAGTGAGGATTTGCGAGAGAATAAAATTTCGGTGTGCGCGTTAAATTTACGGCGGTAGCGAGATGGTTCGGGAGAGATGGAAGCATGTCATGACAGACTGGTACAGAAGGGTATAGACCGGGAAACGGGTGAAGAGGTGACATTGACATTTTGTTGATGAGGCGGGAATAGCACGCAATGAGAAAGTATATGGGGGTGTTGTGGGATGGTAGAGTATAATCGAGAAGAGAAGTGTATAATGGTAATACTGGTACTATCTAGAAATTGTTAATGCTGATAACTGTTTCCATTGCCAGTTTGTTTAGCTGCAAATTTTATGGATACCAACTTTTACGCAGAGCGCTGGGTTTTTTAGCGGTAGAACTCTGGTGCGGACTTCAATGAAAACTCGTTGATTCACCGAGAAAGGCTCTTTTTTCGAGATGATGTCATGGTGCTTTTACAGAGAAGAGAGTCAGGTCGCGGTGCGAGACTCGGTGAGCGTCGCTGAAAGCACATCGGATCGGACCATTATACTCAAGGTGAAAGTCAGACAACAAGCCTCACAAACTCAGCCCAGGCTGTTAATATTCCTATTGACACAGCCTGGTTTGTATTAACGTAGCACAGATCGAGAAGAATGAGGTGATTGACGCGTCTGCAGTGTGCCAACAGTAAGGTACGTAGCTGTATAAGGCGTTAGATCGGTCCTTAACAGTAGATCAATGTTCTCCTAACTGCGGGAATATGACGGTTTTTCTTAGCGTGGAGTCCGAGGACTTCGGAGTGAAAAGTTTTCTGCCGAGCATACATATGTTCGGCATTAGTCTCGATGGGATTAGTAATGGCTCAGGCCGACAATTGAATGCCAGTGAAGGTTCTAGGTGCTGGTACGTTTCTATATCAGTAGGTAAGACGTCCAGTCGGGTAATTGTTGTTTATGTCGGTACGGGCGTTAACCGTCCTATTAGTTTAGTAGTGGTCGCAAATATGGCTCCAGCGGAATATTCTAGGAATGAACAAAAAGATGTCTTTCACGTAATGGCTTTGTCATTACATCGAGAATAGATTCATTTTCCATCAGGACGAAGGCAGAAATATGCTACAATGAAGCGATTGTATGGGTGCCTACTTGGGATTCGAAGATTTTTTCTATATTGAATGGATTAGCTGATCTAAGTCCCATGTTGCCTGGGGAATGAAGACTTTCATAGATTTTCTGGATATGTAACTTAGCAATCCCTCTGAGTAAGTGTATACTTAAGTCAAGAAACCTGAAATAGATTCCATTGCAACATTTCATATAAATATAGTGCTTGGTCTGGAATAATTAGGCTCTTTCAGGAATAGATGTTTTATGTGGCTTCAAAGTCTTTTTTGCATCCAAATACGAAATGGGTGAAGAGCCTCGGTCAGTAGGTAAGGACTTTTTACAATCTCACCAATTATACAACAAAAAGCATTTTAAGACGGGACAATTAACCTAATCATCTCCTGAACACCAATACAGGCACCGTTGATGATATCTTCAATTCAAGGTGAATGTTACTACACATCCTCGGTCTGCTCAATGGTCTCATTAAAGGTCGTCGCTCCACTCGACTTAAGAAAGACAAGTCGACTATTGTTTAGTATTAACTCTATGATAAATTCAGATGGTATCTTGGAGCAACTAGTGAAGTCAAGGTATATTTATGAATGACCTCGGTTCTACGATTCTATTAGAAAACAAACTCATAATTCTATGTAAAACAACAACTTCACCTTCAATTGTAAATACAAATTAAACTTTCCGTCGGCATAGTTAACACTGCCAACGAGAACTCCGGCCGCAGTCAAAATCTCGTATTTGACAGACATCACCATTTAAGATAATGCTGCTAAGCACAGGTACAGACAACGCCGTGACCAGCCGTTGCCGGTTAATCAAGGCGTAATTCATCTCATCTGATTTTGATCCAAACACGGTATCTCATTGGAAACTTTTATTGGGTGTGAAATTTTATGCATTTAAAGGGCCACCATGTGATAGGTGAGCAAGAAAACTAACCTTGATCTCTCACCATAATCATAAATATAATTTACGACTGTAGTAAATATGAGCTTAGACGAACATAGGCATGTGTTACTGGGACCATTACAACATATTATGTTATAATACCTAATCTTGTAATATATTTCAATATCTCCGTAATTGATTATTCCAGGAGGAGTGGTAAGACTCCTTTGAAAAAATAAATTATGAAAATTTCGTTGGGTCTTTTGGGCTACTATGCTGGCCATAGAAATTAGCTAGGATGATTACGATTTGACGATGGCAAAGTGAGACGGCTTTTCGAGGTGTTAGCTCTACTATAGGGAACCTTTGGTATGAGTTATCTACATATGTTGCCTGGTTTCAATTGCGTTATCTTCGAGGAACAACCCCCATCTCGTACGATTACCCCGGATTTTTTGTGGTAGCATAACCCTGAACGGGACAAAACTTACAAGAAAGTATATCTAAAAAATATTGCTTCGGAGTCGGTCAATAGCCGGATGTATAAGGAGTCTACGAAATGTGGAACGTTAGTGGTTTGGGGCATTTTTCTGGAGTTTAGGAACAACAGGGGGGTTCAATAACCGGTCTGTTAACTGGGAGAAAATGAGGCTGGTGGGCAAAAATACCATTCAACCTTATGGTGGGAACGTCTGGGGGTATCTGGGGGTGTCTGGGGAAGGAGGAATTCGGGAAAATACTCCTGACACTAATCGCCAGGACTTTTCAGGTTCTTCTTCGAGAACCCAATAAATTCTGATATTTTTCATTAATTTTTGCACAACACGATTTGTCCGGGGCATTTCGTATTTGGGGCCATTTTTTTCACATCATACATTTATCCTATAACCCATAGGGACACTAATTTGATATACGTAATTAATAAACCCAATTAATACATACCCCTAATAACCCATATACCTAATAGCCCATACATAATAAATACAAACATTACATACATAACACATACATTAGACATACACGATACACCCAACACATCACCACCACGACTTTTTGCATCCTCGCCAGAAACCATCCCTCCCATGCCGAGTTTCCTCCCCATACAAATGCCCTCTTCAACCGTGGCAATCCCACCACTTCTACCCGTTTCGTGCCCATTTCGCACCTTACCCTCGGTTAAAACACCCGACACACTCAGTAAATCCAGCTGTCGTCGCTGTTTTGTTTCTTTTTCGGACACCGCTGAAAACTCGGGCGGTGTGCGCACGACCCCCCGCAATTCGTTAACTATGGCAGCGGCTGGTGGGTTATGGAGACTATATAAGAGAGGTGAGATTCCTTGTAGAACGCACTTGGGCAGAGACAACGGTTCCAGTTCATAGACGCCTATAGACCCCAGAAGACTCGCCAGAATCTTCGCCAAAACTCCGAGCTGCCAACTGCAATGTTCAAGTTAAGAGTCCCCCAGCAAATCATCAGAAATCACACCCAGTCTATTGTTAAGAGTATGCCCGTGTTAAAGAAGCCATTGTCGTCCAGCTCCGCCAAAGGAGACTTGTTCAAGTACCAGTCGCAATTACCTAAATTGCCTGTTCCAGCATTGCAGGACACTGCTGCCAAGTACTTGCGTTCCGTAGAGCCTTTCTTGTCCAAGCTGCAATTGGCCGAAACCACCCAAAAGGTCCAAGACTTCATCCAGCCAGGAGGAACCGGTGAAAAATTGCAAAACCGTTTGAATGAATTCGCCAAGGGTAAGGACAACTGGTTGGCCGAATACTGGGATGACTACGCATATATGTCGTACAGAGACCCAGTCGTTCCATATGTTTCCTACTTCTTCTCTCACAAGGACGTTCACAACCAGATCGGCCAAGACCAATTATTGAAGGCCACCTTGCTTGCCTACCATACCATAGAATTCATGCTCCAAGTTCAGGACGAGACCTTGGACCCGGAAATCATCAAGGGAAACCCATACTGTATGAACGCTTTCAAGTACATGTTCAACAACTCGAGAGTTCCAGCTGAGGGATCCGATAT
Organism: Scheffersomyces quercinus; assembly: GCA_030556775.1. Lineage (NCBI taxonomy): Eukaryota > Fungi > Ascomycota > Pichiomycetes > Serinales > Debaryomycetaceae > Scheffersomyces > Scheffersomyces quercinus. The sequence goes on along the minus strand of JAKTUQ010000007.1, from coordinate 109,311 downwards.
CACCCAACACTATAACGGTGAAGAGCACCGTTACTTCGTTGTTATCTACAACAACAACTTCTTCAAAGTCCCAACCCACGACGCCAATGGCACCAAGTTGACCAAGGCTCAATTGTACCAGCAATTGCAGCTCGTCAAGAACGACTCTGCCTCAAGAGGTGTCGGTTTGGGTGCTTTGACCTCGCTCAACAGAGACGAATGGTTAGCAGCCTACCAAAACTTGCTTAAATCGCCTGTTAATGAGGCCTCATTAGAGACCATTTACGCTTCATCTTTCGTCATCTGTTTGGACAACAACAGTCCAATCACCATCGAGGAGAAGTCTAAGAACTGCTGGCACGGAGACGGTCAGAACAGATTCTTTGACAAGCCATTAGAATTCTTCGTTTCAGCCAATGGTAACTCTGGTTTCTTGGGTGAGCACTCTAGAATGGACGCTACCCCAACCGTTCAATTGAACAACACTGTCTACAAGAAAATCGTTGAGACTGATCCAAAGGCCTTGTTACAAGAAATCGCCAGCGGTCCAGTTGAATTCGCTACTCCGGAAGTCTTGCAATTTGACCTCAATCCAGTTTCTAGAGCCAACATCTCTACTGCTATTGAAAAATTTGACCAAACCATTGCTGCTCACCACGAGGAGATCTTCCAGCACTACGGCTACGGTAAGGGATTAATCAAGAAGTTCAAGGTTTCTCCAGACGCTTTCGTGCAATTGTTGATGCAATTGGCTTACTACAAGTTGACCGGTAAAGTTAGACCAACTTACGAGTCTGCTGCTACCAGAAAGTTCTTAAAGGGTAGAACTGAAACCGGAAGATCTGTCTCCATCGAATCCAAGGCTTTCGTTGAGACTTGGAGCAACCCAGATGCCTCTATTGAAGCTAAGGTTGAGACCTTCCAAAAGGCTGCCAAGCAGCACGTTGCCTACTTGTCTGAAGCTGCTGATGGTAAGGGTGTTGACCGTCATTTCTTCGGTTTAAAGCAACAATTACAGCCAGGTGAGAAGGTTCCAGAAATCTTCACCGACCCTATTTTCACATACTCCCAAACTTGGTACATCTCTTCTTCTCAAATTCCATCGGAATACTTCCAAAGTTGGGGTTGGTCTCAAGTCATTGATGACGGTTTTGGATTAGCCTACTTGATCAACAACGACTGGTTGCACGTCCACATCTCTTGTAAAAAGGGCAACGGTTTGAGATCTGACCATTTGAAATGGTACTTGATCGAATCTGCCAACGAATTGAAGGATATCTTGACCAAGGGATTATTAGAACCAAAGGCTAAGTTGTAAGCAGCTAGCTGCGGGGTGACATCAATGTTACCAATACCTATTTATTTCTGAATTATTTTGTACTTTTGCTTATTTATTTGAATACAACTTCATATTTATTTTCAGTTGGCTCCGTTCATTGTTATATGCTGGCTATTTCTAAAAATAAAAGTCCGAAGTATATCGTTATATCAAATATAATTGAATTACAGTTTCAAAGTAAAATTGCTGACTAAATAGATAAATTAATTAAAGATAATCTTAGCGACGGTGCAAGGGGCTTCTAGACTATTTGGGTAAAAGCTCCGAAATTCATGATCGATGACTTTAACAATTACGATATCGATGTATAATGAGGATCGAGGAACAGATAAGAAGGAATGATGTAGTGTTAGGTGCATGCGGTGAAACTAAGACAATGATCACCCCTGAATTCAAGAGATCTTTTCGTGTCTGTCGTCACTAGGGAGAATCTCTTTAACTCGGGGGCGTCGTTGTGACCATGTTACGGCGTATATCCAGAAATGTAGGTTGACTCCACTTGGACGCGTTTTGCCCGTCTAAAAGCTAGGGAACAATTCCGAACTCCAATCCATATCGATTTGACACATACCAATGGAAAGGATCCCATTATTGTAGATTTTTCGAATTTCATCCCCGAATCGATCTATCATCTTACTTGTTACTCTTATACTCTATCGAGCCAATTCTATCCCTGCAACTTCTCTGCTACCACTAGAAAATGGATGCAAAATGGCAATCACCGTCCTACTAGCCACATACGCAGGCTCTACGCCATCACTGCAAATGCAGCTACAAAATACCAACTGTTGGTGACCATATTTCCCTATTTACATATTTACGTTTACAACCTTCTGCGGGTTCTCGGTTGGTTTCATTGTTCACCTCAATAGTGAAAGCTTAAATGGCATTTCCCTGGCTATTGTTGCCATTGTCCTCATTAGAAATGGTGCAGCAACTGCAAATGCACCTTCCCAATGAGGTAATTCTGAAGATGGCTTCTTCCGAGACACATATGGGATCAGGAGCTTGAAGCACGGAAACAAGGTCAACAGGATCGGTGACCCAGCATGTCTCGAGCAAAAAAAGGATAATGGAGTAACATGTTACCAGAGGCTTTGAACGAAGAAGTAAGTCAAGTCAAACCAAATCGAAGTGGGATCACTTATCTCTGCGGTTATATGCCGAAAATAGATTATTATGCCGAGGAGATCCTCAGACAACTCTATTTTGATGCAATTAAGCCCAATTGGGAAGGATTGGTCGTGGTGGAGCATTTCATCTCTCTATCTTGCTGTAGGTTTTATCTTTTTAGTCTGATCCAAGACACTTTAGGTGGGGTCAATTGTGGTATGTCACAACACGCAAGGTTCAGAAATCACGCTAAGTTGTGATATCAAATTAGCCGGTTATTGACAACGGGTACCACTTACTGACCTTCCGTCGTCAAATTTGAAATTAGACGATGCAAAATTATAAACAGAACGCCATATTTGTAATCTCGTGTAAGTTTTCCGTTGGAAGAGTGGCAATACAAGCCGGGTTCATGGGTCATGCTGTGTGAATTAATGACAAAAGGCCAGCACTAGTGTCATGCTTGGAAGCATTCATGAAGGAATACATTCCCGCTATTGGATTGTTCTTAGTAAATTAATTACATATATTTACGAATAGGGATTAATTATCATTTATGTGGTGATGTAGTGGACAGTCGATGAGCTTAAGCCAAGCGACTTTAAATAAGCGTCAAATTCGTTACTGTAATTTTGTAATCTTCATTACTATTGTTGTAGTTAACCTCAAACCTAGGATCTCCTTCCAACAGATATCTCCTCCGTTTACTGGTGGCTTGGTAACCGAATTCCCTAAGGAACCAACTCCAGGCGTATTCGTCTTATCAGTACTTAACCGATAAAGCTCTGGTAGTCAACCAATTTAAATCGTTGACATCTACTAATTGTCTTGTCAACTGAGTGTTCGCTATTCGCAACGGATTAATTGACACAAGTCAGATACTGTCGGCATTCACAACCGGTTAACACAATCTGCCTAGTTATCGCTGTCATCTGTTTGACAGCCCTCCACCCCTCCACGTCTCGCCTATTAGACTTACATATTGCCAGCAGGCCCTCCCGGATTAAGACCACCGTTTTTGCAATACGGATTACTTTTCACCTGCGTTTATTTTAGTTTAGTATCAGCTAATCCACCGTGGCATAAGTGCTGATCCCAGTTCAAATTTCAAGTTTGCCGAGCTTTGTATCAGCAGCCCCGCTAATCAGCTTATCAGGGCCCTTTTGAAACCTCCCTGAGTCCTATAACCCCAGAAACCATCCCCCTCTGGAATCGCTTGTGGAAAGGACCAATTTCATTTCACACCGTTTCAAGCCTTTTGCAGACAGTTCCACACAGATATCCTGCAGTCGCTTGATTCATCTTAGTGTGATAATACAGCCTGGTATATCTGTTCCGTCTAATATTTGCAGCGACGTTCTATTTGGAAACGCAAATCGCGCCGGAACCCCAGAAACCACCAACGGCAGGTTAATAATAACTGCAAGACAACGAAATCGGGTAGGATAATAAAGCCTATTTTTGATTTAATCCTGTTTGTTCTCCATTCCCAGGTGAATCGTAGTTGCAGCCACGTCTTTAGGCACAACATCATCCCTTCGGAGCCACCACCGAGTTCCAGTTCTCAGTCTGATCGGATTCTTGTTGGGTACCCCGATCACTGTGACTCTGTTTACGTTTTGGGTATACGGTTGGATTCTGTTTTAGTGCAGTCTAAACCACAATTCCCGATCTTTGGCCCACGCACCAGGGATACGATTCGCACATCAACACCACTTGGTTAGGCGTATTGCTATTGTTCTGGAGGCAGTTTCTGTGTATTAGCAGGGATATTGCCATTAATAATATTTTATATTATTGGTGATATTTTCTGCTCGCCATTGGATTACTATTGTTTCCTATATTGGCCATTATTATTAGCATCATTAAAATTTGGCTCTGTTATTATTATCATTAATAATAATAATAATAATTTTAACCATTTTTTATTATTAGCAGCAGTACCATCATCAGCAGTACGGGCTACTTGTTCTTGATAGTTCGAGGTTCCATTGTTGATCGAACTCACCGGATCAATAACTGTCTTTCTTTTCTTGTCTTGGTTGTACTTTGAAGTGACGATAACAGACAACAGAAATCAAAAAATCAAGAAATCGACAATTAGCCACCATCAGGACAACAACTGATCATCGGAATCCCGCTCCATTCTTGTGTTCCACCTGACCCTTATCCTTGTTTCTTTGGTGTCCACCCCCACTTATTCACCTCCTACCCTGACTTTTGCCCCGCGTCGCCGTATCAACACTACACACACCTCGACAGAACGCTTATCCTAGTGCCTTCTGATCCCACTCGCACCGTTCCATTTCGTTCCTATATATATCCTTGTTTCTGTATATATATATCACTCCAGATCAGATCGGTTGTTCCTCCATAGATATTATTTGTGAGCATTTGTATAGATCGTTATTTTTCTCACCTCGCATAGCTTAGCATCCGTCTAGACGTCATTCTAGCTCCATACGAAGACGCCATTAACTCGGTTGGTTTGGACTAGTGTTATTGCAGCATCGTCTACATTCACCATCATACCATTGTCTTCATCCCCAGCATCTTCCCACTCCAATTGTCGTGATCGCACTGTCACCAATCGTCCCAATTCGCATTGTGTCCCTAGCTTCACCGTCTAGCACTACCACTGGTTTATACTTTACCCTTGCCACATTATTATTAACCCACAGGCTGTGTCCATAGCCTTTCTGTTCTGTGTCTGTCTCATCTGCGTCTGGTACGTCTCCCTACGTCTGCATCCGTCGTCTCTGTGGGCATTACACTAACCGGTTCTCAGCGTGCTTGTCTCGATCTGTCACACCACATTCCCCATCTGCTTCCCAAACAGGCTTGCTTCCATACCAATCGGGCTCGGACACCAACCCAGCTCGTATCTACTACTACAATTGGCGTCATTACACTCACTGTATTAACAGTGTATTAACGGTGTATTGGAACGGTAAAAAACAGTGACTACAACTAAAGTGCTGTGTTCATAACTGTGTTTTTGTTTGTGTTACGGTTCTTTCTCGTCTACCAGATTCGTCTCGTATTCTCGTCCGTGTTTCTTCGGTGACCTTCCCCTGATATCGGGTTCTTCTTTGGGCGGCTAAACCCATCCTTCCTCCTACAACATCCATTGGCGTGTCGTTCTTGTTACTGTGTACTCGTCTGTACTCGTGATTTACAGCCAACCGCAGCGATACGAGTCACTATTGGTAATTGCTATTAATAGCATTAGAGACAAAGAGTTTATTGTTCTTTACTACTAGTTGATAGTGAGTTGTTCTTGTTTCGTGCTGTGTTACTGATTACTACGCTTGTGTTCTTAATTACATCTGTTCATCGTTACCTGTCATTGTTATCTGTTACCTGCTCTCTGGTTTCCGCTACAAAGCATATAATCCAAGCTAACTAATTACAACACACCACGAAGCTTCTCGCGTCTAACCACGAAGTCTTCTGATATCATAGACAGCAAGAATACTCCAGAATCGTATCTGATACTATCACCATCTTCCCCTCAAAAAGACCAAGCACTGCCTCGTCTTATCCATAATCCAGTTCTTTGCTAGCAAATCATTATCGCATCTAGCAACTATTATCATTGCCTCATACCAGTATCACTTAGCCATTTGCCATACATTTCACCACAACATACCCTTAGCCAGGCTCACTATACCCTAACTATTTCAAATAGACACAACACTAAATAACCACATAGAACTACACTATCGTTCTATTCATACCCGAAGCGCTCTACTACCATACCGCTTCCTCCCATACCGTGCTGGCTCAGTTACACCATCGCCTCCTTCAGCCCCAATAAAGCACCCGTCTAGTGCCCCTCTGCATCGCGTGCCCATGTCTGCCCCGACGTCGCCCCCATCATGTCTAAACAACCCTCGAACTATCGATCTCATAAGCGGCAGAAGTCGTCGATCCTGAATCCAGGTTACTATTTCCAGGAGCCGCTGGGCCAAGTATCACCTACTCGCCAGACTCCTCAACTACAGCAACAACAACAGCAACAACAACAGCAGCAGCAACCCTACAACACGGATCCCTACTCATCTCTTAACTACAACTTCCCCCAGAAGGGACTGTCCGTACCGTCACATCCCAATACCGGTGGTGACGACGACGATGTAGCTTCCGAAGTAACGAGCCATTCGGTACACACGTCACCATTGAAGAGAAGACTATCACATGAACAACAGTCAATTGTAACGATGTCTCCAACGCCGTCAGTGCACGGCTCCATCGTAGGACAAGTAACTTCCACTCCCACTCATGGGGCCCACTCATATTTCTATACCCCTCAGCAACAACTGCACCAGCATCAACAACAACTTCCCCTACTGGCTACTCAGCCTCTCCAAACCCACCAGTCCATGCAATCACCACATCATTTGCAACAACACCTCCAACAACCCCTCCAGCAGCAACCTTCGAGTTTTGATGCCGCTGCTAACACTGCTTCCATTTTCCAGTCTTCCACTTTGCCTTCATATCAACCTCTCCCGAACACATTTGCATACACAAACCCTAGCAGCTCTGGCACTACTAATACCATCAACCCCTCAGCATACACCTCGTCGTCTTCTGCCAACACTATGGCTGGACAAGCATCGTACCACACTACCTCATTTCCAGCATTTGACACTAACATTTACTCCACTGGAACAGCATCTTCGGCGTCTTCCTTCGCTTACCCAAGTAAAATACCAGATTATTCACCTGGTACGACAATCTCCCAATCAACAAAACCGCTAGAACCAACGTCACATCTCCTTGCATCAGCTGCCAAGCAGCACCAGAAGAATAATCTTTCCATCTCGTCACATTTCAACCTCTTTTCCCTTAGCGAAGAACAGTCCTCATTATCGGGAGGAGTTATTAAAAAAGAGCCACCACCACCAAACGATGCCGCTATTGCAAATGAGCTCTTGGTGTCATTGTCCTCTGTTGACGGATCCAACATCAACAACTACCTTCTTACCCTCCTCAATCGGTTGGCTTTACCATTTCCCGTTGATGACTTCTACAACTTGTTGTATAACAACGACAGATTCGAGCCACAGCTAGATTCTAACTTAAAATTAGACCGAACAGTGGTTACTAAGAATAATGACCTCGTAATCCGTACTATTACCCAACTTCTCAATATCTTCAAGCGTCCGGATCTCTTGGGGGAGTATTTTCCAAGTATGGAGGATAAGGAGAACAAGCTCGTGAATATCAACTACCACGAACTCTTGAGAAGTTTTTTGGCGATTAAAATACTTTACGATATGTTGGTTCAGCTACCCTTGTCGTCAGATGACGATCCACAGAACTACACTATCCCAAGACTTTCTATCTACAAGACGTACTATATTCTCTGCCAAAAGCTCATAGTCACTTACCCCAGCTCGTCAAATACAACAAATGAGCAGCAAAAGCTCATTTTGGGGCAATCAAAGCTCGGTAAGTTAATCAAACTTGTGTACCCTAACCTTTTAATTAAGAGATTAGGTTCCAGAGGAGAGTCGAAATATAATTACCTAGGAGTCATTTGGAATGATAATATCATCAGTGATGAGATCAAGAATCTCTGTGAAAAGAATGAGCTTGTAGAGCTCGGTGAAATCTTCAAGGGTGAACAGCAGAGTGGTCAGAGATCGTCAGCGTCGGCACCAAAGAAGACGCACAGGCGTCTATCTAGTAAGGGAAAGAATAAGTTTGAGGGTAAGAGGATGTCCACAGATAGAGGCAGCATGAGTTATTCAACTTATGGAGATGAAGAAGCCATTGCAAGTAGTAGTCATGGTAATCTTAATACAGTAATGCCTGCTGCCCATGGTCCACCCATCGCCAATACAACAAACATCTTTTCACCCTCTCTTTCCTTCATCAAGCCATACCTCCGATTTCCATCTGATGACTCCTTCACGCTTTTAAATGAGGAAGAGAATTGGTTTTCTGAAATGCGTCTTCGTATTTACTCTTCAAGCTCCCTTATCTCACAAGACCGTGTTCATAACGTGTTCCTCACGCCATCTAATCTCACGTCTAACTCGTCGCTTCTCCACAATCTCATGGAGACACTCGTGAAGCCAATAGAGACCTCGACTAGTGATGGTAGTACTGATTTGCATTTGTACTTCATCATTTTGGTAGAAATCATTCCCTACTTCACCTTAGTGAAACGGGCAACCAGTCTTAGTTTCCTCAAGACACTCAAACATAATCTCTTGCATCTAATCAACAACTTCAATGGTGAGCTCCGTAACATGAATGCAAGAAAATTCAGTCTCAATAACCTGACTATCTTTCTTGTTCTAATTAAGAAGCTTCTTAATTTGAACGATTTGTTGATCACATTCCTCAAACTTATTATTAGGGACAACACTAAGTCAATAATGGCAGTTGATATTGAAAACTTCTTGAAAGTCAGCAATTCGACGAATCCTAGCCAAAGTACTGTGAAATTAGAGGACAGCAGTCAGGACGACGATGCATTCTTCCTTAATTTGAATGCTAATCTTACGACAAGTTCGTTAGGGGAGATCAACTTCAACTTCAAGAACGATATTCTTTCCAATGACCTCGTTTACGCGCTTATTGGTTATAATTTTGATCCAGCTCTCTTCCAAGAGTTGAAGCAACTGATTCTGATGAATTTCGTGAACGAAGAGATAACAATTATAGATGATTTTTTCAAGAAGGATCTTTTTGCGTTCTTGAATGATACCAACTTCGATACAGAGTCATTGGATGTGTCAACATCTTCCGTATCTCAGTCAGACTCAGACGAGACTAAACTGGGCGAGGCTGGCGAATCCATTCTCTCGTCGAAGGAATTATCCAAGTTGTATTCTCTTCTAGCTCTTATAGACAAGAAATTATTGGCTCAACACTACAAAGATAAATATCCAATTCTCATCTACAATAATTTTGTCAGTTACATATTGAACGATGTGTTGAAGTACATATTCCTCAAGAGACAGCAGGCGCAGATCCAAAGCTTGCAGAGCAATTCGACTGAAACTGAGCTTTCACAGAATAGCTTTGGAAATTGGTGGGTATTCAATCTGTTTATCCAAGAGTATTTGAGCTTGATGGGAGAGATAGTAGGTCTCAATGACTTAATATCTTAATAGAAAACGTTGCGTCATAGGTCACAAAGGACATCCCTTACCTCCTTACAAGTCATCGATGCTTTAGCATCCCGAGTGGTTAACTACCGCTAACTACCATGATCATTTGGTATTGTAATTGTTTTGCCGTGCATATTATTTCAATTTTGATATTTCTACTTTATTTTCAAGGATGATTTTCTTCCTAGCTTTCGATTTTAATAAAAGTAGCCCCTCGGCCTTCATGTCATATCTCTATATATAGCATTTCTAAGTTGATTACTTTCTAATTATTAATATAACAATCATTTAATGCACCAGCATAAGTATTGGTCTGCAAATAATATTCCGTAGAATAGCTGCAAATTGTTGTCTACTTCCCACAGGGATGTCATTCCGAGCAGACTATCTTTCATCTATAGTATTATAATGTCTAGGTAAGACTATCGACCACTAAACAAAAAATGACACCATTTTTAATTAATGATCTACAATCAACTTTCAGATACTAGATACTTATTACAGTCCATAACAGCCCATAACAGCCCATAGTAGCCCATGCTATTAACGGTTGCCTATCCGCTTGCTTCATTTTTGCGGCTATCGAGGAAACGCAACTCATTTCCTATTTGGGAAGCAAGCGGTTATCGCAGTGAATAAATTCTGCCATCGGCATTAATGAAATATATATATTAGTAGTTGCCGTGTCATCTGTAGATAGATTAAGTAAGGTTTATATAGTCTGTAGAAGGCAATTGGACTGTCTATTGTAGCTTATTTAATCTTATATACTGAAATTCGGAAAATGACCCATAAAAAAGTGATAATCATCGGAGCTGGCATCTCTGGTGTCAAGACGGCTCTTGACTTGTACAATGGTGGGGTAAAAGACACTTTGATCCTCGAGGCTAGGGATAGACTAGGAGGACGTCTCTTGTCAATTGACTCGACAAATAGTGACATTGAGGGTACCAGATACGACTTGGGTGCGCTGTGGTTCCATGACTCGTTGCATAACCCGTTGTTCGACAAGGCTATAGCGAAGGGCAACATAAAGTACTACTACGATGACGGCAAGCATCTCTACTTTTCTAAGGACAAGAAGGAAATCCATACGTGGGAGTTTGAAGCGGTGCTTGAAGAGATGACCACATACACTCAATTGGCCTTTGAAAGAAACCCTGAAAGACCAGACATTTCACTTAAAGATTTGTGCATGGAATATGTACAAGTCTACAAAGGTAGACTAACCAGCGACCAGATCAAGTACGGAACGGCAGGAGTACGAATGTGGGCCGAGTTGTGGCATGGAGAGTCGTGGGACAAGCTTTCAGGAAGGTATTGTTTTGCAGATCTGGGGCATTTGGGTAGAAATGTCTACGTGAAAAATGGATACGTCAGTGTATTCAATAATGAGTTACACGAGTTGCCAGAAGAGTACAGACTGTCCAATATCAAATTGAACACCCAGGTGGTTAAAGTAGACTATTCCAATAGGAAGAAAATTGCCATTCATACTAATAACGGGGATATTTATACCTGTGACTACTTGGTATCAACCATTCCACAATCCCTTCTCACCATAAAAGATAAAAAGGATCCTTGTTATGTCGAATGGCAACCTTCATTTCCTTCTCACATTTCAGAGGTCTTGCCAAGTGTCAAGTTTGGTTCCTTGGGAAAGGTCATAATGGAATTTGATCACACTTTCTGGCCTAAAGATGTGGAAAGGTTTTATGGCATAACGGACATCGTTCCAAAAGGAAAAGGCAACATTCTGGCATGGGAGTATCCCACCATATTTGTAAATTACGAGGCAGTCGCTGGGACTTCCACGTTGGTTGCGCTTACTCAGAACCCACTATCTCAATACATAGAAGATTTGAACGGGCCTGAGAAGAACAAGAAAATCTGGGAAATCTTTGAACCTTTGGTGAAGGCGATTTCGGGCAAGGACCGTATTCCATCTCCAACGAAGATCTACCATACGCCATGGAATAATGACAAGTACGCGCGTGGATCGTATGCCAGTTCACCCGTAGGAACAAAGGATCCACTGGCTGTTGTCCTGGCCTTCTGCGAGGGAATAGAGGAGAGAATCAGATTTGCTGGAGCCGAAACCATTGACGGTAGTGCTGGTGGCTGTGCTCATGGTGGATGGTTCAGTGGAGAGCGTGAGGCCAAGTTCATCTTGGGAAAGATCAGAAGCGAGAGGGTTCCTGCTAAGATTTAATGAAATTATTATATATAAATACATATATGTTCTGTATACCTATCGTTAACATAGCATTCTATGATCAATGGAATAAATAGAAAGAATAAAATACTCCATCACATTTATATCGCTTCTCATTCTGACCCATTAATACCCACCATAATATCAGACGTAACTAGGCATAACTCTTCAACAATTTACAGATATTATAAAAGTTTATAAATATCTATATCATATCTATATCTATCTCTATCATCTATATATAACCAACCACACTCTAAAATAAGCATACATAAACACTATCACTTCTATACCACTTCTCATTCTCACCCATTTAATACCCCACCAAAATAAAATGGCATCACTTTTTCGCAACCATTAAATTTCACAGTGAAGCCATCACCACTAATAAGAGAACACTACAAGTCGATGCAAATCCACCAAATTTTAACTATTTTCTCCTAACTTCAAATATAAGTAGACCCTCGCCATATTAAACAATATTTCACTCCAAAATTATGAATCTGGGTTCTTTGTCTACCCTTTCCCTAGCCCTTTCATTGACGATGTCCTACTCTCTTCTTCACCACGTGACCCAGTAAATTTTTTATTGCACAGTAATTAATTTGACCCCGGTCATCTTAAGAAGAGCTTGTGTTTAGCCACCAATAGAGACACTATAACAAACTAAATTGCCCTGAAAACCACGTAGTTGCCATGCCAGCCACCCAGAACTCCATTAAGTTGATAGCGGGCAAGTCGCATCTGCAGCTCTGTGAATCTATATCGAAGAAACTCGGGCTCAGTTTGGCCAGAGTAGGAGCATTCCAGTACACCAATAAAGAAACAGCTGTAGCCGTAGGAGAGTCCGTAAGAGATGAGGACGTTTATATCATTCAGACCGGCTGTGGCGAGCAGAACATTAACGATTTTCTCATGGAATTGCTCATTATCATCAATGCTTGCAGAATAGCCAGTGCTAGAAGAATCACAGTGGTAGTTCCTAACTTCCCTTATGCTAGACAGGATAAGAAGGACAAATCCAGAGCGCCAATTACCGCAAAATTGATTGCAAACTTGCTTCAGACTGCTGGTTGTAACCACGTCATCACAATGGACTTGCATGCCTCGCAAATTCAGGGATTTTTCAGAGTTCCCGTAGACAACTTATACGCTGAGCCATCGGTATTGAGATACATACAAGAAAACTACAGTAAGAAGGATTTGATTATAGTATCACCAGATGCTGGTGGAGCAAAGAGAGTAGCATCGATTGCTGATAAGTTGGATGTGAATTTTGCCTTAATCCACAAGGAACGTCAAAAGGCTAATGAGATCTCTAGAATGGTGTTGGTTGGTGATGTCACCGACAAGGTTTGTGTCTTGATCGACGATATGGCTGATACATGTGGTACTCTCTGTAAGGCTGCTGATATCTTGATGTCGAATGGGGCCCAGAAAGTCATTGCTATGGTAACACATGGTATCTTTTCCTCCAACGCTGTGGAAAAATTGAACAACTCTAGGTTAGATAAGATCGTCTGTACTAACTCCATGCCATTGGATGACAAGGTGACGGAATGTCCTAAGCTTGAAGTAATTGACATAAGTCCTACTTTGGCTGAGGCTATCAGAAGATTGCACAACGGTGAGAGTGTCAGCTACTTGTTCAATAATATCCCAGAGTAATTGCCTTATAGAGAGAAGTGTTCCACCTCTCATACTGAACCAAAATAGATCCTTCAAAACGCAACTATTTCATTGTACACTAATCATTTCATAAAACGTGAATAAAACATATTTATAATTCTACATCATTCACTTCTACTGTATTGCCAAACCATTATCTTATTTATTGTTAACATCAAAACCAAATTTAAATATAAATCTATTTGAAATGAATCCTACTTTTTGTGAAATAAATTAGTGCTCTTTATTGGAGAGTATTCCTTATGTCCCCATTCTTCATTGAAGACACATTTAGAAACGCTCCTCAATGGCGTCAACCAAATACCATACAACGCCTACACTGAGCTGGAAAGGGTTCTTAGTCAAGTCGCCTGCGTTCTCATCAGTTACCTTATTTTCTTCGATGCTCTGTACCTTACCTACCATCCACTCCTTGTCTTTCGTGTCGTTCGGATCATCTACCTTCAAAAAGTAGTGTGGAGCACCTATATTAAATGCAGCCCATGGTTGTATATTCTCATCCACTTCGCTTGCCCGATCAATCCTGGTAGGCAAGAAAAGTACCAAATCGTTTACCTGAAATCCGTTCATTGTTATCTTAGAGCTCAATCTATGCTTAAGTTTATTGATTTCCTGGTCCTTACTCTTATTATCCTTTGTCTGCCTCTTGGCGAAGCCTTCAACGTCTCTGAATCTTTTTGAAATCGCATTCAAGAAGAATTTGGAATTGCTTGCGCCGTCTTCTTGCATCTGAACATTTTCTTTGAATGAGATGGTTTTGACAAACTCTTCGAACTTGGCATGGTTGCTTGTGAAGATTTCATTGAAAATCGTAATTAGTTTCAAAGACAGCTCGTTGAACTTGTTGACTTCTTCCTCATAATTGTCGTGTCCTGCTTCAGACGCTGACAGAGAAGAAGGTGGAATGTCTGGCAAAATAGAGCTCAAATGAGATATTGATGAAATCCATGACATGCTATTGTTGACGTCCTCAATGACCTTAGAAGATGGCTTCTCAATCGACACAAACAGCGTATCATTAGCATCCTCGTGGACGCTCTTCTTGGAACGCAAACCCTTAACTCTAGTTATCTTATATACGCCATCGTCCTTTGTCAAAAGCAAACCCATGGACTCTAAGACAAAACAAAACTCTAAGAAGTACTCAAACACACCTTCGGCTAAGCGTCTCATATCATTCATAAGCTTAATGATGACGTTGTTTAAATCGTTAACAAGCAAGTCGCTATTCTTCAGTCTCGTCTGGGTAAGTTCTATGAGGTTCTCATAGTCTTCGGTCGCTTCGTCTAATTTGCTTTGAAGTTTCTTCAATTCTACTTCAAAATTATTTCTTTCCTTTATGCGTTCGTTCTCTTGAGATGCTATATTTGCAAGAAGGTCGTTCTTCATTACTACCGTTTCATTCAAGTCGTTACGCACAGCGTTGATGGTAGTGTTCAATGCATTGATTTCATGAGCAGATTTTGTATTAAGCTCTGTGAATTTTGCAAGATCGTCCTGTAATTTCGAGATTTGGGTATCCCTTTGCTCAGCTTTCTTCTCTAAATTCTCAACTACCTTTGAATCCATCTTGTTATCCAACTTATAGAGTTTAAATTCCTCATCCTTCTTCTCTAATTTTCCTTCGAAATTTCGCTTCTGAGACTCATTCAGTGATTTTAGTTGAGTAATCTCGACTTTGAGCAGTTCTATCAAAGAATTGTTTTCGTCTTTTATTTGAGCTGCATCATTAAGTCTGGCAATTAACTCTGCATTTTCTTTCTTTAAACGAATATTTTCGAGCCTTATGTCAATATTGCTAGAATCTAAAACATTCGATTGTGAAGGTGATTTCTTGGAAATAGAAGGGCGCTTCTGTAACAACAGAGTGGGATCCGTCCTAGGAGGAGATGTAACTACTCTTCGGTGGGGCTCAATGATTAAACTTAGTCTGTTGTCAGAGGTAGGCTTCTCCGCATTGTTCCTTGTTACCGGCCAGTTCGTCAAATTTTTGTATTGCTGCTGGTGTAGAAGATTCTCTAGTTTTTTAATTCGTGACTTCAAGCCCTTGATGAGGTTCAAGTCGAAATCTATTTCCTCCTCGTCCTCTGCATCTTTCTGGATAATCTTCAGTTTCTCTTCATTTGATAAAGATGTATATGCGCCCAAAGAGCTGATCACCTTCGTTATCTTCTTCATATTATTTGTAGACTTTATTAAGTCTTTGAAGTTCTTGTTGAGCAATTCACTAAAGTTTTTAACCGATCCTGAGGATTCTACGAAAGTGATGTAATTAACAATGTCTTCTCTTTCGACTTGAACGTGGTAAAGCATCTTAAATGCCTCTTCTTTGCTTCCTACAAGCGTGATATCAATATTTGGTAGAGAAGTCGTATGCGCAACATCATCACTTAGTAAGCTCAAGAAGTTGCCAAATTTCCTCAACCATATTTTCCTGAATAACTTCTCGTGGTCTATTATTGTCAGAAGTTGTTCACTAACGTTATTCACTATTCCCTTGGAGTAGAAGTCATACCACTCATATTGACGGCGCTTTTCGATGAGGACAAAGCCAAAAAGAAGGGGTATATCAATTGTAAGTGAGAGATAGTCCTCGTATTTCTTTATGGCATTGATAGTTTCGTAGGAGACCAGCTCCGACTGAGAACCATTTTGAGTGTTATTATGGACATCATCTTTGTTGTACCCGCTTTCCATTGGTCCTGTCAAGACTTTGAGTTCCTTTTTGACGTTGACCATTTTCATTTGTACATTAGCTATGCTGTTGAACACCTTTATGCTCTCGCGTACAAGTCTTGCTTTAAATAATTTCAATTCTTTAAAGTGTTCATACAACTCCTTCGCATTGTTGTAAACCTCGAGAGAGTAATCATCTCTATGGATCTTGTAGATTTCGTCCAACTTCACTTGTTCGTTGTTTGTCACCTTATCCAAATCAGCAGATATCGCTTTGCTAGCTCTTTGCATTGCGTCTATCCTCTCGTTGAGATTCAAGTCCTTGAAAGCATGCATTGATTCCTTCCTTAAGCTTTCTATATCCTTGTCAACAGTGAGTTTTTCTTCTCCAACACTGTTAATAATTTCGCTCATGGCATTAAATTTAGAAACAACTAGTGGAAGCTTAGCGCTCACGAATTCAGCAGCACTCTGGAGTCTTTCCTGGTCTAAGTAGTCTACTAATGCAAATGGAGTTTGTTTAATCTTGAACGGTGGCAATCTTTGAAGAACACGATAATTGTCAATCCACAGCTTGTTTAATGTCTTATAGTTGATGAGTTTTATGTAGTTCAAGTACAGGTTAAAGCTTTTCTCCACGTCGTTAACGAAATTAGTACCGAATTGGAAGATGATGTTCAAGCTCCTGAATATGATATTGATCTGACGGATCAACTCTTTGGTACATTCTTCTGTTTGAAGAGAGTCTTGAACTACGGCTCGTGCCCAGCCAAGATTGCTCTTGAGAGCTGAGGTGATCTGACGGATATTAGCTTCATTGTGGGAGAGCTGAGTTGGGCTTGGTTTCGGTACGTCATGAGCGTAGGTAGCATAGTTCTGTAGCACAGCTTCGTCGGAACCGTTAGCGAAGAGTCGCTTATCGAACACGTACACATCCTGGAGCTCGTTTATGAGATTAAAGTTGAGTTTTATTCCAAACGATGCGAGGAGAAACACATTTTCTGGGTTGTCTATTCCAAACTGCTGGCATAGAAACTGCTTGAAGTCGGCTAGTGAATGGTACCGAATGGGCTTCGGGATCTGGTCCGAGGCACCACTATGGGCGTTATAGACCACCAAATATGATATTTCTGACATCCTAGGCGGCGATTCGGGAGTCTATTTCGTCGATTTCGGGCTGATTTCCACCACTTCAGTGGAAGACACGATGCGATCGTAATATAGTGTGACCTTATAAGGGTAACTAGCTAATGAGAGAGACCACTAAACTACGAGTCAGAACCGTGGCAGAACGGAAATTTGGAGCTGAAGCAACGCGGTTTCCCTACAGTTAGCACACAGACCGGTTTCAGAACCCGTTTGTAGTCCCAATACTGCCAATTGGAAGATACCGACAAGCAACTTCTGGCTGTAAAACTATTGCCATTGGAATGAATTAATACTATGGCTGGTTTGCATATGGGCTCAATGTGTGGTTTGCATATAACTTGGGTGCAACGGCGAGGCGATGAGAGGAAGCATGGAAGAGGTGGTTAGAAGTGGGATAGAATGGGGTGAAAGTTGCGGTGGTGTTGATTTTGGTATCTGGATGGGTTTTGGGGGGTTGGTTATGGTAGAAAATGTGATTTTTACTGTAAAATTTGGGTGTTTTATGGTCTTTTTGTGGGGGTTGTTTTACTGTGGGAGGGCTATAATGAGCCCTTAACTAAGCGAGCCCCGATGAGAATGGTGGAGGAATTGGTTAGTTAAAGATAGCAAGTGGGAGGAAAATGGGTGTGGATGGGATATGATGAGTAAATTGTGGTCCCCAAAGGATGAAATTTTCTTGTAGAGACAACTTCATATTCTATTCTGGTGTAGTTATATCTTCCCATACTATCACCTATGAACAAAACATCCATCCCCAGTTAATGTACTGTCTGCATATTGCAGCAATCAGCTCTTAACTATGGCCCTTAGTTTAGAAGTAGAAGTAGAAGTCTAAGAATGGTATCAAGATATTACGAAATTTCACTAGTTATTGGTAAGTTTCTCTCGATAGAGGACAGTTGGACAATTGCTTCCTTTTCTTGTAGCCATTCATTTATATTGTATTTGACTTCCCTCTCTTTCTCCATCTCCTCCTCCTCCATCTCCTCTACTTCCACTTCTGCTATGCTACTATCTACAGTCTGCATATGGACTATATAATGGCCCGGCTCCGGACCTCGAATGGCAATGGGAAGGAGTATATGGGATAAGAATTGGAAATGATATCTCGATGGGGTTAACTATCCACTTGTGTAACGAGAACTTATTCGATATCCTTCTAGTTAAATTTCATCTGAGGAAAAGAAGCCTCTTCTACCTTTTATCAATAGGTGCAAAATTCGAGACTCTCATTCAGACTCGCTATATGCTCTCTCCAGCCCATTTCACAGAACTAACACCAGTTATATCCACCAATTTTCCTCCAAATCACTTCAAACTCTCCCGATATCCTCTACCATCTTGTTTCACTACAATCCATACATATATATCTCCATTTCTCCCTCTGTCCTCCCCTTTCATCACCCTTCCTTCCCCCACCTCTAACAAACCTTCAATGTCATCCTGCAGACAGTCTCTCCCTCATTCCAAACTCAAAGGCTTTAAAGCCGTCGCTATAAAGAAGTGATGGAGGTTCTTCCTGGTATAGACACCGTGGAGTCCGTTATATCGCCTGAAAATCAGCATGTTGGACGGTACGTCACTCGAGATCATTTCCCGCTTCAAGCAGGCGGTTCTTACGAAGAAATTACCCGGAAACTCCGTGGATCTCTCGACTTCCAACAGAGGAAACAAGCTTCTTCTTCCAACAGCAACAGTGGAGTCTCTTCACAGCAAAGTGGTGGAATACGACGGGGTCAACCATCTCGTTCTCACCAATGAGGCCATCGAAAAGAGTAATCTCCGTAATAAGCGCAAATGGAACGATTACTATGGAACGCCCAATGATGAAATAGAATTGGGCATAGTAGATGATGACGATGACGACGATGAATACGATGAAAGCGACAATGACAATGAAGACGACGACGACGATGACGACCATCCATTCAAGAAAATCAAGATCGCCGAGATTTTGGCTCCTTTGAATCACCCGCTGGAAATCATCTCCCATCCAGCTATCCTGAAGACCTACAAGTCCCCAGTGTTCAATAAGCTAGCAGGAGACTTGATAGAGTTGATAGAAGTCGAGCAGGAAAACTTGAATTATTTGAATAAGTTATTGCAAGTTCTCAATGGAGAGGATTGGTTCTACTTGTTAGAGGAAAATATCGGTTTACAAGAATACGACCACGGATTGGATGAAGAAAGACAAAAGTCCAGGGGAGAAACCAAGACAAGCGAGGAAAACGACAATAATGACAATAAGAATGCCGAGGAAAATGGCGCTGAAGAAGAAACTGCACCTTTAACGGAAAGGACAAGAAGCGAAGAAAAGATCAACGGCCGTACCAGAAATGGTAAAGAAGGCAAGTCTGAAAATGACGACGTTACAGACCCATTTTTTGCATTGCCAGAAGCTCTCAAGAGATACGAGGCACACCAAGTCCAATTTGAATCAGATGACGAATTGACCACTTTGAAGGACGAATTAATCAACTACTTGCAGGTCAGTATACAAAGACAGCATGAGTACATCAAGAACTTGTCGTTGTTGAGGAATGGTATAGTGAGAGCCGACAGGTTGAAGAAAGACTTGCACAAATGGGGAAAGGAGATGTATGATAAGAAAAGTAGTTGAATCCTTTTGATAGGTCTAATTGAATTTTGATGGGCACTTGAGATGACTTTGACATTTGTGAGTTGGAGATTGGATGTACTGAAGCTTTCCACGAGTTTATCTGGATATTATTGGAAAGACTTCAACGAATAGGTGACTCTTACGTTAAGTACTCAAATTTTAGATGTCTTGTCTTCCGTTGTACTTTGTATTATTAGTTTATATAGAGAGGTGTCTTTATGCTCCTCATTGAATGGTATTGAATAGTATTCCTAATGACGTAGACTGTAAAAGTGTAGAACTATATTCTAACTTCGTAACGACCCAATTCACTCTTATCTAATCTCTAATGACCTACAGAATTGCTATTACTTTTTTTTATATTATACGTTACGGAAGCTAATAAAACAGAGAAAGAGAATGATCATAACCCATACTCGTACTGATCCCGAACTCATTCAGCCCAGCACTCATACTGTATTAATATGGTACGACCAATTACTCGTCCTCGTCGAACTTAGGAGCCAAGTAGAATCTCAAGTAACCACCGACATCCAACTTGTACTCGAACAAAGCTGGGGTCTTGTCAGCCAACTTGATGGTGATGGTGCTGGACAAAGAAGTGGCCTTGATGATATCGTTCAAGTACTTTAAGCCGAAAGTCAAGTCGACAGGGTTGTCCAAGTGGACGTTGACACTCTCCTCTGGTTTGTCCATGTCAGTGTATGGCTTCAACACAACGGAACCGGTTCCAACCTCACCTTCGGAGGTGAACTTGACGGAGTCCTTGGTGACGATGATGTTCAATGATTCACTCAAGTTCTTCAAGTCTCTGACGATCTTGGCGAACTCGGAAGATGGCATATTTATGACGGTGTCGTATTCCATATCGTCGATCTTCAAGAACTCGGAATCAATGTTCATCAACTTCAACGAGTACTCACTGACTCTCTCCTTCTTCTTATCCTCGAAGATGGTCATCACCGAGTCAGGGCTGTCCTCGGCCAATAACGTCAAGTAGTCCTCGTTGTTACCACACTTTATGATCTTGGAGAAACTCTCCAAGTCGATACCCAAGGTGACGTCTCTGTCACATCTGTATTCGCTGAACGCGGTCTGGCCAACCAACAACGACACCAACAACACTCTGGAGTCGTCGACGGCCTGGACAGTTATACCGTGTTCAGTACAGTTGAAGTTACATAATTTGACACAGTCCTTGACGGAGTCCACAATCTTCTTTAAGAGAGTGGATTCGTCGAATTTACCTTCAAGCATTGTGGAATTAGTAGTATATAGTGGGATATCTAGGGGATTGCTTAGTGAGGGACAAAGCAACGGATGAAAAGAAACTGATGTGATAGCAGAAACACCAAAAAGATCAAAGGATGTAAAGATATAAAAAGGTATAAGAATATATAAATCTACCAATCTCACAGTGAAAAAAACTAATACGGCACTAATTCAACGTTCACGGTAAGTAGTATATACACCTATATATATATATATACGTATATACAGAGATATGTCCCGATGGAGGTGAAAAACTACCAAACAAGTGAACAATAGTAGTGATACGATTAGCGTGAACAAACGCGTCGACGAAGAAATGAATTAATGGAGAGGGACGAGAATACGCGTATCCAACCTGTAAACCATGGCTAGAAGAGTTGATGGTGTACAGTCCGTGGAGGAACGGGAAGAGGATGGAGATGAAGGTGTATAGATGTGTACAGTCCGTGGATGGTGTATAATATGTACGTAATAGAATTATATGCTTAAGGAAGACAGAAAAGATGTACAATCCGTGGCTTGAGATGCTCTTATGGGTTATAGTGTTAATAATAGGTTTGGAAGAGGCTGCAATATGATGATATTGAGTACTATGAAATAGAATAAAATAGAAATCTATTAAATAGAGGGCAATGCTATTATCATTGGGCATAAACTGGTAAGTTCAGGAATACCCGTTACTTTATCTATATCTATATCTACAAGACCTCTTTACCAAATATCTATATTCATTTAACTAGTAATTGGTATTTTATTGCTTGATTGCTACTGCGTTTATTTAATGCGGGAATGTCTTTCGTAGAATTAGGAGTGCGCAATGGGTTTAAATTAGCTTTGGAAATGTGATGGTAGAATTAATGTAAATTGGACTTTCTCTGGACTGGGAATTTTTCAAGTAATGGAAGTTGCTTCATCAGATTAATGGGAACCTTGGCTACCCATTGATATTAATATCAACTGCTGGAGACTTTTTTTCGATGTACTTCAATAGCCATGAAATGTCACAGACACCAGAATGACTGAAGCGGGATAGCACTTACTTCTTGAAGCATGAGATGATATTTCTCTTGTATAACATCTCTCGAGAGTAATAGATGATAACCCTTTATTATTTAGAAAAAATCTATTAAACTTATATTAGTTTATTCATTGCTGGTTATCAATTAATGAGTTTTTTGCAATTATTTCTTAAATTTACTTTGAACATTTAAACTTAGTGAGTACTATCTCTTCAAATTAAATAAATTACAATTTTGATTTTACTCATTATTCACCCCTGAATGTATTAAGGGCAACTTAACAGCAATAAAAGAACACTGCTTCAACAACTTCATCGAACTAGTACTTCAACACCATACCTATGTACTTGTTCTATATACTATTAAACACGGCACGTGATCTCATATTGACATACCTATTGGATGAATGTTGCAGCCTCTTCTTTTTGCAATCTATCTTAACTACGATAATTATGTTAACAAACAAACGGAAGTCAGCAAGGCTCTATTCCTTAGCCTTTCCTCCAAATTATCTCTCTAAGATGTAACAGACGAATTCTACAACTTTTACTGTTACATTAATGCTCCAATATATAATCTTATATTCATTATATTCGTAAGTGGATTAATCCATATACCTGCAACATATTCCAACTAAGTCGCTGGATTTTGAACTATCAGAGGTAAAAATGCAATTCTTTGGTGTGACTTCTCTGTGAGAGGAAGTATGAGTCTGTACGCATCATGTGTGTTGAGATAGTAACGATAGAGTCTCTTTGACCGTACAAATCCCAAGCTTTCATATAGCTTCAACGCTCCGGCGTTAATGACTTCCGTTTCTAACATGACCTCGTCCACATGGTCCCATTCAATCATATTCTGAATGGACAACCTAACCAAATTGGAGGCAATTCCCTTACCTCTAAACTTAGGATCTATTACTAGCATACCTATATAACCCCGCATTCGGACGTCTCTGTGCGGCTCCACTTTAGATATTATCACTCCTATGATGGTGCTGGGCAGTTCTGGGTCCTTTACTGTGTAGCAGTACTCCGGCCAGGTGTTGAGAAAGTACCAATATACGTAAATGGAATACGGTTCCGAGAGATGTTGGGAAATCAAGTGAGACACTTGCGTGAACTCGTCCTTGTCTTGAACGTTAAATTTGTAGTACGGCAAGCCATCTATTGTTCTCATTGGAATCATTTCAGATTCCGGCGATATCTGTTCCCCAGTGGACTCTGTCAGTATAGCACTACTCATCCTATTTACTTTATTACAATCCAGATGTTACCATCAATACCTACTTTTCATTCACTCGTTAACAATTTTTCGATCTTCGGGTGTGAAAAATTGGTGAGTGCCGAGCGTGACGGCCGTAATTGAAGAAGTGAAAATCTGGAGAAAGAGACAAACAGAGAGAGAGAGAGAGAGAAGTCAACAGCACTATAGCAACTTAATAATTTCCATTGCCGACATCTCAAAATCATGGCTGCAATGTCGATTTGCAATTCCGATAATTCAGAGATTTTCATGGTATTCGCCGGGTTTTTGGTTCCTAATCCTCTCACCCCACCAGAACCATGGCCCGTTGGTGTTCGTTATACTTTTAGTACATCGTGGCATGATATCCGACCGGGCAAACCCCACCGGATGTGAAACACCTCAGACAAAGTCACATGATGTGTGTTATGTATGTGCGCGTCAGCAGATCTCACGGGCCTACGGCAGGTATGCCCTAAACAGTGAAATTTTTCAGAGGACTTTAGACATGGCCAGTCCGAGAGTGGGTGTGAAAAGGCATGGGACCCGGCCATGCTCGGGGCCAGGTCGATTTACAATACATGATTTACCCCATAATTGGGAATGGAATAGGCGAGGCAAATTGCAACAAACACGGGTCCACGCGGCGGTGTTTGGACGCAAAATTCGAAGCACCGGAATTGAGCCTCTAAGAAAGGACAGCAATTGGCGAAATTCTGGTACCACGACTTTTTGAATTTTTGAGCGATGACTTGAAGCGGGCTTTAAGTGTCGAAGTGCTAAAGTTTACCGATAGCGAACACAGGGCTATCAGCCATCAGCAAGCAAACGTTCGGTGCGGCGACGGTCATTTTCGATGCACCTTTGCTGGTAGTGTGAATGAAAATAGCGAGTTACAGCGAGAGAACGAAAATAGCAAGCGCACAGAGAGAACGGCGAGAAGAAATAGCGAGAGAAACAATACTCACCGGCAGAGACTAGAACAATGGGCAATTTGCAATGTACCAGACAGCTAGAAGTATGCAAGACAGCATAGATAATACGTAGAAAGACAGTATATAGTAAAAGAAGAGTAGAGAACAGTATAGAATAGAAGCCGCTATATACTTAGTACAACTACACCGGCACAGCTGGCTTGGGGTGAGTTTGAGCCCGTCAATGGAACCGTCAGTGGATCATTTAATGGCAACGACGGAGTTTTCGTTAGAGTATGAACGTATGCATAGTTGCGTGGGGCAAGTGGTATGACGGTATTGGCAGTGTCGGTGTCAATGTACAATGGGCAAAAAATAGTGTTTCGGTACGATTAATGATCAAAATATAATATGATGATATGTATATGCCATGAAGTGTAGACCGGTGTTCATATTCGCAATCCTTCTTTAAATTAAAGTTGGAGCTATTCATATTCATAAACTTCGTAGTAATATTATTTTTAGTATTGGTGGTAACATTACTGGATTACCTTTATTATTCCTGCGATTGGCATTGGACGCAAATAATTTTGTCGTTATTTTTCACTGATTTTGGTTATCATCATCGACACACGTTATCTCTCGATGAGCAAAGGAAATTAAGATTACCTCATCTCCAATCACCTTACTTCTTGGTTAGATGTGGACGTAGTCTGTAGCATGTAGAGGAAACCAATTGGGTAGATCATAGACCATAAAGGTTCCATTGGTGGATGAAAATTCTTCAATATACACGCAGCAATCGTCTTATTGTACACCCTGTGACTACATCAGAATAAGAACCGACGACGTCACACAACGGCGGTGCAAAATTAGCTGTGAAAAAAGTTGGCACTGGGTCGATGTCTCAGTAATTTTTCTCCTCATCGGGGAGTTCTCGCTAACGTCGCAGGGATATGAATAAAGGTACACCACATATAGAACATACCCAATAATGCTGGATTCCACATTTCGCCATTGAATAATAGAAAACTCCATCAGCAGCTTAGACTACACACCACCCAGCAAATCATACTATACCATATAAAAACAACCATAATAAACTACATCATCATACATACTACACCATCATACATACTACACCATCATACATACTACACCATCATACATACTACACCACCTCTACTGCCCATCTTCTCTCACCACACCACCACACGCAAGACAATCCTACCCCCGGATCATAGTGTCCCTTTCGGACTCCCTCACCGGCACCGTCACTACACACAGGCACCTCCGTCGGAGGTTTTTCTCGAACGTCTTAACCGCCGAAGTATATAAGGAGCACAATCTGTCTTTTTCTTACAGCGGGTAATTACGAAACGGATTTTCTCTTGTTCCTATCAATTGTTAGTCAATTGCTTTCTTGTTCATTTTAGCAAATCCATCCATATCAATATCATGTCTCCTCCAGCCGTCTTAAAGAAATCCGGTGTCATCTACGGTGATGACGTCCGTGAGTTGTTCCTCTGGGCCCAAGAAAAGGGTTTCGCTATCCCAGCCATCAATGTGACCTCTTCTTCCACCGTGGTTGCTGCTTTGGAAGCCGCTAGAGACAACAAGTCCCCAATCATCCTCCAAACCTCCCAAGGTGGTGCTGCTTACTTTGCCGGTAAGGGTGTTGCCAACAAGAACCAAGAGGCTTCCATCGCCGGTGCCGTCGCTGCCGCCCACTACATCATCTCCATCGCTCCAACCTACGGTATCCCAGTCGTGTTACACACCGACCACTGTGCCAAGAAGCTCTTGCCTTGGTTCGACGGTATGTTGCTCGAGGACGAAAAGGCCTTCAAGGCCACCGGTAGACCATTGTTCTCCTCCCACATGTTGGACTTGTCCGAAGAAACCGACGATGAGAACATTGCTACCTGTGTCAAGTACTTCGAGAGAATGGCCAAACTCGACCAATGGTTGGAGATGGAAATCGGTATCACCGGTGGTGAAGAAGATGGTGTCAACAACGAGCACGTCTCCAAGGACTCTCTTTACACCTCCCCAGAGACCGTCTTTGCTGTCTACAAGGCTCTTGCCCCAATCTCTCCAAACTTCTCCATCGCTGCTGCTTTCGGTAACGTTCACGGTGTCTACAAGCCAGGTAACGTCCAATTGAGACCAGAAATCTTGGGTGAACACCAAGCTTACGCCAAGAAGGAGACTGGATCCAAGTCTGCCCACCCATTGTTCCTCGTTTTCCACGGTGGTTCTGGTTCCTCTCAACAAGAGTTCGACACTGCCATCAAGAGCGGTGTTGTCAAGGTCAACTTGGACACTGACTGTCAATACGCTTACTTGACCGGTATTCGTGACTACGTCTTGAACAAGAAGGACTACATTGCTTCCCAAGTTGGTAACCCAGATGGTGAGGACAAGCCAAACAAGAAGTACTTTGACCCAAGAGTCTGGGTCAGAGAAGGTGAGAAGACCATGTCTGCCAGAATTACCGAGGCATTGAACATCTTCCACACCAAGGACCAATTGTAAGTGGTACTGAACGACTGTATAACTAGCTAGAACTTTTGACGAGCTAAATTGTCGTTGTTAGTAGTGCTTTTATTTATGTAATGGATATTGAAAAGAGAAAGTCAGAGATGTAGAGTAGTTGCGTGTAGGGAGATGGTCAAGCAATTGAGTCGTGCCCTTTAGAGTCCCATTGATTTACCATCGAGTCTGTCATGGAATGTCGATTTTGTTTATGAGGCAGTAATGGAGCCAACTGCCCAACTTGTAGCCAATTGAATGGTCAATTGGAGAGGAATAAAGAGTAAAGAGATCCTGTCATCGCAGGATCTAAAAATTACTTCAAAATGAAACGGAAAGCTGAATTTTTCAGTATCGTGATAATATAAGTAGAGTAATCGCAGATCAGAATTTTACCATACAAAATTACAACAATAACGACCGTAGCAGTGAAAAAATATAGAATTATGGCATTATTCGTAATCGACCATATTAAAAATTCATAATTGAAAACTAATTCTTACAGTAATTTCACTACACAACTTAAGAGCATTAACACTAATACACTAACATTACTAGAACTGACACTTAGTACTATTTAATGAAGCCCCACGAAGATAGTCAAACACCCCATTCAAAATAACCAAAAAAAGTCTAATTTCTCCGGAAAAAACTCCATTGACATCCTACCATCGTCTATAATACAGATCACACCCAAACCTAACCCATTCACATACAACTTCTCCAACTTACCCACCCACCTTCTCCACTGTCTCTTCTTCCCCTGAAGATTTCGCAACCTGAAATTTGACAGAATCTGCGACATCAAAATGGCTGAAAAAAGACGCTTGCAAATTTCTGGGACGAAGCGGACTTTCTTTTGCATCCGTTTGGAGAGATAAGACGAGATTGGCAGCACAAGTGAAGGGCAGTTAATAGTTAAGTATCGCAGTAGTGAGTAATAGCTAGTTTAGGTAGTTATTGGTAGTATTAGTAGTAGAAATCTGTAAAAATACGCGTTTATAGATCATGCTGTCGGGATTGACAAAGTACGTGTTGGTGCCTTTAGCAACCATTGGTTGCGGCAAGACTACTGTGTTTCTAACACTCAAAACGCTCTTCCCAGAATGGGTACATCTCCAGAATGACAACGTCAAGAAAGGCGGGGGCCGGTTCAAGCTTATAGACAGCTCGTTGCAGGCACTCAAGGAGCATCCGGTGGTGTTGTTTGACAGAAACAACTCCTCAGCCAAGGAAAGAAAGCAGATATTCGAGGACTTCACTGCTAGGAGGCAAAAATTCCTCGATGACGGAGTAACAATCAAGTTCATAGCCGTGAGCTTCATAGAGGAGATCTCGGACCCAGCAGTTTGGGATATAACTTACCAGAGAATCAAGGATCGTGGTGATAACCACCAGTCTATCAAGAGTGCAACAGACCCAGCAACCGCGACGATGGTGATGAGGACGTTCATCAAAAGATTTCAGCCTCTTTGGAGGAATAGATTTCCAGATAACCAATTCGACTCGGTGATACAGCTAAGGTTAAAGGAACTGAATTCGTCATTGCAGAACACGAAATTGATCATAAAGCACATTTCTCAGAACTACCCTGATTTGATCCTCTCAGAACCAACTAACGAGGAGATAGAAGATGCCTTTAAGAGTGCCTTAGACTATAAACCTACGTTCACTAAGATAATGGCCAAAGAGGGGAATAAGAATGCTAGCCCGAAGAAAATCATTAAAGTCACTGCTAATAGCAAGACTAGATATGAGGGCAAGAGCATAAGGCTGAGTTCTACTGTTTTGGAAGGTAAAAGTGATAATTAGGGATATTTTGGTGATTAAGTTGCACGAACGAGATTCAAGACGACCATTGATGTAAATTGGACAGTGAAGAGTGAAGGGTTGCTTGAAACGGTAAACTTACAACCCCAAGAAGTATCCTGAAAAGATGTCAAAATGCACACGGCTCCAGTAGCTGAGTCACATAGGTAAGAGTTCAAGAATGTTGCTTGGTGGATGCCAAATACATAAGGATTTTCAAATAAGAAGCTTTCTACATTCAACCGTTGAAACTACTTCAGTATGGTCTTCCCACAGGAGATAATCACTCCGCTTCTTCCTCTTGAGTTTGTTTATTATTATGATATGGTACAAGTAATAAATATTTACATGCGTTGGAGATAGCTGGTTTCCCATCTTTTTTATCCTTTTGTAGTACGATAGTAGCATCATAGTGAACAGAATGAAGTAAAGATTCTGACACAATCAATATGGCTCTTGGTTGTCTTTAGAACAACTAAAGATTTCGAATCTTAACTCTGCTTATGAGTCTTGAAACTTTTTTATAATTGCGTTGATATAAAACCAGAAAACCATAGTATACGTCCTTCTATCCAGTTCGATATCGGAGAACATTCACGACTTCATTCTCTTCTGCTTTTCCTTACTGATTCTTTAATGTCTTCGATTACGAAGAGGTGTTACTGTTGGACTGTCCGCCTTGACCAGTCATCATGCTCCGCACCTTATGGTATTCAGGCATGCTGTTGTATGGATTCACACGCTTCTCCTGGAAGTTGGTACCAATTAAGACGTTAGCCTTGACGTACTTCGACACACAACGGTCGATACAGCACAGCTCTCCAGTATTGATGTCTGCCTCACCATACTCATGAGGTAAGCACTTCTTTTCGCAGGTTTTGAGGATCTTATTGAAGGTCTTGGAGGTGGCGTCGAACTGGATTTCGGCGAGGTTCAACTTCTCCTGATCGACGTTAGCGTACGAGTACTGGGAAGAGTTTCCCATGAACATCGACATGGTGGTTCGTTATGGTGAAAAGTATGAATTTGATGGGAAAGGCAGTGTACAAGGCACTATTGGACGGAAAAAGGCCGATTTTATTTCGTACCGGGGCTTTTACAAGTGCCGCTATGTGATATTTACAAGAAGCAGGGACTATTTCACTACAGAAAGTGTAGATATACCACGAACAGTTTGAGTTCACGATGGTCTTCTCTAATTTTCAGTTGTCGCTGTGTTCGATCTCAAGAAATGGAGATTTTTTCTGGTGAGAAATTGTGAGGGAATGAATAGTGAGGAATGAAGTAGTGAGGGAGGATGAAATAGGGAGAGCTAGTGAAAGAAATAGTGAGAGCGTAGTGAGAATGGAGAGAGTAATGTTAGAAGCGATATGCAATGAAATATGAGTACCCAGCCATAAAGGAGAAGATTAATGAATAGCAGATGTAAATAGAGTTCACAAAGGACCATTCGAGATGCAGTAGAGTAGTTACACTAATGAGGAAGAATAAATTAGAGAAGTCCTCCAAGAAGAATACCAACAATACGACTCATGTATGATATTCTATTCTAATACATGCAAATTAACGAAATAGCGAGAGCGCTATTCTCAACCTCAGAGCTCTCGCTAGAAATTCTTCCTGCGAAAAAAATATACACTAGTTCTACAATACTAAACTACTGAACCCTATAACCTTCCCACCAGCAGTCTAACTCAAAACCATACCAAGCTTTATAACTAAAAACACAACCAAACTATCTCATTCACAGCAACTCCACCCTTCATTTTTACTTTCACCACTATCACCATTCAATATCTTCATCCCTTCTCTCCTTCTCTCATTCTCTTCCCTCCCTCCCTCTCTGCCTGCTCGTGTCCCAGAAAATTTCCCTTTTGGGACGTCTTCTCGTGATTTTTCACTTTTGTTCCGGTCTTCGCTTGTTCTTCTACAAGATAGCAACTGGTTCATTCCGTGAAAAGTCATAGTAAAGTGACTTCTGACGGATAGTGGAACTCGCCAGACTCAACCAAGAAACACCTAAATACTAGCCAAAATGCACGTCTTGCTCACGAACGACGATGGCCCCTTAAACGACGCTTCTTGTCCATACATGAAGTATCTCGTAGATGAGATCAACGCCGAGACCGACTGGGATCTCTCCATTGTAGTACCGAACCAGCAACGTTCTTGGATCGGAAAAGCCCATTTTGCCGGGAAAACGTTGTCCACAACGTATATCTACACCAAGTATTCGACCGCCACCCCAAATCCGAAAATTAACTCCTACGAGGGCCCATTTAACTTACCCCAGGATAAATTCGCCGGTCCGGAGTGGCAGGAATGGTGTCTTGTCAATAGCACCCCAGCAGCCTGCGCTGATCTCGGAATTCACCATATCTATACCAAAGACAAGGGACCCATCGATTTGGTGGTCAGTGGCCCAAATTTCGGAAAAAACTCGTCAAACTTGTACATCTTGACCAGTGGTACGGTAGGTGCGGCTATGGAGGCAGTGACCCACGGAGTCAAGTCCATTGCTGTCAGTTATGCCTTCAACAACCTTAACCACGATTATGACATCTTGAAGGAAGCCGCCAAAATTTCTGTCAAGTTGATCAAAAAACTCTACGGCCAATTGCAAAACCAAGATAATATCGATATCTTCTCAGTAAACGTACCTTTGATCCCATCGCTTGAGTTGGGAAAGACCAAGATCCAGTACGCCCCAGTTTTGAAAAACTACTGGCATTCTATTTATGCTCCCGCAGAAGACTTAAATGAACATGGCCAGCAACAATTTACGTGGAATCCAGATTTCAAGAAGGTCTACAAGGATGGATTGAATGACTTTAAACATACCGACAGCAGAGTCCTTTTGAATGAGGGTATCAGTGTCACCCCATTGAAAGCGTCTTTCAACATCGTCGAACCTTTGGAGGGTGAAATATCATTGGACGATGAAGAGGGTAAAGTTCCAGGAACGGCGATTCAATCTTCAGATAAGGCGAGGCATCGCTTCTTAATTACCATTCCAGAATCTGCCTATATTTATAAACCCTTAGTGGATGCATTTTCCCAATTACCCGATTTCGAGATTACAAGCGATATTAATATTCTCAAAGACCTTCCGAAGGATGGCAAGGTATTCCATTACGGCGAGTATGAAGACCTCGATATTGATCTTATTGGCCTGAATCCAGAGTCCTATATCCTCCCATCGTATATTTATAGAAAAGCATTGATTCGTAAGCATTTCCTTGCGAACACAGTTCATCATTTTGTTGCCAAGAATCCTAATTCGGTGCTTGTGAAGGCAGTTCCAGAGAGTTATCAATTGGAGGTAGACTACGCCGAATTCCTAGATGACTCTCTTGATGATGCTTACGAGTTAAGGGATGAAATCAATGCTGGAGGGAAGTCCTGGATTTTGAAGCCTAGTATGAGTGATAAAGGACAGGGAATTAGGTTATTCAAAACGGTGGATCAGTTGCAGGAAATCTTTGATTCCTTCGAAGAAGAGCCCAGTGATGACGAGGAGGAAGAGGAGAGAGTAGTGGATGACAAGGATAACGGAGTTATTCTTTCGCAATTACGTCATTTCATTGTTCAAGAATACAAATCCAACCCGTTATTATTATCCAACTACGAGAACAAGAAGTTCCACTTGAGAACCTACGTTGTTTGTCTGGGAAACTTGAAGGTTTATGTCTACAAGAACATATTATCACTTTTCGCAGCCACCACCTACCAAAATCCAAATGAGGCTGAAGATGAAGACGAAGCAGTCCCAATGGACGGTCACTTGACCAATACCTGCTTACAAGAATCAGACGACCCATTAGTAGTTCCATTTTGGAAGTTGGAGGATGCAAATTTGAAACAGCTGCAAAAAGAACAGGTATTCCTGCAGGTATGTGACATCACTAAAGAGTTATTTATTGCAGCCACCAGTGTGGATAAGATGAACTTCCAACCGTTGGACAATGCCATTGAGTTGTTTGGAATTGACTACTTGGTAAATGAAGACTACAGTGTGCTGTTGCTCGAAGTAAATTCGTATCCGGATTTTAAGCAGACGGGAGAGGACTTGAAGGATCTTATCTATGAGTTGTTTGATAGAGTGGTGAAGGAGGTGGTGAATCCACTTGTGAGTGGGGAAAAGTCTGACGTCGAGGGTAGCACTTTGATCGAGGTTCTTGAACAATGAGAAAGGAGATTGTACTATAATAACACCAGTAGTGAAAAAAATGGGGGATTGTTAGAGGTATATATTAATTGTTAAAAATACTTCGCTCAGTAAGATATGATGCTAAAGACCATCCGACATCAATGAAAAAGAAAAAAATTCAAGCTACAAAATAACTGTATCCGAGTATATCTCACTCACATTTCAAACTTCACTTATTTATATATATAAAACAAGACCACTATAATAAACGAACCATAACCACTTATAAACCATAGACAGATTCCTTCTCTAGTATACGTCCTCATTATGTACAGGAAAAGAGATATATTTAGAAACATCTACGCCGCAGCCTGCACAGCCAAATCCAATTAATCCCAAAATGGTCACAAGACCTAACTTTGACAGTTCTCCAACTTTAAGTACAAAAGTGGTACCACGACGAGTAGATTCGAAGTGGCGAGGTTTCTATTTAAAATCGCCTAAGCCGAGAAGTGACTCCCAGCCATAGGGAACTGGGAGAGACAAGGTCCAAAGGCACATGTCTCCACAATCGGTAGATCAATGCCTGGGGGTGCGTCCGAGAGCACTAGTAGTGATTGGCTATGATTTTCGAAGTTCTCCTGCACTGGGACCGTGGCGACAGCCGTCGAAACATTCGTCGAGTCACTGGTCCTAAGAATACTACCAGAACGGACGAAGTTGAAGAAGACAAAGAAGACAAAGGAAGAATATGGAGGAAGATGGAGGTCGTGCGCCGGAGGCTAAATTTCACCTGGGGCAGATCCGCACTTTTACGACATTTTCCTTTGGATCTAGCGGCATGGATGTAGTTGTCGGTAGAGGAGGAATAGGAGGAGGTAGTAAGAGAAGAGAAGCGTAGTAGAAGTAGAAGTAGAGTGAGAGGAGAAGGAAACGATGGGATAGAGTGGACTTGATGGGATTGCGTGTGGGAAGTATGTTTGAGAAGTTGGAATATTTCAAAAGAGAAGAGTAGTTGATGTGCAATTGGTGGACGTATTTGGGGAAATTGTTGCAGCAAGATTTAGGTGATGGAGCAGGTAGGATTGTAGGTGAGAATGGAACAGTGAATGAAGCGAGGCTATGGGGATATGGTTTCACCAGGTCTCATGATAGGAGTTGTTCCTTGAGACTGCTAGATCATAAACTACAAGTTTTCTAAGGATTAGCTGGCCGTCGGATTCGCCGCGGAGTGGATTTATTTTGCACCCATTGTATTCTCATGAGAGTGAGGGTTGCAACACGGAGAAAGTAACAATACGAGACGTAATGTAGAGTATGCTATTGGTATTTCTCGGTAGTTGCATTGGCATGTACTATGCCATTATCCTGTTACATCTGTGATAACTCTTCGTTCAACGGGCATACAAAGACCTGAGTTGCACTATCAGTTCAATTACACTGTTACACTTAATGTAGTCTCTATTTAACAGCATACCAACAACCTGAACTGTCACACTAGGAGTCAGTCTCAGTAGGAGTCATATTAACTGCCTATCCCACTGGCTGTCTATCTTAGCCAGGTCTCACAAATAGTCAAATGTTCTATAGTCATTACTATACGCATTTATCATACAACTTACCAATAGTATACGAATGTATACAGCATACTACAATCATACGAATATACATATCATCATATGAATATACATTTTATACATATTATACATAATATACATCATATACATCATATACATCATATACAATATCATACTAGTAACAAATACTCTACACAAATTTATTCTCACTACCGCTTCCCCTAATAATCATTCATCATTCATCATTCATCACTCTCACTACTCTCACGCTCTCACTACTTCACTGACTCTCACACTCTCACTACTCTCACTACTTCACTGACTCTCACACTCTCATTACTCTCACTACATACCCTACTATTCACCACACTCACACTCTCCCAAATCCTCACTGAACAAATGATCACTACCCTCCTCCATATACACTCTCACGTCCTCCTCCTCCTCCACCACGATGTCGCACGACATTTCCGTTTTTTTTCAGTCGTTCACTGTCAACCATCAGGCTTTTTCAAAGCAACCTCCACGACCAGTCACCGGCGTTGTGTAGTTGTTTCTTCTGCCTCAACGATCCAATTATCCCGTATATAGACCCCTCCACCACGTCCCGTCACGTATCCTCCGTCGCATTGCCCCCCGAGTCCGCATCGTAATCCGTGCCCGAACCAAGCAGATCAGAGTCCATACGTACGTTCCACCCAAAACTGCTTCGTCCTACGCCCTCAGCTAGCCGTCGCAAAGAAACCCGTCTAAGAAGCACCCGCCGCGGTCCCTCCACCACATTCACATCTATCACATTACGCCATGTCCACACAGCAACGAAAAACATATAAAAACCATCTGAAGAGATTCAATAATGGCACCCAAGGCTCGGCCGAATTGGCCCAGTTAGTCGAGATGTTCTCCGACTGGGACGCCGACGAGTTGCTGGGTCTTTTGTCGGAAAACCACAACGACGTCGAAGTGGTGATTGACTTGATCATCAACAACAAAGTTGCCAGATGGGAACCTATCAAGAAGGAAAAGAAGCAGCAGAAGAGAGAAAAGGACTCCGACGAAGCGTCTGCCAACCATGCTTCCACCGCTATAGCATCCTCATCGTCATCGACAAATAGCACCTCAGAATACGGCCACAAGTTTTCCAAGAACAGAGGCCCCTTTGTGGCAAAGAAGGACAGACAGGATAGGCCAGACAGAGCAGAAAGACAGGAAAGACCGGCCAAGAAGACCTTCAAGAAATCAACGTCCGTGGAAACCTCCACTTCATCCACATCGACCACATCTGTTACAGCTGCTGCCGCTTCGGTGGCTCCACCAGCAAATTCATGGGCCGCCGCCTTGGCCACCGATAAGCCCAAGCCAAAACCAGTGCATGTAGAAAAAGAGGACAAGGTACAAGCTGAAGAGCCAGAAGCTGTGGAAGAAGTGCCACAGATTCCTGAAGAATCCATAATTGAAGTTGCTGCCGAAGTGGCCACCATCACTACTGAAGAAACCACTGAAACCACCGAATCCGTTATCATCACCGAAAAGCCAGTCTTGAAACAAGCTACTATTCCAGAACCAAAGCAGGGATCATGGGTCTCAGCCATTGCTACAAAGCCAAAGCCTGTCGCTAGAGTCAAGCCAACAAGTGCTCCAGCACAACCAAAGGAACAAACTAAGGAAGAAACTGAGGCTCCAGTCGCCGAAGAGGCCCCTGTTTCGGCCCCAGTTGAAGCCACTACATCCGTAGAACAACCAGTTCAAGAGACTATTCCAGAGCCAACTTATGTCGAGACTGTTGTCGTCGAGACAACTGAAGTTGCTCCATCCGCTGAACAAATCGCTCAGCCACAGGTTGTCTTACCAGTTGCCAGCCAACTGATGAACTCCGTCGGTGTTTCCTTCGGTTCTTTGTCTTTAGGTGACGACGAGCAAGAACAGGAACAACCAAAGGAAGAGGTTGCCCAAACAGAGCAACAACAACAGTCCGCTGCTCAGCAACAGCAACAACAACAACAACAACGTTACGGCTTGTACAACCAAAACCGTTACAACCAGAACGTCTACCAACAACAACCAGCTGCCCAGCAACAGACTAAGCAACAACAACAGCAACAAGCTCAACAGTACGACTACTATAACCAATACCAACAACAGCAGTACCCACAGCAGACTGCCCAGACTTTGCCAGGTGCTCAGTTCGGAGGCTACCCAGGTGTGGACTATTCTGGCTACAACAACCAGGCTAACTTGGCTGCCATTGCTTCTCCAGCCGCTTCTCACGCTAACACTGCTGCTGCTGCTGCTGCTTACGGTCAATTCGCCGGTCAACCAAACTCCCAGCCAACCTCTAGTGCTGCTGACTCCACTCAGTCCCCAGTTGTGAACCCTAACACCTTACAACAACAGCAAGTCCAGCAACAAATCCCAACTCCATTCGGATACCCATACTACTACAACTACTACAACACCCCATTCTATGGAACCGGTGCTGCAGGTTTGGGTCAAAACTCCTATGGAACTGGTGCTGCCGCTGCTGGTGTACCAGGTTCAACTGGTAGCCAACTGGCTCAACCGCAATCCCAACAACAGGGTGCTCAACAGGTTAACGCTTCCGCAAGTGTTAGTGGAACTAACGGTTACGCTGCTGGCTCTGGTGCTCCATCTCAATACTACGGTCAACCAAACCAGTACAACAACAGATATCCAGCTTACTCTTACCCACCTCAGGGTCAACAACCTGCCCAAGGACAAGGTCAACAAAACGGATCCTCTGTTGGTAGCGATGGCGCTAGCGGTCAACAAGCCCAACAAGCTCAACAGGGTGGCCAACAGCAACCAGCCAACCCATTACCTCAACAGCCAATTATCCCACAATATGGTGGATACCAACAATATCCACAATACGGATACCAGGAGAACGCTCAGTACCGTGGATGGTACTAGGTAGTCTAGTTGATACGGAGTTACGTATTGTTTAATAGTTATGTTTGTGTAGCAAAAATATATTATTCGTTGTATATGAAGCAAAGCTGTGGACGAGAGACAGTACGTAGTAATAGACAGAGAGTTATATAAGGTAGGGAAGATCTCTGAAAAATTGTTAAACATAATGATACGGCTGATACCGAGCAGACGAACAGTGGCATCAAGTCACCGTGTTTTATCTATGCAGAGGCATTTAAACTATATAGCTATGATCGTAAGAAGATGCAAAATTGCCCAATGGGCAATTACCTATTCTGGAAACACTCCGAGACAGGAAACGGTGATGGAAGACATATATCGACCTCGTCTAAAAGGTAAATAATATCTGAAGGATGAGATAGTGAGAGAGGTTCGAAGCACGGACCAGTGGAAATTCTTAGAAATTTGCTGTAGCTGAATACCCAATGATGGGATAGAGAGAAAAGACTTCGAATTATAGATAATACAAAGTATGGTATGTGGGAGCCCCCAAACCAAAAAGAGAATAACACTATGAAAAAGCTATTTGAAGGGAAGCATTTCGAGGCTGAATAAGTTCTTTAAGGCACAGAGAGATGAATTTTCATTTCTTCTCTACAGAATTCTTGCCAAGGCTCAGTTGAGGTTAAGATCTCCTACCATGTTGAATTAATGCACACAGATCGGCATCTATATACTTTGTCATGTAGCGAAGGATTCTTCCTTATACTTTAACAAGTTTAATTTCAATGAGAATGGTACGTTGCCATATCGTGGAGACGTGAAATCAGCTACCTGGCGAAATGTCAAAAAATTAGATTGAATTCAATCCGTTATGCCTTGGATCGAACACTTCTGGAAAGGATCACATCTTACATCTCTAACATTGCTAAAAACGAAAGCCCCTCTGCGTAACACGTATACTTGCTTTCACCCACACTTTTTCTAGGATTATACCATACTCAATTTGGAAACAAGTTTGCTTCCAACATCAAATTCCCACTCTATTCAATCCAATCACTACGAAGTATCTACCTCATCCGCCATTACCACACTCCCCAGCAAACATCGGTTGCAAAAGCCATAATGCCTATATTTCCGCGCACGTGACCCAACTTTTCGTAGATGATTTGCTAAATTGGTCACGTGATCGACAGTGATCAACAACATTCCCCAGCCAGCCCAGTCCAAACTACCCCTATTGGACCAAAAGAACAAGCAGTGGTGCTATCACAGTGTAGTAAAAAGGCCCCCATTCCGAATCGCATACTCCGTGATAAATCTGCAAAAAGCTAACCCAGCCAACGCCATTCCTATTCCCCCATCGCAGCCGTCCTCCCAAAGTTTCATATAGTCTAATTATTACTGTCTGCACAAAAGTGCGTGAGGAGACTATGCGTGGACCAGCAAACAAGCCCACACAATAATAATAGGAGGAGTGTTGAAGTATGACAAAAGCGACAAAATGAGTGATGTGAGTGATGGGAATTGCACACGCCTCGCCCACTGGCGTCCTAGTACCATAGGTGCGCCTGCGTAGGTGTGCTGGCAGGGTAAAAGTCAGCACTAACAAATCCCAGTACGCACATTATATCCATTCTCCATAGTGAAGCTCCGTCGCACTATATATATAATCGTATCCACATAGTTAGAATTTATTACTTCGCTCACTCATTTTTTTAGTAGAGACTTAGTTAAGAGTACTATTACCAACTAAAGTATGTATCATAGTGAAGCTTCGGCACAAAACCAGAAAACGTCCTGTGCACCCACGGCCCACACACAATAAAATTGGCGATGTATAACGTTGTATAT
Organism: Scheffersomyces quercinus; assembly: GCA_030556775.1. Classification (NCBI taxonomy): domain Eukaryota; kingdom Fungi; phylum Ascomycota; class Pichiomycetes; order Serinales; family Debaryomycetaceae; genus Scheffersomyces; species Scheffersomyces quercinus. The sequence continues at coordinate 70,131 of JAKTUQ010000007.1, read as the reverse complement.
ATACTCGTACGGATGTATATCGTTCGTCTGGGTGGTTTCCCACTGCAATTGGTCCGCTAGAGTCCATCCATGGCCACAGAGTTGTTGGTGCCCAAGAACCCCATTCTTGAGCCTCCAGGTTGCAAAATCGTGAGAATAGTGAGCAGAGCAGCTACGCAAGTGCAACAACTGCGTTTTGCACACCCAATTGCCACGAATTGACCTCCGCAATCCCTATAAACCCCATGCCCATTCAGACTACCAGCTGGAGAGCCCAAATTTTGCTGCCCATGACAATTTGTGTGGGAAATGCGCTGGTTCGGTTTTGTAGACCGCCAGTCCATTAAGAAAGGGGGGATTGCTAGAGTATAGGAGATTTACTATGGGCGGACCGCGGGGCCGCGCACGACCACAGCAAAAATCACACACCCTTTTTTTCGGGAGAAAACACAACCCATGCGCTGTGTGGAGCTGGGTAGGTGCAGTCACGTGTGCCACATACACAGGATGCCTCACCCGATGGCCGGTTTCTACTGGATAATCGGCGAGGCTCTGTGTGCACACCGACGCGCTTTTGTTTGTTTATCGTTGTTGTTTGTTGTGTTTGCTGTGTGTTTACTGTGTGCACTGGAATTTGTGTGTTGTCTGGCGCCGATTATATATTGGGGAGAAAGTACCCTAGTATTCTTTAGCTAAGGATCTTTTCTTTTCCTTTTTTTTTTCTCCAGTACATTACTAACATCAATACTTAGCAATATGTCTACCGAAAAGAGAAAAGCCACCAGAAAAAAGAAGGACCCAGATGCTCCAAAGAGATCTTTGTCTGCCTACATGTTCTTCGCCAACGAGAACAGAGACATTGTCAGAGCTGAGAACCCAGGTATCTCATTCGGACAAGTCGGTAAGTTGTTGGGTGAGAAGTGGAAGGCTTTGACCGGTGACGAGAAGGTCCCATACGAGACCAAGGCCGACGCTGACAAGAAGAGATACGAGAAGGAAAAGGCCGAGTACGCCAAGAGAAATGGTAACTAAATAGCTATTGACCTAGTTGCGTAATAGGTCTACTCGATTGCTCAGGAAACAAACACCAAAACTTGTATATTAAACATGCTTCTGTTCGATTCCTAATCCTGTTGGTGCTAGTGCCTATTTATGATGTTGCTGGTTATTATTCTTTGTGTTCATTTCCTTATGTTCCGTTTTGTTTTATTAGCTTTATTGTACACTTGTTGTAGTGAGGAGGCAAAGCCCTTCTTTGTATAATTTTTAAAAAAATGTTTTTTTTTCATCGTGTGTTGCAGTATTGCATTGTAGTCTTGTAGTCTTTGATTCGTATTGACAGCTTGATAGAAACATGGTGCAATGAATGGAGTTTATGTCACAAGAGACGTGAAAGGAAGGTCTGGTAAGCGGCGCACTTACATAGGAAGGCTTACATAGAACTTTACTCCTTACTCCAATTGTTCATCATTTATTTGAAATGTTGCTACATCATATATGCTGCGACGCAAGCATAGGAGACTTTAAATGATCGTATCTAGAACCCTAATCTCTGTACTTACGGCTGACTGTCGGTTAGAGTTATAGTTTTATTGATGCTTAATTTTCTTTTCGGAAATTTGCAACTTTCTGATGGGTGCGAAAATTTAGATTGAGAACATCCGAAGTTTATATATTACTACTATACTCTTGCAATACCGTAAAAACTATACAAATGATCAAAAGATAAAATAAAAACTACCTTCAAGCAAGCGTGATCAATAAGACGATCGCGTTATTGGTTGGAGCATTATAATAAGCAGATAAAAAGCAACGAGGTAGACCAAAAGCTAAAGTGGGTAAGAACAAAGAACCAGCCTCAGGTGGTACCAGAAGCCCCAAGAACCCGAAGCTCATCACCTGAGGGATAAGTAAGACGTCATGTTAGACATTGCAGACTGCTCATTATTCTTTTTGTCAAGCTGACTCTTCTTGTCGTCTGTTTTAGATACTTCAGTATTAGACGTGTCTGATTCCTTTGACTGGGAAGAAGACGCGATTGATGTAACAGACACGTTGGAAGAGTCGATTTTTTTCAAAGGTGAAGACATATTTGTAAGTTTTATTGACTAGATATGTATGTTTAGTATAAGGTATGGTAGTAGTACTTCTAGATATACAAAGAAAGAAAATCTCTACAAAGAAATCGATACACCTATTTATACTCTTCTCTCGCAAGTTCTCGTATAGAATTGCCATACTTTAACTGTATCGAAAAAAGACCATAATGCTAACAAATTTTCAATTGACTCATTGAGTACTTTATCCGATCCCAAAACGAATATGATTAGAAATAACATTGTCACCCTCGCAGCAGAGATACATGCTGTTAAAGGATGATTAGTGACCATTAAGGACGTAGCACTCGGAATTAATTGCGCAAAGTGATCTCCGAACTACTAAAGACCGAGTTCTCTATTCTTGATGCAAGGCTGGCCGAATTCAAACAGGGCAAGGTTTTATATGAGGTCCTCCCAGAAGTTAGATTACTAGCCTACATCCTGAGTACCATCGTGAATCTTGGTTTGTTCTTAACCTTATTTTCCTCGTACGATGAATTGGAATGACAAACTATATTACTAATGACAAACTATATTACTAACTTATTGAAACGGAGTTACGGAGTACAGCCTTTCTCGACTGCGTATTTTTGCACCCGAATACGGCATTATTTTTTGCTCGTTTTATCTTGAAATTTGATAATCCTACCATATCATGAGGCTTTCCAGTTCATAAATGAACTTCTTAAGGTCTAAGAAGAATATCATTGCAGTATTAGAGAGATACATTTTAAATAGATTTATATTTGCTTGGCAGCCACACCCAGCACAACTTTGGGATAGCGATAGGCCTGTCAACATGTACGCGTATTGGCATTTCTTGGCGCAATCAAGGTTCTTACATATTTATAAATAGTATATTGAGACATATACAAATATCAAAGACAAAGGAATGATGGCACTATATATCGACATAATACCTAAGACGTGTAAATAAGATAAAGATGTCATAGAAGAGGATTTCTAACTGGAAAGCATCAAAGGACTGAAGGGATCACACGTCTATCACAAATAGAAAAGCACAGCGTTTAAATTCGAAGAAAAACTGACAGCCTAAAGTGTCGATCTCTCGATAAACAGAAGTTGCAAAATGGAAGAAAATAACAAAATGTGTCATTTCATGGACAAGTAAGTCGTGATAGTACTCAAACTAGTTTGCTTGCAGTCCATATTATCAAGTTGATGCCTCTTTCCGCCTGTTGTAGACTTTCTGCAACTCGCTTGGTGCCACACACTGTGACGAAGATGCAAAGGAGGTAACTGAAACTTTGGAAGAATCGGTTTTTTTAAATGAGGACATCTCTGCTAATTTGTGAATAATGGGCTAGTTAATCTTTATGAATAAGTCTTTTCTTTAATTACTAAAAGGGAATGGGAATAATTAGAAAAAGATCCCTACTAATATCTACTTTTAGCCAGAAGGAAGCTTAAACTAAAACCTATTCCCGACTATATACTACAAATGTTCCATAACTATTAACGATCATGAATGTTCCAACATGATTATGATGGGAAATATTTTTTAAGTGCTGTGTTATTTCTATGCTGATACGAGATTTTGATTGGAGAAGTGAAGTATAGGCGACTCTAATTCCCAATTTGGAATTTAGCAATACGCAATACGGTAGATCTACTCAGTTCTCTCCTAGCCCCTATGGGATACCAAGTCACACTCTATAATTTGCAAGCTTCTAATATGGCCCCTTAAGAAGAAGGCTCCGACGGTTTTGACCAATCGGATTGGTAAAAGCATAGTCCATGATCTCAAATGCGAGATTCGCTGACATTAAACAATAGAATAGAAGCCGCATCTGGGGCTCAGTGCAGATAGAACACCGTCTCCACCTTGAGGACGACTAATCATCCCGTTTTCGCCTTTGTACTGACTCAGAAACTTACTTAATATAGATGAATAATATTATAAACTATGGACGGTGATGACAGTGGCGCACCGGGCCTTGGTTTCTGGTCGGGTCGGGTGTTGCCGACTCTATTTTTTTCGCGTATCTCCTTACTTTTTTGCAGCTATCGTAAGCAAAATGGAGATAGAGTATTTCAGCTCTGCTGAGGCATTCTGCAATGCCTCTTGAGAGCCAGCATGTTAGTTGAAAACACTATATTTATCCATGGATATCACGGTTACAATGTCAATGTGATGTTAATTTAAAATTGTCGTCGGCATTCAATCTCGGGTGGGGACAGTTGTTATACAAGTAATTTAGATCTACTATATACTTGATATTTGCCTGAATTATTCACGTCGTATGGTCAAAGAGTTAACTAAACCATCTTGTTACAAATTATTGGAACTTTTCATTTACATTGTCAGTGATATTTCTTAACAACATGAGTCAAGAAAAGATGGTACGTGTACAGCTGTCGCCTGAAATTCTGGTGAAGAAATCAGCTAGAGTCCCTGTGTCAGAAAAGGCCTCTCTGAACAGCGATATCCCTAATGCAAAAAACGAAAAAGTAGAAGAGAAAGAGAAATACCACGAAAGTAATGCAGGTGATGGTACAAAGGCTGTCGACCAACACATCACTGGTCTTCGTTTGACTGTAACGATGGTTAGTTGTGTAGTTTGCTTATTTCTTTCATCTTTAGATCTGACAATAGTCTCAACCATTGTGACTGTAGTTGGAAACAAATTTGATGCATTTGAGAAAGTAGGATGGTTGACGTCAGGTTATTTGTTACCTGTAGCCACTTTAGCTCCATCTTATGGAAAAATTTCAATTGCATTTGGTAGAAAGAATATCCTTCTTTTTGGTATTGTTGTGTTTGAAATTGGCTCTTTAATTTGTGGATTGGCTACTTCTATGGGTATGCTCATTGGTGGGAGAGTGATTCAAGGTATTGGAGGAGGTGCAATTCAGGCCACCGTTGTGGTAATCTTAACTGAAGTAGTACCCATCTCCAGGAGACCCCTTTCGTATTTGCTCTTGACCATTACCTTCGCAATATCAAGTGTAACGGGACCTTTTATTGGCGGTGCCCTTGCAACACATGCTACATGGCGTTGGTGCTTTTACATAAATATTCCTATTGGAGGATTGGCATTTGTGTTGATGGTCTTTGCCTTTAAACCACCCAAAGCCGAGGGTAATCTCAGACAGAAGTTGACCAAAATTGATTATATCGGTTCCTTTTTTTTGATTACATCCTTACTATTGATACTTCTAGGAATGACTTTTGGAGGTGGAGACTTCTTATGGAAATCTGCTGCTGTTATCTGTTGCTTTGTGATTGGGGGATTGCTCTTGATTGGATTTGGAGTATGGAACTTTCGATTCTCTAAGAACCCAATTATTATGAAGGAAGTTATTGTTATTCCACAGCTTATTGCTGCCTCAGTCAGTGGTGCTGGAAGTTATGCCTTCTTCATGTCAAGTTTCACTTACCTTGCCATATATTTCCAAGTAATTTTCAATGCTAGCGCTTGGAAATCAGGTATTGACTTACTACCATATATCGTGTCAGTCACTATAACATCAACTCTCAACGGTATATTCATCAAGAAGACAAGGTATGTAAAAATTACAATGATGGCCTCTACAATCTTGGCACCTGTAGCAAATGGGCTCCTTTTGCTACTTTCTAAAGATTCGCCAGTTAAAGATAGAATTGGCTTCTTGATGTTGCTTGGTATTTCAACTGGCATGCAATACCAAAGTGCAATGATGGCTACACAGTTAGTTGCACCAAAGGATGTCGAAGGATCTTTGATTTTTGCTACTATCTTCTTGAATTTTATGAAGTCCGTATGGGCTACTATTGCAGTGATAATGGCCCAACTTATTCTCCAGAATACTGGAAAGAGATATATAACAGAAATGTTGAAAAACTTACCAACAGGATCCATGGAATATAAAGCACTTGTGGGAATTCCTCCTATGAAATTAATATCGAGTCCAGAAATCATTCAAAGTTTGCCCGAAGTTGCCAAACAGTTGGTATTAGATCAATTCATGAAAGCATTGCATAATGTTTTCTATCTTGGCCTTACACTTTCTTTGATTTCTTTGATGGCTGCACCTTTCACTACTAACAAGAGAGTCCCCAAGGCTTCTGAAGTTAATACCAAAAACGATAAAGATGCAGAGAAGGGAGAACTTGAAGAACAGAACGGTGAGATCAGTGAGGATTAGGCATACCATATGAGAGATAGCTTTCACATTTTTTTGGATCTTTTCTTATCATTGTCCAAGGTACGGATGTAATTTTTATAGAACGACTGCAAATATCACTAATATATTGAAGTATTCTCCACTATTCCAATGTATTTCAAATATAATCCCTATTTAAAGTGTATAGGAATAAATATACCCATATACCAGAGAAGGAAATCTAGTATATAGTCAACATTCCCTCCTAATGGGATACATTGGTACACCCGAGAACAGTTTCCACATGAAAGCCTTCCAAGAACAGTAAATGTATCGAAATGGTGCTATAACCTACGAAAACTGTTTATTTAATTATTCCTATTTTTATCCGAATCTTTGGTTGCAAAAGAGAGAACAATTGAAGCACTAATAACATATCAATTCAATAGTGCACAATTACAAATTTCCATTTCCATCCAAAAGCTCTTTATAGTATAAAGAACAAACGCCATTCATAATAATTTCATATAATTTTTATCCAAGAAATACCTACTACTCCCAATGCATTCTACACATAATAATCGAATTCCATCCTTTCTTCTAATACACATATACCACCCTAATACCACCCGCTCCACTACCTTCCCCATACTCTCCGCGCCATAGTTAACGATCCTCGTAGTTAACGTTTCTCATAGTTAACGTTTATTAGTGAGCAGTGAAAAATAGCACATTGAGAAACGTTGATGTAGTTATACCTCTCTTCTTTCTGTATTCTTCTACTTGATTGGCATTATATAATATTCAATTGCCCCTGTTACGATGTCATTGCCTTTGCCATACTATAACGACGACGAGAAATCGTTCGCCTACCCAACCATCCACAAGAGATGGCCTACTATCATAGAGGGAGCAATTAGAGATGTCCAGAAGAAAGTCGACGCCAATTCGTCTCTTCAGACCTCCGGAGCCGCTATCCTTGGCAGTTTGCAGAAACTCTTGGTTGACTTCAAGAACGACGTCACTGTGGAACCATTCACCGCCGAAGAAATCGCCTTAAACGACGATTTGGTCCATTACAATAACTCTCTAGAGTCATTGAACAAGACAAGGAAAGTCACGTGGCAGACAGGTCCATGGTTATACTTGGAATGTTACCTTTACCAGGTGATTAACGTGTATGTTCTCTCCTCCAAGGACTCGTTCTGGCACAGTTTCGATGTCTTCGAAGACTTGAAAAACAGCACCTTCAAACAGTCCGAATTGGGTGTTTTGGAGTTGTGTAAAAGATACCAGAGCTTACACCAACAATTGGAGTCGAATGGTGCTTCTCTTGACAAGGAGACTCTTCTTATCTTGTTCAAGGAGTTCATAGACATCTCATTATGGGGAAATGCTACGGATTTAAGTTTATTGGCCGGAAATGTCACTCTTGAAGATATCAAATCGGTTCAAGGTGCTGAGGTCAGAAAGAAGAACGAAGAAAACATCTTGGTCAACGATACCGAAGTCGCTTGGAAGCACTTGATCGGTTCCAAGTCCAAGAGAATTGACATTGTCTTAGACAACTCCGGATTTGAGTTGTTTGCTGATTTGATTTTCACTCTCTTCGTTCTTGACTCTAAGATTGTGGATGAAGTCCATTTGCACTGCAAGGAGATTCCTTGGTTCGTCAGTGACACTATGCCAAAGGACTTCACCAACTTGTTGAGTCAATTGCAAGACCCAGAATTCTACCCTGCTATACAAACAGATGAGCATGATAAGAAGTCCATAGACTTCTTGTACTCTCAGTTATCGAAGTATGTCAAGAGCAAGCAAATTGTAACCGATTCCCACAGATTCTGGACTTTGGACTACAACTTCTGGTATATTCCAGAATTCAAGGACTTGTACGAGACCTTATCCAAGTCCGATCTTATTATCTTTAAGGGTGACTTGAACTACCGTAAATTGACAGGTGATTTGCAATGGGACAAGACGACACCATTCGACACGGCTATTCAACAATTGAGCCTGGCTAAGTTACCTATACTCAGTTTGAGAACCTGTAAGGCAGATGTTGTCGTTGGACTTCCAAAGGGTGTCAACGAGACCTTGATTGAGAAGTACAAGGCTCAAGGAAATGAAATTGGCGAATTCTGGAGTTCCTCTGGTAAATGGGCTGTTATCTCGTTCTCTGATGGTCAGAATTAGTAGGAGTCGCTAAAGCGAATAGTTATAGAAATAATACACACGTTTTAATCCATGTTTTCAATTCAATTCAAGGGTATAATAGCTAAAATTGATGGTAAATAACCTCGATAATAACCATAGCATTAATTATTTCATTGATTCTGAGAACAAGTATTGGAACTCAAATCAAGATCTAAAAACTACAGGGGCATTCTCTTTTTTACTTATATTATCAATAAGTTTGTATAAAATTACAATCTATATCATAAAACGTTAGCTTTGCTGTGGTATACTTGTACACCCATACTTTGATTGCTGACTACCTCAGTCTTGAATAAAAAGATGAATGGCATAGGTGTGGATAAGAGAGATTGGACATCAAGACAAGCACAAATATGTGATTACTTTCCCAACCATGAACTTAATTCGTTCATTGTATCTATCAATTCAATCTTGGCATTACAACTATTCGTTCTTAGCTATACGAATAATCCATTCTCGAAATCACACCTAACTCGCTTTACCACCATAATTTCCCCGCTTTTCATCTTCTTTCCGCTTCAATCACCCTAAATATCACCGGCTCTCTTCGAACTACAGGCTACAATCTTGAACTTATCAACGTTAATCTCGCTATCCACGGATGAGTTGGAGGAACTGCTTCCTCCCTCAGTGGAACCAGCACTGACGTCACTCATCTTGATCAACACGTCCTTAATGATAAAAGTCCACACATCGTCACAGAAGTTGTAAGTAGACAATAAGCCCTTGAACGTAAGACGGGACTTGGCGATGTTGTTCTCCAATTTCAAGTTCTCCGAAATGATTCGGTCGAAGTTAGCTAAGATCTTCATGGCCAATTGAGGCTGGATTTTCTCGTCCAGAATCAAGGTGTCCAAGGCGTCGGTCAACGTGGCACCAATTGTCGATCTCCGGTAGAGCTCGTAATACGCTGGAGCACTCATCTTGACTAACTACCCAAAGAATAACCACAAGAAACAACACCCATTAGTCATCTAAAAAGGGTTTTTGATATTTCACTTTTTGGCGCTTGGGATATGCTCCTGCATTGAAGACGATTATAGTGTACGGTTATATGCAGGCTATTATATCAGGGCATTTAGACTTGTCAGGGAAATGGGTAAAATTTGAGGTGAGGAGTAGATAAAGGTGTCAGCAGTGATATTTGGTTGATCAGATCAGAGGAAAATCCTTTTAAAGGCAAGAAAATGGAGTATTTCATGTAATTATAGTACCCCCATTAGAACCCCATACAGTCACATGACTACTATAACGTGACCAAAGTACACTACACACACTCCCGATATGGAAAGTATAAGGAAGCCGTGATTTTTCAGTTTTAAATATCGTCTTTGCTTACAAATAATAGTAGTCTTGTTGTATTTTCAGCACGAGATGGAGAACGATAATAGAACTGTGAGCGAGAAGTACCGTGAGGCGATACGGTTGTACAGAAAACAGAGCGAATCGCCCGAGAGAAAGGACTCTGTATCGTACCAGAAGCAAGTAGCTTCTCTCATTCAACAGTTCAAGCTTATACGGTCTATTGTAGAAGAGTTGAATTTATTCAGTGACAATGAACGGATTGAGGAAGTGAATACGAATTATTTGCCTTTTCTCAACATTAACTACTATCTCGGTACCTTGTACCTCAATTCAATGACAGACCCGAAGGCAAGAGGCGGAATCAGTGATGTGGATCCAGTAGAGTTCAGAGTAGACAACTTACAGGCCGCCAAAATGTGTCTTATTTCGTATATAATCCAGATACAACAATACGGACTTTTGGGGAAGACGCAGTCGGATAGAGTCAACTCGGTAAAGGATACGTTTAACCCTACTTTGGCAGAATTGCAGCCAACAAACCCGGCTGAAAAGCGCCAGGAAAAGATTGATAACTACAAATTGGAAAAACAGCTCAATTCGAAGTTGGAAGTGTTGAATGATTATTATGATAGAAACGGCGATAATGAGGATGAAGATGAAACGGAATTTTCCCGTTTCGATGAAGATACGATACGGGCGATATACATTGATCAGATTCGTTTATTTGCATTGAATACCTTTTCATGTATGGAGACTTTGATAATGGAACTCCAAGTCTTGAGTAACAGACCACCAAGAGAACTCAGAGATGCACCAAGAAAACCTGTTGACTCACGAGAGAACAACTCAAAGGAAAATGATTATGGTTTCACTACAAGATTGGAGCAATTGCCGAATCACAAGAAAGCGATTTCGGAGTTGGTATCAAAACAAGGAAAAATCTTACAGCCGTTTACTATCACCTCCAACAGACAGCAAATAAAGGACAAGGTGTTTGGGACGGGTCAGGTATTACCGTCTATGACCGTTGAAGAATACTTGGACTATGAGTTGGCCAATGGTAAGATGATGAAAGAAGAAGTCAAGGACAAGAAAAACGAAGACAGCGACAGTGATGAAGATAGTGATACCGAGTTAGAGAAAAGAAACTGGGACGATTGGAAAGACGAGAACCCTAAGGGGAGTGGAAACATGGGAGGAAACATCGGTTAAATATAGAAGTACATTCTCTCGTCTCATATGTTAAGTAAATAGTCGTACTTTAGCTAGTACTATTAGCATATATTGTATCTAATGAATTTTCCTGTAGTCATTCATCTGAGTTGTAATATTGTACATACGTCTTCTCTATAAACCATTTGAAATTTTTAAAACTCTCTTTTCAAATCTTCCTCGAGCTCATTAAACCATTCATGGTACTCAATTTTGAGTTGCTCTAACTTAACAATAGTCAAAGAATCAGAGTCCCTCTGCTTGATTATCCATTGATCATCCTCGTCATCATATCCTTTTAAGCAGTTTAGTATGATCATATACAACTCCAATATTTTGAGCTTGTAGTGCTTGATCTCTTCCACTGTTGGGGTAGTAGTGTATTGGATCAAGTTACTACGCTCGTTCTTAAAACGAGTAATGAACATGTACAACGACTCTATGGCACCTCTCTTGTCAGTTAATTGATCTGCCGATAAAGAGGTTGACGATCCAAATAATCTCCAAGAGTACAAGTACTCATAGAGTTTAAGGGAACTGGATAACGTGAGCTCGTTGTTTGCGATGCTCAATAAGATGCTATCGATCAACAAGAAGTTCTTTCTATATAACGCGTTTGGATGTGGAGGAAATATGATGGAGATAGAGCGGTCAGCAATTAGCTTGTTGATAAAGCGGGTGAACAATTCCGTGTAGTCATAAAGACTAGAATGCTTTGGCGTTAAGTGCGACAATGCATCGTAGATAACGTCGAAATTGGAGACACCCAATGCCAATTCAAAGAGGTTCAAATAGTATTGTTCTATTCTCAAAAGTACATCCTCTTCTGGGTAAACAACCTCCTCAAGAATGGATATAGCTTTGCTCTCAAAATCAATGGCAGTAGTTGTGAAGTTCGTTTCAACTTTAGAAACTTCAGGTGACTTGGTTGTAGTAGTCAATGCTGGTGTAATAAACTTCTGATGATGCGAATAACGGCGAGAGTGAATAGCCTGTGCTCTGGATAATTCAGAAAGCGCATGGAAATATTCAGACTTCTTCAATTCTGGGTCAGGATTCTCCAGGAAAATGACATCTAAGAAAATCTTAATATTTACATTGGAAGCCAATGCATTATATACCTTTTCTTTAAGAGATTGTTGGTCGTTGAAGTTGAAGGCTTCATACGATTCAAATATCTCAAAGAACTCCTTTGCGTCATTATTGACTAAATGGACTAAACCTATAATAAAGCGGTCAACAGCTCTCGAGAGATTCAAGTTCTTGAAAAAAGTCTTCTTGATGAATTTACCTTCGTCTCGGTTTAAGAGGTCAAGAGTCACATCAACAATGAAGTTTTGGTAGCTTGAAATGATGGTACCGATGAAGTAATCGCATGCTTCATTCATTCTGGACTCACGAATTAAGTAGTTGAGCTGTGGGTTATTGTCCACAATACCAGTCCAGAACAAAGAGTTCTCAGTATTATTCAACTCAGTGTTTTCAATTCTAGAAGTCTTCGATTGCTTCTTGAAACTTGTATCAAAAATAAACCCAATTATATCGTAAGTGTTCAACTTATCCATAATCTTATTAAGCAAGAGTAAAATCTGGTCATTATTGTCACAGACAAGGAACAATACGAATAAGTTCAACAAGATAGATTTGTGGCGATTAATGATGTTCTCGAATGTGACTATGGTGTTCAACTTCTTTGCTGGTGGTATATTAAGGGAACTGGTATATTTCAGGCTCTCAATATCTGGGATATTTTCGAAGTCGATAGAACCTATGAGGGAATCAAGCAAATCAAACGCATTCGGAATTAATTCTAATTCCTGGATAATAGCATCAGTATCATCATCGGATAATTTTTCGCCAATGAAGCTATTGTACCACTCTGTAGCAGATTGTGGACTAAGCTTTGATGTAGATCTAATCTTAGCATGAATTCTGTGGAAAGTTTTTGTTGATAACACATTATTGAGCTTATTTAAAATTGCTGCCAATTTTCCTTCTGGAGTAGTCTTCTTCTTGGAAGAGAACGATTCATAATAGTGTGATGGTCTGAGAATACTCAATCCGTTCACTTGTAATGTCAAAAGGTATGCTTGGTCGGTTAGAGACAAAGCCAAGTCTTCCTCTCCCAACTTCTTGAACTCCTCACATAAGGACTCTAATTTAAACCAATTTAATTTGCTTTCGTATTCGTCCAAATTCGAAGCAGTTTTTATTGTCTCCTCGACAGAATCCCTTATAGCCTTCTTCTTGTCAACCGGCTCCAATCCCTTGTATTCACGGAATACATTTAATGAAGTGTAAACGATTAAGTTATTATATCTTCCGGAGTTCAAGATCTTATTGTGGTAATATTCAGCGTCGTGGTACGGACCTAACTCTTCAAATGTCTTTCCTTCCTGAGAGCTTGACCAATTAATAGAACTTATACTACCGTCGGAGAAGCTGAGTGTGTATGTTACTAGGATAGACGAAGTATTGGATTTCCAAAGGATATGGTATTTTATGTGACTCGCAATGAATTGGGTCTGGTAGTCCTGAATGAACCAGAGCGTGTTCTGGAAATTGTTCTCTTCGTCTTCTGCAGAAGATAAAAGAAGGGAATTTGGTAACTCGGGTTGAAATGTGAGAGTGTCCAATGCATTTAATTCTATTTTGTTGTCTACCGTAGCAACTTCCCAGGCCTTGAAGACATATCTGCTCTTATTCTTGTCGAAGTCGTTCAGGTTAGTGCTATAATATAATGACAAGCATTTCTTACCGTCTTCAGCTGTGAAAATTTGAAGATACTTAGCGGGAAAGGATGTTAACCAAGAGCCAGCATCAACCAATTCGGTGAGTTCTATTGGACTCAAAGCTGGAGCAAGAGCTCTCAAGCTCCACACTTTCAATACTTTCCTCACAGTCAAGGTCGCTATGTACTGGTGGTTCAAGCTAATGACGTCTACAATAGCATTGGAGGAAATGCCTTCCAAGACAATCTCCTGTTTGGGATCTCTTCTGAATATTCCGCTGATAAAGTTCAAAGGAAGCATAGACGAGGACTCGCTAAAGGTACGAGCCTCTACGTCGCCCAATACCTTTGATCTTCTGAAATGAAGCAAACCACCGTCTTTCAATGACACTATAATATTCAATGGGTCAACTGACTTCAACAAAAACGGCGACGAACGCAATTCAAATGAGTATGGTACGGAAATATGGCCCCATTTATCAAAGCTACTCAAGGAGAAGGCTGTACGGCGAGTAGAACTGCTGCTGACGATGAAATCAGCAAGCAGTACCTTTAAGGTGATGAATAAGTAGTTTTCTTCGATCAAATCGAGTACTATAAAGCCGTCCTCGCCGTCAGGCCCAGCAGACGAGTCAAAGATAACGCTGAATGCTTTACTGGAGATGATCTTATGCGGCAATGCTATCTGGAGCGATTGGAACGTGAGATCGAAGTTGTTGACATTGGAATTGATGGGCGTCAAAGTGATGGTTTTCAAGTCGTTCAACACGTCACAGGAGACGAAGTCGATGAAACTTTTGGACGCGGACAAATCTATGATAGTGCCTGAGTCTGCTAGCTGATCGTGGAACTCTTCTTTTGGAGTTTTCACTTCCAGTTTCGATGGATACTTGAGCGGAAGCGAGATTGCTTGTGTTTGCAAGTGGTCCTTGAAGCCCACTACATTGGACACAGAATAGGTCACATCCATGGTTTCAGTGGGGTTGAAAAGTTGGAATAAACGGGATGATCCAGTCTAGCAATGCTTCCAGTCTACGGAATGGCCCTTTCCACGACGATTATCACTACGAATTGTCTGTTTCACACGGAAAACAACCAACAACCGTGTTTTACAACCAACTTTTTGAAGGTTTGAAAATCGCAGTTTTCTGATTTTTTGGTTTTTGTTTTTCTGATGAGAGCCAAGTCACGTGGAGGGAATTAGAGAAAGACGGTTTTATGGTAGAGGGTGGGTACGAGAAGGGTGGGTAAGAGAAGAGGTGGTAGGAGTAGGGTAGGAGTGGGGGTAAGATGTCTAATATGGTCAGGATGATTATGGTGATCATGGAGGGTTTAACTGTGGTAGTGGAAAATTGGGTGGATAAAAAAACAAATGAGGTACTTACTCCTGAATTTGTTTTAAAGTGGACGGGTAATTACTTTATGGTTAGAGAGTGTTCTAGGTGATGGGTAGCCTATACTTAATACAAGGGGTGGAATTGCCTGGTATATAAGAATAAAACTTACACTTAGTACTGTACCTACGCGTTCATACGAAAGCGACGACTTTATGGATGATTCAAATGTAAAACGAAATCAATTGCTATACTATTATAGACAATAATGGCTGCAAACCTGGTTCATATACAGTACCTGAATAATCTCTGGAGAATAGATGGTTGTTATTTCACTAGAATAGTTAACTAAAAATATGACCTTTTACAGTAAAGTCTCAGTAGTTGAGGGATTCTACTCTAGGTTGTTATTTTGTTCCAGCTCAGCGTATTAAAGATATCCATCATTTAAACCACTCCATTATTATACTACATTACTAATATACTGAACATCCTATAAAGATTGGTTTGAGTTTTTATACTATCAGAGGCTATAATTGTACCTCTTTTAAGAGACAAGAATACAGGCTATTGTGACATGTTCTTTAGGGTATCTTCTTGAATAAAATTACTGCAACAACATTTTATTATATTATACTAAATGATATTCACAAATTCTCTACAATACTCCATACCATCTTGCTGTATGCTGAACAATCACATAAGACAACAATAATTTCTACTAGATATTTTTTCTATTATATAGTCTCTACCCTAAACTATAACCTACGATACAATCTAAAACTCACAGATATAGCCTCCATAGCATATCCTCCGAATACCCTCTATTATATATATTCCATAGTATATTGTAAGTCACTACATGCACACCTCTTTCCACCAGCATACAGGATCACCAATTTCCAAATATTGAAGATATTAATGATTAATATTAGTTTCTTTCTCTTTTTCCTCTTCTTCCTTACAGTCTTGGGTAGTGATAGAAGACAGTCAATTTTGGATACAACCGACTGAAACAACGAATCAACGGGAAAGCCTCAAAAGCCACTGAAAAACCACACATCTCGCAATGTCATCCGTGGTGTATTACAAGTTCCTCCATCAGAAGAACCGGTCGGTAATCCACTTCGATGGTACTGCCATCAGTGTGTTCGACCTCAAGAGGGAAATAATCCAGCAGAACCAGTTGGGTACGGGCCAAGACTTTAACTTGAGCATCTACCACTCGGAACAACCAGATGTAGAGTATGAACTCGACCAAGACATCATACCGAGGTCGTCATACGTATTAGCCAAGAGGTCGCCCGCAGTGTCCAAGAATGCCCGTTTCAGCAACGCTTCTAGATACGTAACGGGTAAGCCTCGTATTAACAGAAAGGTCATCAACACATCCAACAATGCTACGGGATCAGGTGTGGCGGGAACGGCACAAAGACCCATGGATGAAAACATCTCAGAAGAGGACAGAATCAAGTTGATGTTTGAAAACCAGTCCAACGCTTGGGCTCAGACCCAAGATGAGTTGGCACAGCATAAAATGGTATATTTCAAGCCCACTCAAGGCGGGGCAACTAAACAGGAAGATCAGCCACCTCCGGGTTACATATGTTATAGATGTTGTAAGAAAGACCATTGGATTAAGAATTGTCCTACCAATAGCGACCCTAACTTCGAGGGTAAGAAGATCTTACGTACCACTGGTATTCCAAAGTCGTACTTGAAGACCATTTCGAAGGAAGAGTTGGAAAAGAAGGTGGAATCCGACGCCTTCACGACAAATGAAAACGGTGACATGGTGGACAGCGAAGGAAATGCCATTTTAATCACAGAGGACGGTGACTACGCCATTGCCATGGCGGATAGCAAGACCTGGCTAACATACCAAGAGAAACAACAGAATGCAGCATTAAAGGCTCAACAAGAATTTGAAAAGAAAATCGTAGAATGCATAGAACGAGACGGAAGACTGGAGTTCTTGGACCCATTGTCAAGTACCAAGAAATTGCTTAAGTCGCCGATAGTAACAACTCCATGTTGTACAGACAAGTCACGTCTCAAGAAATTGGCTAACTACAGTTACAACAAGGAGGATTTGGAACAGGTTTTGATTGAAAATGACTTCCATTGCCCTAACTGTGATACAGAAGACATATTTATAGATTCTTTAATCCTCAACGAAGAGTTGGAGAAACAATTACAGGAATACACCAAGGAGAAACAGGCCGAGTTAGGACTTGAAAACCCCGGTTCTGAAGGCGCCCTCAAGAGGGCTGCAGAAGACGACGCCGAGGGCCCTGATTCCAAGAGACAAAATACAGTGTTGCCTTCAAGACCAGGGATGTTCGTTCCAGGAATGATGCCAGGAGCTATACCGGGAGCAATCCCACCACCAGGCGTGATGCCCGCTCCTTTTGCCATACCTCCAGGAATGCCCGTTCCACCAATGCCCATGTTCATGCCGCCTCCACCGCAATTCAACGGCAACATGAACCACAACCCCAACCAAAACGGTAAATAGTCTGTATAAATAGTAGTAATGAATATTATCGTAATGAAATTATAATAGTGAATTACAAAATTTCGTAGAGAATTTGAAATATTATGCTATGAATTGATAAATAATCTACTAGTAGTATAGTATAATAAGTAAATAGTAGCCAATACTTATTAATCATATCCAAGTATAATGGTGTAAAATAGTAGAACAATGAGTATGCATTTGCAAAGTCAAATTGAAAACTTCCTCTCTCCTTGAATACCATATTTCACCTAGATATTAAACCACTCTCAATTCATCAAATTAAATATAATACCCATCTAACCTATCTAACCCATCTATATCCACTCACATAGACACCCCCTCTCCTAAACTAAACAAACAATTCCTAGAAAAATCCTAGAAAAACCCTGAACCATCTCCTTCCCCATTAAGACCAACTCTCCAGTGGTTCCTTGCAAGACGAACGTTCCACCAACCACCACTGCCACCACCACTATACCAAATGGCTGCAAACCCTAGCACTCTATTAACGCTCAATACTGCGTCACGGATGTTCACAATCTCCCTAATCGAGCAGATGTTACCCGGATCTCAGAATTTTTCACTGAAAAATTTTTCAGGCTTCAAATAAAAAGGAGTTCTTGTTGGTGGTAGTATTCTTTCTTATATGAGTAGTAGTTTGCTTCTGGCGAACGTCTTATGTATGAGATGATGATGTCGAAGTCACTGGTGAATAATCATCAGGTTTAGTTTAGCTTTTGAGTGGGTTTGGACGACTTTTGGCGGACCTTTGTCTGCCTTTTTAGTCATCCATCGCTTGGTTTAAATGTATGTTTCTTCTCTACGTAACAGTCTACTGTTCGTCAATTCGGTCAAAAACATTAAGTGGATGAACCAACAAAACAATTCAAACTAGAGTATGTGACTTTTCAGAATGATCACAAATTTTTATACTGAAATCGATGTTTTTGACGTATTATGAATTGAATACGTATAGTTTACAGAGGACGGCGTTCTAACATTTACTAGTAAATTTGAAGATTATCGAGTGATTTTCCAATTCAGGGTTATCTAATGAGTATGTTACTTTCTAAACACAATGCTGGCGGGTTTACTATGATGATTTAACAAAAACAAAGCTGGAATTACTGGCTGAAACTCTATGATTGATAAGTTTTTGCAACGCTTCTGATTTGTACCCAACAGTTATTTTAAAATAATGACTATAGTCATGCTTTACATGTACATAATACTAACTAGCATTAGGTATGTTGAACTACCGATTCACTTCCAATGTCTCTTTTTATGAGGAATTATTGCACTGGGCACTGAATATTTTATGAGTGACAACGCATATTCGGTGGGCCTCAGAAACCCACCTTAACTGATCTGTATTGATATTGGATATTCAGTTACTGAATTCAGTACTAACATTAAAGTAGATTCTGCTGTATCCAGCTTATTCATTTTGATTGCAATTGTATGTATTTTTGCACCGACTTTTCATGAGAAATTAGATGATGATCTTCAAGATGACGAGTCAGAATTTCGGGATTCCCGTTGATGACAACACTTATTTTATACCATTCATGCCTTTCTGATCAGTTCTAATGAAAACTAGAATTATTACTATGATTACATGGTACTAACTGAATACTAGATCTCTTTTTCTCCCGTTCTCTCTCTTCGCTGCCCGAGGATTTAGCAGTTCTTCGATTGTTTCGATGTTTGGAACTTCAGTAATAGAAGATGATGTTGAAAAAAAATGACAAGCATATGTCTGAATTCTTAAAGAAGAGAAACTTTTTCATGTCTGATATTTATTGAATCTTGATATAATCAATTGAAGTTCTTGTGAAAACCGTTTTTTGATAGCCCTGCTCGAGCTATTAGGACTTCCGGGTTATCACTGGATGGCTCAGCCGTTGCAATAGTAAATGATGATTACACCACTTTTCACGACGGTCTACTGTGTTTTGGGACTGTTAATCCCTAAACCGTGATGACAAATTTGGCCTTGACCGGCCGTGGTTCCTGACCCCTATTGCAGCGACTGAATCATCTCGTGAAGTGATTCAAGGAAATAGAGCCCCGTTATGGATTTCTGTATGTATTTTTGCGGCAATTGCCTATTTCAATACACAGCACCAACCTAGATGATGATCACCGATTTGTTGAGTAACTACTATGAAACCTCACAAAAATAATTCGATTTGCATGTCAGTCTGATCTAGCACGCGTCTTGTATTGTAGTAGAGCTGTTGGATAACAGCGCAAACCCTTCATTTCTTTCTTCGATAACCTCTTACTAACTGTTTCTCCTAGTCTACCACCAAAATGAGTTTAACAGCCTCATTTCATCAATCCATTGTAAAATGCACTAAATAGCAGCTTTCAGCTAATGAAATAGACGTTCCATACCTAGAAGTTTCTTGTAATATTCCACTATTGAGTGGAACTACCTCATCACAGTATAATGAATCACCACACTGAATCATACTAAATCATATTAAATCAAACTCTCCAATTCTCCCACACACTCTCACTACTAAAGTAGCACTACTGGCGCTACTAGCGCTAAAGTACAATAGACGTATTTTTTCCGCTCCTGTAGATAATATTTATAAACCCCGGCAGAACCCGCAGTTGCGCACAACTTGTCTTGAAAAATTCCCCATACGGCGTCGTAAAGACCCATGCCGCAGCACAGTTCCCAAAGTCGCCTAAGCTTAATTCTCGATGGGTGTAAAACTGTGTTGTAGATAGATGTTGTGCTACTTGGATGTGACAGTTCTGGTAGTAGAGATATAGAAGGATAGACGTCGTAGATCGGTGTAAGATTTTTAAGAAAGAAAATCGAAGAAGAAGTACCTAAAATTTAGCAAATAGGACATGCATTTCCCAGGTCATAAAGACGACAGTCTGCCTTCTCCTAGTCCATCTCCTAACAATAAACCTAATGGGGCCAGTGAAGAGCCTCCTCCATACGCTTTGTCGAACTCTGAGTCCGCTCTGAAGGTTAGCAAGCATGAAAGTTCACATAGAAAGGCTCCTCCGATCTTTAAGCATAGCACCAGCTCCCTTTTAAGAGAAGGAAGAATCGGTTCGCTGTCTTCTGGTGCTTCATCCTCCACAGCTACCCCAACTAAGAGAAATGTGCCATATACTCCGTCCAAGGAACAGCAGAAGTACATCGATCTGCTCAGCACTCCGTCCAGCTCGGTAAATGCGCTTTCGACGGTTAGTTCAAGTACTCAGACGGAGTACTTTGACGTCTTACCGTCGTTCCAGATGTTTCAGTCCATCTTGAAGAGAGATGACAACCAGTTCAGCGAAGACCTTCGGACTTTACCTCCAGTATATGGAGACACTGCAAATTCGTCGCCTACGCCGCCCGGTGGGTTATCGCCAGTAAGCTCTAATGGCCAAAGTGCTAACATAACGTCAGTAATGGAAAGCGTGAACACTCGTTTGGCAGAATATGAGTTGGAAAGAGAGCACGAAGAAAGAGGTGATTATCTCTTCGATGAGGACCATGAAGCCAACACTAACGAAAGCGAAGAAGAAAGCACACACAATCAGAATGTTGCAGTGACTCAGGATAGATACGGACATTCTCCATTGGACAATATCGATAAGCTTCACAAGGCGCCACACTCACCAATAGATATCCAAACATATGTGACGAAGTATGTTCCTCAACCAAACCAGAAGAACGAATTGGAGACCAGGTTGAAGGAATACACCAGTGGAGATATGGTGAATGGTTACATTATTATTACCAATACCTCGGATAAGCCAGTGAATTTCGGTCTATTCACTGTTTCTTTGGAAGGTACGATAAAGGCCACGGAAAGAAACCCTGAAGCCAACCCATTGGAAGGTCATAAATACAGCAAGATTTTGATGAAGAAGTTCTTGAAGATGTACGACTTGAATGCTTCATACGGATATACTGATATACCCAATAGTGCTGGAATAGAGTACACTGCTTTCTCAACAGATACTTCAGATGGTACTCAGATCGGTTTACCAAACGAGAGGGTATTGGAACCACATCAGAAATACAAGAAGTTTTTCACATTTAGATTCCCCGATAGGCTTCTAGACAACAGTTGCATTCATTCAATCTTACCTCATGTTTTACCTCCTCCCTCGATGGGCCTCGATAGAACATGCTTTTACAATCGTGGAAGTACTGTCCAGTTAAACAAAGCATTAGGATATGGGTTCTTGAATGTGAGAGGAACACCACTTTTGACAAGGGACTACAGTTTTGAGGATGTTAGTGTCAGCTACACGATTGAAGCCAAATTCATAGACAAAAAGGATGCAAAAGACCAGGTACCCTTATCCGAAAGCGATATCAACGATTCTAACTCCGACGACGACTATGTCATCTCTAAGAGCACGCAGTACTTCCTCAGGTTCATTCCAGACTTGAAGGAACAATTGCAATACGTCAATAGGTCTTTCCACTACACTCCCGAAACCTACGAGTTTGATGGAATAGACGGTAAGTTGTTCCTCGACTATTTGCATTTGAGTACCTGGAGATATATCCACATGCAAAACTACCTGCTTGAAAAGGAAATAGACGATAGGCTAGCAAAAGAAGAGCTCAGTGTTGAAGATATAAAGCATAAGAATCTCATTGTTAGCAATTCCGAAAGCACCAGCTTGACGTTGGAAAGGATTTTGAGTAAGCAGCACTCTTACGAAGAGCTGCGTAAGCAGCATGATAGCGACTACGACGAGAAAATACATTATGAGGATCGTAAGATGATAGGTTCAAAGGGTTCTGTTGAAATCTATGGCAAGAAGAAAAAGATGATCTTGTCTTCGTTGATCAAGATTGGTGAGCTGAGAATTTATGTTAAGGTACCCAGTAAGGTTATTCCTTATACTTCTCCTAAGCTTTTAATGAAGTACAACATGGGCATTGAGGATGATAAGAGTAACACGGTTAGCCCAGTCCTTTCTCGAGGCAACTTAACCCCAACCAAAACTGAAAACTCTCTTCAACCTATTCCTTCATTAACCAGTGTATCAAGCCACATTTCCGGAATTTATCACAGAGACGAGTCTGATATAATCAGTTCGCTCGACATTAGTCTTATATTCGATCCTGTTGAAACTTCAGCCAAACCTCCCCAGATTAGTTTTGTTGAGACTAACATCGTTTTCTGGAACTACTATACTGAATATCCTTTACCCTTTGAATTGGGTTACGATTTTTTCTACTCAAATCCTGATGACAGAGGAAATAAAGCTGAAGACCCAGTGGAGTTTACAAAGAACAATCTTCAGGAGCTCAAGGACCAGGTGTCGAATTACATTCATTTTTTGAAGACAAATCAAGTTTTCGTTTCGAAGAATAATTACCTCTACTTGAAGTCAATCAAGAATTTAGGTGTTAAGAAGGACACTATTAAAGAATACTACAAGACAATTAATGCAAACACGCATGCCGAGTTGTTGAACAGCGAATCTTCCTGGAAAGCCAACCAATTGCCCAATAAGAAGATGCAATGGGTGAAAGAATTGACTATTCCCTTGGTTCCAATAAATAAGAATAACGTCAATTTATTACCCAGTTTCCAGAGTTGTTTGGTTGGCCGTTTATATTGTTTGCAAGTTGTTGTGAAGTACAAGGGCAGCGGTAGTGACCAGAATGAGTTTGCAGACAATATGGTCAAGGTAGATATTCCAATTTTAGTGGGCTAGACTTATAAAATTTTTTTTCATCCCACGAACTCTGGTGCCCGCCTTTCGAATTAATTAGCATAAATTTTTCACAGCCATTTTTGATTCGGGCTGCTTGACTGCCTTGCGGTATAGCTTTTCATTAGCAAGGAATCATTTTAGAAGACAATTAGCATATTTTTATGATATAATACCATATTACGTATAATTAATGAAAAGATTTAAAGAAAAGAGAGTTTTCACCCATTTCCCCTAAAGACAGAAATACCACCCTACCATGACTACTACTTAACTACATGTGACAGACAATCATTATAGCAAAATGGAGGATTCCACCCGTCAAAGAAAAAAAAAAACACCACCACCTCTCTCCAACCCCAGTATTCGTAATTTTCTCCCACAATCACCCCCCTCTGCATTCACTCCCGCATCGGCTCTCTTACCCACCTCCCACCTCCCATCCACACCTCACCATCACAAGTCCTCCCTAATTAATGCACAAGCGTTGATCTCACTGAAAAATTTTTCAACCGCTATGGATGAGTCATTCCCAATTAGGCAATCCATTCATGAAAAATTTGCTAGCCGCGATTCGCTATCAGTGATTGGCCGTGGAACAGTATATATAGTTTTTCAAAGGACTTTAATAAATTTTCAGGGCCTTGTTTTGTAGTGGCAGAGGTTCTTCTGTAGTGGTAGAGTCATTTCGAGTATTTCGAGTATTACGAGCTAGTTTTAGACCGTTTGTTAGCTGAGATCTGGTAGTATTGAACCGTGTTCGTCATTGCCATTGTCCGTTGTCTTGCTATTTTATTTGTTTAGCATTAGAAAGCACTACAATAAAAACCTCGATAAAATCCTATAAAAATGCTTAGAGCGTTCAAACAGCTTGGAAGCGCACAATCCAAGCGTTTCTTGGCCACCGCCGCCGAGGGCTTCACCAACAAGACCTCGCAATTGGACAGAGCCACGTTGACTATCAAGGATGGCCCTGTCTTCAGTGGTTACTCCTTCGGTACCAACAAAAATGTCAGTGGAGAGGCCGTGTTCACCACCTCCTTGGTCGGATACCCCGAGTCCATGACTGACCCATCCTACAAGGGTCAAATTTTGTGTTTCACCCAGCCTTTGATTGGTAACTACGGTGTACCTTCCTCCACCAAGAGAGACGAGTTCAACTTGTTGAAGTACATGGAGAGTCCAAGTGTCCAATGTATTGGTATCGTTGTGGCTGATGTTGCATTGGAATACTCCCATTGGACTGCTGTCGAGTCCTTGCAACAATGGTGTCAGAGATCTGGTGTTGCTGCTATTTCTGGTGTTGACACCAGACAATTGGTTTCTTACCTCAGAGACAGGGGTTCTTCGTTAGCCAAGATCACCATCGGTGAAGAATACGATGCCGACGAAGATGCTGCCTTCGAGGACCCAGGTTCCGTTAACTTGGTTCACAAGGTTACCACCAAGGCTCCATTCCACATCGCTTGTCCTCCAGAGCACTCCAAGAACGTTCACATCGCCGTTTTGGACTGTGGTGCCAAAGAGAACATCTTACGTTGTTTAGTCGAGAGAGGAGCTTCTTTGACTGTGTTCCCATACAACTACCCAATTCACAAGATCGCCAACAAGTTCGACGGTATCTTCATTTCCAACGGTCCTGGTGATCCAACCCATTGTTCCAGTACCGTCGAGCACTTAAAACAAACCATGAAAAACCTGCCAGAATTGCCAATTTTCGGTATTTGTTTAGGTCACCAGTTATTGGCTTTGGCCAGTGGTGCTAAGACCATTAAGTTGAAATACGGTAACAGAGCTCATAATATCCCAGCATTAGACTTGATTTCTGGTAAATGTCACATTACTTCTCAAAACCACGGTTACGCCGTCGATGCCTCCACTTTGTCCAACGAATGGGAGCCATACTTCACCAACTTGAACGACTTGAGTAACGAAGGTATGAAGCACAAGACCAGACCTATTTTCTCCACTCAATTCCATCCAGAAGCCAAGGGTGGTCCACTTGACACTGCATTCTTATTTGACAAGTTCTTCGAGAATATCGATGTCTACAGAACCAACAATGGTTTGAACTTGGTCAACATCGACAACAGTTTGTTGGTGGATATCTTGCCAAAGGAGAGAGTTGTCTAAAGGAGCTTTCCTCTAGGAAAAATAATATATGTAAACGATTGCAAAAAGGTCATATAGAGAATTGGATTTAGTAAGTAATTAGGTAATACAAATAATGTCCTAAATGTCCTCGTTTCGGGTCGATTGTGTTTACAATATGGGGTTTGTTGGTGGTGTTTGAACAGTGTTTGTATCGTAGGGCTCTATCCGAGTTTGCCTCGGGGTTTGAAACTGGTCCTACCTTCATAGCCCACTGTTATAGTTGACATCAAAGTTGTCCCTGAACAAAGTCCCTGTGCCTCCTGCTGTGACATTAGAGCTCGTATACGGGATGGAACTTAGTTGTTGCGGAATTATATAGTGTTACGACCCCTAGTCTACAGTTTCATAATAGTACAATCTTAACAATAGAAAATATTCACCAACGTTATACCGGCACGATCAGATAGCAAACCCAGTCCCCAGAACGACTCGTTCCCGTCGTATAAGTGTATATTTCGATCTGATCGGCTCCCTGAAATGCTGCGTGACAGCAGCCCCGTACCTACCTCAATCCAACCTCCTTATTATACTCTGCAATGTACCCATCATCCCATCTCAACTCGTTTAGAAATGGATGTGAAAAATCACACCATAATTTTTCATGGCAGCTGAAATTTCCTAATTGGGAACGGTTTATACGCGGCCATTTTTTTGCGTCCAAAGACGTCGGATGATTCTATACGACGATTAACTGAAGATATGTAGATGAAGTATGTAGTGTGTATTATTCTGACACGGTGAAGAAGGTGGGATGTGTATTGGAACGGGTTGTATACATGGAAACGGGCGTGTACGAATATCGATATTTATATATAAGCTATGTAGTGGGACCAACAGTTGAGTTTTTGCAAGAATTGTGGAAGACCAACCTTAGCATCCCTATACCACGGAGTTTGATCAGCTTCTTGTTTCCAACTCTATAATACGTTCGATTAGGTCTCCTTGCTTCTAGTTAGAATGTTCGAGCACGTATCGTCGCTTCTGCATATTTTGAACAACCTGCTGGCGGTGCTGGATGGCATTGCACCAGTATCATACCCCCAGGTACTCGAGACCTTGCAAAAGTTGTCTGCGGTCGACCCGGTGGTGTCCAAATTGAATTACATAGAAAAGTTATGGGCTTCCTGGTACATTTATATGGATAACGATATCTTGGCCACGGGATTGTTATTCTTCTTGGTTCACGAAATCATGTACTTCGGAAGATGTTTGCCATGGTGGATCATTGATCAACTTCCTTTCTTCAACAGATATAAGATCCAGCCTACCAAACTTCCCTCCAATAGGGAGCAATGGGAGTGTTTGAAATCGGTGTTAAAGTCACATTTGTTAGTTGAAGCTTTGCCAATTTGGTTATTCCATCCTCTTTGCTCCCAATTGAAGATTTCGATTGAAGTTCCATTCCCAGACAAATGGGTCATGACTGCTCAGATTGCGTTCTTCTTCTTTATGGAAGACACATGGCATTACTGGTTCCACAGATTGTTTCACTTTGGTTGGTTCTACAAGAACATCCACAAGGTTCACCACAAGTATGCTGTTCCTTTCGGATTAGCCGCAGAGTACGCACATCCAGCAGAGGTTATGGCTCTTGGTGTTGGTACTGTTGGATTCCCAGTTCTTTATGCCTATGTGGCTAAGAATTTTGTGGGCCTTAACTTGCCCGATTTGCATCTTTTCACTATTACTATCTGGATCACTTTGAGATTGTTACAAGCAGTGGACTCACACTCCGGATACGATTTCCCATGGTCTTTGAACAAGTTCTTACCATTCTGGGCTGGCGCAGAGCACCACGATGCCCACCACCATTTCTTTATTGGTAACTACGCCAGTTCTTTCAGATGGTACGACTACGTCTTGGGTACTGAGAGTGGTCCTCTTGGAAGGAGAGGAAGAGAGCAGAAGATGATTAGCAGGGCTGAAGGTGCTGCCAAGAAGAAGGTTTAGTTGGGAGGGAGATTCACATAATTAATTATATACGGAATACGCTAGAGATATAGCACATACAAGCATACAATCATATACGAAGTTTTACATTTTATAATAGGAAATAGACCTTGGGAATCTCTTGATTCTTTGTACATATTAGTAGTTTCCATTTAGGTTAGGAAGGTATCGTCTTGCCGACAAGTCGTACCTGAAACATGTGTTTGATATGTAGCTTTATTTACATTACCGTACATCAAACCTTCGTACAGTTAGAATATTCTTATATAATCATAATCTCAGTAATACTGAGCACTCCCACCTTATTTCGCAGCCAAAATACGAATTGGGTTGGTATGAGATTAAAACATATCATAAGAATTGTTCATGGCACCTTGGGATTTTAAAAGTTCAAGATAGTCTCTGGGGGAATATCACGGATGAAAGTACAAGAAGAGTGGATAAGTGCAAAATAAACGATGCTAAATTAAGTAGACTTTCGTGGTAACAGCGAGTAAAACTGTACTTACTTACTACCAGCTGCTAAGTGATAACGACTACGTACTAAATAGCTACCTTTACCGCCTCACCAATACGTATACACCTACCAAACTTATTCGCAGCCAATGTAAATGCTCAGTAACCACTAACTACAACTCACAACTACCAATTACGTTGAGTCCTCACCAACTACGTAATATACTCATAATCACCACCGCTGTCGCAGCCAATTTAAATGCTCAGTTATTGCTAAGTACTTACAACTACCAGCTACTAACTACTAGCTACTAACTACTAACTACTAACTACTAACTACTAACTACTAACTACTAACTACTAACTACTAACTACTAACTACTAACTACTAACTACTAACTACTAACTACTAACTACTAACTACTAACTACTAACTACTAACTACTAACTACTAACTACAATACAACCAATCAATTACCAACTACAAACAACAAGACCAACATACCAACTACGTAATATACTCATGATCATCACCGCTTTCAGCCAATGTAAATGTTCAATAACTACTAACTACAACTAACAACACCATCCACGTTCAGTCCTCACCAACTACGTAGCCATTACTGAGCATCTACATTGGCTGGGAAACAGATTGAGGGGATCACCACCACTTCCTCAGCTTGACTATACTAGGGCTCAGCCCTAACACTTCACCCACTCTCCACGTGATCTCACCACCATCCTCCGTTTTTCTCGTCTCGCCTCTCATTTTCTCTCTCGTTTTCCTCCAAATTCCTCTCTCAACCGCACGGTTACCCGGCCGCTTCCCCCTCCGTTTCCTCACCACCACTTTCTCTCCTGCATCTGTTTCCTCTGAAAAATTCCTCGATGCGCACTGCCATTTTGTAGTGTGAGAAAGAGGAAAGCAAAAATTTGTCTACTTGAAAATTATTCGTAGACGAATGTTATACAGCATATACATTTGGATATCAACAGTCAATAAGTACGTGAGAACCGAGAGCCTGTGGAGGATGTGCAGCGACAGAGGAGGAGCAAACAGAAGTTAGCCCAGTTTGAAAGCGAGCGAAATGGAGAGAAACGGGGTCTCCCAACGAGTCGAAAAATTTTACCACCAGCAGTTGAAGAATTGAGCAGCGAGTTGAAGTTCAGCAGGCGAAAGCCATTGTAATAGGAAAGAAAGCACGAACGGGGCATATTTGAAAGTAGAGGATGTAGCAGAAACGAAGAGGAAACCGTTTAGAAGAGATTCCATCTCTAAGGGCCAAAGAATCGTAGATTTGAGATGGACCTTCAACTGTGAAGTAATTCCTGTGGTCACATTAGT
The DNA here is from genome assembly GCA_030556775.1 of Scheffersomyces quercinus. Taxonomy (NCBI): domain Eukaryota; kingdom Fungi; phylum Ascomycota; class Pichiomycetes; order Serinales; family Debaryomycetaceae; genus Scheffersomyces; species Scheffersomyces quercinus. Next base: position 41,018 of record JAKTUQ010000007.1, on the reverse strand, counting down.
TGAGGTGAACTGAAGTAATAGCTCCGAGAAGCATAATATTAAAACGTCAACGTTCCAGTAATCCGTCGCCCATAGAAACGAACTCATCGTCTTCCCCATTTCAAACTCAATTTCACTCCAAGTCCTCATCCTGGTTTGCACCATCACCACTAAATAGAACCCGAACAAATTACTAACCCATTACAGAAATGTCTAGATTAAACGAATATCAAGTTATCGGTCGTCGTCTTCCAACTGATTCTGTTCCAGAACCAAAGTTGTACCGTATGAGAATTTTTGCACCAAACACTGTGGTTGCTAAGTCTCGTTACTGGTACTTCTTGCAAAAGTTACACAAGGTCAAGAAGGCTTCTGGTGAAATCGTTTCCGTCAACGTCATCTCCGAGGCTCGTCCAACCAAGGTCAAGACCTTCGGTGTCTGGATCAGATACGACTCCAGATCTGGTATCCACAACATGTACAAGGAATACAGAGACGTTACCAGAGTTGGTGCCGTTGAGACCATGTACCAAGACTTGGCTGCTAGACACAGAGCTAGATTTAGATCTATCCACATCTTGAAGGTCGTCGAATTGGAGAAGACCGACGATGTCAAGAGACAATACGTCAAGCAATACTTGTCCAAGGACTTGAAATTCCCATTGCCACACAGAGTCCCAAAGAACACCAAGTTATTCCAAGCTCATGCTCCAACTACTTTCTACTAAGCAATTTGTTTAATGGTCATCTAAAGTATTTCATTTAATTATAAAAATCTATATTTGCTGGTTGTAATTTTAAACGGTTGTGGTTATTGAAGTTCTTCACAGAATTGGATATAATTTACTTTTCAAACTCTTATATATATTAAGAATATATTTGAATTTATATAACGAAGTGTAAGGAAGTGTAGTATTTGAGGAGGGATATTCCGCTACGACTGCTGTAATACGAATATCTACAGAGACAGTATTCAATAATGCAAACACAGCATGTTCTATTTTAGAGAGTTGCGTTTCTGCTTTATATGCTTTTCAATTTCTTGTTCGAATTCCGTAAAGAACGGTGAAGGTGATATTTGACCGGACTTCTTCCTTGGCTATGAACTGGGTTGTACTTGCTTCTTGTTAAGCCATCAGAAATGGTTGGAGTCCAAGCATATTTGTCCATGTTCACAGTATTTCAGCACCGGTGATACTACGTCTAACAAGTTGGACATTAAATTACAGCAAGTATTCGTTTTCTATGGTAAAACATAGATGCATTCCTCTCTTATTTGCTTCCTTTAGCCGTAATTATCTTACCAATTGGTGATACTTCAACAATTTTAACATTTAGTTTCAAATACCAGAAATTTTTCAGTCTATTACAATCCAACGAAAGAGTATATACTAGTAAAAGTTCTGAACTTCCGAATATAAATTTGCAAAAATTGTTCACCAGCTTCGACAAGCCAAATTCCTCGGATATATACCTAATTCTTCAACTATATCAACTATATCAACTATATCAACTATCTTCCTCCTATTCATCCAACTTCAATACTCTCTTTGCACCCATTGCAACCCTTCTTCTTCAATGCGCGCTACCATAAGCAAATACCGGCCCGTAATTTTCACAGCCATTATTCTCCCATGGCAATATGATATAGATGTACTTGGATATTGATGGTTTTAAGTTGTAGAAGTTAGAAAGAAGTATAAATATAATTGTTAGATTAATGTAGAGATAGACATTCTAGTGATATATATATATATATGTATATACCATATTCTATATAGAACAGTATCAATAAGAATAACTATAATTCATACAATATGTTAACTCTCTCACATTAATTACCATAACGAATAGCATACCCGAATACCATTTCTCCTCTAATTTTCTATATTATATCTCTCTAAATCTAAATTAACATCACCTATTCACGACTCATCGTCATAACCACCATCAAGACAAACTACCCTCTTCTACAATAACACCCACCTTCATCATCACCATACGCTCGCTCGGTCTCCATTTTTCAGATTTTTCAAATTTCACAATCACTTCTTTGCGATAAGTGGATTACTGATTAGTATTGTTCTATTGTTGTTGTTACTGGAGACTAGTGATTCAGTTCATTGACACGTTAGTATACTTCAAACTTGTTAGAACCATCGTTTCTTTATCTTTCTACCATGTCGTACGGAGCTAAAGGAGCAGAGAGACTCGCCAACAAGACCGTTCTCATCACCGGTGCTTCTGCCGGTATCGGATTGGCCACTGCTAAGGAAATCGCCGAAGCTGCCAATGGTAACGTCAAGTTGGTGTTGACTGCCAGAAGAAAGGAGAAATTGGACCAATTGGCCCTGGAATTGAAGGAATCGTTCCCAAACATCAAGGTTCTTGCTGCTTCTTTGGACGTTTCTAAGGTCGATACCATTCCCGCCTTTGTTAAGGACTTACCACAAGAGTTCGCTGATATCGATGTTTTGATCAACAACGCCGGTTTGGCTTTGGGAAGAGACCCAATTGGCGAGATCTTGCAAGAAGACATCAACGGCATGTTCCAAACCAACGTTTTCGGCTTAATCGCTTTAACCCAAGCTGTCTTGCCTATCTTTAAGGCCAAGAACTCGGGAGACATCGTCAACTTGGGCTCAATTGCTGGCAGAGACCCATACCCAGGTGGAGGTATCTACTGTGCCACCAAGGCTGCCGTCAAGTCATTCTCTCACGTGTTGAGAAAGGAGTTGATCAACACCAAGATCAGGGTGTTGGAAGTGGATCCCGGTAACGTCGAGACTGATTTCAGTATTACTCGTTTTAAGAACGATGTCGAGAAAGCAAAGGCCGTATATGCCAACACCGAGCCATTGATTGCAGAGGATATTGCCGAGATCATTGTGTTTGGTATTACCAGAAAGCAGAACACGGTTGTAGCCGAAACTTTGGTGTTTTCCACCAACCAGGCCAGTGCTTCCCATTTATACAGAAACGAGGATAAGAAGTAGAGTAGAAGTATACTACAAGTTTAGAAGAAGAGATAGATTTTTCACTGGAATAACATGATTTTTACAATGACTAGGAATAGACGTTATCTTTGAGAGATAAGAGAGAGATCATTACAAATCTGTAGAGATCATCAGTAGAATATTCACCCATTTCACCATCTTCCTCTACTTATAAAGATATGAGCTTGTTCGAGAACACTTTTGGAACCCTATATCTTTTTGCACCACACAAAAAAAAACCTTATTCTACGTAGACAATTGCATTCATTCCTACTCTCTTCCGCCAACCATCTACTCAAACAACCACTTTAACCACTATCAACCATCAAACCATCATCCAACAACCAACCCTCCAGATTCCACCTATAACCGCATATCCGAATCTCGAGCCACACCTAATTTTTCACCCCCGGAAATAGCACACGCCAATACCCATTAAATGCCACTATACCACCATCAATTTCTACCAAAACCCACCCAAAAAAGATCGAAAAACAGCCTATTCCAACGATCCCTACTCAACCAACCTAACCATACTACAAAAGTCCAACTTTCCATTCTTCCTTCCTCACATCACTCACCCCTTCTCTAATCACCTAATCCGCACCTCCGATGACAAACCTCCATATCCGTGGCCCCGGATATCCCCAATTTCTCGGGTCGGTGAAAAATCGAAATATGGGGATATCTGGAACTCTTACCACTTCTTCTTTAGGCATTGAAACGGAAATTTGCGTGGTAAGTGGTTGATTTTGTAGATTCAGAAGGTCCAGTAGCACCCCAGGTTCGTAACAAATCAATTTTTCACAGTTTTAACTATGTCATTCGGGAAGAAAGCCGCCGAAAGACTCGCCAACAAGATCATCTTGATCACCGGTGCTTCCTCTGGAATTGGAGAAGCTACGGCTAGAGAGATCGCTCTGGCTGCCAATGGTAACATCAGCTTGATTCTTACCGCAAGAAGACAAGACAGATTGACGAAAGTTCTGGATTCGTTGCTCAAGGAATTTCCTTCGCTTAAGATCCATTCCGCTATCTTTGATGTCTCCAAGAAAGAAGGTATCAAGCCGTTCATCAGCGGCTTACCAAAGGACTTCGCTGATATCGATGTTTTGATTAACAACGCTGGTAAGGCTTTGGGTAAGGCCAATGTCGGTGAAATTGAAGACGAGGACATCGAAGGAATGTTCCAGACCAACGTTTTGGGTCTTATCAACTTGACCCAAGCTGTCTTGCCTATCTTTAAGGCCAAGAATTCCGGTGATATCGTCAACATCGGCTCCATTGCCGGTAGAGATCCTTACCCTGGTGGAGCTATCTACTGTGCCACAAAGTCGGCCGTCAAGTTCTTCTCCCACTCTTTGAGAAAGGAGTTGATCAACACCAAGATCAGAGTTCTTGAAGTCGACCCAGGTGCCGTTTTGACCGAGTTCACGTTGGTTCGTTTCAAGGGAGACCAATCTCAAGCAGACTCAGTCTACGAGGGTACAACCCCATTGGGCCCAGAAGATATTGCCGAGGTTATCGTATTCGGACTCACCAGAAAGCAAAACACTGTCATTGCTGAGACCTTGGTGTTCCCACAACACCAAGCTTCGGCTTCTCATGTGTACAAGGCTCCTAAGGCGTAAGAGCAAGTCTCTAGTTGCGTTTGAGTCTCTACAATTGAGGTCAAGTCTCTACAAGTAACAAAGTATTGTCATGCTATGAGATCCATGATCTTAATTCAATGTTCTGGCCCATATGCGCTATCATTATTATAAGTACATTTATCTTAAATATATATCATGCTATCCGTAACCGGTTTTAGTGACAGTGGTTATACTCCTTTGTAGAGAACCTCTAACTGTTCTTACCGAATGTTCTGAGATTATTATCCCTAAAAGCTCAACTGCTCTAATGTCTTAGTCAACTTGGCAGCTCCGTCCACTGCAGTATTGTTATCTATAGAGATCTTGGCTCTATCCACTTCCAAACCGGCTAGAAGCATACAAGCCTTACATATTCTGTTGGATGACAAGTATCCACACTTTTCACATCTGTTTCCGTCTTTGAACTCGGTCTTTCTCTTTAATGAAACAGAACCGTCGGCATTGACCTCGCTCTCTTCCGGAGTCGCCACGTTCTTTCTGTTCTTCTTGTACAGAGTTGTAGTCTTCTTCTTCTTTGGTGCCAACACTAAGTGCTCTCCACTGTATATTATATCCATGATGCATGAAGGTCTGATTGCTTCCAACGACTTCAACAATTCTCTAGCAGTGCCTCTGAAAGCTTCTGGAGCATAGGTGCATTCAGTAGAGAAGTAATCAAGCTTTTTGTAATGGGCATATAGCACAATTTCCTTCTGATATGTGTACTTGAATGGCTTTGATCTCTTAATTGGAGAACCTGCTGATTGGGTTAAAATGGTACAAGATTTCTCTAAACGGGCCGTATCTCCTCTCAACAAGTTCATTAATACGGTTTCTGCCATGTCGTCCGCATTGTGACCCGTTACTACGTGGTTTATTCCCAATTTGGCTGCTCCTCTGTCCAATGCCTGTCTTCTTAAGACACCACAGTAAGTACATGATGACCTTATTCCAGCACAAGACACGATTTCATCCATAGTCCAGTTGTACAAGTCTCTATACGATATGATCTCCAACGGCATCTCGTATTGCACCTGGTTCCTCTTGACGGTAGCCAACGAATCGTCTCGATAGCCCTTGATACCCTCATCGATGGATAATAGCACCAACTCCAATCCATAGTTATATCTTTCATTCAAGGTCTTCAATACGGAGGCTAGCACCGTAGAATCCTTACCACCGGAAGCTCCAATGGCTACTTTGTCGCCAGGCTTGAAGAGCTCGGCATCCAAGATCGTGTGGTGGATTTCTGTCTCGAAAACCTTATAGAAACACTCCTTACACAACTTCTGGAGGTTCTTTGGTCTCTTCATCACCGCCTTTCTGGAGTGACAAAGCTCACAGAGGGCAGTAACTTTCACCTTCTTCGGCTTGATTTCCGTCATTTTCTCCGTTGCTGCAATACCAGTACTCTTTCCCTACCGTTCTGACAACTTTCTACTTAATATAGCTCCAAACTGCCGGTGCTAAATACCACTCCACTCCACCATTTCATCATGACTAACGATTTTTTAAAGATGCCTGCAAAAAAAAATTGAAGCCGCAGCAGATGCGGCTCACGTAAGCGTAGTGAGAAAAAGAAAAAGCAATTTGGGCATTTAGAAAATGCTGCATTTTGGAGAGTTGCGTTTTGCGTTTTGCGTTTTTTGCAATCGGTGGTGTTGGGTGTAGTTGTTATGGATGTGTTAATGTATAGTAGTGTTGTGGTGAAGTATTGTGTTGATGTATAGTTGTGTTGTTATAAAGTAAATATTATTGTATAGTCGTGTTGTAGTTGTGTTAATGTAAAATTGTGTTAATTTATAGTTGTATCAAGGTATAACTGTGTTGTAGTACATTTGTGTTGTAGTACATTTGTGTTGTAGTACATTTGTGTTATGGTAAAGTATTGTATTACTCTATAGTTGTGTTATAGTTGTATAGTAACTCTCTATTATTTAATCAATGTATCTGGTAATAGGATCATAGCAAGCTATTTGATACCGTTTTGCCAGAAATTCTAAGAGCATCCTTTAGATAACGACAACTTTGGTTAGTTAGTTCTGAATCCTATACCTTCTGATAATGCATTATCAGTTACCATTAATAGACTACTAAGGACGCCTACTGAAAAAACCATGTAATAACTATATGTGCATTATAAAGTCTACTTGCAATGGATCGTGTAACTACAACAATAATTATCAAATTTATAGACGGTTGAATTCATACAAATGCTGATTTACATACTTCGTACGATAAGTAATAAATACCAATCCGAGTCAAACTACAAATGCTTCAGGTGTATACTAGTGTATTAAGAAAAAGCTATAAAGTCACCGCGAAGCGGCTAAACGAGAACAAAATCAGTGTATATTTTGTTAAGGTCACATAGGCACAGAGCTATCGGAGTGGTAACCCGTACTGGCCAAGAGACCAGAAGACGCTATATACTAGCACTGTGTGGTCTCTTCCTCACGTTAGCGCATGTGCCCTAATGCAATAATCATGCAAAGCTGGAGCGTAGTTTACAAGAGATGACAAGATTAGACCAGCTAAGAAAACCGTGCATTCACAATGATCTCAGTGGCATTTAATTCATATGGATTCGAGGCAGCACCACGACAAATTTAGGCAGTAGCCTGGAATTCGTCATTGTTGGCGTTAACATTGGCGTATCTGAACTTGCTGCTCTCTTCCTGGAGCAACTCCTTCTGTTGTTGCTGCTGTTGCTGCTGCTGTTGTGGTTGCTTCTTACCGTAACCGTTAGAAGAGGTCTTCTCGTTCTTCTCGCTCAACAAGCCAACCTTTTCGTTCATGACAATAGCCAACTCTTGCAATCTGGATCTTTGAGGCTCGGTGTTGCTGAAGTAGATGAATGACTTGGACTCATCGAAAGCACCGCCGATCTCGTTCGACTCGAGCATCTTTTCCAAGATGGCAGCGACCGTGTCGTTCTCAAGTGAGAAAATTTGAGATAACTTGGCAACAGATAACTTGGAGAAGATGGCCTTGTAAGTGAAGATGTAGGTTCTCAAACCTTCAACTTGCAATTGGTTCTTCAACATGGCCAACAACTCCTCGTTGTCAGGCACCAACTTCCAGATCTTGATAGAAGACAACAATTCGTATGACTTGGCCCAATCACCCTTTTGCAAGGCAAGGGAGGCATGCACTATGTGGTCCTTAATACTCTCTGGTGGTCCGGTGAAGAACTGTCTGTCGTGGAACTCCAACTTGCTCTTGAAAGATTTGATAGAAGACTTACGCTTGTTTTCCTTGGCGTTGGTAGAGGCGGCAGCCAAGATTGGGATTTCGATTAACAAAGACGAGGTCATGTAGACACAGTCAAGTAATTCCAAATTTATGTGCTGGTGGAAAGGTAAGAGCTTTTGCTTCTCGAGGGTTGTGGCTTGGTTAGGGTACTTGGAGTTGAAACCTTGTCCGAGCAACTCCTTAGATCTTTGAGAGTTGACGACCTCGTTCAAGATCTTGTGTGATTCTTCGATGGCACCGTTTCTGAAGGCACTCAAACCCAACTGGACGATGGCTCTGTTGTATTGAACCTGTAAGTTGGACTCGGCATGGTTGATACCGTTGTAGATTGGGGTGTTCATGAACAACTCCTTGGCCTTAGCGTAGTGGTTGTTGACAGCGTAGTAGTAGACAGAGAACAACAAAGCGTACTTACCGTAAACGTTGTTTCTGTGCTTCTTCAAGAAGGCACTTAAACCATCAATAGTCTCAGCAGGGGTAGAGTTCTTAGCAACAATGGCAGAGTCACCCTTGAGGTTCTTCCAGGCTTCGGTCTCGTTGGCTACAATCAATTGATCTGGCTTGTAGTAGATGTGTTCAATTCTTCTCACCACAATTCTGGCTAATTGCTCAACGGAGTTCTTGACTTCTTCTGGAGTTATGTCTTCAATGTACGATTGGGCTCTGACAATCAATGTGTAGATGCTAGACTCATCCTTTAATCTCTCGACGTAGTCCGTGGAGTGTGGATCAGTGTTCTGTAATGATCTGGTGAACTCATCGTCCAAACGGTCGATCAAGGAGGTTATGGAACCAAAGATGACCTTTACACCTTCAGCATTTGGAGTTGGCTCGATGTCGATGTCGTCGGTGGTGGATCCCAACTCAGACAACTGGTAGGCGGACTTGTGGGTCTCCAAGACTTCGAGAAGGGAGTTCAAGTCGGCTTCGTTCTTCTTCCAAAGTTCTACAGGCATGAAAGTCTGGTTGGCAGAAGCGTCGAAACGGATAGACAACAACATTTGGTAAATGGAGATCAAGTCAAATGCACCCTTGTTGAGGTTTTGACTCAACAAAGTTTCAAGGGTCTCGATTTGTTCGTATTTGTCAATGTTCTTCTTACCACGGGTCTCGGAGATTTGCTTCAAAGTAGCGAAAACGGGGCTCAATACTCTACCGTTGTTGCTCAAGGTTTCCTCGGTTTGTTGTGCGGTCTTGGCTGGAGTAACATCTACGGACTCTTCTCTGTCGAATAAGTCTGGTTGTTCTCTGAAAAGATCATATTGTGCCTGGTATTCCTTGATTTGCTTTCTGACTCTTTGCTTGGTGGTATTTAAAGCCTTTGCTTCAGCGGCATTCAACGACTTCTCGGACTTTTCGTTCTCCTGGGTGGCATTGATGTAATCTTCCAAACCAGCCAAGCACTTGATGTACGAGTTAGGTACGTTGACGTTCTGTTGTCCGGCTCTGACCAAGTAACGGGCCAACTTATCGGATTCAGACAAAACTACGGTCCATGTATTACTTCTCTTGGCAACGTTGATGGCCTCGATGGCTTGGTTCATGTCGTCGAGTAACTTGTCCTTAGCGGACTTGACTACCTTTCTGCCTTCGTCCTCACTGTCAGACTCGGAATCAGAGCCCTTCATGAAGGCGTTCTTTTTGACTGACTTCTTCAAGAAGTAGGCAGGGCCGGTAGGGCGGGCATCTGAGTCTGAATCGCTGGAGTCGGAGTCGGAATCGTCGTCGTTGTCGAATTCCAGGTCGTCAGAAGACAATTGGTCGTCTTCAGAGGACGATACCAACTCCTCTTCGGACGAGCTCAACAAGTCATCTTCTTCCGACGATGACTCGGAGTTGTAGCCTGCAACAAAGAAACGGGACATTGTTCTGTAGGCGGATTTCTATACGATGTTGCTACCAACGATGGGGGTTTTATCTGAGTTATACTGCCATCAAATAGACGCCAACCTCCTGCCAAATCAAATTTTCCAACGATGGCAGCAAAAAAAATTTGTTCGTGTGCGGACGGAGAAGTACGCATGTGTGCTGGGGGTTACCTAGAGATGGTGTGTAAGAGTGAGAGTGCGAGGGAGTGGAGGGAGTAGAACATTCTTAGTGAGTAGGAGGAGGAGAATAAATGGGGGTGAGTGATTACTCCTTAAAATGTTCAATAACAGTGAAAGAGTGAGTATGTTAATGGGAAATTAAGAGTAACTAACTACCTAACTCAATGAGTAACTAACTGAGTAACTAACTAACAGAGCCTAACAGAGCCATTGACCATGGGAGACATCAAATAAAATCAAGTGAGATTAAGCGAGTGAAGAAGGCTGCGAAAAAATGTTTGTTTGTTGGTGCGTGTGAGGTTTCCATGGAACTGTGAGTGATTGAGTAGCTATGAGTGTCTATATATCTCTTAGTATCTGTATCTGTATCTGTATCTATGATTTCGTATGTGTTTCTATATCTTTGATTTCTTATTTGTAGAATTGTCTATTTGTATTTATGGGTCTTTTATTAATTATCTTTGTATCTTTGAATCCTTGTACTATTGCATCTGTGAAGTTTGTCTATATGTATGGGCCTATGTATATGCGATACTACTTAAATCCGTATGCGGTTTTACACTTATAATTGGAAAGACTACCACATATTTCACCATAAAGACTGGGTTTAACATTATAATGTCACTGTGTATAGGTGATAATTCCACTTTTGTCACTGTTTACATCTACCATATCTCTATTTCATTTATCATCTATATAGCTTGTGTGTGAGTAGCTGAATTGGTGGTCATTTTCCATTTGGAAATCTAGATTAAAGGAGAGTTAGTGTCCACAATTATATATGTATTGTTCTTACGTAAACGGAATTGCTGAAAATAAGATATTCATAAGACCATATACGAATATATGCATCCACCTCTACCCATATTCCACTTCGAAGAATACGCGCTCCTTACTTCTAGCACTCGTATGCTCATCACTACCTAACAGTAAAACATCCTGCTGTATAATATTATATTTAATGTAGTTGTCCATGTATATCCCTAGTTATCCAATCGGTAGCTCCTCACTCTCAGAAACTTGAATGGTTTCTCATTCCGGAGCGAAAACTCTGTCTCCTCTCCCTCTCTATCATCGTCCTCGGATGTCTTCTTTCTGATGGCATACGATCTCTCCCACGCTAACTTATTGTGCTTGAAAACTCCTCCAAGGGACTTGATCTGGAAGTTGTAATGGAAATTGTAATAAGGAACAGACCCGTTCTTTATTTCTATAGATACCTCACCATCACTCGTTACTGTCCATGTACCGCGATACATCCTGTGGCCTTCCTTCACAGGTGCTTGGGAGGTTGGATCAGCTACAGCTCCAGATATGTTTCCCAGTGAGTTATCTTTCAGAAGATGAGGTATCACCCGGTTAGGTTCAAGTGAAGACAAAACCTTAACACACGTCCCGTCGGGGTAGAATCTAATATATCTGTAATACGTAATCGTTCTAACGGGATTGGCCATGCTATTGGAGAACTCGGCTTTTCCACCTTCACTATAATAGTTCACCACACTGATGTAACAACCTAGAAACTTCACAAATGGTCTATGGTTCAACATGTACTTCCACGAGCCCTGGAACTGCGGAAGGATCTTAAGCTGGTCTCTGGGTATGGGCAATGAATTGTAGTCTACTGTGACGCCCAATGGCATATTATTCAAGAACAACTTGTTCTCCTCATAAACTTGGTTTGGATACACCAAATAGGCCAATTGCCTCCATATATCAGACGATCCAAAACCTAGGTAGGCATGCTTCTTACAGGTGATGGAAAACTTGAACCAAGACTCCGGCGATGAAATAAGGAGCACCTCAAGGATATGGATCCAGATGTCGTTCGGCAAGTGGGTCAACGGAGATACTGGTTTAATATCAGCAAACTTCTCCTCGTTGTCTACACCCAAATTGGCAAATTTGATGGTAAGAAGATCGTCGTGATGCTCAGGATTATTCGGGTCCGGAGCATGTGCTTCTACATGGCGATATGATTCCAATAAGTCATCGACCTTGATCTTACGTATTATCTCCTCATCTAGTTTCTTCAATGTATTCTTGCCTCCTTCCTGCTTCAATATGTTAGCTGCATGGGGCACTTTCATTTGACGGTACAACACGTCGACGCGTTCATTGATCCTGAATGCTTTCCGGTAGTATTCCACAGCATCGGACATCAGTCCGTGTGATTCCTTGTCTATAGCCTTTTCGAAGAAGGCGATGGCTTCATGGTCTTTCTCCGAGAGCTTCGGATCATTGTCTGTGGTAGCAGCATGCTCCGCTGTTGATGACGAAGCTATATGTGAGCCGAGAATTGACGTTCCTCCGCTCATTTCTGGTTTGAATTAGAACTCGTCGATAGTATAGTATCAATGGTATGCCTGCGCTTCCTTGGTATCTTATCTATACTGTAATGTCGATATTGTTATTGGTATCGTATTCCACTGGTTTTTTTATGGATAAACTGCTATCTATGCTGAGACGTTACCCAATTCCTATGAAATACGTATTCTTCTATAGTCACCTCCCTCTAGACTCTCTCTATCGGATGCTATCTCCACAATATTGCAATTCACGGTGGGTTACTCAATGACACAATCACGCTATGACGTCAGTTCTTATCGTGAATCACAGTTCTTTTCTAGCTAATTGTTTGATTCCACGCTGCAGTAACTTTCTTCCAAGTAATAAGCACCACTAATTACAATCAATAACCATACATCATAAAAGAAGTAAAAGAACAAGAACAAGAACAAGAACAAGAACAAGTCCATTTACAACCATCATTTACAACCACACCTTTTACAGCGCTGCCATGTCACAATTCAACGGCTGCTTATTAATTTGGTTGGGTGCGAAAATCACAGCGGAAAAAAGATTTGGTGAGCGATGGAGTTTCGTTGGTGTGTTTGTAGGTGTTTGTATGGTGTTAGTAGGGTGTTTAAAAGATGATACGGTAGATTGTTTGTTAGGTTGTTAGTGGTGATATGGTAGGTTGTTAGTGGTGTTAATGATAGTACAAGAGTTAACTGACAGGGCATCACAATTGGACGTGAAAATTGTTACAAACCTGGTGTAAAGGGGTATATTAGGTGAAATGTGACTACTGATATCCATTGATAGTCTTCCATTAGTAGAGAGCTATTTCAACGGCTGCGAAAGAACGATTGGATGCAAATATGAATGGCATTTCTTGGATTGGAAATAGCTGAAATTCATATTATGGATGGATAAAAAATTATCATGAAAATGAATGATTATTAGTAAATAAGGAATGTATTAAAATTTATTACTTCAATTACGATAGTCATGAATGACATTCAAGATAGTACCCTTACAGTCAGTACTGAAAATCTGTTATCCTAAGCTATTAATGTATTCATTGGAATTCCCTATTAAATACTTCTATTATAATCTATGAAAACACGGACAGCACCAACATCCTGAAATTGACAATCAAACAACATTTTACCAACACTTATACCTTATACTGCTTATTATCCACCATCACACCTCCCTCTCTCTCTACTTTAAAAGATCATCCAAAAATGCCATATCCTCCTTAGATGGAAGAGGAACCCGCTTTGATCCGCTTGCCTTCTCTTTTCCCACTCCCCTTTCTTCAGAAACCTCGTTCACCTTCGATCCCGCTATTAGATCATCAATGAAATCCGAATTTGTCGATTTCTCTACTTCCTCCGTCTTCTTCTCCGGCTTCGAGTCTCCATACAAGAGGTAGTCGATATCGGCATCCAAATCGGCATCGGATATATGCTGCTTAGAACGTGCGGCACTATTGACTAGCCTGGTGTTCAATGATGATATTTGCTTGGAATCGCCTTCGTTGATGTTGTTGATCTCCAATATCTTTCCTTTAGGCTTAGATGTACGCTTGCTATCGTCAAACTTCAGCCGTATCTCATTGTAGAACTTCGCCTGTTCTGCTTTAGCGCTCCTTTCCTTCTCGATCTGCTTTTCTTCCTCCGTTAAGTACCTTATGTGGGATTCTTCTTCTCTTGTTGTCTTCGATAAAGATTGCTCTCCAATTACAAACCCATCCAATTCACTAACAGGAATATTCTTGATGTTTCTTTGTCCTCTCTTCGCATAGAAAAGATCATTGTAGTCATCCTCTTTCTTTGTAATATCGCCATAGCTGGAAAGACCATAATCCTCTAGGAAGTTATCAGACATCTTATTCTTTGGCATTTTACGATTCTTGGGTTTGCTTATGTCCAAGTTGGCCATGAATTCTTCAAGATTAAACTTCTCTTTAGCGGGAGGCTCCATTTCCTTCTGTTCATTCTCTTTTGATCCAAGGTAGATTCCATCTGGCTTTTCAATTTCTGTTTCTTCATCTTCTCCTTCGACGTCGACGTCAACTTCTCCATTCTCAATATCGTTAAGGATCTGTTGTTTTATCTTAATTTTCTGGTCTTTGGTCAATTCGGCTTCGCCAATCTGGGGATAGAAGTGGTTGATGAGTGCATCATCGGTCTCGGAGTCCCATTCTTCATCTGAGTCATCCGATTGAACTGCTGTTGAATTGGTATTATTCTTCTTTGATGTCCATTTTGCTTTTGGGGCCAGCTTCTCAGCGTCTTCCTTGGGCTTATTGGAGAGACCATGTTTCTTCATGAACTTGTATTTGGCCTTCTTGTCCCATTTTGAATTTTTCAATACCATTGAGACGTTCTATGATGAGTGGATGTATGCAAGGGTTCCGGATGTTCGATTAATTCCGTATTATACATATAATAATATACATATAATAATATGTATGTATATGTCAAATGTATGTGTGTAAACCTTAAAGGTAATTTATATGATGTATAATATAAATATAGAAGTTGTAAAAATACGACTTTATATGTATACAGTATATGAAATACAGAAGATGGAAAGAGGAAGTGAACAATGATGTAGAAGATGAATCAAGTATACCACGTAAGAATTCCACCACTAATTTGTCACGTTAGCGGCAATTTTTATTCTCGATTTAGGCGTTCACTCTCGCGAGAGCTGTCCTTTTCCTCTACTTTTTCCATTTTCTGCCCCTATGTCTCGCTAATTCTCACACGAGAGGAACTACGTCAGTGTGTCTCTCTCGGTAAATTTCGTGCCTTTCTGTACATAATACACTGAATTCATACACTGTATTCACCGCTGTGTTATTCCTCGGTAGAGTAATTTGTTACATTACATAGACATAATATACACAGACTTTCTCTGATTCTTTATACATTATTGCTCTTATTACTCAACCTACAACATACCATCTAATCCACACCCCATACTCTTAAATATTAACCCATTCTTCTGTATTCTACACTCCACGACCCCTATGAATACCTCTCACTTGCCATCATCTACCCCACTAACCATTTCTCCCCGTTTCCTCGCTAGATCTCGCTATCTACCGCGGCAGAAAAAATCATCGACGACATCTCCAGCGAGAACTAAAATTGACTTACCGACGAGATCAACGGTCACTTTTGGTTCTTGATATATTGCCAATTACATAGGTGGAAGTCGGTATTTGGAGTTGAAACTACTCTTATATATACATTAAATACTATTTAGCTATATAACTCTAGTAAATTATGTCTGGTAGCGACGAAAAGTCAGTTTCCAAGCTGAGTGTTGGCTCGGATACCCCGTCCAAGACCATTGAACAGTTGATGAAACTCTTATCAATGGGCGAAGAGTTGACAGAATCCCAGCAAAAGCAGATGAAAGATTACAAGTTCTGGAAGACACAGCCGGTTCCTAGTTTGGACGAGAAAATTGACTCGGAAGGACCTATCGATGCCACCAAAACCCCCGACGACGTTCCTGATTCACCTTTCCCTTTGCTTAAGGACTTCGAATGGAGCACCGTCGATATAGAAGCCGAGGACCAATTGGAAGAAGTCTACCAATTGCTTTACGAGCACTACGTTGAAGATGAAGATGCGACTTTCAGATTCAAGTACTCACACGAGTTCTTCAAATGGTCGCTTAAACCTCCAGGATGGAGAAAGGAATGGCATGCTGGTGTCAGAATCAAGGAAACCGGCAAGTTAGTGGCCTTCATTTCGGCTGTGCCTATTACCTTGAAGCTTAACAAGTCTCAGAAGCTCATTCCGAGCGTGGAAATCAACTTTCTCTGTATTCACAAGAAACTCAGAAGTAAACGTTTGGCTCCCGTATTGATCAAAGAGATCACCAGAAGAGTCAACAAGCAGAACATCTGGCAAGCTTTGTACACTGCAGGTGTCGTTTTGCCATCGCCAGTGTCTACCTGTAGATATACCCATCGTCCTATAAACTGGTCCAAGCTCCACGACGTGGGATTTTCACACTTGCCTGCTAACCAGACCAAGGCTGGCATGGTGGCGTACTACACGTTACCAAACGCTACCAAGACCAAGGGTTTACGCCCTATGACCGAAAAGGACTTAGACCAAGTGTTTGAATTGAACAAGGAGTTCCACAACCGCTTTGAGTTGGTCCAGGATTTCAAGAAGGACGAGTTGTCTCATTGGCTTTTGGGAGGAAAGTCCACCAACCTGGACTCCAACGTTATCAAGACTTTTGTAGTAGAGAATGACGATGGAAAGATCACTGACTTTTTCTCCTACTATTTATTGCCATTCACCGTGTTGAATAACCCAAGCCACGACGAATTGGGCATTGCCTACTTGTATTATTACGCCACTGACCATAAGGAAGACGGATACAAGCAGAGGTTGAACGCTTTGGTTACCGACGCTTTGATCACGTCCAAAAAGTTCAATGTAGACGTTTTTAACTGTTTGACATCGCAGGACAACCCATACTTCATCAAGGACCTTAAATTCGGAAGTGGAGATGGATACTTGAACTATTACTTGTTTAACTACAAGACGTGGCCACTCCACGGAGGTATTGACCCTCAAACCAAGGAGGTTGTGGATGACAAATCCAGTGGAGTTGGTGTAGTATTGCTTTAGTTGTGGTGGTGTAGTTAGATAGCGTATGGCATAACTGTTCAGTCGGACTTCATGAATAATATATAATATATAATAATAATTTTAATAATTAAGAGATGTAGGTAATGATTAAAAATGAACATGGAGATAGGGGAAGTAGTATAGTGTTAACGAAGAAGACAACAGACGTATCCATATTATGGAGTTTTCCCATGGTTTATCTTTATGGTGATCTTCTCTTGTATTCAGATGGTGTATCACGGAGAAATGTTGTTTCGCAGCTAGTTTTATTTAGCATTACTATCTTTTGCACCCATTATGGATGTAGCTAGTGTAAGGGGAACACTATATAAAATATAATGAAACAATGAGCTCTTTTCAATATCAACTAGACAACCATATAAGATAAAGGTGTCTACCATCCAATTTATTTACATCCGTTGGGAAATTATCATTACTCTTCTCTTATCTGAATACAGAATACTGTCAGTACATACTGCCATCTTCTATTCGCAGCCTAACTAACAGTAGTTAACGAGCAAACAAGTCAACAATTACAATAGGACATACAATACTTCATACCCATAGTGTGTCCTCCACTCACATCTATTTCCAATTTCTCCATTCCATACCCCCTTAACCTCTTCCATCAAACTCCCAAACAACACTATATCACCACCATATGGAACACACTCCTCACACTACATCTGTGTCGCATTCTATGTCATAAATACCCTACAAACCATCTCTTCTCTCCAATTTGCGACACACTTCTCTTTCCTGCACAGGAATTTTTCACTTTGAAAAGATTTATTTGTGCAGCCTCATCTCTCTATTAAACCGTGGAAAGTAGACAGTAACCAGTGAGTTTATACCTAGACCAGTAGCCGGACAAGATGATCTCTTCGAGTTGTTGGGTGCCAAGAGGATTCGCATCGGAATTCCCCGAAAAGTACGAGTTGGACGATGAGGAAATGGAGAGAATTACCGCCATGGCCAAGCTCGAGCTAGGCGATGCCAGAGATGGATTGGAAGAAGCACAGGCAGAAGACGGCGAAGAAGACGAGGAAAACGGAGAGAATTCCAAGAAATTGGGTGACCAAATCGACATGGATGACGACTTGAAGGAGTATGACTTGGAGAATTACGACAACGAAGTCGACTCCGACGGCGAGGAAGTTAGCATGTTCCCAGGTTTGTCCAACGACGCCAAGTTCCACAAGGGAGAAAACGGTGATAGCAACGACCCATACTTGACTTTGCCTACTGAAGTCGATCTCCAGGAGGAAAAGCAAGAGTCCCAGATCTACCCTACCGATAACTTGGTTTTAGCCACCAGAACCGAAGACGAGGTGTCTTATTTGGACGTGTATGTCTACGATGATGGTGCTGGAGCTCCAAACGGAGCTGATGAAGAGGAAGAAGACAAGTTCGATGCTGATGTAGCCAAGGGTTTGGTTAGAGAGTCCAATTTGTATGTTCACCACGATATCATGTTGCCAGCCTTCCCATTGTGTGTAGAATGGATCAACTATAAGCCAGGTCAAACTGCCACTGAAGACAGTGAAAGCAATATCGGTAACTTCGCCGCCATTGGTACCTTCGACCCACAAATCGAAATATGGAACTTGGACTACATAGATAAGGCTTTCCCAGATTTGATATTGGGTGAGCCAGATCAGCAGTCGTTTGCTGGCTTGAAGAAGAAGAACAAAAAGAAGAAGAAGAAGTCTGCTCATGTAACCACACACCATACTGATGCAGTTTTGTCATTATCGCATAATAGAACCCATAGATCCGTGTTAGCATCCACTTCTGCCGATCACACCGTAAAGTTGTGGGATTTGAACAACGGAACTGCAGTCAGATCATTGAACACCATCCATGCCAATAAGACCGTTGCTTCGTCGCAATGGCACTCACAAGAAGCCTCAATTTTGTTGACTGGTGGTTACGACGGAACTGTTGGTGTCACCGATGTCAGAATCTCGGACGCTTCCAACATGACCAAGAATTACAAGGTCGGATCTGGAGAAGAGGTTGAAAACGTCCGTTGGGGTCACAATTCTGTCCCTGAAATCTTCTATGCTGGTACCGACAACGGTAACGTTTACTGTTTCGATGTCAGACAAATAGAGAAGCCATTATGGACTCTTCATGCCCATGATGCTGGTATTTCGTCCTTGGACGTCAATGCACACCTTCCAGGTATGTTGATCACCAGTGCTATGGGAGAAAAGGCTGTCAAGCTCTGGAGATGTCCATCAGACAACAAGAGTGGACCATCTATGGTCTTGTCTCGTGACTTTGGTGTTGGTAATGTCTTGACTTCTTCTTTCGCTGGAGACATCGAAGTTGCTGGTAACTTGACTGTTGGTGGTGTTAGCGGAGCCTTGAAGATGTGGGATTCGTTCTCCAACAACTCCGTTCGTAGTTACTTCCGTGCCGAGTTGAAGGACCTTCAAATCAGAGCCAGAACTGAAGCCAAGCTGGCTGGACGTGCCTCGAGAATTGCCAGAAAGTACCAGGCTGAACGTAATGAAGAGACCATCATGTCTGTTGAGGCTGGTGGATTGGACGATGAGTCTGATTCTGATGATGGAGATGATCAGAATGAAATGGAGGAAGATGACGAGTAAGAAACATAGAACATTAGAGAAGCTGAGGAGCTGGAAAGCTTTTAGGCTTGAAACATTGTATATTATCAATAGTAGTATTACTTCTAGCCGTGTATAGAGAATTGCATTTATAATACTGACTGAAAGGTGAATGTAGGCAAGGAGAGGTATTATAATGGTATAATTATAGGTCTTACCATTGCAATGAACTTCATACCCATGGGATAATTGTACATACGAAAGCAATACTTTAGAGAGTTGGAACTGACCTCACATTGATTGAATAAGTCGACACTATTGAATAACGGGATAAAATGAACGGATTTGATACCAACAAGTTATTGAGCAACTAGATAGTAATTAGTATCGAACAATTAGACAACGTTAACGAACTAAGAGTGGAACTGATGAATAATAACACACATGAATACCTAACTCGCAATGAACAATTGCCCATTGCCAATAGCAACTTCTAAGACCTTCTAACGGCTTCTAACACCTTCTAGCACCTTCTGTCTAAATCACAACTTACAGCTTGACCCGTTCAACACCTCCTTTCATAAGCTCTTTTCAAACTCCTTCACCAAGAAGTCAACCTCGGCTCCACTGGAGATGTTATCATTGACGATACCGTCTACACTAACCGTAGGACTCACATGGACACCAACACCTCTCAAGTACTTGGTGAAGTACTTGACATCGGTAGTGGCTCCGTTTCCAGCATTTGTAGCATTCTCCTTGCCCTTTGTTGGCTTGATCTGTAACTGGGACAATACCTCGTCCTTGGTGAATGGGACCTCGATTTCCTTCGCTACGACGTCGAAGATCTGCTGGTAGATCTCGTTACGGGTCAAGGTGACGTTGCTGGAGTCGTAGAACTCCTCCTTGTTCTTGAAGATCACTTCCGAGATGTTCCAGAACGTCTCGTTGGTGTCTTTATACTGAGAGCCCTCTCTCAAGAGCTTAGAAACAACCAAGGAAAACTCGTGGAGCAACACTGAGTTTGGGTGCCATGGCTGGATGATGTTGACGAACACGAACTGGAACTGGCCTGGATGCTTCTCGTGCAATTGGGGAATCACCGAGTCCTTCAATTTGAAGAACAACTTGCCGCTGAAGGGACAGTTGTAGTCCAAGTATAGGTTGATGATGTGGGGAGCAACGGGGTTCTTGACCAAGGTCAATGCTTTGGCCGAGTAGTAGTAGTGGGTCAAGGAGTATTTAGGTGAGATCATGATGACGAGATGAAGACGATAGACAACAAGACAATAATCGAAACGTGGGGAAGAAGGAAGAAGTGTAATACAGTACAAGTGTGGAGTACTCAATTGAGGTAATCAATAAAAGTAGTATTCAATTGAATGAAGTAGGTAGCAATGTACGAATGAGACAATGAACTCAGAAGTATCTAATAACAAATGTTCAATATAACAACCAAAAAAGATCAAGAATGATCAAAAGAATAGATGTACAGAAAGAAAGAAAGAAAAGAGTAAAAGAGAAAAGAGAAAAGAGAAAAGAGGTTCACTACAAAGAAGAAACTAAAAGGTTATGAGAAGGAAGAACCAATACCAACATCACATGATTGCCAGCAGGATCAAAGAAATGAATGAATACGAAAGGCATGGAAAAACTATCCAATCAGAGAAATCGTTCCGTGTATTAATGCAATTGAGGAGCAATAAGCCACCAGGTAGTAGTACACATCTGACATTGTCAATATGTGGTTAGTAATGGGAATGAAGCCGTACAATGTAAAGTATGAGTGAACGAGTATATGAGGGTATAAGTATAAGGTTATGCGAGTGATTGAATGAGTATATTAGTATATTAGTCTATTAGTATATGTATATGAGTATATGAGTTTATTAGTGATTATATTAGTATATGAGTATATTAGTGATTGAATATATGAATATAGATAGACAATGTATTGGGTCAATTGTGTAATAATATGCTTATAAGATGTAATTATTAATCAATAGAGTGAACTTTTGATGGTAAAGCGGTACAATTATTACAAGATGATGAACATGGTTATTAGTTACAAATAAACTGGTTAATAGTGTTTAGCAGCAACAGAATATAATTAAAACAGAGGATTAATAATGACATTATTAATTGACATATTATTTATGGCATAATATAATATCAATTCAATTGTGATTACTATGGAGTTTAATAGTCCAAACGAACTACAAAATACAAAAATACAAAAATACTCTATTCTCGATAAGAATGGGAGATATCGATGATTGGTATTACCTTGACCCACACAATGATGCTACGGGAACGCTTTTTGCATCTTCTTAACGAAATATAATACGTTTACCCGATTAATAATATCTACCCAGTACATATTTTTCACAATAAACCTACTCCAACGGATACACCAATTTCATTCCTATTATTGCACACCACGCAATGTCCAGTATTAACTCGTAAGCTCATAATGATTGATATTAATCCCCCTTCTATTTGGCTGTGGGACAAGGCGGAATTGTGGTGGTTGCACAGTTGCAAATGTCTGCTTTCGTTACGTAATTCGTATTTCCGTCTGTGTGGCTGCAAATCCTTCTGGTAGTGACGATATGAATATATGGTGTGTGATAAGTTGCAGCAATTTATGATACGAAATGACTGCAAATTAGATGTTATATATATAAATTCTAACGCAATTGGTTATTAGGTTGAAGAATTATCATGTCTTTATTGAATCGTTTTTCGTATGCCACTGATTACGAGAGAACGTCAGTTTCATTTAATATTATATATAATACATTTCATATGACCGCTATAGACTTATAAATATTAGGAATATGGTGTGGAAGATAAATCGATATAATAACCCTTATCGATGTCTCAGATTAGCTAGTGTTGAAGTTCCCTGGTCGTGTTAATCCTCATGAACCACTTCAACTTGCGATTGACAATTGATGATATTTTCCATCTTCATTCTATTCTTCACTTCGTTCATCTTCTCCTTTTCCTTCAATTTCTCTCTTTTCTTCTTACGCTGCTTTCCCAACTTTCCACTTCTATTCTTGTTTCTATGTCTTCCTGTTACTTGATCCACGATATCGCCCTGTACCTGTTTGTCATCCGGCCTCACTGGTGAAGTTTTATCTGTATCGTCATCCCTGACTGAGGAGTAACCACTGTGCTCAACTTTAATTAGTTGTTGGCTTGTAAATTCTTCGTTGTTAGAGTCTGGCTCGTTTTCCGAATAATTCAATTTGCCTGTTCTAGTGACATTCTTGTCATCTTCAGAGGGAATTGTAGAGTCAGAGTCAAGGAATAATTGCTCTTTTCTTACTAATTGACCACTCTGGACAGTATCACTCTCCGCGTCATAGACGTCATCGTTGTATACATGCTGCTGGCTGAATTGTTCAGATACTTGTCCCGTTCTCCCTTGAAGCTCGTCCTCTCTTTCCCCGTTTTCATCAGTTTCGTGCATACCTCTCAATATATTATTCTCTACTATAGTCTTCACCATTGCTTCTACCTTGTCAGCGGCTTCATCTGTTTTACTATTGACGCTGTTTCTTTTGGCTTCAGTCTCATGACATACTGTACGACTGGTTTCGTCTGCCATATCTTCTTCGTCCGACGAATGTTGTATCCACCTGGCTGTGTTCTTGGATACGACAACTTCTCCTTTTCTCCTTTGTGGATGATCTTGAGCTTGAAATTGCTCTTGGTCAGAATCGGGGTCTACGAAATGAAAGACTCTAGACAGCTTGGCACTCCCTGGAATCACATGTGCTCTTCTTTTAGCTACTCTTCCTTTGCGAGTCCGGCTTTCAACCCAAACGGGAACTGTATGAATGGTATCTTCCACATTATCTTGAGACGAGTTCATTTTGGCGAGGTCCACTACAGGCTCTTCACTGGTAACTTCTCTGTTGGATATTGTATTGATACCAGTAGATGAAGGAATTCCCAGAGGAAGGTGCTCTCTGTTAGAAGGAGGATTCTGCTCGTCAGGAAATAAGATCTTGTAGTCGTCTCCAGTTCTCGATCGAATCGGTAGGTCTTTCGATAGCTCAATTAAAGAATCTTGGTACCCATATTCTCTTACAGGAGACGGTGTTGACCACCTTATATCCGTCGCTTCTTGATTATTCTGTGACTCTGGGGTGCGAATGTTCTCTTTGTCGTTAGTTTTATGGTTTTCACTTTGCTGCAGCTGGGATGTGATCAGCCTATCTGTTCTAGGTATCTTATTAGGGGGTGTAGTAACTAATGCAGTTCCGAAAGTTCGTTTTCGGGATGTCGGACTTTCCTTCACAGGCAGCAGGACGTCCTTTTTATATCTTGCTTTTAATCTCTCCAGTAATGGCATATTTTCTTGTAATACTTCTTGTAAATCTTCTAGAGAAACTTGAGAATCTTCACTCTCTTTTACACCCTGCAGAAACAGTACTTCTTTCTTAACTCTCGACTGCAATTTCTCCAGAAGGGATATTTCCCCATGTGTAGCAGGTTGTCGGTTTAGTGGTTGCCTTTTTGGCTGAAGAGGTGTGGTTACCTCTAATTTTGGTACAGTTGCAACCTTTGTTGCCAATGGAGTTGCTGATCTCTTTATTAATCTTTCCAGAAGAGAAAGCTCCTTATGTTGTCTTGTCTTCAATCTCTCCAGGAGGGACAATGGGGAAGACTGGTCGTTGTATGGAAATGAATTATTTGACCTATCCAGATTTGTATGTGTTTGCGTTCGCCTTTTGAGCTTTTCGGAATATGAAAGCGATGACAAATGTGGGCTGTTTCTGATTTGTAATTCACTATGGTTTCTTGGAGTTACGCTGTCCTCAAGTTCGTTCTTCATGGATCGCCGTATGAGTTTCTCTGATAAAGTGAGGGGTTTTCCTTGGCTAGGACATATACCGATAGGTTTACGAGGAGTTCTCATCAAATTTACATTTGACTTCCGATTTTTTTGGCCCGAGGATAGTACTAGTATGGTTGGCATGGAATAGGTGGTATAATAGGAATCGGAATCGGAATCCGAGTCCGAATCGTTCTTGTTATTGTTATAATGAACCCGCACGAATGATCTCGATGTGTTTACCTTCTTTTCCTTGTTATTTGAAACATTTTTACTCTGTTTTCTTGACGAAGATGGTTGTTCTTGGTTATTTGATAGGTTTCCAAGCGGCTTGGCCGAGGATACGTTCCGTACTACATGTTTCTTTTGATCGGTGGTTGCATCTTGTGAGATGAGATTCTCATCGGATTGATGTTTCACATTGTTCTGTTTGGATCTCTGCTCCAGACAAAAGCCTAGAAGACAGAGGACTCTTTCGAAGACGGACCTGGGGCCGTTCTGGTCGCTTTCCATGCTGTGAAGGGGGTTTCTAGTGCTTTTTTACGTGATACCCGTATCGTAATACTGCTTCTACCTCGACTTCTTGTGGTTCACTGGATTGTGTTCTTTACTCACACACACGCTCTAAAACAAACAAACTGCAAAACACACACAACGGATTCACGTCAATGGGCGCAGTTCCACTGCTGCTGAAAAGACTGGCGATATTGCGATTTCCACCGGTTTGCTGCTACTCGGTTCCAGCAGCGATTTTCTTGGTTGAACTGTTCTCAATCCCTCGCCTTTCACCACAGACGACTCAATGTCTTTGATTGTCTCTTATCAAACATTTGACTTTCTTTGAGGTGACGCACTTTTTTCTTTTGGGACCGAAAAAAGATTTCTGCGCGCGAGCGCGAGATCGTTTGTTAGTGAGAGTGTAGGGAAGAGTTGAGTTACTATTGATAAGTGTAGGGAGGTGTAGTGTTACTTAGTGCTACTACTAGTAATAGATGTGGAGAAGTGTAGAGAAGTGTAGTGTAGTGTTAGTGATAAAGTATTGTGAGAGTAAAGTATAGTGTTAGTGAGAGTTTGTAGGGAGGTGGAGTGTAGGGAGGTGTAGTGCTAATACTAGTAATAGATGTGGAGAAGTGTAGGGAAGTGTAGTGTTAGTGTTTGTGTTTGTGAGTGTTACGTTATTATTGATTAGTGTAGAGAAGTGTAGTTCTAGTAAAGTATAGTGTTAGTGTAGAGGAGTGTGGTTTTAGTGAGCATTCCTTTACTAGTGTTAGTGTAGAGAAGTGTAATGTTTGTGTTAGTAAAGTGTAGTGTTACTTTCCTTAATGGTAACTGTTGCTCTGCGGTAATGATATGTGGTTTTAAGGGTGGTACTATGATAAGTGTTGTAAGTGTCACGCTACTACAATGATAATATTACTCTACTGTAATGATAAGTGTTACTTTGGTATAGAAGTATCGCCTTACTTTACTATGGTACTGGTTAGTTTAAGTGAGAGCTAGTGTAGTGTTACTTTAGTAGTAATAAGTGTAGAGAAAAGTAGTGTTAGTGTAGCTTGTAGGGGAAATGTTCGTTACTATGTTAGTGTAGAGAAGCGTTGAGGTAGAGAAGTGTAGTGGTAGTGTTGGGAAGTGTAGTGTTAGTGTTTGTGGTGAGTGTTACTTTACTATAATGAGAAGTGTTACTCTATTATAGTAATAAGTGTAGTGTTACTTAACGTGATAAGTATAGTGTTACTTCACTATAGTAATAAATGTCACTCTAATGTAATGATCAGTATAGTCTATACAATGATCAGTCTACTCCACTAGAATGAAAAGTGTTACTCTATCTATATAGTGATAAGTGTAGTGTTACTTTACTGTAGTTGAAAGTTATTAAGTGTAGGAATTGAGGAGTGTTAGTGTTACTGTAGTGTTACTCTATTATGGTGTACTATACTTACTATGGCAGGGATAAGTGTACTCTATTATAGTGTTAAATGTAGTCTATATAATGATATGAGTTCCTCCAGTAGAGTGATAAGTGTGGTGTTACTAAACTATGGTAGTGTAGTTTTTAGAGTTTATGTTCCTCTAATAATGGTAAGTGTACTATATTATGATGTGTAGTCTACTTGTGTTGTTAGTTAATGTTACTTAACTATTATAGTGTAGTATTAGTGAGTGTACTGTTAGCTTACTGTTTTTACTACGGATAGTCACTGACTTTCATCAGAGTGTAGTGTGTAACTGTTACTGTTACTCTTTCTTCTAAGAAACTTCACTATGCTAGATATAGTTTCAAATTTCACTAGTCTCTCTCTTTAAGTGAGTAATGTCCACTCGTACCCACTCATCTTCACGTTAAACGATCACTAGTAAGTCCTACGATGATCCCCGCTACAATATCTCGGTACTTGATTGGGTCTTTTATATCCAAAACTAGGTGGTTATACAACTAATAGTAACAATAAACGGGTTGATAGACTGGTGCCAGCATGCCGGCGCTGAAAATCGTCCGCCCGAACTTGCGAGTGTGGAACGTAGTTCCCAATGATATGTCTGTTCTCAAGGCTGTTTCTCCTACCCATTTTCCATTAATGTGAACAGAAGAATGGTCACATTTATTTGCTAGCGATTTTAGCATAACCTTAAAAAGCATAGCTCAGGGGACCTGATGGGCACTTGGCTAATTCAATCTCTCGGCAAAATGTACCAATAGAACATTAATGTTCCCATGAATAATACCAAGCAACACAAGCACAAGAAGAGGTCATGACATTATATGATGCGTTAACACATCACAATATCATATCTCTTCCCTTGAATTCATTCTTATATACAATTTTCTTTCGTCAAACCTACACAAGAATCACGAGCTTGCATTTGTCAAACAATATGCCATGGAACTTGTCGTCATCATCAACTTCAAATTCTTTCAATTTATAACGTTGAACTTCATTGAAATCTTCATTGGATATCTCATTCTCACTCAAGAAATCGTCATAATCGTTCTTTAAGAACAACCGCACATCCAGAGGAGTTTCTGCTTGTTTCTGATTTGTTGGGTCGTCCAAATCTAAACGCTTGTAGAGCTTTGTCTTCAAGTCCTGTAAGCGTAAATTCGTAGGTAATAATAAAACAAATATATCCTCTTCGTAGTAGAACTTTACCTTAACCTTGGCTTGTTTGGTCTCTGAGCTATTATTAGATAACTGCATAGGCAATCCTGATGCATTATTTATCAAGTTACCATTGGACGAGGATCTGGATCGGCTTGGTCCTGTTGAGTCTGCGGAATTTGGTGTACTCGAAGTGCGTGTTTGACTGGAATTGGATCGGTTATTATGGAAGTTTGAGTACTGGGATAATCTGTCTTGTTGGTAATTAGATTGGTGGCTTATAGGTTTGGATGACCTTCTGGCAGTGCCACCGTCAGCATTGTATTCTTTGTCGAAACCGTTGTCGAGTACTTCAAATAGCCTCAATACCTCTTCCGAGCGGGAAATGTGATTTGGTAAAGCTATCAAGTTTCTTAAATAATAGTCCAACTTCTCACGTCTCAATTTGGAAATGCTGTCGTTGACGTTGATTAATGGACCTGGAATCGAAGGAATGATACGCTTCGAGTTCTCAATCTTTCCAGCTTCGAATGGAAATAACTCCAAAAGTTTAACTTGGAGGTCGTAGAAGTCTTGGTAGTATCTGTACAAATGTCTTAATTTTCCATTGGAAAGACGAGCAATGATGAGATATTGGTAACGTCCGTGATCGAGCTGATAAGAATCGACGCCAACTTCTATGATGTTGGTATTGGACGAACTGAGACTTGATCTATTACTTTCCAGGTTTCCTTCAAAAAACTGAGTATTGGATGAGATTGGTGGAGTATTGCTATTAGATATGGATCCTAGTGGGATGGTTGAAGCCTGATACTTGGCTGTTTGATCCTTCCATTGCTCAACAGTTGGGATCTTGAAACTGTCGATGGTTTTGATGAGGGCTTCGTTGTCTGATGGATCGAAATCGAATTTTGAGCTCGCAGGGTTCAAGAGATCAATGATCTTGACATAGGAGATTGGTACCAAGCCAGGACCTCCTAGTCTGTTTATTGGCTTGGCTATGAACCATTCGTAATCGTGGTGAGCGCATATGATCAAGTTTTCTCCGGCTTCTATATCCAACTCATCTTCTCTTTCTGCCTGGAACGGGTACAAGGTCACAGCATAGAGCGATTGACTCGAACTAAGCAGGTTATCTGGATTTGACATTGTGCTGGTGTTGGCCGAAGGCGGAGAGTCCGATGTCAATGGTCTGTTTCTGTTGAATACTTCGAAATAACTAATAGGTACCATTCCTTTAGCATGGGTCACTGGGTTTGTGGCCTCATACCAGCCATTGGAATTGTCGTTGTTGTCGTTATCGGTGTAATCTGTCAACACATGGAAGAAGTCGCCTTTCTTGAATTTCAATTCTCCGGGTCCTTGTGGGTCGTAGTCGTACAATGCTTTGATCACCTTCTTTGGCGACTGAAGCACCTTTTCTATATCGATTCCCTGGGCGTTGGACAACGACGAAACTCGGGAAATCAGGTGTTTAGGAGACGAAGACGTCGAAGATTGTCTCTTGCTTCTTCGAAACGACTTGATCATGGTTTTCTGTGGTTTCTTGGGGCTTTCTGTGTGGACTGCTGCGGCTGTTACTCTTGTGATCTGGGTTTACTGAGCGGGA
The DNA here is from genome assembly GCA_030556775.1 of Scheffersomyces quercinus. Taxonomy (NCBI): domain Eukaryota; kingdom Fungi; phylum Ascomycota; class Pichiomycetes; order Serinales; family Debaryomycetaceae; genus Scheffersomyces; species Scheffersomyces quercinus. The sequence continues at coordinate 12,012 of JAKTUQ010000007.1, read as the reverse complement.
CTTCGGCGGTAGCCAGATTCTGGGGTGGCGGCGGGGACTGGAAGGGCGCTGCTACGGCTATACTCTCGACTGGCACTGTTCTACACTACCAACTGCTTTCTTGCTCGGATCCACTACGATTACCGCTGTTTCTGTTACGATACCTACTCCACTTCACTGTCATCAACCTTCCGAAAACTGGTTAAAAAGAGAGTCCTCACAAAACTGGTAAATGAGAGGTCGTGTGTGGGTGGCCAAAAGTCACTGCACCGTAGAAAACTGGATTGTGCAGCGATGGCAGAAGAAGATGGCATATCCCTTGTAAGGGGGTATTGGGATATTCCGGTGCAAAAGGGGGAATTGGATCTGGCATTCTGGGGGGAGAGTTGTAGGAGGAGGGTGTTGCAAGCGTGCATTTGGTGTGGGTCCGAAAAAGAAGCGGATATGGAGGTGAATGTGTGGTTGATGGTGGGTGTTTTATGTGGTCTACGTGTTTTACTGGGACAGGTGAAATTTTGCAATTCGCAGTGGACGACTGCGAATAAATTCTGTTCTGGTGGTGGAGATGGTGGTGGGAAGCGAACCCAGCCACAAGATAGCGAAAACATGTCCAAATTACAATTGAAAAGCGACTCCGTTCTCACCAGAGTGCCTCTCTACTGCATCGTCAGCCTACATATCGCATATCGTTGATGTGGCAGCGTCAAAATCGACAGATTGATATTTTTATCCAGATTCTGTAACCGTACATAGTGGGCGGTGTCGCGTATTTAAGGTACATGGATGTTTCCTGATTAGGCAATATTATGAAGGTCTTTGAAGGTGGGAGCCACGATCGGTTCCTTGGGAGTCCCAGTTGGCGACGGATAGAGACTACCACAGCCAGGGGAACAGGGTACAAGACAGAGGTTGTGAATAGATGAAATACGTGTAGTACTGGTATTGTATTGTGTTTAGTCAAGCGGATTTAAATGGAACTGGATCCAAAGAGATAGTAATCATGCCGTGCAACACCTACATTCTTCTCTTAAACTGGCTGCAGTAGGTGGCTCCTCTGAAATGTCGTAGTTCATGGGATTTTCCATTTAGACGTAAATGTTTCACCGTGCCCCGTATCTCTGGGCAAAAAGTATCGTTAGGTCAGCTCCCCACCGAAGCTTCAAAGTACATTCTGGAATGTCGTTTTCGTGTCACATATCTCATACTCTATTGTATTATAGTTCTACATACTCTATCAAAATTTTTCACCACCACGCAATTTGCAATTTGCGCCTAAAAGTCGTTCCAGAACTCTGGTACGGTACGGCATTCTATATATTATAAGTGTCATTTTAGTAACAAGACATACTTCCAACTGTAGTTGGCTCTTTAAATGGAATTGCTGGTTGGGAACTGCTACTCTGGTCTGTCGTAGAAAAAACGACCTTCTGACAGGACTTGTTCCTTCAGCTCGGGAGGAACAGAAATGAAGGCCTCGTTCTCTTGTAGTATATTCGTGCTGCTCGGAGCCGGCTCCATATTGAAGTTCAAGAAATTCAGTATGGACTGACTAAATCTCGCCTGACTCTCCAGTTCTTGCATGATGTTTATGGGTTCGAGCTTTGGGTTATCTGGCTCTAGGGCAATATCTTCGAGAAATTGTGGTGAGTTCTCGTTTGAAGTTCTGGTATAATTCGAGTCCAATTCTTCATCTAATTCACTGTCATGGTAATCGTCGTAGTCTCTTGTCTCGAGGAATTCATCTGTATTGTCTACCTCAATATTGTCCAGTGCAACCAGTTTTGTTGGCTTCTTTCTCTTTCTTTTCTTCTTTGGAGGTTTTGCCATGGCTTCCGATTGTTCAAACTGGAGGTAATTGTTAGTACATTTGGTATCACTTATCTTCTGTAAATCATACATACTTGTCTGTATTTCGCTAAGTATATTTTTAATGTTTCTGTATAGTTTTCAAATCCAAGAATAAACATTGACCAAAGAATATCTTCACCGTTTAGGGTCTTTCTCTTTTCTAATTTGCACTTATCTGCTGCTTGACTTGTTATGAATGAAATAAACTCGGAAACACACTCTTGTACACATTCTTTGGATTCTTTAGAAAGCTTAGCGTGCTGTGGAAGGGCCTTCTTCATTACTCGACCCACTAAAAATCGTTAGATACTCAAATGAACAATCACACACTCCTGTGGGAATCATAATCAAAATCATAACATACCATTGGCAATCGGTAAATATCGGTCCTGTTCCTTTATTTCATAGTCACAGTTGTGCCAGTCATTATCAACTGGTGCTTTGTCATTACTCATTGTGTAGTTCGGGTTATCTCGCAGCACTGAATCCACTAGTAGAGCTGATCCGAAAGAGGTTTAAAGTTCACACCAAGATGGAAATACTACAACTCCATTCTTCGAGAGAACACGGTATATTTGACTAGTCTCTGCTGATATCAAGAAAGAATTGTGAACATTGAAATATCTCGATGGTATGTTCTTAGGTGCAAATTCCCGGATAATTGCGATCTCGGAGACGCTACCAAAACGAGTAGTGTGGAAAATTTCACACCCAAAATCCGATCTGATAAAATTTCCGTCCTTGGAGGAAGGTACATTATCACGGCTGATCCTGTAGCTGCAATTTTTGCAGCAATTCATTATAATGTAACACCGGCGTGCTTGGTTGTGTCTCTTTGGTCAATGGTTCTATGTAAATTCTACTCAATATACTGTATTTGATTTTTTTATAGCCTTACATATGGAAATGGTTGTGTAGCACTATACATTACCGAACGAGACTATAGGAAATTTATTGTGCATGCAATAAATGGAGATAAAGTGCCTCGAAGCATTTTTTGGCATACATTTCTTCGTTCAGCAAAGCGGACTACTACCCATAAGGATGAAACTATACTAATACATAAAATTTGAATGGAATATATATAATATATATAGATATATATATGAACGTATAAATAGTGGTAACTGTGATACATCAATTTTTCTCAGGATTCATTCCAACTTCTAATTTGTCTATGCATCTTTTAATATAATTGTAATATATTTCACAATCTCTGATCTCGTCCTTCCAATACTCGAAAAGGATCAAGGAATGTTCGAATCCTGCTATGATGTCACTCTTGTTGAGGACCAAATTGAACATTTCCAGCACTTCGTTCAATGACGAAATTCCTGGAACCTGAGCAATAAAAGCCTTCATACCTTCGTCACTGCTGGCCATTTGCAACATCTCCTGCATTTTATTCAATAATAGGAATTGAAAGACATTTCCAATGAATAAATTACGCAAATAGTACCACAGACCTGGGTGCCTATGAGCCCCTAGTTTCGGAATATTTAACTTTGGTAATGATATCAAATTCTGAATGAAAATTCTTAAAATTCGGGACCTGGCCAAAGGCACACTCTTTAATTTGAAGTTATTCTCCTCGTCAATATCATCTTCTGGAATCCCAGAGCTACTATCTTTATTGGTGTACTCGATTATGTTAGTGAAATCTTCATCAGGATACTGTCTCTGGTAGAATAACGGGGCATTAATCAAATTGAAATAGTCCATTTCCATGTCTATCTCAGAAGGATTAGTGTCGCCAGAAAATGTGTTTGAAGTTGAACCAGCAGATGATTCTGGTGATTCCATGGAATTCAAGTCAGTCAAGGATACAGAAGTGATGTTGACTTGGGAACTCATGACAGACATTGCAGCTTCCATGATCTCTGTAATTGGAATTCGGTTTTCGAGAATTAAGTAAATGATAGGACGGAATAATAGCAATTTCGACGTGATAATTCTAGTCTTGATAAACATTATAGTCTCTGATTGGGCACGAATTAAAAGGTCGTCGTCAATGAGAAAATCGTCCAAGTTATCGAATATGTCATTGTCATTACTCAAGTTCAGTTGCTTTTTCTCATACTTTTTCTTCATCCTTCTGTGTATCTGTTCCACATTTATCTCCTGCAACACAAAGTTTCTAATCTGAGGACTTAAGGAATTAATGATACCGTTGTATTGGTTAAGGTATTTGATAAACATGATCCAAACGCCTTCCTGTGAGAAACTTTCCTGATCCCAGAGCTTGTTTATTGTACCGTCAAATGAATAGATTTCATCAAACATTTTATTGTCTACTTTCCTGACTGCAATCTCTGTGAGGAAGTAGTACCAGGAATGTTCATCGTCGTATTTGTTTGCTAGCTTAATACAAGCTTCACTATGAGAATGTTTGACCTCCTCTGTCATGGGATCAGGGATTTTTGGAAATGAAGTTGGGGGGCTGATCTGTGTAATTCCTGAAAGAGGAACATAAGGAGACAATTCTACTCTTAATTCACACTCCAACTTCAAGCATGACCAGAAAAGACGGTCAACGGTCTCTTTCTTCGAAACACTAAGCGAATACTCTCCACCCATTGTGATATAATACATCATATTCTGGCATGCTGTTGAGATGCTCCTATAAGCCAAGAGTGGTGTCATAGTATACAAATAGTACTGACTGAGAAGTAGGTAGTACTCAACGTTTCGTAAGGAGCTTTGAACAATAGTATAGGGGTAAACCGTCGACAAGAACTCGCCATGATTAACAATAGTATTGGCTATTTCAAGTCTATTTTTAGGTAAGTTCTCTAATCCTCCACCTTCTAATATAGTAGGATCTGAGAGGCACCCAATTTCTAAACTATTTCTCTCGTCTATAGAACGGTCAAATCTGGACAAGTTGTCCAATTGAACGGGTGTGGAGATTATTCCCAAAGCACAAATGATGAGAATGACTGGAATAGATTTACAGAGGGTTCTGAATGCTTTCCGGCGGTATGGAGTTATTTCTACGTGCTGAGCGGTGAGCGCTTCCACAACCTCAGCTGGTAGATAGTCTGGATCGGTATTTTCCAGATCAAAAATCTCCAACAACCTAGTGAAGGGGAACTCCTTGAAATGAGATGTCAAGTACCTGTGAATCTCAAACGATTCAAAGAGCTCTAATGTATCCAATACTGGGATTTTGGAATGGCAGTTCACGAAGAACGAATTGACTATGGTAGAAAAGTTCCTGCTGATCAAGGTCTCTAGCCACTTCGTTATTTGCAATCGTTCCTCTAACGTCTTAGTTTCCGGCGCTCCAATTCTGGATCGATTATACTCCTTGACAAGAGTATTTGTCACAGCTTCTGTATCTGCTGGTGTATCTCCAAAGCACTTGGTGAAGTAATTCCACTTCAAGATCGACGTTATCGACATGTCCCAGAAACAGTTATCGAAGTGGAAGTCGGCAGAGCCCTTGATAGTAGAATGTCTTCTTCTTTTGCTACTCTCCTCGGGGCTGCTAGACTCGATTCCATTAAGACTCTTGATGTCTCGCAAGTCCTTCAATATCACGTCCAACTTCGTGAGGATGTTGAGTGAAGCAGGATCATAGCTGGAGTAATCTTTCTGCTGGTCATCAGTACGATAGTGACAATTGTTATTGCCGTTCTTCATACACGAGCCACAGCGAGGCCTGACATTGTCACACTTGATCTTCTTCAAACGACAAGTATCACACGCCGTCAATGCTCTCTTTCTTGGGTAAGTGGCCGACACCCTCGACGATGGACCCGTGGGTGGAACCGGTCTCTTTCTAGACTGGGCATTGAGATGGTCTACATTTACAGGCTGCTGAGGGTTAGTATACATGGGCTGTCCTGGCGGCACCATGCTCTGTAGAGGTATCTGTTGTGGCGGAGGTGGAGGCGGCTGTTGTAGTTGGTTCGAAGGAACTTGCGGCTGAAGCCCTTGTAAGTGACCATTAGCGCCTCCTGGAGGCAGTGGTCTTGGTTGTTGGTAGTACGCGGTTGAACCTGATGGCTGGGCCTGACTGTAGAAAGCAGACGCCTGTTGAGGTGGTGGAGGAGGAGGTTGTTGAAGCTGGGGTGGACCCGATGGGCCCAAAGGCTGGTAGAAGTTAGGGTTCATGTTGTAGTACGGGTTAGGGGGCATGTACTGGGGGTGAGGAGGCTGTTGAGTCTGCTGTTGATGTAAGCGCTGCTGTTGCTGCTGGTCTGCTCCTGAGCCCGGTGGTGGGATGTGCTGCTGGGACAACTTCGGCTGTTGTTTTGAACCATCACCCAATTCGTTTTTGACAGAGCTGTCCATAGTCGGTCAGAGGGTGGTGATCTTGGGGGATGGATCCGTGAGTGTGTATACGTGAGTGAAGGTGATCGCGGAGGAGGCCGAGTGGTGGTGGTTGGTAGATCCTCGGAGTGTTCAAGATGGGGCTGGTAAGGAGATTGTATTCACGTTGGTAGAAGCAACAACAGTAATGGAAAAGCACCACGAATAGTGAAAGAATATACGAGTGAACGGTAGCACAGTGGATCAGTAAATGAAGATGTAATTTTCACCGGGAATTGAAATGGCACCGGAAACACGAATACGGCGAAATGACAGGGACCACGAAGAAGAATACGGGTGAAAAGAAATAATGACAGGCACCAGCAACAGGAAGTAGATGGAGAGAAGATGAAGAAATACGGCGAAGAAGAAACAGAATGAATAATAATATAATTATTACAATGATAATAATAATAATATTTAATTGTTAATAATTAGAATACCAATAGCACCAAGACCAATAGTAATAAAATATTTACAATTAAAAAGGAGAACAGGAACGGTGCCAGGTAAATAGTATCAGCACCAATAGGAAGAGGACACCGACAACAACGGCAACACGAAATAATATTAACACCAACTAATAACGCAAATAATGCTACTCTCCGCTACAATACAAACTTTATTAATCATAATACGAATATTAACAGGAACGCTATTCCATCAGTCACCGAAACCAAAAAAAAATCCCTGGGGAAATGGTCGGTTCTATTGTGGTTTTGTAACTGTAATTACAATTGGCAGATGCAAAGGGCCAATAACCCCGTACTTGCACGTATAAGGCAAGCAAATTCGAGGGTAGGGGGTAAATGTTCCTACGAAATACTATGTATGAAGTTTCTGTGTGTCATTTCCATTGTGGAGACGAGATCGAGATCCATAAAATACAGCAGGCACGAACAATAGTCCTACGGTCTAAGTTACGACTGGCTACAGGCGACCACCAACCGATTTAGCCGCTAACGACGTAAGGCTACAGCTGGTCGAAAAAGAAACGTCGGCACCAGCACCTCGAACAAGTTTGCCAAATTGCCAATTAGAGTCCAGAATCGTGAACCCTATCGAAAGACTAAATCCAGGAACCACAGGATAAACTCTGGGCGCCCGGTTGTTTGGTGGAAGAGTTTTCATGGGGTCCGGAAATCCTTGCCAGCACCTATACCGACTAAACCGCCTGTGGCACTTTCTCGGGCCACCTGGATGGGGAATCCTTTGTCCAAGATCAGCATTCAATAAATAGCCCATAGAGAAAAAAAACAATAGGCAGATGGTGGGGCTGCTATAGCAACCACGGCGTCCAATGTCTCGAAGCCTTTAGCCAAACTCCCACCACGGACAATACAAACGGATATTAATAGTAACTAGAACAATGAAAATAAATTATCGATAGTAATTACAACAATGGTAATAATAAATTTTTTAATATACATATCATCACTAATAATATTACCCACCTCTAACCAGACCAGGCTACCTGAAATATCCTAGTTAGTCCCATATCCGCCCCAAACCACTGCGACCACCTCCACCAAACTACATCGTGCTACTGATTTTACGACGCCCCTCGACGGATTGGGAAACCTCCTCCCCATACGACGGATATCCATACAGTAGCCCATTGTTCAGTGTTACGAGAATGGTGTCGATCGTTTCCAGAGCATGCACTGGACAAAGCACATAACATGTACCTACAGTATGCTGTGTGCACGAATGGGTTTGGTATAGGAGTTGTACAAGCGAGGAGGCATGGAGAGGTGAACACGGCAGGTTGTAAGAGACCGGATACAGAGCGTGATTCAATGGCTGATGGAACACGATCCTTGTGACATACAAAAAATACCGATCGATGATGTCAAAAAAGGCACCTCAACTACATCAATTGGAACGTTACATCAACACCAACTACTGGATGGCACATTTCCATTGCATTTCCCAACAATAATTGAATCGGCACCGGGAACAAAATGACTTTTCCTAACCTTATCATCACCGTTATCGACGGTCCCATGCAGGGATATAGACCAGGACAGGTGTGTGGTACGATACTCTGCCTCAGCTAGACCGTTTGGGGCTCTTTGGTACATGATGGATATCCCTTGTATCTGTGTAGAATTAGCGCTGTTGCATATGTTGGTGGTATTTATCATTGAGACAATAGTGCTCAATGGTACATCGTTTTTGCAACAAAATAGGGGAACTTGCCAATCACCAGATACATCAACAAATGAAACCTAGATTCAAATTCCTTGCACACAGTAACTGTCGTTAGGCATTCCGTCTTTTTAGCATTTGCATTTCTTCTGTTCAGGATGTTGGGGGTGGGCCGTACTGGACCATGGCTATAGTTCTGTATGGATCAGGTGCAAAGTTTAAGTTGGAATTGGCCGTGGAATGCCATTAGTTCCTGGCATGGCCAATTAAGCTTTATAGTTCCAAGATGCTGCAGTCTTCAACAGTGGGTGGTTAACCAATTTCACAGCGACAGCTATAGAGGTGTTCCAGTGAGTGGTCCATGCATGGCGTATGCTGGATGCATGCGTTTGTGATACTTCTGGGGTTATGGGCCAAATCACCACCGGTACAATTGGGGTAAAAAGTGGTTGGCTTGGAGCTGCTTTCCAGATGTTTTCCACACATATAGGCGATTGCAGCCGTCTTTGCATGGATCCGTGGTTACATTTTAACGGATATTTGCCAGACTTGCGAACACAGAGAAATATTGGCTTTGGTGGATTACCAGGTGTGATTTGGTGCTAACTCTAATAGATTTGGTAAAAAGGAGATTAAGTTTAATATTATTAAGGTGGATTTTATTATTTATGCTAAAGGATGCTTGTTTAGCCCTATCTCACCTATAAGGATGCAAAAGGAAGAAATGGGAACGGAACCTATTACTACAATTGGAGGGTAGTATGTTGGGGTGCCTCAGAATAATGATTGTGAAGAGTATGAAACGACTGTGATTTCCATGGTATAAACGACTTGGGGGACGAATAGACCACCTACAGCATTCTAGGTTTTTAGCGTTTACGGTGTTAAACAATAGGCCCAAAGACCCCGTCTACATAACAATGCCATTAGGGCTCTTGCATGATTTCGGTCGGCCGTAACGGCATTTGTCGCCTTTTCACAGCCATGTTTGGGGGTCCATATGCTTGTTGTTTAGGGCCCTGACTAGTGGCTATCGGCATTAAAACTTGCGCCTTGAACTGATAGAGAAAGTCACCTTCATACCGAGAGAGGATCGGTTTCCTGAATCTCGAAGTATGGTGTTCCGGATCGTTTAGTGGTATTCTATTCTAATCCTGAACGGAAAGAGTGTGTAATACTTACTTATGAACACTTCACGGCTGTTCTTGTGTTAGTGGATATATATTTATAGGTTTATATGAGTAAAATCACGCTTCCACATTTATGTACATTATACGGATAGTAAAGCACTGATAGAGCCCTTGCATATTGCCTGTCATCTGTCGCTTGTTGATTGTTCCTTTTCTCATAACAGCCGTCTTTGGTTGTATGCATCAATGGAATAGTTTAACCAGGAGGTAATTGAGAAGCATCGACAATGTCAGCAGCTGCAACAGGTTCTTCCTCTTCAATAGCAGAGTCTAATGGGGTTCTTGGCAAGGCCATCATACCAGATCTAGCAAGCTCCAAGATACCAAATGGATGCAATAACAGAACGAACGATGTCACTCTGGAAGGCTTTGCACTCAACTCAACGACGACGTTTCTGTCTGAAATGTCGACAATTCTACCACCGAATTGCAGGGTAATGGTAGAAATGTGTTCCAAATGGACATGTTTCTGTCTCATAGCTTCAGATGGAGCCAAGTTGTTAGGATGGTAAGCCGATTCGGTAGCAGACAAGTCTGGAATGGCAGCACCATCGTTGATGTGGAATTTGTGGGTAGCGATCAACTCTTGGAAGTACTCAGGACCCAATAAAGAGACTCTGGCTAATAACAACTCACGCTTGATGATTTCGGCGTTGGTGTAGTCCAAAACAGCGTACACTGGCACCAAATCCTCAATTTGTCTTCTGGCCTGTTCCACAACGGCGTCTTGACCAGCCAAGACGATGGTCATACGGGACAAGTCCTTGACCTCGGTGTTACAGACGACCAATGAGTCGATGTTGAACCCTCTTGCGGCCAAGGTTCCGGAAACGGAACTCAACACACCTGGCTCGTTCTGAACCAAGCAGTTCAACACATGTTGCTTTCTTGGAGCCCTTGAAGGAACTGGGGTTTCGTACAAAATGGACGAAACGGCAGCATCGGCGGACCAGTTTGGTGTTTCTAACGTAGGTAAAGGTGGTCTTTTCTGGTTACGGTGTAATGTCTTGTATGCTAATGCTGAGGTGGAGCTAGACTTCATTCTAAGGGCCTGTCTCTGGATAGAGCCGGCCTGAGAATGGCGCAAAGCTGTTTGTCTGAACATTTTGCGAGTATTAGAGGCGACAGGAAGACTACGAGTATGCTGGCAGTTCTAGTTCGAATTTTTCACCTCTGGTGACTGTCTATATTTATGGTTAGTGGAGAGAAGACTCGAAGGATGAATCATAATGCTACGACACGGGACGACATTGAAAAAGTGAAAAATTGGAGGACGACATTAGCGGTCCGGCGGAAAGAGGTGGAGTGCATGGTGGGTGATGTTATAGTGTGTGAGAGACCGTATAGGAGGGTGTGCAAGTGGGCCGGGAGTGTGTTGGGACCAGTGGGGCGTGTAAGAGGGTATGTTTGTTTTAGGTAATCACGTTATCTTTAGTACCGCTATGTCTTTATGATGTCGCACTGAGAGAGTGAGTTGTTATTTTTTTTGAAGGGGTATATCTTTATTCCTAACTAACTAAACGAATAGAGAGATAAGAGAACGACAGTGTGATAGTGAACAGTGCAGAGAGAACCCCGGGGGTGAAAACTCTCTGCCAAAACCCTTTGGGGCAGTTATCTCATCTTAATAGATGAAAAATTAGAGGATGTAGGTGATTTAGTATTTGTAGTTGAAAAAGGATACCCAGGTGTTGAATTCAGCGTCGGTCAAGCAATTGTCAACCGCCCGAGTTCGTCGCCTTGCCGTTAATTTCAGAAGGGCAAGTAGGTATCTATTGATCGTTTTCATTTCGTGGAAAGTATTTACTGTACTAGCGATTAAGGTGGGCCAAAAATGTTCCAGAACCGTTTAACCACTCCGCAGTCTTCATGGAGGTGGAAAATATACCTGGAAGAGATTGTTTTGCAGCATAAGTCGCTTTTGGAGTCTCTAGATTGGTCACGGCGAGTGTGACCTAAATTAAAACGGTGCAAGTCCTCCAGGTCATATGGATAATAGTGTCTGAAGGTCTTGAGTTTTATCCAAAAGGGACCCCAAACTTCCGGGGAGAGGTGGAGGTCAGCGGTCCATCCATTTGGGACAAGCCACTTGCTTAAGCTCAATTGGTGTGCTCTGCTTCTACCTTTAAAGGTATTCTCAGTGATTTCCTCCATGTCGGCTTGCCATGCCTGTATCGGCGGAGGGTACAAAATGAGTGATTGTAATTGTGTTGCACCAAGCGCTATGGGCGATTTGGGACGTCTAGGGTGGAGGGAATTGGTAAGCTCGAACTAGGCGTCGAAATATAGTCTTTCCGCCAGCGAGAAATAAGGTTGTGTGCAAATGGCATCTTGAAGGCTATCTTGTGTTTTGTGGGAGATATTTGCTCCAGCGAGGACTCGATACCAGGGATAGGTGAGATGTCCTCGTGGAGGAGGGTGCCTGGGGGAATGGCAGCATTTTGATTGATGTAATGTTGTAATTTATCCCGAAAGATAATGATATTGAAGTGATGATGGTCTGTGAGTACAGAATAGATGAATTTTG